>CM075350.1:35508437-36712500 GCA_037693485.1 Kitagawia praeruptora
ACAAACATAGAATAAATTCACTTGGTATACGTATAGACGAGAATTTCATCCATCCCGTCCGATCGCGATCCAATCCCCTTCCCATTCGGGTTGGGGATTGCGAAAATTTTTCTATCAATATGAGAAATGTGAAATATTATAAAATAAAAATTCGGCGGATGAGAATGGGATCGGCGATTAAGGTATCCCGACCTGATCCCCAATTCACGTTCCCAACCGATTATCAGGTATTAAGGGAATATTATATTTACTAGATTATTAAAGATAAATACAATTCAAAATTTTAAAATTTTGATAAATTTAAAATTTCATAAAAAATAACAAAATAAAATTTTAATTTTAAAAATTTTAGTTATATCTTTCATCATTTATTGTAAAAATATAATTTGAATCGCCATTTATGATATAATAATAATATTTATCATTATTTATCAAATTATTTTTATTATAAAATATATTAAGAAATTATAAATTTCATTTTAAAAAATAAGAATCCTTAATTTCTCGTGTGGATACTCGTTCCCCTTTTGAAGTAATAAAATAGTCCCCATTTAGGGATCGATAAGGGTTCAACGATTATGTTCGAAATTTTGATTAAAAATAATATTTCGTTTTTTTTTTTGAAAAAAATCACGATTTCTCCGGGGATCCTCATTCCCGTTCGGGGCAGTAATCGGAGAGTAAAATAATTTTCGTTCAGGAACCGGGAAAGGTTCAATGATAATGTTCGAATTCGAGGATCGCCATGGGTATAACACTGTTCGATCCTAAATTGACCTGATACCACTCCCAGGTACACAAAATAACATAAATTCATTTACTGTCAAATTTGGACATCTAGATATAAAAAATGCTCATTGCAAATATTTATATCTCAATTAAATACTAACAAAAGAGTAGATACATCATTTTTTTGTCAACTTAAAAACAAATGATAATAGAACTAAATAGTTGATAATAATATGTTAATCTAACTATTGACAAATATTAGATGAATTTAATTAAAATTTATAATGTTAACAAAAAACATTCGAAAGAAGTAAATATATGAGATTATTGTACGAGTGATTTGGTAATTAAAGATTTTTATACCTAATTAGCTCATAATCATATAGTGATAATTTCATACGAATATGTGCATGTAAAATTATTATAGTTAAAATGCAGGTCATGCATTACACGACTATCACACTATCATAATAATTTCACTTTTAAAATTCTAAGATAAAAGTGTTTTAAAAAACTACAAAAGAAAATTATTACCGAAAAAAAAATTGTTCTGAAATTAGAATTATATTTTTGAAATTATAATACAATACTATTTTTATCTATACTATGAATATGCCATGAAAATAAGATATGCATTCACGTGGTACACAAGACAACACGTGAGTTTTTTTTTTTGCCACAATGATTCTATTATTTTTAGTATCTGTTATGAACAAACGTGAGTTTTTTAACCATCGAAATAGGATATATAATATAGAATATACGGAAACACAACATGATTTTTTGGTCTTATGATCAAAGGAACTAAATTTATGACCTCTAAATACAAATGGAGTTAAATTCACAACTACTGAATAAGTTATCTCTTTTTTAGTTTTTGTTTATATCTTATTTTAAATTAACTTTTATTAAATTTAGTTAATATGTGATTGTTGGGGCTAGATACCATTACCTAAAATTATTGTCTACAAAAGTTTCAATTGTGAAAAATAAATGTTTTTGCTAAAGTAATTTTTTTTTTTTTTTAAAAGTTGTTGAAAAATTGGTTTTAGATTTACTAAGCTGTTTTGAACCAAGTTTTTAACAAAAAAATTGTTGTTGCGGTCTGCAACATCAATACCAAACCAAAAAGACCTTCAATGTGATTGATACTATGTACAGTATATATCTATATAAAAAATCAGAATTAGCTGATATGTTAGATTTGGACTATATGAGTTATCGATTAAATAAATAAATAAAATACATAGTTGAATTATAATATAATATCATAAACAAGATTATATATATACTAAACAAAGATGTAAAATTATATATGACTACCTATAACATAATGATCGATTAGTGATATTTTAAGACTGTATAAACTATAATTTTTTTTCACTGTAGTACAACATACATTTTAGTTGATTTTTTCTAATATTAATCCGATTTTTGCTATTGCTGCCATAATACATCTCCTACCAAATATGTAATGATCCACATATCTCCTCTTGCTGGTTTACTATTACTAATGGAAATAAACTAAATAGCATATCATTATCGTGATAATCATTTAAAAAACTGCTAGAAAATAGATTAAACGACACATCATTGTTGCAATAGTACTTCAACACTAATGAGTAACCTTTATGTATCATTATTATCAGTCATTCATCTTACATTCAACGAGTATTGTTTACAAATATGATGCATAGGTCAGTCTTGAGAAATTGAAAGTTCAAGTAAATTTGAATTTTGTACTCTAACTAAAATTCAAAATCACTTACATATCATTTAGTGCCACCATGAACAAAACGTGCCCCAAATATCATTTTTGTGCCTCTACGTACTTTTAGATTTTTTTACTTATTAGAAAAGATATGCCCCTAAATTATGTCATCTTCTCGGTGCCACATTGCATGAGCGACTTAATCTAAGGATTGCCTCTGTATGATATTCAAAATATAGAATACAATAATATTTCAAAATTTGAACGGTTACCAATTATTAACCTTAAATAAATCGAAGCATATAGAATAGATTGAAAAGAAGATATGACTAACTCAAACATGATTTATAAAAAAATTATGCAAATTAGAATGTGGCCCGTGCCTTGCACGGACTTTCATGCTAGTTTACAATAATGAATTAACAGCAGATTAATTAAAGAACTTCGTTAGTGCCACGAGGCAAGGGGCAAAATCTGATCATTGTCTACTAATGTGCGTGGGACGTTAGCGCATGCGTCTTTTTCAATTTACGGTTCCTTAGTAATAACTTTTTCCTTTGTCCAGTTTTTAGGGCTGTAAATGAGTCGAATCGAGCCGAACTCTTAACTGTTCGTGTATCAGCTCGTTATAAATACATTGAACTCGAGCTCGAACTTTGAACTTTGCTCATGAACTATATAATCGAACTTGTTCGCGAACTTTCGAGCCGAACTATGTCGTGTTTAGGTTCAGTTCATTTACGAGACGAACCTCAAAATCGTGTTCATGTTCGACTCGTTTACAAATCGAAACAAACTCGAATCAAACTTTTTTTGAATCGGACACGGAACTATTCATGAACGTACGACTCATTTACAGCCCAGTTTGAGTTGACAAGCGCCCAAGCGGCAAGCACAAAAAAGATAATTGAATCAAGAATTATACTAAAAAGAAAAAAGCAATATTTGCCTATTGAGTTTTTCGTGCCTAATATTGCCTTTGTTGAAGGTTACCATGATTTATGGGAAATGCTACATGTAATCATCTCTTTAGGTGCAGATCATCGCATGTTTTTCCCATTAATTAAACGGCTCTTAAAAACACAACTGTTAACTTTTAAAAAAAAATCCAAAAACAAAACACAACTGTGACAATGTTTCATACTCCCTCTTTCCCAAACTCCCAATGGATTGTACCCATTGGGGACAGGATATGACACGCATTTTAAGGCTCCTAAAAAATATAAATTCATAATTTATTTTTAATTTTTTCCCTTCTGAATAAAAATTAATATTTCTATTTTTATTAAAAAAAATTAAAAATAAGTTATGGAACTATACTTTATAGTAGCCTTAAAATGCGTGCCAAATAATAAAAAAATTGTGTAGAAAAGAATGGGACAGAGGGAGTATCTGGAACTTCCATGTTTTTCTATATGATTATTATTACTATTATTATTATTATTATTATTATTATTATTATTATTATTATTATTATTATCATCATCATCATCATCATCATTATCATCATCATCATTATCATCATCTTTTTTTGACAAATATTAGTTTTATTGATCATTTGTGCTCTTGCAAATATTTATGTAATTGCAAATAAAATTTATATAACGGATATAAAATATACTCCCTCCGTCCTACTCATTTATTTACATATTTTCAACATTGCTTAACACGCATTTTAAGGTGTATATAAAATATAGTTCCATAACTTATTTTTCAATATTAAATTATATTCCAAAAAAATTAAAAATAAATTATGAAACTATACTTTATAGGAACATTAAAATGCATGCCGAGCCCTCTATCTCAAACGTAAATAACTCGCTGGAACAAGACAATTAACATTTGTATTTATTTTGAAAGTTTACATTTGGTGTTCTAATGGTGCTTCAGATGTATTGCATTTGGTGTTTTGGCTAGAGATGTATTGTACTCGTGAGATTTGATAGGTTTAGCATTAATTTGGAAGCCGAAAATGGCTGGAACATGAAAAACATTAGAATGTTGCTTTTGGTCAGAGTAACTTACTACAAATTTCTAAGTAATTTACGACGATTGTTCATCCTTTTATATTCTTTTTGATATTTTTTTCAAATTTAATTGTGGTAGAAGGCGTATCCCAAAAGTAAACTTATAACAGAAAAAATCATCGTAAATTATGAACATACGATGAATATTTCCGTCATAAACTACAAATTTATGATAGTTTATTCCGTCGTAAGTTTGTTTATTATTTAATTGTAGGAAGTGGGTCCCGCATTGGAATTTATGATGAAAATTTACACTTGTGACAGAAAATTCGAATTTAAGACTCGAGCAAAAATGATAAAAAAAATTCGTCGTAATTTGACCAATTGCGACGATTTCAATGTAAAATTTCCGTCATAAATGATCGTTTTTCTTGTAGTGAGAGTATATGTCAATTATATCGGAATTGATCACATCAGCATGAATAGTCATTGCTAATCGAACTACCCGACCCAATTCAGTTTCCCATAATTAATTATCCCCTCTTTCATCTATACTATATTTAATACATCAATAGGGATTTTCCCCAGCAATTTAATTCTTTTTAACCATTTTACCCTCATTTCTATTATATCTTTTTAGAGTTATTTTGATCTTCTAACATCAATATATATATATATACTTATACATACATCAATATATTTACTACATATTATTAATATCTTTTTTAGGGTTATTTAATGCATGTTATTAAATATTACAAAATTAATATCTATCTTATACATATATACATACATACACACACATACGTACATACATCAATATATTTAATACATACTATTAAATGCTACAAAATTAATATGCATACTTATACATATATACATATATACACATACACACATCGATACATACATACATACATACATTTATGTGAATATATGATAATATTTCACTAAGCAATTTTAATTTTTTGGTTGCATACTCATGCATACATACATAATGCATGGATTTATATAAATGTATGAAAATATGTGTATGATCATATACCATATGTCATTATACTATTATTTAGATTTACCATTAATTTTTATGAATTAAAAATTGTAAAAAAATATTATTTGAGTAAAATTTATATAGTAAGCATGTATGTGTATTGTAGTTATTTGTATCTCTAATAAATCAAACTATACAGAATCTCTAACATATTTAAGTATTATATTTGAATGACACAAATATGTTCAAATAAATACAAGATAATAAATAAATGAATAAATAAATAAATAAATGAAAAGAACCTTGCATATATATAAGTGTAATACAGAGACTTGTACTAACTTTACTTATCACATAATTCATAAATTGCTATTCTAATATATAAATACACAAATTTTTTTTAAACAAACTAATAGTTTAATTATGTATGATTATACTATCCTGCATTACACAGGCTAAAGAGTTAATTCTTTACTCAATTGCTTCAATGCAGGTCACTAGTTCAGATAAATTAGACCTTGAACCCTCAGATAAATTAGACCTCGAACACTCTAATTTCATCGGAAAAAAGTCATTGCTAATCAAACTAGTCACTATCATCGCAAAGAAAATATCGTCATCAGCAAATGTATTCTAGAAACCTTTGGATTCCACTTAATCTGCGTGAAAATATTTTAAATAATTAGATTAAATGTTATAGTTAGTGAGCAAGCCAGTACGATTGTGATTAAGTGATAGGCTACTTTCTACAAGCAGCCTGAATGGAAATCTGGGCCCGCTTCGAATGATAGGCCACTTTCTACAAGCAGCCTGAATAGCAATCCGGGTTAGCTACAGTTGTTAAGTCCGGAACCTTGTCATCGTCAACCAATCCGGACCCGTGAGAATAACTCCAGCTCCAAATGACAAAGCACGTAGCACTATAAGGCCTCTATCACCATCAAGTGTCCCAGCTAACGATGACAGCTAATGATTACCCATAATTGGCACAATCCAAGAATGAGGATGTCACACTCAAAAAGGTGCCTGACACACTTTTCCATAATTATTCTCCTGGACAGGTGTCGTGCATCTGTACGCCCCAGGTGTCAGGCCTACCTAGGACTCAACGCTCATGATTGAAGGTAGCAACCCCTATATCCTAATTCTGGGCCAATATATAGACCCAAGAAATAAGGTTTAGGGGTTACATTCTCTTTTACACACACTCATATACACACACCCTCCATAATTAGATACTATAGTCCTTATCTTTTATCCTCCAACGCCGTCGCTTATTCTCACGTCGGAAGTGCCGCGGGTTCAAACCCACCTCCCGACATTATTTTGCAGAGTCCCAACCACCAGCTACACTGCTTTCCAGGCATAGGGACGATAGAGGAGACGCTAGATCGGGATCTAGAGTTATCATTAGCACTAGAAGGAGGGGGTGCTCTGTTCTTTGGTCTCGGTGCCAACAAACTCTTTAAAAAGAGTCCGAAATCAAGTTGTAAGATCTAAAACCGTTGTGAAACCCTTACTAAAAATGTCACCTTTACACATTTCTCAACCATGTATACACGTGTTTAGCGTTATTTAGCTCTCTAGCCCAGATCTGTGATAAAGTTACGATTTTTAGCTTTTAAACTTAGCCGAAATCTAGATCTGTGTTCATAATCGCCTGTTATCTACTTGTATCCACCAACTTGTGTTTATATTTGAATATTGAGTGCCTACATAAGCTGTTCTACTCCAAGCTCAGCCTAGATCTGTGATAATCGATACTTGGTGAACTATCTTGTTTCTGAAACTTGAAATCATGGCAAGAGGAAGAAAATCTACTCAAAGAACCAACACCCGAGCACAAGATCTTAACCCACCTCCGGACCTGCCCATAGTACCGGTTGAAATACCTCCGGTCGTGGAAAGGGCAGAAATTGCACCCGGCGATGCCCGGATTGACATTGAGGCATGTGCCTCTAGTTGCAATGCACATGCAAAATCTTACCCGTGAGGAGTTGGCGGATGCCATTCGGGCATACCGAACAGCCCAGACAGCACCACCTCCCGAACCAGAGCAGGCATTAAACTCCCAAGATTCTGAGCACTCTCACAGATCCAGGAGATCAGTCTTTGACCGGATTGGTAACCAAGGCAAAGAAAAGTAAGCTGCCAACAAAGCTCAAAGTAAAAATCATGAAGCTGAGAAACTCAAAAAGCTGGCCGAACTCAAAGAGAAGATCATACAGGAGGAAGAGGCCAAACTCGAACTCAAAATCCAAAAAAGGATCCAGGAAGAAGAAGGCCGAGTCTTGAGGAGGTCCGGATCTAAAAGAATTTTAAGAGAAGTCAGTCCGAAGGTTATCTCAGACGAAGATGAGCCCAAGACAACTTAATGTAAATGATTCAGGAGCTATAGAAGAAAGTGGGACATGACTCTGAACTTGAAATTTAAGGGACCCTGACACCGTTCAGCCGTTCTTTGGAGGCCATTCCTAGACAAAAGAACCTGAAGCACTACAACTTCGATTCATTTGACGGGTTGTGAGCCCTTAAGAACACGTTAATTACTTTGAGCAGATTGCTCTTATCTACTACTACAATGACATCACCAAATGCAGATTTTTTGCATAAACTCTGAAGGGAGGGGCTCAAAGATGGTTCAGCCGAATCCCCTCCCGGAGCATTCACTTCTGGAAGTAGTTTCGTGAATCCTTTCTAAAGAGGTTCAGAGCAAACAGGACTCATGAGCTACACATGTGCCATTTGGAGACTATTCATCAAAATGATAACGAATCTCTCTCAGACTATATGAAGCGATTCCAGGAGGCAATAAATAAAGTATCGCGCTTGGAAGACCGTGAAGCTCTTAGCATTTTCTGGAGAAATCTGGACCCTGATCAATATGAAATATATGTCTATGAGTTGATCAACAAAGAGCCGGAAAGTTTGGCCGCAGCATACTCCATGGCTGCCCGCTTAATCAAAGAAAGTGATGTGTTGCAGGCAATGACAATGACCCGTCAAGGAAAATCTTCATACCGAACTACTCAGGATGATCGCTCGCGAGGAGAATATCAACCCGACAAGAGGTTCAAGCCTAATAGACAAACCCGACAAGAGGTTCAAGCCTAATGATAAGTGGATTTTTATCTACTTGGATCGCTTCATTCGGCTTAAATTGATCGCTTGTATCTCAAGTATTGGTGTGTTTTAATGTGTTTTTGTGAGAATTGTGCATGCTGTATCTCTGATGCAGGTATAGAGTTTTCAGTGTTTAAATGGTGTTTTGAAGTCATGGGAACAAGTGCCGGGATTTGCATTCGAAAACGGTAGAAGGAATCAGTAAAGGAAGAAATCAGTCTGTGAAAAAAATGATCAGGCGCGGGCGCGCTCTAGATGAACTGAAACCGCGCACGTGCGCGCTTGGGTGTGTGGCAGAAATTATGCAGGCACGGGCGCGCTTGAGAGAAGCTATAGGGGCGCGCGACCACGCCTGAGCCGACAGAAACTTGCTGAATTCAATTTCAAATAGGGAAAGTTGCCTCAAATCTTTTCCTAATCATATGGCAACTGCTTTGGACGGCCAGAAACTTCTAGAATCAGACTTATACATGGAATTTCAATTCTACTTTCAATCAAGAACGGAATTTTCCAGAATTCTATTCCAACTCAAAGATGGCAATTACTTGTTGAGGAGGCAACTTGGGGCTATAAATACACACCTTGGACATAAAATTCATCATCTACACACCAGAATTCAGTTAAAATCGTTTATAGCACGAGATCAAGAAGCCAATGCTAGGATTATGACGACAAGAAGATGTAGACATATTTTTCTTGTATTCCTTTGTTTAGGCGTATCGTTTGGATGCTTGTTACATACACGGATTTGTTCTCTAAACCTTGTAACATTATTGATTTATTCATCTTTGTTATCTTATTCATTACCAGGTTTTCATCAAATCCTATGGTGACGAAAGGTTCAATTATGAGCTAATCGTTGTCGTGGGATCCTAGCGGATTTATCTATATAGCTTAGTAGTTTGGATGCCTTAAAGATTTATGTGTGGTGAATTCTTGATATCCTCGTATGGTTGTGTTTCACGTATTTAGATGCGTAGCTAACATCTAATTTGTTAATCTCTTGCTAAACGATAGTGGATCTTGAGATTTAGAACTTGCCATGCTAGCATAGGATAGGTTGATGTTTTAACATCATGATTTGTCGCGTAAATAGAGATATTATGCTACCCTATGTGATCTAAGTGGATAACTTGTACTTAAACCTTTATGTTTTTAAATTCTATAGAGATATAGGGTCTAAACATAATAGGTATCTAATCATCTTCTATCTCTTTTGTGGATGTATGTTTAGTTTGGTGTTCGTATACCGAGAAGTAGCATTTACTTGTTTCGTGTTATTAGATCAGATATCAAAATCATCGCATGTATTGATTAAAGGCAGCGACTCTAAGTGAAATAGATAATGAAGTTAGGATTCCATGTTTATTCTCATATAAGTAATTCAATTTCTATTCTCATTAGTTAATTTAAGTCTAAGTTTTATAATTTGCATCTTAGTTTAATTTAGATAATTAAAAATCCCAATTTGATATTTGTCTTAGCAGTGAATTAAAACCATACATTATTGCGTAGGTACTAAATTGAATTAAAAACCAGATCTCTGTGGGAACGAACTTGACTTATACCTGTATTACTTGTGACCACGTGCACTTGCGTGATTTTGTGTTAACAAGTTTTTGGCGCCACTGCCGGGGATCATCGGTGTTTTATTGTTAATTTATGTGCTTGTCAATAGTGGTCGTTAGCGTTCACTGACTCGGATTTCTTACTTAGTTTGTTTGTTTTGTGGTGTTTCAGGTACTTAAGTTTGTATGCGAACACGCTTACAAGCTCGTATAGAAAAACTGGCAGAAGACGATCTTGTAGAGAATAGAGAGAATAAGAAAGAGGAATCTGAAACTACAGTAGAGATGGCAGATGCAGCAGCAGCTAAGGCTTTGAAGGAATATTCTCAGCCGAAGATCAATGACATCCAGTCTAGTATTATCAGGCCAGCCATCACGGCTAATAACTTCGAAATCAAACCGGGCACGATTCAGATGGTACAGAATTCGGTTCAGTTTGGGGATGCTTCTACGGAGGATCCTAACATGCATATTCGGGACTTTATCGAGATCTGTGACACTTTCAAGTTCAATGGTGTGTCGAATGATGCTATCAAGTTGAGACTTTTCCTATTCTCTCTAAGGGATAAGGCTAAGGGCTGGTTACACTCTCTACCAGCGGGTTCCATTACTACATGGGAGGATCTTGCTCAGAAGTTTCTTACTAAATTCTTCCCTATGGCGAAAACTGCAGCAATAAGGAACCAGCTAACTCAATTTCAGCAGCAATCTGGAGAATCTTTGTATGAGGCTTGGGAACGTTACAAGGAGATGCTACGTAGGTGTCCACATCATGGCATGCCTGATTGGATGGTTATTAATAGTTTCTATAATGGGTTTGGAGCACAGTCTAGACCTATGCTAGATGCAGCATCAGGTGGAGCTCTATGGGCTAAGAGCTACGATGAAGCTTATGAACTTATTGAGACGATGGCTGCTAATGAATATAAGAATCCAACCCAGAGGCTTTCTCAAGGCAAGGTAGCAGGTATTTTTGAGGTGGATACGGCTTCAGCTATAGCAGCTCAGTTGAAGGCGTTGACTATGAAGGTGGATTCTCTTGCAAATTATGGAGTTCAGCAGGTGGCTAGTGTTTGTGAGCTATACGCGGGCGCACATGAGACGAATCAGTGTGCTATCTCTTCTGAATCAACACAGTTCGTGAGTAATTTCCAGAGACCTGTTGTACCAGTTCCAGCCACTTATCATCCTAATAATCGGAATCATCCTAATTTCAGCTGGAGCAACAATCAAGGTGCTCAACAACCTTATTAGCAGCAGTTTCAGGGACATCAATCAAGGCCATTCAATCAGGGCTATCAACATCAGAATGCTCCAAGACAACCATATCAGCCTCCGGGATTTTAGCAACAGCCCTAGGCTTATGTGGGGCAATCTTCTAATGAAAAATCAGAAATGGATGAGTTGAGGATGACGATTAAAAGCCTGTCAGTTTCTCAAAAGACCTTGGAAAACCAGATGGGACAGCTTGCAAGTGCCTTACTTAGTAGGCAACAAGGAACTCTTCCTAGTGATACAGAGGTTAATCCAGGCAGAAGGGAGGTCCATGAGCAGGTGAAGGCAGTTACTTTGAGATCAGGAAGGGTTACAACAGATCCAAAATCAGCAACTAAAGAAGATGAAGATGTTCAGAATCAGCAGGTTGAAAAATATGCAGTGCCAGAAATTGAGAAATCTGATTTAGTGGCTGATCAACCAGATGGTGAATTAAAGAGAAGCAAAGAACCTGTTAAAGCTTCTCCGGAGCAGTCTACAAAGAATAATCAGATCTATCCTCCTCCTCCATTTCCTCGACGCGTGCAGAAAAGTGAAGAAATACAGTTTCAGAAGTTTATGGATGTCTTCAAGAAACTGTCCATTAACATTCCTTTTGTTGAAGCATTGGAGCAGATGCCGAGATATGCAAAGTTCATGAAGGATATTTTGTCACGGAAGAGAAGGTTGGAAGAATTTGAAACAGTGGCATTGACAGAGGAGTGCAGTGCGGTATTGCAACAGAAATTGCCTCCTAAACTTTAGGATCTAGGAAGCTTTACAATTCCATGCACCATTGGAAAGTTGTCTTTTGACAAATGCTTATGTGATTTGGGAGCTAGCATTAATCTCATGCCCTTGTCTGTTTTCAAGCAACTTGGTCTACCGGAGCTAAAGCCAACCAACATCTCTTTGCAGTTGGCTGATAGGTCGATCACTTATCCGAGGGGTATAGTAGAGGATGTCTTGGTGAAGGTTGATAAGCTCATATTTCCTGCCAATTTTGTGATTCTAGATTTCGAAGAAGACAAGAAGATTCCTATAATCTTGGGAAGGCCTTTTCTAGCTACAGGTCGTACTTTGATCGATGTGCAAAAAGGAGAGCTTACAATGAGGGTGCAAAATCAGAATGTCACCTTTAATGTGTTCAAGGCCATGAAATTTCCAACAGAGGATGAAGAGTGTTTTAGTGTGGAAATAGTTGATATGGGTCAGAGAAAGAAGTGTGATCAGTTATTGAGCGAAAAATCGGACACACACATGCTAAAGCATCACATCAGTAATTCCATTGACAGTTCTTCAGTTCGAGATCTCTCGAATGTAAAGCTCGGAAAACTTCCATCCCATTTGAAGTATGTCCTTCTGAATGATGAGTTGGTGATTTTTAAAGTGTGTCAAGATAATGTATTAAGAAGGTGGATCATGGATGATGAGGTTGAAGAGTGTTCTTATCAATCAACTGTGAAGCATAAACACCTTAGAGGTGTGAAGAAGAAAAAGAAGAAGTCGATTGGAGGAAGAGGCAAAGTGAAGTTTGATTTAGAAAAGATGTGGGAAGATAGCAAGAAGGTTGTCAAACAATGGGTGAATGGTCCTTTTGCTAAGGACAAGTCGACTGCGATCTTCGAGCCACCATGATTTGAATCATAATTGTCCAGCTAAATGACGTTAACGACAGCGCTTCGTGGGAGGCAACCCATGTGTTTCGGTATTTTTAGGTATGTTTCCTACTATCCCTTGTATTTACTTCCATTCAATGCGGACATTGAATATTTTAAGTTTGGGGTGGTTTGAGGGATAAGTAGTGTTTATTAGTTATTTGTGTGTCATTGTGTTCATGTAGGATATCATGTTTTGCATATTTGTCGTAATTCATGCATATATGTTCGTATTATCTACGTGTGTTTCATATAGGGCATTCTGTTATTTTGTTTCGTATATCATGTGTGTTCATTTTAGTTGCATTTTCATGGCATGCATATTTCATGATCCCTTAGGACGAGCTAATTCTGGTTGATAGGTAGATGTTTAATTGAGTGTGGTAATGATGAGTAGAGGGTTGATTTATAGTTCTTATGAAATTGACGTGCATGCTTCGAAAACAAAACTTTTACACAATCTCATTTGGTGCTTTTGGGCTAGGTTAGGGTCATGCTTATTTGGATGTTTTGAGATTTAATCACTTGATTATATTTAGAATTTTCGTTATTCCCTTGATGGCGTAGGAGCACTTAAGTCTAAGTTTGGGGGAAACCAGGGATTTCATGCTAGTTGTTGGCTAGGTGTCAAATGGCTAGTAGCCGGCTCATATTTATATGAGTAGTCTAGGGTTGGAAATGAGAAAGGCTCATTCCAGATTGCATAAAAAAAAAAGAAAAAAAAAAGAGTCAATAGTTAATTGTTTATATGCAAAATTAACCACGAGTGAGCTCTTTAATACTCGAGTAATTAATCTGAGGGGACTTAGTCCTAGTAACCTAAAGCCCTTGTGGTTTGGGATTGCTGACCTAACACTCGCTACATAGGTATTATTGTATAAGCCTTTTGGGTTCTCATTCATTGCACGGTTAAATAAGCAGGCGTATTGTATATAGTAATAAAAAAGAATGAGTTTCTGTCTACCTTGGATAAGGGTGGAGGTGTTCCTAAGTTATGAAGTGTCTACAATCTATTCTGTTTATAAACATGTGATTGTCTTGACGGAAAGCATGTATGATTGTGATCTAGTTTTGGAAGTATTCTGATAAGCATTGCACACACGCACGTTTTTGTTCATGTATTGTTAGTATACGGGGACTTAGTCGAGCTCTACTTGGATTTAGTTGCATTTTTTGAGATATTTGCTTGTTAGTTGGTTTTGGTGAGTTTGAAGGGGATCTTTGCATTTTCATATTAGTTGCATTCATGCATTGCATTGCATTGTTGGATAGATGGATTTTGTGGGTACATTCGCTATAGGCCCTCACGAGACCTTACTCGTCCACTAGGGCTGCCTAGGGGTTTAAAGGGCTTGTTGCATAGGCTAAATGTAACCGTGATCACCTACGGAAGTGGTACTAGTTAGTGTAGATAGTTTTGTTTGTTTATGCTTGAGGACAAGCATTGGTTTAAGTTTGGGGGTGTGATAAGTGGATTTTTATCTACTTGGATCGCTTCATTTCGGCTTAAATTGATCTCTTGTATCTCAAGTATTGGTGTGTTTTAATGTGTTTTTGTGAGAATTGTGCAGGCTGTATCTTTGATGCAGGTATAGAGTTTTCAGTGTTTAAATGGTGTTTTGAAGTCATGGGAACAAGTGCCGGGATTTGCATTCGAAAATGGTAGAAGGAATCAGTAAAGGAAGAAATCAGTCTGTGAAAAAAATGATCAGGCATGGGCACGCTCTAGATGAACTGAAACCGCGCACGGGCGCGCTTGGGTGTGTGGCAGAAATTATGCAGGCGCGGGCGCGCTTGAGAGAAGCTATAGGGGCGCGCGGCCGCGCCTGAGCCGACAGAAACTTGCTGAATTCAATTTCAAATAGGGAAAGTTGCCTCAAATCTTTTCCTAATCATATGGCAACTGCTTTGGACGGCCAGAAACTTCTAGAATCAGACTTATACATGGAATTTCAATTCTACTTTCAATCAAGAACGGAATTTGCCACAATTCTATTCCAACTCAAATATGGCAATTACTTGTTGAGGAGGCAACTTGGGGCTATAAATACACACCTTGGGGGACATAAAATTCATCATCTACACACCAGAATTCAGTTAAAATCGTTTATAGCACGAGATCGAGAAGCCAATGCGAGGATTGTGACGACAAGAAGATCTAGACATAGTTTTCTTGTATTCCATTGTTTAGTCGTATCGTTTGGATGCTTGTTACATACACGGATTTGTTCTCTAAACCTTGTTACATTATTGATTTATTCATCTTTGTTATCTTATTCATTACCATGTTTTCATCAAATTCGATGGTGACGAAAGGTTCAATTATGAGCTAATCGTTGTCGTGGGATCCTAGCGGATTTATCTATGTAGCTTAGTAGTTTGCATTCCTTAAAGATTTATGTGTGGTGAATTCTTGATATCCTCGTATGGTTGTGTTTCACGTATTTAGATGCGTAGCTAACATCTAATTTGTTAATCTCTTGCTAAACGAGAGTGGATCTTGAGATTTAGAACTTGCCATGCTAGCATAGGATAGGTTGATGTTTTAACATCATGATTTGTGGCGTGAATAGAGATATTATGCTACCCTATGTGATCTAAGTGGATAACTTGTGCTTAAACCTTTATGTTTTCAAATTCTATAGAGATATAGGGTCTAAACATAATAGGTGTCTAATCATCTTCTATCTCTTTTGTGGATGTATGTTTAGTTTGGTATTCATATACTGAGAAGTAGCGTTTACTTGTTTCGTGTTATTCGATCAGATATCAAAATCATCGCATGTATTTATTAAAGGCAGCGACTCTAAGTGAAATAGATAATGAAGTTAGGATTCCATGTTTATTCTCATATAAGTAATTCAATTTCTATTCTCATTAGTTAATTTAAGTCTTAGTTTTATAATTTTCATCTTAGTTTAATTTAGATAATTAAAAATCCCAATTTGATATTTGTCTTAGCAGTGAATTAAAACCATACATTGTTGCGTAGGTACTAAATTGAATTAAAAACCAGATCTCTAAGGGAACGAACTTGACTTATACCTATATTACTTGTGACCACGTGCACTTGCGTGATTTTGTGTTAACAGTTCTCAACCATCAGTCTTTGAAAGAATCTCTGAACCGACCGCAGTAACCGTCAATCCGGATTCCAAACCTCCTAAACCGCCCAAAGCTGATCCGAAGCCAGAGTCGGAGTGGACTCCACTCAGTCGCACCCGGTCTGATATCCTAAAAGAGGTCCGGGACAAACCATACTTTTACCCACCCAAGCTGATGTTCACTGCTCCGGAAAAACGCCCTACCCACAAACAGTGTGACTATCATGGAACTCATGGTCATACAACTGAAAACTGCTTATCTCTCAAGTACTTTATCGAGGATCAAATCAAAAAAGGAAACATGGGGCAATACATAGCTCGGAAAACCATGGAAAAAGGTGAAGGATCCGGAGCAGGAAAGAAGCATGTTGTCAATGTAGTAATGGGGGGATCCAGCTCTCCTCCCCCCAGTCCGGACTCAGGAGATGAAGTAATGATGATCCAGTCCTTTCCTGTTAACTCGAATAACTTGTAGAAGGGGGGGTTGAATACAAGTTATATAATCGTGTCTGATTTTTTGCTTGATTATATAAACAAGAATAAACGAATAAATCAAACTCTATTTGTATTAAATAATCAAATACAAACTCTACCAAAGGTGTACAAATACCTTTAGCAGCTGCTGACAAAATAAATCTCTCTCTCTGTTTGTTTCGAACTTTCGAATACAAACCTTATACAGAGCTACGCACACAAACTCAATCGCTCAACTCACAATTGCTTCACACTTTTTACAATGATATAGAGTTACAATGCTTCCTATCAACTAATAACAGAAAGATAATCTATACATGACAATGTTCTGCCGTCCAGTTGATAGTTTCCATCAATAGAAAATTCTTTCCTTCATGATATCTTCTTGCTTGTTCTTCAAACAAAGATCCTGTTTTATAGCACTTGCCAGTTTCTGTAGCATCCATATGACATCATCAGTAACACGACTGATATCAAGATTTCATCTTGCATCAGGATCTTACCATCCCATCAGTACTTGACTTGCTCTATCAGGATTCGATCTCAGTTCCTGACATGTAGTCCTCGATGCACTGTTCCTGACTTAAATTCTACAGATCACTGTCTAATACATATATCCTATACAAAGTGCTAAATCCTTTATAAAATAGGATATACAAGAAGTATAAGTGAAATTCTATTCTTAACATCACAACTCATGAATTATTCCTAACATTTCCCGAACAAGTAATAACTTTCAGCAATGCCGACTTTGAAGGAGTTGATCCAAATCATAATGAAGCCTTGGTGGTTAGCCTAGATGTTGCTGAGAACAAAGTCAAAAGAATCCTGGTTGATAATGGGTCCTCAGTCAACATCATCTTCAAACATACCTTCGATAGAATGCAGCTGGGCAGCGTCAGAATGAACGAGTGCAGAGAAGACCCACTCTTCGGATTTGGTAACAACTTAGTCCCAATTCAAGGGACATTGTACCTACCTGTTCAGTTTGGGACCCTCCCAAAGCAAGTTACCCATATGGTGAAGTTCTATGTCATCAATACCCCGTCTTCTTACAACATGATCCTGGGCCGTCCGGCACTAACCAAACTTCGGGCAATAACCTCTACACCCCATCTAAAGTTTAAATTCCCCACCCCGTCAGGAATTGGGGAAGTCAAAGGAGACTCGGAAACTGCTGGTCGTTGATATGGCCAAGCATTGATCATGGCTAAAACCGACCCGGAGAACAAGCGAAAAGCATCCTTGTACCACAAGAACTTGAGCCGAAAGAATCATAGAGCTTACTTTAAAAAGGAACCCGAACACGAGGTCCAAAACATTGAAAGTATTAAAGCTCAGACTAAGGAGGAACTGATCACCAAAGCCCGAAACTACCTGGAGTCAAATACTCTAGCTCGAGTTCAGCAATTTGTCTCGAAGAAGGATCTGGGTAAGGTTGAACCTGCGGTCGAGACTAAAATGGTCGAACTAGAAGAATGTAATCCGGATAAAAAGATAAAGATAGGAGCCGGACTGGATCCAACATTCAGGAAAAGCCTTATACAGCTGCTCAGAAATTATGCGGACGTATTTGCCTGGATTCCGGAGGACATGCCCGGACTCAATGAATCTATAGCCATGCACAGTCTAGATGTCAATCCTGATAAAAAGCCAGTAAAGCAAAAAAGAAGGAACTTTGCTCCGGACAGGCAGAAGGCAATTGACGAAGAAGTTGAAAAGCTTCTCAAAGCAGGAATAATTTGTGAGATAAAGTATCCAGATTGGCTGTCCAATGTGGTGCTGGTCAAAAAACCCAACGACAAATGGAGAATGTGCGTCGACTATACTGATCTGAATGCCCCATGCCCCAAAGACCCATATCCTCTTCCCAGCATAGATCAGCTCATTGATGCAACTGCGGGACATGTGATGTTTAGTTTCATGGACACAATCTCCGGCTACAACCAAATCAAGATGAATCCGGATGATATAGCCAAAACCGCCTTCATAACTCATAGAGCTGTCTATGCATACAAATACATGCCCTTCAGATTAATGAATGCCGGATTAACTTACCAAAGAGAAATGGTGGAGTTTTTTAAGGATCAGTTGGGTCAAAACTTGGAGTCTTATATGGATGATATGATAGCCAAGTTAAAAACAGTAGAGGATCATGTTCCGGACTTGCAGGAATGCTTCGAGAATCTAAGGAAACATGAGATGAAATTAAACCCGAAGAAGTGCACCTTCGGGATAGGAGCTGGGAAATTTTTGGGATTCATGATCAGTCAAAGGGGAATTGAAGCTAATCCGGAAAAGATTAAGGCAATAATGGAAATGGAACCGCCCCGGACTCAGAAAGATATACAGAAGCTAGCAGGCTCTCTAGCTGCGTTGAGGAGATTCATTCCAAAGTTGGCCGAACGATGCCTACCTTTCTTCGAGCTGCTTAAGGGGGCGAAAAACAAAAGAGAGATTAATTGGAGTCCAGATTGCCAGAAATCCTTTGATTCTATAAAAGAATTCCTGTCGTTGCCACCAATTCTATCAAAATCTGAGTCCGGAGAAGCACTGTCTCTTTACCTAGCCGCAGGACCATTAGCTGTGGGGGCAACCTTGATCAGGGAGCATGAAGGATAGCAGAAACCAGTATATTATGTCAGTCAAGTGCTGAAAGATGCGGAGACCAGGTACCCTAACTTGGAAAAGTTTACTTTTGCCCTAGTGACAGCCTCTAGAAAGCTAAGGCATTATTTCCAAAGAAGAGAAATTAAAGTTATAACTGACCAGCCTTTGAGAAGGATAATTCATAAGCCAGATGTATCCGGTAGACTCGTCAATTGGGCTGTCGAGTGGAGCCAATTCCAACTTACATTTGTACCACGGACAGCAATCAAGGCTCAAGTGTTAGCTGATTTCATTGTGGAGTGCTCTTTTCCCGAAATCCAAACTAGTCCTATGATCGTGGATTCGGAGAAAGAGGATGACTCAGATCCAGAGGCTTGGTCTTTGTACGTCGACGGATCTTCAACAAGCGAGAGATCCGGAGCGGGGTTAGTCCTAAAATGTCCCCACGGTTTTCAGATACAGCAAGCTATAACCTTGAAGTTCTTAGCCACAAACAATCAAGCGGAGTATGATGCGCTTTTGGACAGCTCGGCTTACTTCAAAGAGATTGAGAAGCCCACCATAAAAAATGATGAAGTGATGGAGATCGAAGATCAACCCAACTGGATGACCCTGGTGATTTTGTACTTGGATAAGGGGGATTTGCCTGAAGACAAGAATAAAGCTCAAAGGATCAAGGCTAAAGCACCAAAGTTTTTCCTAGAAGAGGGTCAACTCTATCGCCAGACGTTCTCTAGCCCGATCCTTAAATGTGTGGGGCCTGTCGAAGCCGAGTACTGTTTGCAAGAGGTCCATGAAGGAATTTGCGGGGATCACTTATCCGCAAAGGCTTTAGCTTACAAAATAATAAGACATGGCTATTATTGGCCAACAATTCATAGTGATGCGGTGGAGTTTGTCAAAAAATGCAAGAATTGCCAGCTATTCAGCAACATACAAAGACAAAGTCCGGTCTTACCCTCTTCAGTCCAGTCTCCTATACCGCTCGCTGTCTGGGGAATCGACATCATGGGTCCTCTTCCCCGGGCCAAGGGTGATCTGAGATATTTGCTGGTAGCTATCGATTATATGACAAAGTGGGCAGAAGCTAAAGCTTTGAGAACCATCAATCAGTAGGACTGCATCCGTTTCATGGACAACAATCACAACATATTGATGAGGTTCGGACTACCACTACACCAAATATGGGCTGTTGCAACACCAAAAAAGTGTAATATTAGGCCCCAAAAGTGTTACAATAGATGTTTATGTAACACTTTTGCTAAAACTCGGCGTTGCATTTGCCGGCGTTGCCTATGCCTTCTATAGCAACACTTTTTGGACGTATTGCAACACTTGGTAAAAGTGTTACAATAAGAGTTTTTGTAGTTTGTTGTAACACTTTTACATGTTTTAGCAACATTTTTAATGTGTTACAACAGACTAATGTAACACTTTTTTGCAACATTAATTGACTTAAAATGTTACAAAGTGAGTTTATTGCAACATTTTTATGCAACATTTTGATGCATTTTGCAATACTTTTGGTTTCTTTTGCAAAAATTATCTGCAACATTTCGTTGGTTCGGACTTCGAAAACAATCTAAAGGAAAGAGGAATCAAGCATAAGAAATCGTCAGTGGCTTATCCGAAGGGAAACGGCCAGGTGGAAGTAACCAACAGAATTCTACTAAGAGGAATAGAGAAAAGACTCCAGGAGAGCAAGAATAAATGGCCGGAGGAGTTGCCAAATGTGTTGTGGGCATACCGGACCAGTCCGAGGACTAGCACTGGAGAAACCCCATTCAAGCTCGTATACGGAACTGAAGCCCTATTACCCATTGAAGTAGGGTCTCCGTCTTACCGAGCTATTAACTTTGGAGAAGTGGCTAATGAAGAAGGCCAACGAATCAATCTAGATTTAATTGATGAGGTCAGGGATGAAGCTGTGGCAAGAATGGAAAAGTATAAAGAGAAGACAAGGGAATATTTTGGAAAGAAGGCTAGAGTCAAAAACTTTCAAGTTGGAGATCTAGTCCTTCGAGATATAGAGGCTTCGGACCCAACCAACACATGGAAGCTCATGCCTAAATGGGAGGGTCAGTATAAAATCAAAGAAGTACTTCGCCCGGGAACGTACAAACTGGTCAATATGGATGAGTCCGAGGTGCCCAACACTTGGCACGGCCTCCGACTCCGGAAATTCTACCAGTGAAGAAAAGGTCAAGGCTCGAAGAACAAATTAAGGAGCTACCTCTGAGCCCAAGAAAGTCTTCAACATATAGATTAGTCTCTGTACTGAAGCAAGAATAAATTATTTGTAGTTTGAAAGTTTTGATTAATGAAAGCGGGCATTGCCTTGTACTTTACATCTTGCGTTGTAAATTTATGGTATCACTCACACACACAAAAGTCCCTGGTTCAGAGCCATGGGCAAGCATTGGAGCCAGGGCAAGAGCAATATGCAACAACTACTCTAGTCCTGATCATTTTCCACGAAAAATGTCCGGACTGGGGGCAAATACGAAAAAATTTCTAGGTAACACAAAGTCTGCGAACTTTAGACTTAGCAGAAAACAACCACTCTAGTCCGGATCATTTTCCACGAAAAATGTCCGGACTGGGGGCAAATAAGAAAAAATTTCTAAGTAACACAAATTCTGCGAACTTTGGACTTAGCAGAAAACAACCACTCTAGTCCGGATCATTTTCAACGAAAAATATCCGGACTGGGGGCAAATACGAAAAGATTTTCAAAGTAACCCAAAGCTTTAAAGATTTGGACTTAGCTAAAAAACAACCACTCTAGCCCAGGTCATTTTCTACGAAAAAGATCCGGACTGGGGGCAAACATAATGAAGCTTGTTTTTCTAAGTAATCCAAAGTCTGCGAACTTTGGACTTAGCTAAAAACTACTCTAATCCAGACCACTTACTGCCAGAGACGTCCGGATTGGAGGCAAACACAATGAAAATTCAGAAAATAACTATTGTATTTATGGAAATCATTTGAAGTCGAAGCAATAAGAGCAAATACAAAGATACAACAACTCAAAACGAAAGCAAAGAAACAGAAACAAATAGTTATGGCTGTATTTCAAGCCATTTTCATTAAAAGGACGGGGGGTACAAATTTTCTCAAAATACAAAAACATAAAGTAATGGTATTTAAACGGCTATTCCTCCAAGAGTGGAGCAAGAGCCACCAGCACCCTCCCCGCCATTGCCAGGCCCACCACGCCTCCTCCTAGCTTCATCTACCACCATCCTACGCAAAGCTAGAGCGTCGTCGATCCTCTTCAAGACAGCGTCGATCTCGCTCATGGTGGTGGGCCCATCAAAAACCATTCCGTCCACTATAATTTTATTATTCTCGAAGTCATAAACAAGATTTTTTGGATCCATGGTAAAAGAGGTGAAGAAAAGGAAAAGAGAAAGCTGAAAGATTTTTGGAGAGGGATGAAAAAGATTTATGCAACTGTTGGTATTTATAGAGAAGAAGTAGGGAAGAGGTCAAAGCGTTTCCAGTTATCAAAGCATGGGAAAATGATGGAAAATTAATGCTGATTGATAACTCAAGGACCAAAGAGTTTGACTGTGGAAATCACAATTCTTTCACGAGGTTTCAGGATAAATTCAACAAAAAACGAGGGAAATACAGAAGATCATGAGAAAGACATCTGTTCTCACCACCATCCGGATTCCATTCTTTCGAATAAATCCAGATTGGGGGGAAAATTTTACAAAATCTCTCTAAGTTACTCAATGTTCTCAAATGTTGGACTTAAGAGAAAAATGTAAAATTTTTACCACAATCCGGACTCAATTCTTTCGTATAAAATCCGGATTGGGGGGCAAATCTTACAAAATCTCTCTAAGTTACTCAACGTTCTCAAATGTTGGACTTAAGAGAAAAACGTAAAACTTTTACCACAATCCGGACTCAATTCTTTCGTATAAAATCCGGATTGAAGAGCAAATTTTAGAAAATTTCCCTAAGTTACTCAAGGCTCTTAAACTTTGAACTTAAGAGAAGTGCTTCGAAATTATAACACAATCCGAAATTATTTCGCTGTGTTATTCAAGGTTTTTTAACTTTGAATTTAGAGAAAACTTTAAACCAAAGACAACAGTCCGGATTACTTCCTACGAAAACAGTCCGGACTGGGGGCAATGACTATACAATCAGATCTATGCAAACAAAAGTAGAGACATAAGCAACTAGAATAAATAAAAGTTGGAAAACATTCAAAAAAGAAAAGTTAGCATTCTACAAGGGACCGAACCAGCCGTATGATCCGAAATATCCCAGAACAAATTCGACCACAAACCAATCCAAAAATTTAAAGTTCGAGAACACAACGAGGCCATTAAGATGAAAAAGGGCTGAATAACTAGGCTGCAGGAGGGTCTTCAGGCAGAGGAGCTTGATTGACAGTTTCTTTATTTTGAGAAGGATCCTGAACGTCCTCCTCATTCTCTTCCTCCTCATCATCTTCCGAACCAGAGTCATCCTCGAAGTAGTAAGGTTCTGGATCTTCTCCGGTGGCAATGAAATGCTGCTCCGTGCCACTGAAGAGAGGTTGGAACTCGTCCCAGCCAGCCGCCGGGTTAACCTTCAATAGCTTGTGAGCAACAACCCATGCACGACAAATTTTAGAGGCAGCCTTCTTACCTTACTCAGTATAATACTCCTGGGAATGACGGAACTCATCAAGGATGGTGGCTGGATCTTTATAATTGTCAAGCTTTGCCTGGAGTTCTGCAAGCTCCTTCTCGGCAGTCTGAACCCGGACTTCAGCATCATCAGCTTTTTTCTGAAGAGTTAAGAGTTTCTCTTCGGACTCCTTAGCTTTCAATTGCAGCTCATCAACACTTTTTTGCAGTTTGGAATTAGCATGATCCAGGTAAAAAATCTGCATGTCTTTCCTCTCCGAGGCAGAAACAACAGCCCGGGCTGCTTCAACAGTTTCCAAACCTTTGTTGCCCACCGCAAACACTCCAGCCATCTCAGAACTCATCTGGAAAAAGAGGACAAGGGAGTCAAAAAGGCATAGTTTAAGCAAAGACAAAAGTTAAAATGGCAAGAAAATTTATCTTCAGCCAGGTTGTCATCATCTCCTTGAACAAAGGGTTAAACCCTAAAGATTGATAGCGCTCATATTCTTCCTTGCTGGGGAGATCTGAAATAATTTGGCTGCATTTCTCGGCCTCAATCATGGGCTCCTTCCCCTGTCGGCTCGGTTGACTGGGACCAGAGACAGTACCCCAGGTCTTAGCAATCTCAGGCGCCAAGGGAATTGAACCTGGAACAGGAATTCCAGAATTACCCCCCCCGGTGAGATCCACAACAACGTGTCCCTCCCGAACTCCTTTCGGCTTCCTCCGGAGCTCCGGGGACAACTCATCCTCAAGTTTGGGGCCGATAGATTTACCATCCTGAACGGCTCCGGACTCCGATGTCTGCTCAATGCTTGCGTCCGTCTTGGAACCCTCTCCTTCACCAACTATTCTCTTCTTTTTCCACCTTTCTTCGTACGTTGATTCACCTTGTGGATACCCCCTATCCCTTGCATAGCCGTGGCTAGACTCACCGTTTCAGCATCCAAAGCCTTCATTCTCTCTTTGTGGTAGGGACTATATTGAGGTAAACCTGAGAAGAGGAAGGAGCACAAAATAATCAGAATAATCAACAAAGGGGGATAACAATTCAAGGTATAAATGATTACATACTACTTACATCCAAAAGAATGTAATATTTTATGATCCATGAAGGAATGCCGGTTGGTTGAAACTCCTAAAGCCCTACAGAAGTCATGAACCTTGGCCCGGGCATTGCCTTCTAACTCATACTCCTGGAAGTCACGGAAGGCCTCAACCCAGAACAAAGGCATATAATCCACATCTTCGAACTGCATAAATGCCCACTCCTCATGCCAACCCTTGAGGGAAGACATCATGGTAACATGCATCACCCCTCCTTTCTTAAAACCACACTTGTGATAGTTTAATCGGATCTTGTACAAGGGCACTAAAGTGGACTTGACCAAGGTAAACATGTAATGGAAAAGCTTAAAGGTGGGGAGGAATCCTTTGACATTACAACAACCAGGAACCACATGATCCACTTGACGGCGTTGGGTACGAGTTAAAACAAGGGGATTTCATACTGAAATTTACAAAGAAACTTGATAAATTGATGACAGTGAGGGTTAAACCCGGATCTAAGGTGCTCCAGAGAGAATCCCACCAACCCATGCCCGGGTCTATGATATATTCGTTCGTGAGCTTCGGGCCATCTCCAGACAACTTTGTCATCCAGGTAAAAGCAAGACCTAAAA
This sequence comes from Kitagawia praeruptora, assembly GCA_037693485.1. Taxonomy (NCBI): domain Eukaryota; kingdom Viridiplantae; phylum Streptophyta; class Magnoliopsida; order Apiales; family Apiaceae; genus Kitagawia; species Kitagawia praeruptora. The sequence continues at coordinate 35,533,946 of CM075350.1, forward strand.
CACTCATCTAATTTGTCAGTCTTGGCAATATCCAACAGAGGGGCCATGGGGGTACTGGTTCCGGGGAGGTGTGAAAGTTCCGCATCCATGGAGCACTTGTCGTAAAAGACAGGACCTCCAGGAGCAGTTTTGAATATACTTCGGATAAATTCCTGTAATAATACTCGTCCGGAACAGAGGCATCCTTCTCGATAAAGAAAAATTGGACATCTCTCCAATGACCCTCAGACGTGCTAGGGGTCTCCCGGGGAGGGAGTCGTAGGGTAGGAAGCTCGGCCAAAGTGGTTTTTGGGGGTTTCCTAGTTCTTTTGGACATTGTGGATGAAGAGGAGGAGCAAGGTCCGGACTCGGTGGAGGGGTCTAGGTCCGAGGAAGAGCTGGAAAGTATAAAGGAAGATCTGGGTCGTTTAGCCAATTGTTTTCTATACACCATAAAATGCTACACTACCCTAGATGCCCACCAACAGCACGCCCCCGAACCAAAAGACAAAAACAAAAAGAAAAACACAAATATCAGAAACACCCACACCAAACCTGAAATCAAAGCCAAAGATCTACGCTAATAGATACATATATATATACAAAACAAGAGAAAACCTCCAAACATGAAACCCCCAAAAGTCTCAAAAAAACTCAAAATCGAAACGACAACCACTACAATCCCAAAGCCCAAACAAATACAAGAGCAGGAGTAGTATGCAGTTATAAATACAGACAAACAACATATGAACAATGGAGAGCAAGAGCAGTATCGAATCGTTATACGCGAAGTTAAACGATAAGCAAGGAAATCAAAAGCATATGAAAAAAGGAAAAGAGAGAAAAAGGCTTACAACAGGGAGGAGAAAATAGAAGAGCGTCCACCAATGATCAACGGCGAAGAAATTCAAGAAGAGAAAGAGCGGAATTTTTTTTTCCCAGTAAAAGTAAAAGGGGGAAGAATTACAATTGAAGTATATTTATAGAGAGGTTAAAATAATGAAGGAATGAGATGAGGCCACGTGGACGGCCAGAATGAATCTTGATTGAAACAAAAAAGGCTGTCAGAAAAAGCAATCATTGTTACACGTCTCACGAGGAAAGTGCACAAGCTCTGGAAGTTCGGAATTATAAAGAAATATCAAAAACATTCTGGAAAAACGTTTGATATTCTCTAACCTTCAGCCCGGATCATGTGATTTGCACGCAAGCCGGGCCTGTGGGCAAGAAATATGGAATTTTTTCTTCCCAGCCATAAAAATTGATGAGTCTTGAAATTGAGCTACTACTCCCCCATCCAGACAAATCCGCATAGGGGAGTGGGGGGTAAATGATAGGATACTTTCTACAAGCAGCCTGAATGGCAATCCGGGCCCGCTTCGAATGATAGGCCACTTTCTACAGGTAGCCTGAATATCAATCCGGGTCCGCTACAGTTGTAAAGTCCGGAACCTTGTCATCGTCAACCAATCCGGACCCGTGAGAATAACTCCAGCTCCAGATGACAAAGCACGTAGCACCATAAGGCCTTTGTCACCATCAAGGGTCCCAGCTAACGATGATAGCTAATGATTACCCATAATTGGCACAATCCAAGAATGAGGATGTCACACTCAAAAAGGTGCCTGACACACTTTTCCACAATTATTCTCCTGAACAGGTGTCGTGCATCAGTACGCCCTAGGTGTCAGGCATACCTAGGATTCAACCCTCATGATTGAAGGTACCAACCCCTAAACCCTAATTCTGGGCCTATATATAGACCCAAGAAAGAAGGTTTAGGGGTTACATTCTCTTTTACACAAACTCATATACACACACCCTCCATAATTAGATACTCTAGTCCTTATCTTTTATCCTCCAACGCCGTCGCTTATTCTCACGCCGGAGGTGTCGCGGGTTCAAACCCACCTCCCGGCATTATTTTGCAGAGTCCCAACCACCAGCTACACCGTTTTCCAGGCACGAGCAGGTCTCTCCATGAAGGCTCCTGGGCTCCACTGCCGCTAGTGGAGCACTCCGCATTAGCCACGAGCAGGTTTGAGGATCCCGTAGGATCCTGGCCCGGATTGGGGGTAGGCCAAGTCCTTCAAGCACTCACTTAGTTACTTACGAATTCTCAACAAAGACCTCCACCCAAAAACTGAAGCTTCTTTGGCAAGCAAGTAGACCTTTATCTGAGCCGGGGTAGCAAAGCTCTTCGTATCATTGGCAGGTCTCATAGGCTATCCGTTTATCTTTCGACGAAGGAGACGCTGGATCGGGATCTAGAGTTATCATTAAGGGTGAAGAAAAAGAATCGAACCAGTAATAAAAAATATTAATAGATTATATAAATATCAAAATAAAGATCTGATGTCGGTTTCGATTTTTAATAAAATCATATAAAACTAACCGAATCAATATAATTATTTATAGCCATATATTATGGCGACAACTTTAATATATAAATGCTTAATTTTAATATTTGATAATGAAATATGTACTTTACATGTGTGAAAATGAATTATATAAAGAATTATATAATTAATAAAATATATCATAAAGCTTAAATTTTTGTTTAGTCTGTTTGTATGACCTGTTTTGGTAAACTAATGCTATCATTTTCTGATTTGTTGTTGTAAACTTGTATTTTTGTTATAAATATTTGTTAATGATAATTTGAATTACATAAAAGAAATAATTTTTGAAATATCTTCATTATGTTTTACAGAATTTGAAAATGATCATCTTTTATTCTTTGGTGTCAAATTAATTGTTGACCATACTTGTTTAATTTAATACATTGCTAACAAATAAATCCACATGTTACGTAAATTTCATAAAAATTAAAAGAAATAAGTTAGTATTAGAAATCAAAAATGCTGACTTTAGAATTAAAATGACGAATGCAAAATATGAAAATAGGAGTTTCTTTGTTAAATTTGCAAAAAAAGTCGATTAATCCTTGAGACAAATTAAAATGTAATAATTTATTTCTTCATCATCTGCTTTTCTTCTGGTTCACCATCTTTTTCTCCTTTATCATCTTTCTTCGAGTCTTCACCTTCGATCTCCTCTTTTTACTTCCTCTTTACGTTCTTCTTCCTCGACATCCAACTTCTTTGGAGAACTGTTAGTTTTCTTACCCTTTTTACTTGATGTCAACCTCGATTTCGTCTTCTTCTTTTTTGTTCAACTGTTCAAGGGTTGTGGGTTGTGAATCTTTCTCCAATCGACTTGAGATGCTCTAGGACGTCGGCATGAGTAATCTAATTTGCTCTCGGAGTTTGATCTTTTTTTTAGGATACCTCCTCTACAGATTGTGTTGCTTCAATTCGCTATCAGAATTATCTACCATCGTTCCACTCATAAGATGTTAGCTCCCCTCCTTCTAGCGCATGGGTGGATTAATAACAAATTTTGAAAGAGTTGCGATGAGGCTAACGATCAACTAATTTATGGAGAATGGAGGTTTTCATGAGGTTTTTGGACTGAATTTGAATGATTTCTATTGAATTAGGACGGAGTGTTTCTTACCCAGGCTCCCCAATTCTCTAGAATCGATATTTATTCTGTATATCTGATGGGGAACTCCTTTTCTCTAGATTCAATCATAAATAAGTGACCTAAGTCGAATAGAACTCAAGTTCTAGTCTGGCTAGGAGTGTCTATACTAGTTCTAGTTCTATTAGAAGTATTCAAGGATTATCTTTGTTCAAGAAATACATTCCAACAAGGAGTTAACGTTCGTAACTTGCTTTTAAAGAATAAGGGACTTAATCATACTATAATTCTGTTGGCATAAATCCATTTGCGTACAAGAACCTATTTCTCAGGAACCTATCTCCAAGAACTTGTCTCTCAGTAAGTTGAACCTGTTCTGTATTCCTGAACCTGTCCAGATCCATTTCGCATGCTTTTCGGGCGCATTTATCTTAAAGAACCTCAATCATAACCATAATAACCATATGGATTGGATCCTTTAGTCCAATGAACCTAAATCTAGCTCATGAAAATTTTGGGCACAACATATTCTACAGTTAATATTTTCTAAAAAAAACAATTAACTAAAAGTATCACCAACAAACTGCTCATTTCACTTTTAAGTCAAATTTTGAGGAGAATGTATCCAAATTTTCACTCCAATAATGTGCTAAGTCATCTCTAAAATTTTAAAAGACTTCAAATCCTCCTCATATTTAAGACTTTCTCATCTCTCTTTTCTTCATTATTAATTGATTTATATTAAATTTTATCAACTTTGTACTCATATCACATTTTTTGTTCAATTATTGAAAATATACTAGTTTATACTCGTGCTACGCACATTGTGTTTTATATAATAAAAATAATAATGGTAATGTAATTATTTAAATTATCTTAAATTCCATATTAATATTATATTTGTAGAAAAACAACAACACTCAAGTTCTTAAATTTGATATATTCTATCCACACTAACATATCCTATTTATTTAATTTTTGACTTGCTATTTTTCAAAATTAAACAAATTTTTTCGATTTCATCTAATAAGTTGTATTAATTACTCTTCAAAAATATGAAGATTACTCAAATAATCTTTAATAATCTTACTATAATTTTTTAAATAATACTAATGTTAATTGAATAAGGGAATCAAATATACTATAATTAAATATGGGTCAAATAATATATGGATTATATACCAACCTAAATATGGGTAAATAACCTTAAAAACGAATTATGCAATGGATCAAAAGCAATACAAAATTTTATCCAAATCTAAATATGGATACTAAATTTATGGAACAGTTATCCAATAATTTATAATATATAGGGCTGTAAATGAACCGATACACTCGCGAACGGTTCGACATTCGGTTCGAAAAAAGCTCGGTTCGGATTCGGTTCGATTCACAAACGAGTCGATCTTGAACAAGATTTTATGGATCGGTTTATAAACGAGCTGAACTTGATCATGGTAAAGTTCGACTCGACAGATCGCGAACAAGATCGTTAATGTGTTCGTGAACAAAGCTCGTGAACATAGCTCGCGAACATGTTTGTGAATAAGTTCGATAATTGAGCTCATTAACATGCTCGGTATTCGAGTTCATTAGCGGATCATAGACAATTTCGATAGATAATCTCCTATATATAATATATGTTTGATTATTAGAATATACTTTCGAAACTCTTATTAATTGTACACCGTTAAATAGAATATCTTATATTTTATGCTAGATATTATAATTGTTTATTTTATATTCTTATTATTCTAGTTAATGGTGTAGTAGTATTTTGTATGACTAACGATATTTTATGTAAGGAGATGTGATAATTTTATTGGTTGATGATTTATTATTATTATTTTTAGTGCTGAGACATAAATTTAATTATTTAATTTTGGACTTTTTAATTTTTTTAATGTTAGATTTTTGTATATAAAAATAAGAAAACAAGTTTATGAGTTGTTCGTAAGTGAGCTCTTGAGCATAAGTTCGCGAGCAATATTTAAGATTTATTCCTGAGCATAATTTCATGAACAAGCTCGTGAACAAGCTTAATGAGTTGTTCGAAATCAAAAGTTCGTGAGTAAGCTCATGAAACATGTTCGCGAGCTGTTCGTGAACAGTTCGCGAACAACATTTTATCTTAACGAACCGAGCTCAAACATATTTTTTGGCTCGATTCAAGTTCGAGCTCGAGTTCGAGTTTGATAATTTCTTAACAAACAATACATGAACATTTTAGAGTTCGGCTCGGCTCGGCTCATTTACACCCCTAATAATATATAAATTTATTAATAAAATTCAATTTAACAAATAGGAATAAAGATGTTGGAAATGATGAGTAATTTTCTGTCTTAAATTTATAAAAAGAAAACAAAAAAAATTACGAATTCGTTGGAATTGTCCTAGGCCTAGCTAAGAGATCAAATTCCCACACAACATCAAACATCAGTCTAAAAGCTACAGGAAACAGGAAACAGTAAACACTAAACACAACTGTAGCCCCATCATTAAAATGCAATGACAAGGTTAACTGGAAAAGAAACAAATATTACAAAAAAATGAAATTCACCTTACAATAATTAGCTTTAAAAAAAGAAGTTCCCTTTACTATACCAATTAGCCTATGACTCGTATGCACGGTTATTTTTAAATTTTAATTTTAATATTTATTGTTTTTTAATAAATTTTTTTTTTAATATTATATTGATTTATTTTGTGTTTTTTTAAGATAATCCAAATAATTAAATATATGTTGATTGAACATTTTCAGTTAATTACATTTATGTTACTGAATCAAATTAAATTATATAATATATTGCCAAATTATTATTCTTTTATTCAACGTTTTTACATTAATCTCTAACTCAGTTTTTAATCTCAATAAATATTTTTGCATTTCTTGGTTACCTTATTCTTGTAGTAAGTGCAACATAACTGTATACACTATTATACATAAACATAGCATATTTAAACATATTTTCTACTCTATAATAACATATATAATAAATTTTATCTAAATACCATAAAAAATAATGATAATCGCATATATAATCTATACAAATCCCATATATATAATCATGTTCATATTTAATTAGCCAAATTCTTACATAAATTCTTACATGACAACCTTCACTACTAATATAATAAGATATGAAATCAAATCTTTTCCACACAATTTTAAATTACCTTTATTCTTAATTGTTAATTTTAACCCACTTTCTCACCTATCGCCTTCATCCCTCATATGTCTCTTCTTCATTTCTAGCCAACCTGCTTTGGTTCTTCCTCCTCTTCTTCCAATTCATTCTCATGTCCAAATTCTTTTTTCTCAAAATCCAACTGCTTCGGGGTGATCTTCGACTTTTTCCCCTTCTTTTTTTCTTTTTCTTTTTCTTTGATTGAAATTATTTAAGTGTGCACTAGTACAGAATAGGCCTTTAGCGTCGCACTTTAGGCGTCGGTTATCTAGAGAGCCGTTGCTTATACATACTTTAAGCGTCGGTTTCTAGCTTAACCGACGCTTAAAGTCATTTTTGCTGGGTCTTTTGCGTCGGTTATTAAACAACCGAAGCCTAAAACTCACCCTTTAGCGTCGGTCTTTACTTAACCGACGCCTAAAACCAACCTGTAGCGTCGCATAAACAACCGACGCCTAAAATCCAACCCTTTAGCGTCGGTCGTTAGTCAACTGACGCTTAAAACCAACCCTTTAGCGTCGGCGTTTACTCAACCGACGCATAAAATCGACAAATAAGCGTCGGTTATTACTCAACCGATGCCAAAGATAATTTATGCTGGGCCTGTAGCGTCGGGCCTAGTAATGCCGACGCCTAAAGTTTTAAATAAAAATTATAGAAAAAGTAAAAAAGTAAAAATATATTAATTAGTAAAAAAGTAAAAACATATATTAAAATAAAAATATATTAATTAGTAAAAAAGTAAAAACATATATTAAAAATAGGAAAAATTTCAAATTTTGAAAATAAATTCATACACATCAAATTAGTCATACTCATTATTTGTATTAAAAAATTTTACCTAACTTTCACTAATTTTCTTTTTTTCCCCATTTTTAACTATTTTATAAAATAAATAAAAATTAAAAATTAAAAATTTCAAACATAATTTTATATGTTTTTACCTAATTATCCTTACTCAATTCTAATTAATTGAATAAAATAATATTTTAAGTACTAATAACTAATCAATTTATTTTTCAGATAGAACATGTTATATTTTCTATATTTTTCAGTAACCAATCAATTTCCATTTTTAAGTAAAAATATGACCCATAATTTTGCTCAGACTTTGAATCAAAACACGGATCCCCAATTTTAGACCGACCCCCTCATCCTCCCAGCCCTAATTTTCAATTCAACTACATCTCCATTTCCATCTTCGTTCCTCTTATCTCCATATCCATCTTCTTTCCTATGTTTCTCCTACAAATACTAAAATGAGTTCTTCCAATTAAACTGAGTTTCGCGAATTAGAAGCTGCAAGTCAATTTTTTGGAGCCCTAATAGAAGCTGCGAGTCTCACTACATCTCTTTCTCCATCTTAGTTCATCTTTATCTCCATCTTAGTTCGATTCCAGGTATTTTCCATCTCCCTCTCCCTCCATCCCTCTACGTCTCTCTTGCATTCTTTATCTCTCTCTCTCTCTCTCTCTCTCTCTCTCTCTGTGACATACACACATATTCTTTATTCTTAAAGAGTTTCTGGCTGCATCGTGGAGTTTTGTGTTCTTTGCATTTAAAGAAGAATAAAAAAGTCTGTACTCTAGATGTTCACTAAAAGGTTTTTTAACTTTCGGTTTTGATCTCTTGTTCTGCAGTGTTATAAATTGTCAATGGATCAGTACGAACGTGACTTATCACTACAAGGATTTTTGCTTTAGACAACAGGCAAAACGTGTTGTCTGAATATACCAAAAACTGTTGACTATTGAGAAGTCGTCTGATACACACCTCAGACAATACACGGCAAACTGTTGTGTGAAAGTTGAAAGACAAGTAAAAGCGACCTGAAAAGTGTTGTCTGATACCTAGAAACAACAACACTCGACTTAGAAACCATTGTTGTTTGGGATGCTACACAATAGTTTTAATTGAATAAATACTTGTCTCAAAGGAAATCACACAACATTATGGTAGAATATTTCCATTGTTGTTTGGGATGCTACACAATTGTTTTAATTGAATAAATACTTGTCTAAAAGTAAATCACACAACATTATGGTAGAATTTATCCATTGTTGTTTGTGATGCTACACAATAATTTTAATTGAATACACACTTGTCTGAAAGGAAATTACACAACATTCTTATAGAATTTATCCATTGTTTAGGATTCTACACAATAATTTTAATAGAATAGTTTTAATACTACTAATTTAGACAATAGTTTCAATTTACAAAAAAATATAAACCAATATTCATCATAGTACCTATAAATATTAAAACTAGTACCTATAAATCTATAACATATGGAACAAACATTCACAGCCTTTCATACTAGTTCATGTCCATTCTTCTCGGCCATGTGCTCCTTGCCTTCATCTTTGACCATGTTTGGCGTCACGTCTCTGTCGCAACTCGCAACCTTCTGTCACACCAGGGCTTTCCTTATCTTGTTCCTTCTTTTTAACTTCACTGCAATTAGCATTGTCTACTCACCATCGAACTTCTTCAGTACGTTAAAAAATGGAACCTAGAAAACATTCTCAAGAGGTCAGAATCCATACCCAGATAAGTTCATAAATTTGGTTATGGAAAAATACATACAATTAGATAGACAAGTCATACAGCATAGGTGGCGTAAGCGTAACCAGTGTCATTTTACAATTAGGTAAATCAACTATATATTATAATTATAACAATTAACCATCTGAACAATTATATTCCACAGGCCAAGCAAAAATAAACCGGGACTTCGTAGCCCTTCCTTTTAGAATAATTTTTTGCCTCTTTGCCAGGGATTGGTCGGAATTAAAGTGGACTATAAGCATTCTATAAGATGAATTACTCAACAAACATGTAGATCATACAGCAATCTTACAATGATCTCACATGGAAAGCAAAATATAATCACTGAAAATGACATAAACCGTGAAAAATACTAATGTATATCAACTGTAGCTCTATATAAGAGCAGGAACACTGTGGTTTACTGTTTCCACCAATTTTAACTTCTGCTTTATTTTACGGAGTACATAACTTTAGAAATTCATATATATTAGTTTTAAATGATATCTGGAATGTCTATAATTCATTGAAGGAGAATGCTTATAGATTCGTATCTCAAAACATAATGGAATTTCCTAAAGTATATTTTGTATAGCAGATATTATCAGATGTTTCTGAGTATTATTCTCTCCAAGTTTCATTTTTATAATGTGACTGTTTGATGTATCAATCTCATTTCTCGTACATGATTTTAGCCGGTTCCAACATACCAAAATACGTATATAAGTTTTCTCGACTCAATAATTAAACTGGATTACAGTTAACAGGTAAAAACTATCCAATGAATAAGATTGGCAAGAAATAGTTGACAAAGTGATGATTGATGACAAAAATAGAAGAGAAGTACCTGAGGGATTATGTTTTTCTCCATTACATCCTGAAAAAGCGGCGGTGGTGGTAAATCCAATCCCAGCATTAAAAATGGCATCCTGCTAGTCTCGGTGACAACATTTGCACCTTCAGTTCTCACAACCTCCAGTTCTCCCTAAAAACCCAATTCCAACTCCTTATGCATTTGTAAAAAGGGTAAGTAATTTAATATATGTCCATGCAGACAAGATATGAAAAGCAAACCTGAAAACACTCATGAATGATGCTGTGCTTTCTCTTTGAAGACTTGAGTTTTTCATGAAGCCTGTTCAGAAGCCATGACATAAACTCTACTGGGTCAGACTGAGAACCTATTTTGAAACGTTTATTACTTGCTTTCATAACCGCCTGTAGAAACTCATGTGGACTCACCTGTACAAATGTGTAACAATAATTAAACACATAATTGCTAAGGAAACAATAAGAATAACTAAAATGAATAGACATGAACATCAAACCTGTCCTTTAAAGTTCTTAGAAATCAACAATTTACAAGAGGCCATGCAACACAAATAATGTACTTATACACACTTACAATGCAAAATATTTCAATTTTCATGCACTATGGACTCAGATGCCAATATAATAGAACTTTAGTAAAAGATCTGTCTCCTTGATCCTTTGCAACTAGAGCTACTAGCACAAACTTATTTAAAAAATTCTTTTAAACCATTTTAAATAAAGACACCATTTGATATTAACAATTATATATCCGCTGATATATTCAGGATAAGATGGGCAACCAAGAATAATTCATTTGTGAAGTGATTTATATTGTCTCAGCAAAGTCTAAAAAAAGTTAAAAAGTACATTGGTAGTACAGAATATATTTGTCATTTAAGGTTATATATAAGGATGATATTATCACCTGCACTAGATTCTGAGCGCCTGTAGTCTGGTGTTGATAATTGTTCAGTACCAAGGCAATTATACAAACCAAATGCGTCAAATTGTAGAACACTCCTAACCGCATACTGGAATAAGTTACACACTTGTCCAAAGCCCCAATTTTACCTCGAACTGAAAGCCCCAATTGAAGTCCGTGAAGAAAAAACCCCAATCGAAGCCCTAATTGAAAATAAAAACACAAGAATGAAGAAAAGCAAAATCAAATAAGTAATAAAGAACATAATCAAAATAGTTTACCAATTAATTAAACCAAGCCATGGAAGCCCCAAATTATCACCTACAAATCAAAAAATAAAATGATACATCGAACTGAGATTGAGAGAGAACGAGAGAGATGAGAGATTTGAGAGAGAACGAGAGAGAGGGAGAGAGAGAGAGAGAGATGGGAGATTTGAGAGAGGATGAGATTTGAGATGGGAGCTAGAGATATTCAGTCGCGCGAGAGAGAAAGAGTCGAGAGAGAGAGTCTAGAGATGAGACAGAGAGATTTTGTTTATTTAGTTTTTAATTTGTTTAATTTGTGTGAAGGGGTACAATAATTGTGTAGGCGGGGAGAATATTTTGTTAATGGTGGGAAATTTTGACTTAGTGGGTGAAAATTTCGTTAAGGGGGAAACAAAAATGAAGGGCGCGCGTTTTCATTTTTTAAAGGTTGAATTTAGACATCAGTTTTAAAAACAGTGATGTTTACGAAAAGCACAGACATCAGTTTAATTCGGGGTGATGTTATTACATATTTTAACATCAGTGGCATTTACGACTGATGTCTAAAGCGTGATGTCTATTGAACTTTTTCTTGTAGTGAAAATGGGGTCAGATTTTATGAGAAATGGTTGATTCGAACGAAAAATGAAGAACTGATGGTGCGATGGTTGTGAGAGTAAGTCGGCTTAGACAGTGGAGGGAGAAGGGTTAGAATGTGTTAAGGGGGAAAAGTATATACCGCCTAAATATTTAGAGACAGTGGCGGAGCCACAACCAGCCCAGCACCCTCCTAGGCCCACCCTGAAATATTAGGTTTAGTATATTTTGTATTGGTATTATGCATAACATCATAGTTGGTCTAGTGATTGGTAAGTCATTTTGTGGGTGAAATCTTAGGTTAAGTATATTTAATATTGCTCCACCCTCATGTTTTGGTCTGGCTCCGCCACTGTTTAGAGATTAAGGGGGAAGTGAAATAAGGGTAGGAAATGTAATGTTGATAAGGGGGGAAATGAATTAAAAGAGGGAACTAAAATTTGGACAAGGAAATTCTTCAAGAATTATAGAACTTTAATAAATTATATATATATAAATAAATGTCATATTATTTGTTAATTTATATATATTTATTTTAGTTATGTGTAAAAGTAATTTGAGGGTGAAATTTTTGTTAAGAGGGAAACAAATTATTAGCAAAAGGGGGTGGAATGAGGGAGAACTGAACGGGAGAAATAAATTTGTTAGGCAGTCAAATGAAATTTTTTAGGATGAGTAGTACTTTTAAGATATTTACATTATAAAATCATATAAGATAAATTTAAAAATTCCTAATTTTTTTCCATATTATTAAAGTAATTAGATATTAATATTCGTACGATTGGATCATTAAAAAACTAATCCAGATTTGAACAAAAAATAAAAAGGTCGGGTTATACGGGAGTCAAGATCAAGCTTATTAAATGTTATTCCAAAAATTTCAAAAAATAATAAATTATTTTGATTAGGTAAATTAGCGGTCAACTAGTAATTTGACTTAAACCCCTAAACTACTTCTCGTTCCCGATTCTTGATTCGATTTTTTTGAAATAGAATTTCAAAGATCGAACTGTACGGGAGTCAAGATCAATCTTATTAAATGTTATTCCAAAATTTTCAAAAAATAATAAATTATTTTGATTAGGTAAATTAGCGGTCAACTAGTAATTTGACTTTAATCCCTAAACTAGTTCTCGTTCCCGATTCTTGATTCGATTTTTTTGAAATAGAATTTCAAAGATCGAACTGTACGGGAGTCAAGATCAATCTTATTAAATGTTATTCCAAAAATTTCAAAAAATAATAAATTATTTTGATTAGGTAAATTAGCGGTCAACTAGTAATTAGCGGTAAATATCATACAAGAATGATTTGTTTTTATCTAATTTTTTTACACATCACTAAAATCAGTATATAACACCATCCGTATGGTTGGATCATCGAAAAATATTTTTTAAAAAATAGATCATGTTCAATCGGTACGACACTAGTTAGAGGAAGTAGTACTTTTGGCGGATTTATATTATAACACGTACAAGAATGATTTCTTTTTTCTAATTTTTTGTACACATCACTCAAATCATTAGATATTAACATCCGTACGGTTGGATCGTCGAAACAAATTTAAAAAAAATATTATTCCAAAATTATACTAGTTTGACCAAGCAGTACTTTGACAGTAATTGACCATTAAAATATCATACAAGAATGATTTCTTTTTTTCTAATTTTTTTTACACATCACTAAAATCAGTATATAACATCATCAGTACGGTTGGATCATCGAAAAATATTTAGGGGTTAGGGTTTTTGGTTTAGGGTTAGGTTTTTTGGTTTAGGGTTTAGGGGTTTTGATTAATGAGTTGTGTTCTTCATAATTAAACGAAAATTTGAATGCGTTACCGAAATCCGATTGAGACGTACAAATAGTTGAATCGAAGCTCTCGACCAATACTTCATTCCTGTACAATCAAATCAAGTGTAGGTATCATCGATTATTTGTTATTAATTTTTAAAATTCGAATTTAATTATGGTTAAAACATGAATTTTTGCGATTGAAGTTGTTTGAGTGATTTGATGCGTCCATGTTGTAGATTATTTTCTCCTGATCAATTTCATATATCATATGTTGAATTTGGAGTTCAATAACATGATCAAAAATCTGTTTGATTTTTGAATTGAGTTCTTGAATGTTCTTCGCGTTCTTCAAAATCAAACTAGAATTTGGAGACGATATAGGGCTCCGTTTGAAACGCTCTTATAACCAAATCGAAGCTCTCATCATCACCTTTCCTAACCCATAATCAGATTTAGTGCAGAAATAACTTCGAAATTCAGATCTTTTTTATTAATTAAACTCAAATTAATTCTTTAATTTTCGGAAATAAGTCAGACAACGGTTTTTAAGATGAAAAACTGTTGTAGGAACCTCGTTCAGACAACAGTTTCGAGCAGAATTTCAAAACTCCCTCCATTTCAACTCATCCCAAAATATTATTTCCCCCTATTTTCTATTCCTTTTTTTATTTCCCCCATTTTTTAAATTTCCAAATTTCAATTCCCCCCATATTTTTGAATTCCCCCAAAATTTTGATTTCCCCCAAAATTTTGATTTCCCTCCATTTCAAATATTTTTTTTAAATTTTGTTCGTAATCAGACAACGGTTTATTAATACCATAAAAACCATTGTCTGAAGCTCTTTCAGACAATTCTTTTTAAAACCGTTGTGTGTTGGTTCACTGTCACACAACACTGTGAATAACATATTGTATGACTTCTAATTAGACAACATACCTAAAAACACTTGTCTGAATACAACAACGGTTTTCCTGGATATTGTGTTGCAGGCATTCACACAACACTTATTTGCTAAGGCTTGTCTAATCTTAAAAATACTTATGCATTTACACAACACCCCTATTTTGGCCAATTGTGTGAATGTTGGATTACACAATACTTTTTCGAGTAGGAAAATAACAGTTGTCTGATCATTTTGGGCAACACTTTTTTCCATGGGTGTTGTCTGATGGGTGTCGTCTATTGCCAGATTTCTTGTAGTGTATTGTCCGTTGTGGATTCTTTGATGCAATCTATTAGTGAGATAGACCTCCATCTTGTTAAACCGGGTCCATGTAATGCTAGTTGTATCAGATTTTCTCTAGTAAAGCTTCTGAGACTTTCTGGTTATGATGCTGATGTGTGTGCAGCTAAGTGGCAGGGTAGTGGCAAAGTTCCCGGTGGTATGTTCTTGTATCTATTTTTGCTTTCCACTTGTATGAAACTAGATTACTGATTATACTTGAATTTGAATTAGTAATTTCTAATTTCGTAATCTCCATAGTGGCTGAAGTTGTGCAGTTTGATCAAAGCTTATGGTTGTGACTGATGTCCCTTTATTAATTTTCTTGTCCAGGGGACCACGAGTATATTGATGTTGTTAATTACAATGATGTTCGAAGCTCTGAGCGTCTGATCATTGATATAGACTTTAGGAGTCACTTTGAAATAGCTAGAGCTGTTGACTCCTACGACAGAATACTGAATACCCTTCCAGTTGTTTATGTGGGCTCTTTGGTATACCTTGGCCCCATTTTTATTTTATTGAATCTATTATCCTTCATTTTTGAGATACACATCTTGGTGCACTAAAATTCTATTAATCTACTTTCGCTAGTAGTCTGATTCTTCGTTCAAATTCTGTATCTTACTATGTCACTATTTTAACAGTGATTGTTGGAGTTGGGGCTTAAGGATTGTGCTGATACGCTCATAGGAAACTGGCAATTAAGAGGTGTAAGTGGTGGAGAGAAGAAAAGGGTTAGCATTGCTCTCGAAATTTTGGTCAGACCTCGTATCTTATTTCTTGATGAGCCCACTAGTGGTCTGGATAGCGCCTCTGCCTTCTTTGTGGTCCAGGCTCTCAAAAGTGTTGCTACTGAAAGCAGCGTAGCAGTGGCTGAGAACGAGGAAGGTGAAGAGGAAGCTGTCATTGAACCGGAACCTGAAGTTGCGAAAAGGAAGCCTATTGTCAAACTTGGTAATATAATGGGGGTATTTTTCGATACTCAATTCTCTATCATGATATAATGTCTAGCTCAGGTCCAGAGACACCTAAAATAGAAGTGGAACGTGATCTTGATATCATGTTTTGTGAAATTGATATAATGTTTTTTTAAAATGCCATAGAAGCAGCTACTGCGTTAACTGAAATTGAGATAGAATCACCTCAGGGAAATGATTCAGATGGAATCATGTATTTGTATGATTTACAGGGCAGAGTGGAAGTGATGAAGAAGATGTGGAGGATGATGATAATGATAGTGATGAGATACTTGAAGAATCTAATCATGGTGATGTTCCAGTTGAATCCGACATAACGGAGAAAGAAAAAACAGATGTTAATTTTGACGAGGAGGCAGATGTTGCAAGAAAAGTTCTCAACACCGTAATAGCATCATCTTCTATAGAGGCACATATATCACCTGAAGATCAATTTGTTGTGCCTAAGAGTAAAATGGATACTGGTACCATGACCGTTGCGAGGAAGTCAGTTGATGGGGCGACTGAATTAGCACATGATATGAAACCTGGCAACACTGGAAAAAGTGAATCTGAAACACAAGATCTTCAGAAAACACTCTTTATCTGCAATCTTCCTTTTGATGTTAGTACTGAAGAAGTAAAACAACGTTTCTCGGGATTTGGTGAAGTGCAGTACTTTTCCCCAGTACTTCATCATGTCACAAAGTATGGATCTATTTTGTGCGCATTCTTTTACATCTTGTATGTTTAATTAAATTTAATATTTTTTTGTCATTCATCTGTGCAGGCGTCCAAAAGGAACTGGATTTCTCAAGTTTAAAACAATAGAAGCAGCTGATGCTGCAATTTCGGCAGCAATTGTTGTAGCTGGTGTGGGTATTATTGTCAAGCGCAGACAATTGAAAGTCATAAAGGCCTTGGACAAGAATTCAGCACATAGCAAAGAGTTGTAAAGAAATAATGAAAATTTATTCTTTTGTTTCATTGGTGGATTTAATTGTGTATTTGTTTGTTACATTGGTGGATTATAAATGTGATGTTTGTTGGCATGTGATAATTGTAATTGTTTGAAAAATTGTAATTGTTTTATACTATATTGTGGTATTTGTTGGGTTTGAGGTAAAGATCAGTGAAATTGCAATTTTAAAATTTTATTTTTTTTTAAAAAAATTGACTTTATGCGTCGGTTCTTTAGATGACCGACTCCTATAATCAGACTTCCAGCGTCGGTTGTTTAAATGACCGACGCCTAAAGCAGACTTTTAGCGTCGGTTATTTAAATGACCGACGCCTAAAGCAGACTTTTATCGTCGGTTATTTAAATGACCGACGCCTAAAGCACACTTTTAGCGTCGGTTATTTAAATGACCGACGCCTAAAGTACACTTTTAGCGTCGGTCATTTAAATGACCGACGCCTAAAGTAACAATCAGCGTCGCCATTTTAACCGACGCTATAGACCTATACCTATAGCGTCGCCTTCATATACTACGCCAAATAACCGACGCCTAAAGCCTATTTTGACCGACGCTAAAAGCCTATTCTGTAGTAGTGGTGCTTAGTTCTTTTTTTAACAGCCTATCAAGCAACTGACTCATCTGGCCCGTATGGATTTGAATCGTTGCTGGAATCTGAAACGATTGCCTGAGCAATTAGGCGATATCAAAGGCTTACAGATGTTGGATGTAAGTTATACCGCTATTGAGCAACTGCATCTTCTTTCCTTCCAGAGATTACAGGCTCCAGTATACCACATTCAGGTTCTCTACTAGACTCTGATATGTTCAGTAATACTTCATTAGACACCATAATTAGTATGTCACCATCTTTAAGTGTTGATTGCTGAGACTCACCCTCAAGGTGGATAGACTCTGACTGAACAATATTTGTTTGATCTCATGAGCCTTGATTATATTCTCTCAGCAGCTGTCAAAGGGGGTCCATCAAGGATGGTTTGTGTTCTTCTTCTTGGTTCTCTGCTAACACCACTACAAGAAAACTCGGCTAAAATCGACTGCACAAATTCGACTGGTCTAAATTCGACCGGATCCAGTCGAATTTAGGGTCAATTCCAACAAATTATTGGGCAGACTTAAATTCGATTGCTACCAGTCGATTTTAAGAGCAGTCGAATTTAAGCAGTCGAATTTAGATGTGCGGTTGAATTTAACCAGTCGAATTTATTTCCCGCCTAAATTCCCGCCTAAGCTTATTTTAGTAAGTTTATAAACTCGACTGAAGGCAGCCGAATTTATAAAATCGACCGCAAGCAGTCAAATTTATAAATTCGACTGCTATTATAAATTCCACCGAATTTAGTCAAATTTATAAATTTGACTGCTACCAGTCAAATTTATAAATTTGACTGCTACCAGTCAAATTTATAAATTCGATCGGAAGCAGTCAAATTTATTAATTCGACTGCCTTCTATAAATTCGACCGACTTCAGTCAAATTTATAAATTTGACTGCAACCAGTCGAATTTAGTGCCAGGTCAGCAATCCGCGTGAAACTAAGTTTAAGCAGAAAAATTTCCGCCAAACTTTTTTCAAAATATTTAAAATTAAATTCGACCGAAAGCAGTCATATTTATAAATTCGATTGCAATCAGTCATTCTAATTAGAAAATTAAATTCAAAATTTATTTAAAAAATTTAAAATTAATCCTTAAATTATAAAAAAAATTACCACAATATCCTTATAAGATGAACTACAAATTATAATTTACTTTACCTATTTGGGACAATTTTTTTTTTAAAATGTAAATAAAGTGTTGATTTTATATTTGTTAAGAAGTTTGGAAAATTTTAATAAATACTTACCAATTTTAAAAAATTATGATTTTTTTTATAGTACGTTTTGATAACATATCGTATTCAATAAAAATGATGAGAGACCGTAACAGTGTGAGTTAAAAAAACATATTGTATTCAATATGACTCGTAAATAGTGCTTTGTCACCGATTATTGTTTCTATTTTTTTTAAAAAAACTTTGAACGATCCAACCGTACGGATGTCAATATTTATCTAATATAATGATATTCCCAAAGTTTCAGAAAATAAAAAATTAATTTGATTGGAAATCTTAGTAGATCACTACTATTTTCAATATGACTCGTAACTAGTGCTTTGTCACCGATTATTGTTTCTATTATTTTAAAAAAAATTTGAACGATCCAACCGTACGGATGTCAATATATATCTAATATAATGATATTCCCAAAGTTTCAGAAAATAAAAAATTAATTTGATTGGAAATCTTAGTAGATCACTACTATTTTCAATATGACTCGTAACTAGTGCTTTGTCACCGATTATTGTTTCTATTTTTTTTAAAAAAAAATTTGAACGATCCAACCGTACAGATGTCAATATATATCTAATATAATGATATTCCCAAAGTTTCAGAAAATAAAAAATTAATTTGATTGGAAATCTTAGTAGATCACTACTATTTTCAATATGACTCGTAACTAGTGCTTTGTCACCGATTATTGTTTCTATTTTTTTTAAAAAAAATTTGTACGATCCAACCGTACGGATGTCAATATTTATCTAATATAATTATATTCCCAAAGTTTCAGAAAATAAAAAATTAATTTGATTGGAAATCTTAGTAGATCACTACTATTTTCAATATGACTCGTAACTAGTGCTTTGTCACCGATTATTGTTTCTATTTTTTTTTAAAAAAAATTGAACGATCCAACCATACGGATGTCAATATATATCTAATATAATGATATTCCCAAAGTTTCAGAAAATAAAAAATTAATTTGATTGGAAATCTTAGTAGATCACTACTATTTTCAATATGACTCGTAACTAGTGCTTTGTCACCGATTATTGTTTCTATTTTTTTTTACAAAATATTTGAACGATCCAACCGTACGGATGTCAATATATATCTAATATAATGATATTCCCAAAGTTTCAGAAAATAAAAAATTAATTTGATTGAAAATCTTAGTAGATCACTACTATTTTCAATATGACTCGTAACTAGTGCTTTGTCACCGATTATTGTTTCTTTTTTTAAAAAAAAAAATTTGAACGATCCAACCGTACGGATGTCAATATTTATCTAATATAATGATATTCCCAAAGTTTCAGAAAATAAAACCTTAATTTGATTGGAAATCTTAGTAGATCATTACTATTTTCAATATGACTTGTAACTAGTGCTTTGTCACCGATTATTGTTTCTATTTTTTTTTAAAAAAAATTGAACGATCCAACCGTACGGATGTCAATATTTATCTAATATAATGATATTCCCAAAGTTTCAGAAAATAAAACCTTACCTAAATTTAAAACCTTACCTAAATTTAAATTTTTTTTAAAACCTTACCTAAATATATATCAGTCGAATTTATAAATTCCCACCTAAATTTTGCCAGCCTAAATTTTGCCAAAATATTTAAACTTAAATTCGACCAAAAACAGTCATATTTATAAATTCGACTGCAATCAGGCATTCTAATTAAAAAAGTTAAATTCAAAAATTATTTAAAAAATATAAAATTAATCCTTAAATTATAAAAAAATTACCACAATATCCTTATAAGATGAACTACAAATTTTAAAATTTACTTTACCTATTTGGGCAATTTTTTTAAAAATGTAAATAAAGTGTTGATTTTATATTTGTTAAGAAGTTTGGAAAATTTTAATAAATACTTACCAATTTTAAAAAATTATAATTTTTTTTATAGTACGTCTTGATAACATATCGTATTCAATAAAAATGATGAGAGACCGTAATAGTGTGAGTTAAAAAAAACCTTGCCAATACGATGTTTTGTTATTGAATGATTGAAATGTAGGATTTAAGGTTTATGTTTAGGGGTTTTAAGGGTTAGTAATTTAAATTTATTAAAATTAAAATTTGAACGATCCAGCTGTATGGATGTTAAGATTAATATATTTTAAAAGTTTTTACAAAAAATCAATAAATAACAAATAGCGCATGTTGAATATTATAATGGTCAAAAAAATATGTTGATTAATTTTCGACCGAAAGAAGTCATTTTTACAAATTCGAGGGCAAAACCTAGCTAGTCGAATTTATAAACTCGACCGGATACAGTCGAATTTATAAATTTGACTGCAACCAGTCGAATTTATAAATTTGACTACACCAGTCGAATTTATAAATTTGACTGCAACCAGTCGAATTTATAAATTTGACCGCACCAGTCGAATTTATAAATTTGACTGCAACCAGTCGAATTTATAAATTTGACTGCAACCAGTCGAATTTACTGCCAGGTCAGCAATCCGCGTGAAACTTATCCAACGATCCAGATTCAACATACTAACATATTAATCCAACGGTCTGTATCCGTCACAGCAAATCCCACACATTTATATATAATTCCCACACATTTACATATAATTACATATACACAAACTTCATCTTCCTCCCCTTTCTCTCCCTCATCTTCCTCCCCTTTCTCTCTCTCATCTATATACACACATATACCTACATATACATAAATATAATTATATATACCAAATCTCTATATTTCTTTCAAAATATACATACTAACACCTAGAAAATCAACTTGTGGAATGTCAATTTCGGTGACAAAAATAACTCCGACTACTCCTACAACTCCGGCAACCATGCAAATTTCGGCAACCAAAACAATTCCGGCAATTGAAGCAAATCCGGCAAAAAAAATAATTTTGGATGTTTCCATGCAACTACATTAGGAGCAAATTCGTATATTTTTAAATTTGATTAGGAAACTTGAGTTTGAGTTGAATTTGTAATAAAAATATATTTTAAAAATATTATAATATTTGATATGAAGTTATTGTTGTTCTTGAATTAGTTTTATATATGAATTATGTTATATTTGTGTTGATTACTTTATTGCAACCTATCTTCAAAGGCAACAAATATATTCAGAACATTCAAAACAATGAAGTTGAGAGCAGCAGAAAGCTGCTGAATTT
Organism: Kitagawia praeruptora; assembly: GCA_037693485.1. Lineage (NCBI taxonomy): Eukaryota > Viridiplantae > Streptophyta > Magnoliopsida > Apiales > Apiaceae > Kitagawia > Kitagawia praeruptora. The sequence continues at coordinate 35,555,677 of CM075350.1, forward strand.
TCAAGATATGGTACAATAAAATTGACTGTTCTCGGTCGAATTTATAAATTCGACTGTCTTCGGTCAAATTTATAAATTTGACGGGGTCCAGTCGAATTTAAGGTGATTAGGCGGCAAATTCAAAATTTTTAAATTTTCAAATTTTTTCAGGCGGCAAATTCAAAATTTTTAAATTTTCAAATTTTTTCAAAATTGCGGCCAAATTTAAATTCGACCGTATCTAGTCAAATTTATAAATTCGACCGTATCCAGTCGAATTTATAAATTCAACCGGAATCCGTCGAATTTATAAATTCGACCTGAAGGTACCTTAGGCGCCAAATTCAAAATTTTCAAAACTGCGATCGAATTTAGACCAGTCGAATTTGAGCAGTCGAATTTATTAAATTCGACTGTTTTTTGCTAAATTCCACTAAGCTAGAATCGACTGCCAATTTGCAGTCGAATTTAGCTAAATTCTACCAGATCCAGTCGAATTTAGCTAAATTCGACCGCAAATTGGCAGTCGAATTTAGCCGAGATTCTAGTAGTGCACGGCGCCTTCTCGAGGCTTCATCACGATCATCATCATATGACGATGAATCCTCAGTATAAGGTCCAGAATAGTCAATTTACTCTCGATCTCGGATCTGCAACTCTAGACTTAAATGAATAAGCAAATATACCATCTTGTAGTAAAACGTGTAGCGTGCAGGCAATTCTGTTAGTACCCTATGTAGGTAATTTTTATGAGGCAAAATTTAAACTAGTTTGTATCATTGTGTCATTTAAGTAATGCGCACTAATATCCCTTACGATAGTTTACAATTCTTCTAATCTGATTGCGACTAGAAACTCGAGTCTATGTTCCGTAATACACTAGATCAATGCCTAATTAATAACCCCAAGTTCAAGCTGTATTATACTACTTCAGGAAAAGCTTGTAGTGAAGTCTCCTTCACTGGCCCTTCTTTCTTCCTCTATATCAGACCAAACTTCGCCCACCACATATATACATATTCACAATATACTTAATCCCCCATTCATATTCATATAATTATTTATTAAAATAAGTATATCAAATACTTTCGTTGATATAGGCCAAATTTTTAAAAATAATAATGATATTATGGGCCAAATTTTTAAAAATAATAATGATACTATGTATAATTTAGTCTTTTCGTTAAATTATGTTAATAAAATTCATGTATTAATACAGAATTTAAGATAGTGTCGTAATAATATAGATAAGTTAATTTTTTAGACTTGGATTAAATAGAAAAAATTATGAAATTTTATATCAAGATATTAATACAATATTTTTTACACGTCACATGATCATAATATAATATTATGCATTTGTTGAATAAATTTAAAATTTGGATTTTAATTTCATCTCTGTTGAATGGTTTTTTGAAATTATTATGTTAAATAAGTTTTAGGTTTAGTTTTATATTTTGTCGACCAATTCTCTAATATTTATTAAATTTATTCTTTTATATGATATTAATAAGAATCCAATTAAATTACTTGAGAATCATTATTCACATAAATATTAAGATTTATGAAGATTATATTATTTAAAAAATATTTCTCTCATGTGAGTATTAAGATTTTTGAAAATTATTTTATTTGTATAATATGTCTAATATTTATAAAATTTGTGAATAAATTTATATTTCAATTAGTTCAAGTATATAAACTATTTTGCAAAATTTAGATTATTGATATATGTGAAATTATATTTCACCTATATGTGTTAGGACATGATATTTCTCCTCTATATCAATTAGAATAGGCTTGGCATAGTTTGTTTAGAATATTACTATATTAATATTTAAATATTAAAATAAATAATATATAATTTAGACTATAGGATATAAATTAATTACCACAATTAATCATCGAGCTATATATTTCACATGAGGGATACCTATCTGAGTTTGGTTCGTAATTATTTCTTTTTACCACTATATACATACATATTTATTTATTAAATAAAATAAAACTATGTATGCAAGAATATGTAAACTGTGACGACATTGTCAGTGTGGTAAGTGGTAAGTGGTAAGTGGTAAGTGGTAAGTTAGCAATCCGAAATACACGTGAAATCTCATCAGATAAGCACATCCTCCAATCGAGAGGCGCTCTCGCACGCCTACATCAAGCTCTATTTTCTATGTGACCAATGGCAAACAGCCCGCTCGCACTTCCATGGCACACAATTATGGTGGCGTGTGATCTCTAGGTTTTTAAAAGATTCTATTTTCGGAAAAAACTATTAATAATTTAATTAGTTAAATGTCGATTAACTTTTAGTCTATAGACGAAGCTTATTGTACAACAGATCATGTTGAATTTTTTCTTAAATTTGTACAAACATTTCGTCTTCACTTATACTGCAGGATAAGATTTTATTTTTTTTATTTTGAAAGGCCCCTTATAAAAACAACCTCATTGAAGATGTCAATGGAGTGTCAAATATCATATAACATGATGTGGCATAATATTTTTGTTAACTATTTGTTGAAGTGATAGGAGTGCCTATTAAATTTGTCAATTATCAGTCTCCTTCAAAAAGAGAAAAAATATCTTACATCGTCACTAAAGTACCTTCATATCATATCTAATTATAATTATATTTATACGAATATATTGACTTTTGGATGTTAACTATTCTCATCATCCATCATAATCTATTAAGACACAAATCTGCGATGTCTTTTTTCTCTCAAGAACCCAACGGCAACCATCATTGACCACCACTTTCACCATCTTATTTCATCTTACGCCCCTCACGCTTCTCATTTCCTTAATTCTCTCATCTTCCTCTACACATATATCCCAATTTCAATCCAGATCTGCTTAGTCTAATGGGCTCAAGGAACTCGGAAAATTCTGGTTCCATGAACTCAGAGGAGTTTGTTGCCTTCGTTGGTCACTATGGTGGCCCTCATATCAATTATCAACCACTTTTTGAAGTTGATAATGAATCGTCTCACGCTAATGAAGCCATAGGTGAGCCGCTCTCACCGGAAGCCCAAGCTCGTATGAGAGACCAAATCAATTTGATCTTGAATGATGGTTCTGTTCAGATGGCAACTGGTCCTCTGGTAGAGGTATCGTCTAGAGGTTCTCACGGTGACACAGGGAAAGTGGAATCACCACCAGAAGTCAACTCTTCAGTTAAAAACGTTCTTCTTCATGAATCGATTCATCCCACTCTTGGTAATATATCTCAAACTACTGTCCCCAATTCTTTTGAACACCTTAATAATTTAAATGTTAGGGATGGATCTTTAAGAATGTCAAAAAATGCTCATGGTGAAAGTTCGATCCCAACACAATATCCTCTTAACAAATCGGTTACTTGGAGCTCCATTGTCTCAAAAAATGTAATAGAACCTACCCCCTTTGTTCATGACAACGATGAGGTTGTTATCACATACAATGAGGATGGGTCTGCCTCAGTTAATTTCTCCATGGATTATCTGGTTCGTGCTCAGAAACAGTGGGAAACTAGCATAATTGGGCATTTTATTGGGGGAAATTTTGCTTTCAAGTTTGTTCGCGAACAGGCTCACAAATTATGGCAAAACAGTGGTCTAACTGGTGTGTACTACAGTTCCAAAGGCTATTATACATTTCGGTTTAGTTCGATGGAAGAAAGAAATGTTGCTTTGAACCTAAACACGGTCCAAATGGGTGGAAAAACACTATATTTGATGCCATGGATGGAGGGTTCCAAGTTCAAACGAAATGTAGTTGACAAAGTCCCATGTTGGATCCGTCTTGTTGATGTTCCATACACACTTTGGTCAAAAGATAGCTTGTCATCGATTGCTAAAGCTGTGGGAAGACCCCTTAAATTTGATATTGCTACCTCTAAGTTTGAACCCCTGAAATATGCTAATGTTCAAGTCGAATTGGCTTATTCTTCCCCAAAACCAGATTTCGTTTGGGTCAATGTCTTGAATGCAGAAGGTATACAAGAGAAGGAAAAAATTGAAGTTCAATATCCTCAACTACCCTACTCCTGTAGTCTATGCAAATGCTTTGGCCACTCTCTTGCCCGTTGTATTAATAATCCTGAAAGAGTTAAGAAAAAACCTAGAATGAGCAAGCCAGAAAGCAATGTTAGAAACGCCTATGCATCTACTTCGAACATTGCAGCAATGCAGGCTCCTGTCTCGAAAGAAGAGTATTTAAAAAATATGGAAATGGTGCCATATGTGGTTGGCGAGTTCTGTGGATGCAGCGTTGTTATGGATGACGATGAAATTCTAAATGAAATTGAAAATGGGAATGATTTAGAAGCATTTGACAAAATCCCAAACAATCCAACACCTCAATGTGATGAGTATGACTCCACGCAGTTAAATGACGCGAATGCTGCTATGCCAATTGCCAGTGTTAATGGGTTTGCTGCTTTGACGTACCTATCGGAGGAGCAACCTATGGAACTGGAAAAAAATTTGGGCAATAAGAGAAAGAATGGCAAGTCACCTGTCAAGACTAATTGCTTAGAGATTGTCCTGGATATACCTAAACCAACCAAGTCTCATGGTAAGCCAACAGTTTTTGAAGCTGGTACTACTCAAGTCTCGAATAGAAAAAGCCCCAGGTTGGCAGGCTTGCCAACAATCCCAAAACGTTCTTAATGAATTTTGGAGTGTGGAATGTGAGAGGGCTGAATAAAAGTCCCCATCAGAAGGAGGTTACGAATTTTATTTCTTCAAATAATATCTCTCTTATAGGTTTAGTGGAAACTAAAGTCCGGGTTCAGAACTCCATTCAAATCTCACGTTGTATCAACAAAAATTGGAATTGGATTTTTAATTATGAAAATCACGACTATGGTCGTGTCTGGGTTGGTTGGGATCCTAAAGTCTGGTCAGTTCGCTCTCATGTTAAGTCAGCTCAACAAATTACCTGCTTTGTCACATTTCTGGAAAAACAGGTCAATTTCTGTGTCACTTTCGTATATGCTTTTAATAAGCCTCAACAGCGCCTTTCTTTATGGAGGGAGATTGAAATTTTAAGTCAAAATATTACTATGCCATGGTGCATTAACGGAGACTTTAATTGTGTCCTATCTCTAAATGAAATTAGAGGAGGGCGTGAGCATTGGACTACTGACATGCAAGCTTTCTCGGATTGTGTTTCAGTTTCGGGTCTGGGAAACATTAGAACAATGGGCTCTCTCTTTACTTGGAATAATAAACGATCTTCTCTAATTCACAAGCGTTTGGATCGTATGTTGGGGAATAAGGATTGGTTTAACCTCCATACGGAGGCTTTTGTCATGGTGAAGAATAAGGGGCTAATGGACCACTGTCCTTTGCTGTGTAATATTCCTGTGCAGACTGAGAAGATTAAAAAGTCTTTCCAATTTCACAATTATCTAACGGGGGTCGAGGGGTTCACTGACACAGTTCTTAAAACTTGGTCTACACAATGGTATGGAGATCCTATGGCGATTTTAAATCGTAAGTTGAAAGATGTGCAGACGGCCATGGTAGCTCTTAACAGGTCTCATGGAAACGTTCATAATAACGTCTCCAGGGCTCGTGTTGCTCTCTCAGAGGTGCAAGAATCTCTAACCAGTGATTGTGATAATCCAGGCCTGCTTCACCTGGAATCTCAGGCTCTTCAAAAACTTGAGGCTGCTCTGACTGATGAGGAACTTTTTCTTCATCAGAAATCAAGAATAAAATGGCTAACGGTGGGTGATGGTAATAACAGGTTTTTCTACAATCAAACAAAGGCTAACTGGAACAGAAATAAAATTATGGCAATTGAGAATAGTGATGGGATTACTGTTTTAGGCCATAAAAACATTTCGGAGGTGGCTGTCGATTATTTTTCAAACACCCTAGGGGCCTCTCAACAGCTGGATTTATGCAACTTTGATGACCTGTCTTGTGATACTTTGTCTCCGACCCAGGCTCTATTACTGGAAGGTCCAGTTACGGATGACATCATCTTGAAAACTTTAAAATCTATGGGAAAAAACAAGGCCCCGGGCCCGGATGGTTTCACCGTAGAGTTTTTTCTCGCTACTTGGGACATAGTAGGGGTGGATTTTTGTAAGGCTGTTAAGGATTTCTTTGTAACAGCATCCATGCACAAATCTATGAATGCCACTAGCATCGCTCTAATCCCAAAGATTACTAATCCTACTACTATGAGGGACTTCAGGCCAATATCTCTGTGCACTATCCCATATAAGTGTATCACTAAAATTCTTGCTGGTCGTCTTAAGAAAGTCATGCCTTCAATCATAAATATTTCTCAGTCTGCCTTTGTGCCTGGGCGCAGCATATCTGACAATATTTTAATGGCTCAAGAGCTGTTTCGAGGATACCATCGGGACAATGGTGCTCCAAAATGTGCTTTGAAATTGGATCTTCATAAAGCATTCGACTCGTTGGATTGGGGTTTTATTATGGGAGCGCTTGAGAAGCTAAACTTTCCGGTTATGTTCAGGAATTGGATATATTTCTGCATCTCATCTCCAACCTACTCGGTCAAAATAAATGGTTCTTTATGTGGTCTTTTTGCCGGAAAGAAAGGTCTTCGCCAAGGGGACCCTATCTCGCCATACCTGTTCTCGATAGCAATGAATGTTTTGTCTGCTATGCTTGCTAAAGTGCCAGTGGATTTCAAATACCATTGGAAATGTAAGGATCTTAAACTTTCGCATCTATTTTATGCAGATGATGTCTTACTATTCTCAAGAGGTGATCAGGTTTCGGTCTCACATCTAATGAGTTGTATATCTAATTTCTCCGATGTTAGTGGCCTATGCCTGAGTATGGCTAAAAGTACGGTTTTCTTTGGAAATTGCGATGTCAATCTCATTAATTGGTTTGATTCTGTGTTTGGAGTTTCGCATGGTGATCTTCCTGTTCGCTTCCTAGGCGTGCCTCTAATATCTTCGAGATTAAATCACAACCATTGCATTCCTTTAATAGACAGAATCACTGCTAGGATATCATGCTGGACTTCTTTGCTTCTTTCTTTGGCGGGTCGTGTTCAATTGATTAGGGCAGTTCTGTTTGCCATTCAAGCATTCTGGACAAATCACTTTATCCTTCCGGTTTCGGTTCATAGGACTCTGCAATCTTTGTTCACTCGATTTCTTTGGAAGGGCGATGTAAACTCAAAAGGAGGAGCTAAAGTTAGCTGGGACAAGATATGTCGTCCTACGCATGAAGGGGGTCTCGGACTTAAAAACACTGAGGACTGGAACAAGTCTCAAATGATGATCCATCTATGTAAGATTGTATCTAAAAGCCCTGCTCTTTGGGCGAATTGGGTAAACACTACTGTTCTTAAAAGGCAACACTTTTGGACAATGCAGATGCCTTCGGACTGTTCTTGGATTCTGAGAAATGTGCTTAAACTTAGATCCATGGCGCGTCAATTTCTTTCCTACAATTTGGGAAATGGTCAAGGTACGTCTTTATGGTTTGACCCATGGTGGAACTCTAACTGTTTGGCTATGGTAAATACGGACACTATCATTGCACAGTCTGGTTTGCCTCATGCTGCTTCTGTCAACAGCTTAATTCGAACAGGTGCTTAGGTCTTACCAAGACCTCCTCTTCGAATTCATCATATAGACCCTGGTCTAACTGCTTGGCTTGACAATTTTTCTTTTCCTACTTTTAACCTGGACTCTCAGGACGTGATATGCTGGGGCTCTCTACCAATAAAAAAGGTTAAAATTTGGGACGTATGGAATTCTATTCGAAGGGCTTCTTCACAGGTTTTCTGGTCTGACCTTGTTTGGCACCGTCTAAAAATTCAAAGATTTGCTCATCATGAATGGCTTTTGTGTTTGGGTAGGCTTCCAACTGCTCAAAGACTTATTTCTTTTGGATTGGATGTTCAACCTCACTGCTTGTTTTGTGTGGGAGGCTTAGAAAATGATTCACACTTGTTTGTCTCCTGTGCATATGCCACTTATATTCTAACCAAGATGGCCGGTGTCTTGCATGTCCACATAGTAGGGGATAACTGGTTAGATCTTTTATCGACATGGGGCTCCAATTCTGACCGAGTACATAGAGTTGTCCTCTTGCTAGCAGCTCAAATTTTTGCTTATCAATTATGGAAAGAGCGCAATGCTCGTTTTCACAACAGGGGAGCTCTTTGACCTGGACAGCTCATTGCTATCATCATGACGGACTTGAAGACTAAGCTTAGGAACTCAGCTTGGTTCTTAAAGAATGCTAATTTACCTCATTATAGGTGGATCTACATTTGATTAGTTTGGTTGGTTTTGTAGTAGTTTGTTTTTAGCAGCTTTCTATCCGCATGATATGTGGACCAAGGGTTAATCCCTATTTTTCTTTTTAAATATATATACATTTAGTAAAAAAAAAAAACTATTCTCATCATCCCATTTATTTTGTCCTCATTTAATTTTTCTTGGTCAAATTTACAAAATTTTAATCTTATATAATAATTTAATTAATTTGGTTTTCATAAATTTAAAAATTGAATATTATAATATGATAAGTGTATTTTGTGATTGTAATTTTTATAATAATCATAATTATTATATAATATAATAATTTTCATTTTAAAAATGGTCAAATTATTCAAAATTTGGTCAAATAACAGAATGACTACTACAAGTCTACAACAAGTTTTGGTAAAAAAAATTACCAAACTACGGTTGGTTAATTAAAGAGAGAAAAAATATTATATGTTTCAATGTCACCTTCCATTGAAAAAGTTTATTTTGACGGATAAGATGATTTTATTAATATTAAAATATTGAAATTCTGCCCCGACAAACCCTTGAACTATCAACTACAATTTGATTGTTGTGAAACAAAAAACGAGTTAAATAAATAATCATTTTATTTTCAGATCGCTTAACACATATAGTATTCAACTTCTTTAATCTAAAAAGTAGTAGCATCACCTTCACATAAGCACCATCAATATCCCAATTTTTAGAATTTTTTGAACTATCAGTTACAACAAATGCCCGCAAGCAAAAGGTGACCTCTTGTGGTATTCACCACCATTCCAGAATTAATATGAGCAAGATCTTCCAAAATATCATATAAATCCTTCTTAGAAAAACTACCTAAACCCATGACAACACACACAAAAATATCAAAAACATCAAGACATAACACATTAACATCCTAAAAAAAATGGGCACGAATAACAAAATACAAAAAAAAATTAAAAAAGAAATTAAAAATAATAAAATTACAAACTTAAAATAAAAAAAATAAAAGTACAAAAAAAATATTAGGAAAAAAATTAACAGTACCAAAATGAGAAAATCAGAAAATTAATCGATTACAGTACAAACTTACAAAGTACTCCCTCCGTCCCAGTTTATGTGAGCTCCTTTCTATTTTGGTACGTCCCAAAAAGAATGAACCTACTATAATTACTATTTTTGAACACTACTTTTCACTATTACACCCACTACATCTCCATTATATATTCTTTTTACACTATTACACCCACTACTTTCATCCACTATCTCAAATCTATTATTAAATATTCATAGGTCCCACCACTTTACCCACTTTTCAACTAACTTTACTCTTTTCTTACTACATTTTCTTAATCTCCGTGAAAGTCAAACCGGCTCATATAAACCGGGACGGAGGGAGTACAATATTAAGGGGGGGAAAAAATTAACAGTGAGTGCAACTTTTTAGGTCTAGCAAATACTATACAGAATATGTAGTCAGGGGTGATCCGGATAGAATTATACAGCATGTAATGTAAATAACCCTAAATTTCGATCTGGTCGCCATTGGCTGTAGGCCACGTGACTGCGCATTTTTCAACCAATGAGATTCCGTAATTATACAGCTAGATTAGCTAGGGCTTGTTAATTTAAGCAGACTCCGACAGCAAGTTGGTACTTAACTATGTTATTCATGCAATTAGGTACGAGCTTAGACAGGTGTCAATCATCAGCAAATCATAGGAACCCAATCTCCAAGAATTTTAAAGTTTCTCCAGATACACTTTGATACGTTCTGCTGTTTCTTTATTACAGTATTCCACTCAAACTCAAATTGCTCTTTTTCTTGCCAGCGAGTCCTCAAACTCCTCAATATCTTTTCATCTTTTAGTACAGTACTATGTGATCAAAATCCATACCAAGTGTATTACTGTAGTATTTTTTTTTAAATGCCTAAAAGTAGAAATACTGCCCGTACTACACAGTATCCACAGTAAATTTGTCAGTTAACATGGGGAAAAAACAGACTTGACCACTCTTTGAAAAAGTTGGAAATCCAAAGGAAAAACTACAATTCTAGTTTTTGTATGAAATATTGTTTCAAAATTTATCAAGAGGTTAACAAGTTTTATCTTTATATATATATATAGGCAAATTATCAAATAGAAAACAACTATTAAATAGAAACTAGAAACTAACACTAAATAAATTATATTTCATCTATTCTAAGGTTCCCGCCAAGGGTACCTTCACAAAAAATGTTTAAAATAATTGGTTTTATCCAACAAAAAAAAAAAAATCTTGCCGTGGAAATGCGAAGCATTTAAGACAGTAAACGGATGAGTTAGGTAGTCATGAAGATCGAAGGGTCTCAACACACCCGTCAATCGTCTATTGCCTTTACCATTGATTGTTATTCCTTACAACTTTAGAATGATAAAGGCACGAAGCGCCGTACAAGAAGGTGCAAAGCACCGTTAACGAGTGAAATCCACTGCCACGTCATCACGTGAACAGTGATTTTTTATTTTTTTTGTTGGATAGAGCCAAGTATTTTAAACGTTTTTTGTATTGGGGTACCCCTACTTTGGTCATTAGATTAGCTTAAAACGTTAGATTATGGTTTAGTTTCTAGTTTCTAATTTTTATTTTAATTTGGTTTTCATTGGAGTAGGACTCTATATATATATATAACTTACAATGTTTTTTTCCTTAGCATTGATTTGAAAACATCTAATAACGGATCATTTTATGTTTAAGTTCCATTTTATATTATTTAATTACTAGCCAAATTATTACCTCCGTCCATTTTGTGTTGACACTCTCTTTTTGCACGCATTTCAATGTACTTAATGGATATTTATAAATAATATTTTTGAATTTTTTTTTGTTTTGCATAAAAAATAGATTATATATTTTTATACAAATCAAAAAAATTAAAAAATTTAATTTACAAATACCCGATCCTAGCACATTAAAATACGTGAGTCTTACAATAATTCGGAACGGAGGGAGTACTTAATCATTTTTTCACAATACTTTTTGACTCATTATAAATTGTTTTATTTTTCTTCAAGTTTCATAACAACTTTCCTCTTACTTATTTTCTCCACCAACTGGTGGGGATGAACACATATAAAACTTGCCATCATACTTCAAAGATGGGGCATCCACATTCATAGATTATTATTACCATAATTCACAGCATATTACCAAAATAGTCTAAGAAAAGAAGAATATGGATATTTAATAATACTGGTTTATATTTTGTGCTATTTACCGATTACTTTTAATGTTTTTAATATTTTTAAATTTTATATTTATCTTTAATAGATATTTAATTATAATTGTTTTTTAAAATAAATATATTTATAGATTTTAAAATATTTAATTCCTAGATTTTCTTTAATTTTGGATAAATACGTAAATACTAAAATTTTAACTAAAATAAACTATCATTTAGTTCAATAATGATCAATAAAATTAAACAATTGTAAAGATAAATTATAGATTAATAAATTTATACTCAAAGATTTTCCGAGAAATATTGAGGATTAATATGTTTTTGTTATTAAAATGTGTATTTAAAAACAAAAACCAGACAGTGGATGTAATTACGCTGTGCTGTATATATTTATAGAAGGAAAGGGCAATGAGGAAATTAAATTGATCTATATAACCAGGTGGTTGTGACCTGTGTAATTACCCAAAAGTTCTTCAATTGGGTAAATATAAAGTTAATCAGGGATCGAATTTAAGGTTACCTCATTTAGAAGTGACTCATTTCCCCACGTGTCAGTAAACAATACGACAGACATAAGATATTGGTAGTCTATTTAAGTACATTAAAATCCTGCTTTTGACGGATGGCCATTCTCATATATTTAAAAATGTGTCTGGTGATTAACATAAATCTGTCCTATATATTTTCAAGAAGAGTAGTGTTAGCTCTTCCAAAAAAATTCTCAATTTTTTTCTCAAATGATGTAACTTGACATATGACATGTTTTAATTCGCCGATGTATATATATGCATGCGAGATTCCATAAAAAATTACCAATTATATTTATGACATGTAAGCATTTGATAAAAATTTTGGTAAATTTTTTGAAATCTTTAGCATTTTCCTTTCAATAAAATAGCCCTAGCTCCTTAACCTCGAATGATGGGAAGCAGCTGTTTAAGACTTCAAAACCTAGATTTGTACAAAAAAAATTCTTATTTACAAAATTCAATATTAATTACCAATTACAATTTTGTGAACTAACCCATGCATTACTTACTGAACTTCAGCGCTCAGACTTTTCTTATCAGAAAGCCTTTTTGTATATTAAATATAGAAGGATCTTTTTAGTGTGTGTCCAAGAACACACATTAGTTAATTATATTAATAATACTTTTATGAGGTGATTTGTTTTTATTGGTGAGATTTTTTGTGTATATAGAAGTTCCATTATTTTTAATAAAATAGGAACCAATTAAAATTTAAAAAGTCATCTTTTATTGTATATTCTTGTACGCACACTAGAAAAATCCAATATAGAAAGACTTAAGACTTGCTACTTTAATAAGTATTGGATGCAAGTTTACTTTATAAAAAGGTTTCGACTTCGATGGCTAAATATGAAACAAAAGTTCTGATGAGTACTCCATCGTATCAAACCACATCAAAGTAAAACGAAAGAGACCACACCATCGCAAAGGCCTCTTGATTGCTTTACCAGTTAAGTAAGAATTTCTTCATCATCTAATTAGCTGGTTAAGAATTTCTTCATCATCTAATTAGCTAGTTAAGATCTAAATTGCCGCTAGCTATGTCACTCTAATCTCTCTCTCTCTCTCTCTCTCTCTCCCTCCCTCCCTCCCTCCCTCAGCAGCAGAAGTAACATATAAATAAATAGGGACTGAAGATGGGAAGAGGAAAGATTGCAATTCGAAGGATCGACAACTCCACAAACAGGCAAGTGACTTTCTCCAAGAGAAGGAGCGGGCTTTTGAAGAAAGCAAAAGAGCTCTCTATCCTATGTGATGCCGAAGTTGGTGTCGTCATCTTCTCCAGTACTGAGAAGCTCTATGAATTCTCAAACACCAGGTATAATTTGAACTATTTTTTTTTATATTCAATAAGTATATGATAGTCAAAGTAGTATATGATAGTCATCATGTGTGTATGTTTGTGTGCTCATCTCCTAAAGTGTTGTGGAAATTGTATGTGGTTCCCTAGCTCTTCCTGCTAAATATATGATATAGATAGATTAAAGTTTATATCAGTAGCGGCTCAAAAAACATTATCATTTCTATATGTACTTAATCAGTGTTTGAGAGAAATGCAACAAAGTTAATACAAGTTTTGGCACCCTTTTGCATGCACCCGACCAGCAAGAAATTAAGTAGTATGTACACTGATATTGGTAACTGATGAATAGTCTTTTAGCTAGTTAGGATGTGATTAACTGCAAAACCTAGTTGGATGTTAGAAATTATTAGTATCAGCTCATTTGAGGAGAAACTATTCAGGCCTTATTATTCATAGTTCAAGATCGTTTCATTTAGAAATGATTTGTGCTATTGCTTACTCGGGATAGGATTTCAAATTATAAGATATATATTCATTAAACTCCTTTACATGTCTATTAAATATCTTTAATATATAGCTAACTATCTAGTTTATTTGATGTAGCGAAGAAATCATAGATGTAATTAGCAACAAACTATGCTTACTGGCTTGTTGAAGTATATAATTGTCAAAGAGTAATGCTAGATATCCGAATTAGTATCCAAAAATTGTTCCCGAATGACGTGGTACCAATTATATGGCATAATGAAATTTTTTTAATAGAGTAGTTGGTGTGAATACAGGGATCCACATTATTATATATAATTAATTAAATTCATACACTTGACATTGTGGAAAGTTTTTGGGAAACAATTGGGGATACTTAGTATTTTCCAATTGTTAATGCTTTAAATTAAATTAAGATCAAAGTAATTAAAGAGAGAAAGTGCTAGGTGAGTGAGATAAAAATCAAAAGATTCTGTATAGAGATAATTAGAGAAAGCTAAACTTTAATATAGCTTTAGTTAGTTTGAAAAGTTAGATCGCTTATTGTTCTAATCTGATCCGAATTTGTGCAAATTGATACAAACTCACCAAAATATTACATATCAACATGTGTGAGGAGATTCTTTTGACACATAAAGATTACAATGATAATGCTGCACATAGAGACCATTGATCATCAGCACGAGGGAAGAATGATATATATATATTTTAGGTTCTAGATTTCAAGTTCATACGTCCAATATCAATGCATGTATTATTATACTCCGTATATGACTTTGATCCCGTTTGATTTATCTTATTTTTAAAAAATAAGTAACTTATTCTCAAAAAAATTTAGAAAATGTGTATTTTAATTTTTCTGAAACAAGTAACTTATTTCTGTAAGAAAATGAATGTTAAACTTCCATACACATTTTTTTTAAAAAGAAGTACATAGAAATGAATTTTTTTTCTTAAATTATAATTAAGAGGGCCCAACCATACTCTTTGTTAACTATATCACATGCGGGATCAAGGCATGTATCATGACTTCATTATAACAAATTAATGAACAGTCTATCAGTAGGGATCGAGCAATTATACATTTAGGCAGTTGATGATCAATCGGTAATTAACATATTCATCTCTTTTATGTTAATTAGGTTCGTTGAGTCCGGAATTCTAGAGAAGAACTTCATTGGAGGAATTCGCCTCGCAACATGAAAATAATATAATGTCTTTTGAACCCCATGCCAGAAGCTCAATAATTTTCCCA
The DNA here is from genome assembly GCA_037693485.1 of Kitagawia praeruptora. Taxonomy (NCBI): domain Eukaryota; kingdom Viridiplantae; phylum Streptophyta; class Magnoliopsida; order Apiales; family Apiaceae; genus Kitagawia; species Kitagawia praeruptora. The sequence continues at coordinate 35,570,707 of CM075350.1, forward strand.
AATTTGTTGTCAAATGATGCAGGACAACTTAATTTTATGTGGTGTCAATATGTATACAAAATTACGGGGTGCACTAATTTATGAGGAAGGCCCTCAATTGTAACTTAACACTTATATAATTTAATTTATTTTTTGATAATTCTAGCATTTTTCTTAGATAATGTACGTAGTAAAGAAACACACCGTCATTAAGAATATGTTTCTGTGATCACGCATTGGATTGTTGGGTACGTACCTAGAACATAGTCACCGAAGAAAGGCTAATTTCTAAGTAAGGTGAAGTTAATTTAACTTACTTCAAGTACTAATCAGTAGACATGCACCATCCTCTACTTGATCCTTTGCTTGCTATGTAGTAAGAAAAATGTCCCAACTACCTAACGTACTTTAAGAAATTAATTACAAACATGTTATTACGTTAATGTTTACTTCTTCCAGTACGTATTCACAAAAGTAAGTAATATCATTTGGAACTTTCGCGTTTCCGTATATACTATCTATAATTAATTCTGTTTTTTAACTGGAGTTTTTATAAATGTCGACATGTATCAGCATGAAATCGGTGATCGATAGATATCAGAAAGCTAAAGATGGAGATAACCAACTACCAAGTCCAGATAAAGAAGTTAAGGTACAATTTATCGATGGGATCATTTTGATTTCCTTTATTCTGCAACTTCTCAATATCCCAACTGCATTAGCCAAACTGCATTAGCCAGGACGTTTCTGCGATCCTGGAGGTTTAATGGGTAATTTTGCAAATATATATTCATCATGTAAAATTTTATTAGAGTAAATTGCATTTTGGTGGTCTGAACTAAAATATTTTTGCACTTTGGTGGTCGATGTATTAAATTCGCAAATATGATACCAGAACAATTAATTTTCAAGCGACTTGGGTGCTCCGCCTCAAATCGAACTAACAGAGCTATGCCGTCTCTAAAAGTAGGGGCAATCTCGTCTTTTAAACAAAAACAATCAACAAATATACACACACAAGATACACCGAAAACCATCACCGCTGCCACCGCCGGAATCTGGCCAATCTCTCTCCCTCTCCCTGCATATCTCTCTCTCTTTCTCTATTTCTATCTCTCTTTCTCCACACACACAATATACACACATATATACACTACATATACATACACACACCTCCCTTCTTCCTATTCCACCTTTCCCCATTGCCTTCGCACACCCACACACCACCGAACCCACACACACACGCAGCATAACACACACATCATCTCCCTCCCCTCGTCTCGCAACTGCCCAATCTCGCCGCCACCATCGAATAGTTACCATCACCGCCGGCCACCGCCGCTACGCGATGGGGTTCTCTCTTCCCCTTCAATCACAAGTCGAAAACCCCCACCCCCCACACAATTAACCCAATTCCTCTCTTCAATAACTAGTCCCCAATTCCCATTCAAACCCTAATTTCTTTTTCCTCCCCAATTCCCTTTTTCTCTCACCCCGCTAGTTTCTTCTATCATGTGTTGTATTTTTATCTCCTTATTGGGGGTGATGAATAAATAATATATGTATAGACCAAATTACCCTTCATTTTACTAACGAAGCTAAATGATTTGAGGCGGAGCCCCCATATCGCTTTAAAATTAATTGTTTGGGTACCATATTTGCGAATTTAATACATCGGCCACCAAAGTGTAAAAATATTTTAGTTTATGCCACCAAAGTGCAATTTACTCATTTTATTATTTAAAATAATTATATATAATATATTAAATAGAAATCAAATCAAAATTAATTTGATGCAAAGCTAAGTACAAGAAGTTACCACATTAATTAGTTAGAATGAATTACAAATTGTAATAGCCCGTACTTTTTTGAACTATTAATTCGAGCCAAATTTAAAATATAAATTAACTTATTAATATAAATAATTATTAGAAAAAAGTGATTAACAATGAAAATTCAAAAAAATAATATATTCTAAACTTAAATAAGATTCTCGAACTCTAATATTATCGAACTTTAATATTATTAAACTTGATCTTACACCACTACACCATATATAAATGGTCTTTACCAATACCTGAAAAAAGTGTAAAAAATCATGAAAAATGTTGCCATAGGCCAAAAATTGGTCTAAGGCTACACTTTTTCCAAATTTGGTGGTGTTGGATATAGTCCCGTAACCGTAGGTCATAAGCCAACACTTTTTCCAATTCTATGGCTACATCGTTATATATGTTGGCTTAGTTATTTATGGCAACACTTTACGATCTACAGCAACACCAAATACAATGTTACCACAACACCAAATACAATGTTACCATAGACTCTACTGCAACATCGTTTTTCCTTACAGCAACACTATTTTATCTACACCTTTTTTTTTCAGCAAGACCTTTCAGCTTTATTGCAACATCTTGTTATTGAACACCTTTAAAATTTTTGTAACATCTTTTCACTTATTCCAACATTTTTTTATTAAACACTTTTTCATATTTTATAAACCAATTAATAGTTTCAATTTATGTACAACATATAAATATTAGAAAAACACTTTTATTTATTGGCAATATCCTAATTTTTGTTACCAAATTCGTAATAATAGACCAAAATCACACTTAAATCTTAAAAACTCTTTGAACTAAAACAAAATTAAACTAGCTATGTCAAAAGAAAGTCTATTTCTTCGCAGCTTCCCAAGAGCTCTGTTATCCTTGCTGATGTCTTTTTTGTACTTCTTCTTGATCAACAGCAGCCTTGATCAAAATCCTTCGAGCCAGGCCATCTTTCTGCTTCAGTAGTGCTTTCATTAAATGCTCAGTTTGCACAACTTGTTGTTTGCTGATTCGTGCTGCGTCAACAACACCAGCAAATCCCTCCCATGTCATCCAGTACAAAAATGATTGTTTTATGTGCTAATCCACACTCCCTGCAGACGATACAACAAAATACATATAAAACAATTATTGTTTAATAAGTATGGTGAATCACTGCAATTGCAATTAAAATAAGTCTGTTTGCCGAACACTATACTCACCGCAATATGTCTATCATGAATTGGTTATTATCATCAAATGATGCCTGAAAAGTAATTCTAAATCACACAAAAATCATTCAAGTAAAGTTGCTTGTGATCGATTTCAGAGTATACATTGATGTGTTAAATTATACCTAACCGCAAGCGCACGGTATCTATTGTAGTAGATATTAGCAAATACGGGTCGAATCCTCAAGGAGACAGTTTCAATTTCAATTCAATTGCTATCAATTGTTTCTAGTCACAACGATTGTTTGAGAATTTTATTAACTACTAAAACAAATTTAACAAAGGTTTTAAATCAATTAATTAACGGATCTAGGGCAATTCAGGTTCACCATGTTTACACCAAACAAATCACAAAAGTATAGTTTTTCAATGGGATTAAGTAATTAAAGCAATGGTTAATCTTTCTCAAGCATTAACGGTTAATCTTTCTCAAGCATTAACACTCTCAGAATATCTAATGATGTTCTCACACTCACCTTCAATTCTGCTAATTGTATGTAAGCCTCTAGTAGTAAAATCTCTCGATCTATTACTCCTATTGCAATCAATTAATCCATGATATTGCGCAATTACACAAATTAAGAATTATAACATATCAATCAGAATTACTCTTTGCCCATCAATCTACTAATCAAATTAAGCCCAAATCATGGTGCAAACATGGCTCCCCTTAATACCCTAGAATTAAACTACTCACTCATGGTAGAATAAAAACAAATAATAATAATCAAGAAAGCCATAATAAACATGTACTAATAAACAAGATGAGATAAAGAGTACCTTAAACTTTGTATAAACGAAGAACAATAAAGATCCAAATTAAACCAAGTGCTTACAAAGGAAAAGATGAAGAGAGAAAAACCAAAACCCTAGCTTATGTAAAAATGTCTGTATATGTCTATCTATCCCTCTATCTCACGTTTTCTCTTCCTTTTATAATAAAACCCCTTAATAAAATCTGATTTCTATCTCCTAATAAAAGTATTTTTAATATCCTAATCAATTTACAAAAAGATATCCATAATTGAATAGGATTCCTTAATTAAAATTCGTCACTTCTTTTTCTCCTCTGTTTCTGGGCTCTTCCAGTTGGATTTTGCTTACTGGACCACCTCTAAATTAAAGATAATTCCACAAGCTTCGCGTGGACAGTAAGATCGTCAAATTCTGACTTCTGGAACTCAAGATATGGCCCAAACAGTGCAGGCAGCCCGTGTAGCCCAATATTACGAATTTTCTCCTATTTTATCTCCAAAATAGCTCTTTTTACTCCAAATCCTTCCAAGTTATGAATTCTTTATTTCCTACAATAAAACAATAAAATCTATTAAATAAAAATCCAAATCAATGCAAAACACAATAAATATGAGAATAAAATCATCTAAAATATATATAAAAATATACTCTATCAAACATCCCCACACTTAGCATTTGCACGTCCTCGGGCAAATAAGTGAAATAAAAACTAAGTCCTAACAAACATCACTTTCGTAGATGACACGATTGCATTGAGTATATGCAACAAGCCGTTAAACCCCTAGGCAGCCCTAGTAGGACGAGTGTTGTCTCGTGAGGGTTTATAGTGAATGTACCCACAAAATTCATCTAACCATGCAAAAGATCAATGCCAACACAACACCACACACACAAGTCCTCTCATGCCATATCAACTTAAGAATTAAAGCAAACATACGATGTCTTGGTGTCGAAAGTGCAAGTATTCACGTAGTCTACTCAACCAACATGCAGAAGATCATAAAAATTCATGTCAAGTGTAAAAATCGTTGGTAATCATGCTAAGCCCACAAGAAATACATCTTTAAGTCTAAACCTGGGATCTCCTATGCCTAAACAAGTAATAACTCACCTTTCACTCAAAAACGAATATTCACTCAAGAACAAGGTTAAGTGTATCACTCAATTCCAACAAAATCATAAACACAACTTGACACTCGCAATCAATCTCACTCTCAACACAACATACATCACTGATGACAATCAAAAGGTCTTTATTCGGGTTGTAGCGTGGGCTAGGGACAAGGTATGTCAAGTAAAGCTAAAACAGGTTAATGTCAAAAGCTAGTACCCAACAATATAATTAAAACAACTCCCATACTTATTAAAACCAATAAATACTTCCCCACACTTGGATTTTTCAATAACCCTTACATAATAACTTGACTAGTCGAATGAAGAAGGATCATACAAACATAAGAATGCTCTCAAATTTATTTATTTTTTTTTCTTTTTTTTTTCTTTTGTTTTTTTTTTCTTTTTTTTCTATTTTTTTTTTCTTTTTTTTTCTTGAGAGCTAAAGAATAAACACAATGATCCATAGATATTTTATGAATTTCGACTAGCAAGCATCAACCCAAAATTAATATTCCCCAAAAGTATGATCATCAATAACCCCCCTTTTATGAACACCTTATTACTCCCTTAAGCACGATACTAGCCTTTGACAATTTAGGTTCAAATTCAATGTAAGGCCAATAGAATAAAAAGGATAATGGCAAGTAATGTGGTGTGTCACCGAAAGAATAGGATTAGGCTCAAAGGGTTAACTAATTGATCATGTATAAATGGTGTGGAAATATGGGAAACACGAGGTTATACCTAAGTGCCTTTATCATCTCATCATCAAGTAATATCATGCATTTCAAGAAAGATCTCAAGTAAGTGCTAGCAATGTAAACAACATGTGGACACTCAAGCAAACGAAAAATCATGCAAAAGATATGCATATAGGCTCAAAACTCACTTGGTGTGACAAAACATAATCAATCCCAAGTAACAAGACTCTCTAACGCACCTACTTGTACTCAAAGCATGAAAACCAAGTCATCTTGCACATATTCATGTCATTCTAATCACTTACAACATCCAATTAAGTCTACCAGCTTCAACTTGCTAGTGTAAGTGTGTGCACAAGAACAAAGCACGTCACTTCTCATACAAAAGCGTCAAGAACACAAGAATTCTACGCATGCATGGGTGTATCAAGCAAAATACAACAACTAATCAAATTGCATGGCTAGAATTATTTTTGGTATTTTTAATTTTTTAATTTTTTTGGATTTATTTTTTTGATTTTATATAATTTTTTTTTTTAAAAAAAATTCTCTTAATTTTTTTAATCATCGAGAACTCATCCCCACACTTAAGTGGTTCATTGTCCTCAATGAATAATATAATCTAATTTACATATATAAAGAACTAAAACAATCCTAATAAATAAAATACAAAAATAAAATAAAGAAAAATATGTACAAAGAAAAGTTAGAAACACTCCCCCATGTTGCTCCCATGAAATGCCGCTCGAAAAAGAATCATGAATGTTGGCTCCAATTAATTAACTTCGAGAGCCTCCCTGTATAATAATTAAGTCCATATTTTATCACAAATAGAAGCGTAGCACAGCTGGTTGGTGGTTCCAAATGAGAATCAAGCAGCAGCAGGTCTAGTGTTCGAGTCCTTGGAGGAGCTGATTTCATTTTTTTTTTACTTTTAAACTACATATAAAAGACTGTCAACAGGTTTGGACAGCAAATGGGCTACAACCGCAGATGGGCTTGGACAATGAAACAGGCCTTGACTTGACACGAACTGGGCCTGCAGCAACTGGGCTACGACAGAGAAAATTATGTGCTAGCAGCAGATGAGCCTTCCACGAGATGGCTGGACTGAGCATCAGGAATGGAGCAGCAGCTTGCGCGCATGCATGCAACGCGCAGGAGAGAGTAGCGCTGAAAAAGTGCAGCAACAGAGATATTCACACGCGCTTCAAAAAAATTGCACGCTCATTTGAATATTGTGCGGCTCCCAGTGAATTTCACACGGACAACATACAGAACCGCATGTCCGTCATAAAATGTCTGTTCCTCATTTTCTTCTTTCCTTCTTTTTTTCCAATGTCACACTGCTGTTCATATTTTTGCACGACCAACATATAATTGCTGCTTCTTTTTTTTCTTTTTTTTTTCAGCAACTCATTCTCCTTTTTATTTCAAAATTATTTCCTCCAAATTTGAATAGAACACCTGAAACACTTCACACAAAAATCATCAAGGCACCTTGAGGGAGTAAAAATAAAATAAAATACAAAAATTCTACCTAAAAAAAAATAAAAGATTTTTTTTATAACTTCAACAACAAGCTTGGGTTGCCTCCCAAGAAGCGCTTCTTTAACGTCAATAGCTTGATGTTACTTCCTCAACTCAAGGCGGTCTCAAAAGAATTACTGAACCATCCTCAACAGAAAGACCATTCCTACGAACGTTGACATCTTGGCTGCTTGCTTTCCACAAAGCTCTTCCATCAGACTTCAACTTGATTTTACTACCCAACGGCCAAATCTTCTTCTTTTTCTTCTTCACACCCCTAGAGTGCTTCTTCGACTCAACCGGCTGAACAAAACTTTCTTCTTCCTTATCATTGGTTTTCCACCTTCGCAACACGTTATCATGCCCCTCTTCAAAAATCACCAGCTCATTATTGAAAAGGACATACCTCAAATGTGGTGGAAGTTTCCCAAGCTTAATACTCGAGAGATTTCGAACTGAAGAACTATCAATGGAATCAATGTTGTGATCATTCAACTCAAGAATCAATGAATCAACTTCAGCATGTCCTTCTCCTTCTGAAGCTTCAAGCATGAGCACTGCTTCCAATGTATCATTCAATAGAATCTGAGGAGTATAATCTTGGACAATTTCATCTACAACATCAATACTGCAACAAGTATTCTCAAGCAAAGGGGATTTAAGAGCAGAGGTTAGAGTAAAAGCAATTTTATCATCACCAACACTCAATGTGAGAGTCCCACTTTTAACATCAATAATAGCACCTGCAGTACAAAGAAATGGTCTACCTAAAATAATAGGTATTTGACTATCCTCTTCCATATCTAGAACTACAAAGTCTACAGGAATATAAAATTTTCCAACCCTAACAGGCACATCCTCTAAAATTCCAAGGGGATATTTTATCGAACGGTCTGCCATTTGCAAAGTCATCTGTGTACATTTTAATTCTCCCATATTTAGTTTTTGAAAAACCGAGAGAGGCATGACTGAGACACTAGCGCCTAAATCACATAAAGCTTTATCAATGAACAATGCACCTAATTGACATGGGATCGAAAAACTACCAGGATCTTTAAGTTTAGGTGGAGACTTATTCTGTAAAACAGCACTACACTCTTCAGTAAAAGCTACTGTCTCTACCTCACCAAAAGACCTTTTCTTAGTGAGAATATCCTTAAGAAACTTTGCATATGATGGAACTTGAGAAATTAAATCAGTGAAAGGAACTGTTACCTCAAGATTCTTGACAAGTGTCATGAACTTACCAAACTGCTGGTCCACCTTAGTTCTGTTCATCCTGCTAGGGAATGGGAGCTTTGGCACAAATGGTGGAGGAGTAACTGCAGTCTTCTCTTTGTCCTTTTTCTTGCTTTCCTCAGTTCCATCTTCGTTTGTATCTTCAACAACTTTCTCTACCTTGTCTTCCTCAGAATTCTCTTTTTCTTTCTCAGTAGGAACATCGTCAGTAGGCATTGGAGGAGCATCATATGTACGACCACTCTTAAGAGCAATGGCATTCACATTTTCCTTTGGCTGAGTTGATTGTGCTGGTAAAGAGCCTTGTTGCCTTGTAGATGAAGAACTAGCCATTTGAGCAATCTGAGTTTCCAACATCTTGTTATGAATCTCCATCTGGTTCATCTTTGTTTGCATTTGTAACAATATCTTCATCATATCACCTTGATTATCAGCCTGTGCAGCTTGATTGGCTTGAGGAGTATAATTCTGAAGAGGCCTTTGGGATCCAGGGGGATTCATAGGTCCTTGAGGAGGCCTATACTGCTGCTGTGGAGGAGGCTGGTACGACTGCTGATATTGCTGCTGATTAGGAACATTTGTATTCTGAGCATTATTGTTCCTATATGAAAAGTTCGGATGATCTTTCCAACCAGGATTATAAGTGTTGGAGTACGGATTGTACTGCTGCCTCTGTTGGAAAACATTTGCTTGCTCCATCTGAAAATTATGTGAATTTTGAGCATTGTATTGGCAATCATTACCATAGTGGCCTTGGATGCCACAGACTTCACAAACAGGATTATTCATAGGAGCCATGGATGACAATGCATTGATACTCATAGGTTGAGTAGAGGGCTGAGATGTCTTCAAAGAGTGGATCTCCTGAGTTAATGCAGCTAGTTGAGATGATAATAGAGAATAAGCATCCACTTCAAGTTTACCCCCTTTTTTGGTTGCTCTCGGATTACTGAAGTGATTGGCAGCCAAATTTGAGAGAAAAGCATGTGCATCATCAACTCCTTTATCCAGAAATACACCACCCGCAGCGTTATCAACCATACCTTTTGTTTCAGGATCAAGACCATTGTAGAAGCGTTTAAGCAGAAACCACTTCTCAAGACCATGGTGAGGGCATGCACGTTGATAATCCTTGAATCTGTCCCAAGCATCCCGTAGAGATTCGCCATAATCTTGCTTAAAACCCATCATCTTGTCGATCAAATCGTCGGTTCTGTTAGGAGGGAAGAACTCAGTTAAGAAGGCTTGAGCAATCTCATCCCACTTGGTCAATTCAATATCGTTCAACCACTTTTGAGCTTTATCACGAAGAGAGAAACCGAACAACATGACTTTCAACTGGTCTGGAGTGACTCCCTGATGTTTAATTGTAGAACAGAGCTGTTGAAACCGTTGCAGATGAAGTGTAGGGTCTTCAGAGGCATGCCCAGCAAATTGATTCTGTTGGATCATAGTAAGCAAAACAGGCTTGATCTCGAAATTTGCTGCTTGAATTGCTGGCATAGCAAGGCCAGTAGGTACCCCACTCGGAGAGGGCTGTGAGTAATTCTTCAAAGATTTGGGAGGAAGGTCCGCCATCTCAATCTTTGGTTCAGGTATCTTTTGCTGCTTCTCTTTCCTTTGTAAATCTATGTATTGTTGACAAGTAATTCCAGAATCTGGACTAAGAGGAGTTGTATCCTCTTTCGCTTGATCTTCTTTCGTTTGAGACCTGGTCTTGGGCATCAACAACTAAACAAGGAAAAGCAGTAAGATCGGTCTCAATTGGAACAAGTGTTCCAAAGAGACAAGAGAAACAATATAAAACAATCAAACTAAAATAATAGAAACTAGGCGTCTCCCCGGCAGCGGCGCCAAAAACTTGATGTGTTAAATTATACCTAACCGCAAGCACACGGTATCTATTGTAGTAGATATTAGCAAATACGGGTCGAATCCTCAAGGAGACAGTTTCAATTTCAATTCAATTGCTATCAATTGTTTCTAGTCACAACGATTGTTTGAGAATTTTATTAACTACTAAAACAAATTTAACAAAGGTTTTAAATCAATTAATTAACGGATCTAGGGCAATTCAGGTTCACCATGTTTACACCAAACAAATCACAAAAGTATAGCTTTTCAATGGGATTAAGTAATTAAAGCAATGGTTAATCTTTCTCAAGCATTAACGGTTAATCTTTCTCAAGCATTAACACTCTCAGAATATCTAATGATGTTCTCACACTCACCTTCAATTCTGCTAATTGTATGTAAGCCTCTAGTAGTAAAATCTCTCGATCTATTACTCCTATTGCAATCAATTAATCCATGATATTGCGCAATTACACAAATTAAGAATTATAACATATCAATCAGAATTACTCTTTACCCATCAATCTACTAATCAAATTAAGCCCAAATCATGGTGCAAACATGGCTCCCCTTAATACCCTAGAATTAAACTACTCACTCATGGTAGAATAAAAACTAATAATAATAATCAAGAAAGCCATAATAAACATGTACTAATAAACAAGATGAGATAAAGAGTACCTTAAACTTTGTATAAACGAAGAACAATAAAGATCCAAATTAAACCAAGTGCTTACAAAGGAAAAGATGAAGAGAGAAAAACCAAAACCCTAGCTTATGTTAAAATGTCTGTATATGTCTATCTATCCCTCTATCTCACGTTTTCTCTTCCTTTTATAATAAAACCCCTTAATAAAATCTGATTTCTATCTCCTAATAAAAGTATTTTTAATATCCTAATCAATTTACAAAAAGATATCCATAATTGAATTGGATTCCTTAATTAAAATTCGTCACTTCTTTTTCTCCTCTGTTTCTGGGCTCTTCCAGTTGGATTTTGCTTACTGGACCACCTCTAAATTAAAAATAATTCCACAAGCTTCGCGTGGACAGTAAGATCGTCAAATTCTGACTTCTGGAACTCAAGATATGGCCCAAACAGTGCAGGCAGCCCGTGTAGCCCAATATTACGAATTTTCTCCTATTTTATCTCCAAAATAGCTCTTTTTACTCCAAATCCTTCCAAGTTATGAATTCTTTATTTCCTACAATAAAACAATAAAATCTATTAAATAAAAATCCAAATCAATGCAAAACACAATAAATATGAGAATAAAATCATCTAAAATATATATAAAAATATACTCTATCATACATCTTACCACTTTGGAGAACGATAACTGGTGCTCTACACATAATTGTCTAGCAATTTCCTGCATGCCCAACATTGTTATTTCTATGACAAAAGGTAGTGGAAAAAACTAAACGGTCCTAATTATATAGTGTCATTTCTAAGATAAAAGATACGAAAAATAAAAACTAAGCGGTACTATGTATTTCTTGTTCACAAAAATTAAATTCTGAAAAGGAATGAAGTAACCCAAAACGCGTATCAGGAATTCAGAGTAAGGAACTAGGAAGTCAAACCTTAAGCGCACATTTGTCATCACAATGCAAAAGACCAGTAAACGTTAAGCAAAGAGTAGGAGTACAAAACTAAGTATAAACCAGTAAACGTTCGTGCCTCAGTTAAGTTTTACAATTCATTTTCATGTTGCACTTGCATATTTAAAATGCAGTATGTGCATTTCAATTTCTCTCACACATGGTTAAGAAAACCTAGAAAAGAAAATAGGCACAATGAAATATTTATAATATAAACATATCATGTATTTTTTGCAGCAACAACAACTATCCCTACTACTTTGAATGATAATTTATGAAAATAAATATTGAGATGCCTCACCCATAAGCATCTACAATTTCTTGAAAAGCGGAAGTGACCTTGTTTGTGCGGAAAAATGTGGGCGTGGGTTCCTCTGTACGCAAAATCTGGAATATGACCCCAACTTGTGAATTGTTGTCAAAGATTGCTCGGTCCAATACACTTTGAATCTGCATGTTCAAAATTAGCCTATTCAAATAGCTCCCTACAGGTAAAAAAGAAAAACACAGAGAAAGTAATACCTGATTTGTCCCATCGATGCTTAGCATATTCAACACATGATAAATAGACTTCTCCTTACCCACAAAAAGATACATTAGAATTTAAGTTAGGTTCACCTTACTCACTGAGATAGTGTCACCTCCAAGAGGATATCCTACGGCAGTAATTGAATCCTGCAATCATGAAGGGAAAAAAAATCAAGTTACGAGGTTATTTGATGAAGGGTAAAATTGTCAAATTCAGTTTAAACTGTTATTTTAATATTGAATTGGGTGTTAACATACAAAGCTTCAATTATAACTGATAATCAAAAAATTCAATACAGCACATGGAGATGATAAAGCCAAGATATAAATTTCAAATATGGATAATCAATCACTATTCTGGAAAAACCACCACACAAACATGACATTGCAAAAATAAAGAATAAAGATGTAACAACATATCATTGCAAATGATGAGTATAGAAAAACAACTACATTCCAACAGTAGAAGACAGTCATCACTTTAATAAAACACTGGATTCTCAACAAACATAAAATCAAAAGAAAAAACAATCAACAAATTAGGATTTTGTAAAATTAGGGTTTTGAACCTTACCTGAATACGACCGACCAAACCACACAGCAAGCTTCAAATTTGTACTACAAAGAGTGAGAACGAGGGATTAATTAGAGATACCAGTTTAATTAGAGAAAGACCAGATTAATTAGAGACATACCAGATTATTTAGAGTGAGAACGAGAGAGAGAGAGAGAAACTAAAGATTTAGAACGAGAGAGAGAGTGAGAGAGATGAGAGGTACCTGCGAGAGAGATGAGAGCGAGTGTGTGTTTTGACTGAAATTACCCAAATTATTATCCCAAATATTTCACTTTCCCCAAATTATTACCCCCAAATATTTCACTTTCCCCCCCAAATATTTCACTTTTCCCAAATTATTTCCCTCAAATATTTCACTTTCCCCCCAAATATTTCACCTTCCCCCTGTCCATTTCCAACACTTTTTTTAGTGTCTACGACAACATCAATTTAAGTGTTGGCTTTGTTAATCAAAAATATTTTAGGCAACATGCATTGAAATATATTGCAACATCAAAATAAAATGTTGGCTTACATCAAAATTAAGTAATCTAAGACTACATTTACATGCCAACACTAGTTTTAGATGTTGGTGAAGAACATATATGATGTAGTGCACCCAACTTGAATATTATAATTAATGAGCTAACAGCTCAGCAATTAATCAATGGATTTAACTAGTTGAACCAAATAACACGTATACACAATTTATACAAAAACAATTTTTGATTCGATGCAATAATAATACACAAAACAATAAATTTAGATACATTTATTCTTATGATAATCACATAAATATATAACAATAATTTGAAATCCATAATTTATACCTCTAATTCGGTGATAACGATCCTTAAATTTTAGAAAATTATCATTACAATCTGGTGATTTGATCCTAAATTTTAACACCATGTCAGAGTTTCAAATATTATCTACACACCACACATGTACAAGAAATCAAGAATACATACCATTTCAAAGTATATCATCACTCAGCCCCTATTTTGATAAACAAATATACACATCTAATACATAATGTTGAAAAAATTAAAAAGATTAATTAAAAACGTACCTCAAAATGGAAAATTATAATTCAAATCATCATAAAACGTATATCCAATACTTAAATTACAATGAATCAATAGATTAGCGGCTCTGAAAGATTATGAGAAGTATATAATGCATATGAATACTGTATTACAACTTTGATTTGAATCCTACAAGTTATTCGTATTCAAATCTGATTAATATTCTAGTTCAACATTTTAATTTAATTTTAACTCCTAATATCTTTTTTCACATATTATTATTATTTTAAAAATTACGAAATATTTTATATTACCTTCCTTAAAAAAATTTGGTACGCTTTAAAAGTTCATGACACATTTATTTCAGAAATTCAATCCTAAATGAAAGTCTAAAGGAGCGCATCATAAAAAAATTCTAGTCTCATATCTTCTAACACACTTCAAAAGATAGCCTGCGTGCTCTTAATAACAACTATAACTCATAATGGAAAATTTTGAGACCTTAATTGGTTTATAAGAAAAAGGACTATTAATAGGTATACCCATAAATAATGATATTTTGATAGTCAATGGTATACTTATTGATTATCCAAATTAGCTAAATTAGTTGTATTTGAACCAATTTAGTTCAGTTTATTTCAAATTTGAAAATAAGATTTAACCTAATTTTTGTAAAAGGTTAGAAATTTGAACAGGATTATCACACACAAACAGAGGTCAATCAATGTTTTAATTGACTAGTGATGAATTGGAATCTATACTATTATATAAAAATCAAAACATTAAAAGTTTTGCTAACTGTTTTTTGGTACTTTTTTTTGGTACTTCGTGAATTTACTTTTTTACCCTTCATAATAAAGAATTAAAACACCTAAAATAAATAATAATATAATATAATTAATGAGAATTAGTTGATTGCCTTTTTCACATTTACTTTTAATTGAAGATATTACCTTTAATTAACACATAAAAACATCAGTAGTATCATATCTTCCAATCATTAATATTTTCTTTCCAATTAAAATACGTTACCTTTTTTATTTAAATCTAATATTATAATCATTAATATATACCTGAAACTATCACACTATACTTTTCAATTATTAATAAAATATATTAAAAGCCTGTGTATGTGTACGTTGTTTGTAATAAGGAAACATTAGTGATATGGGCTAAAAATAAGCCCTAAAGACATATTTAATGTTGCATTAATTAGACCCAGCGTGGTCCAAATATGAAGCTCATTTATGAGGCTCAAAACCCTAATTAAATATTAATTTCGTAATTAATATTAGGGGAGATAAACAACTCAGCAATAAGGGTGAAAAAAGGATATTACTCCTGCCTGACTTAGCCTCCAAGGCATCTGATTCAATAAGGAAATAGACTCCTACAAGGAAGGAATCTAGAACCTTCCTAGAGGAGGTGGCTTGCCCACAAAGACTCTAACTCCTACCATAATTCTAAGGCTTCCCAGCCTATATAAAGGGCCTGACCCCTCATTCTCAGAACTACGTCTTGGCTTGATTCTCAATACGAGATACGTAGGCACTCTGTGAGGACCGATTAGTCCCGAACACGGAAACAGCCATTAAAGCTCGAAGCTCACCATCCTTTGTATTTAATACATACAAACCCTAGCCGCAATTTACAAACCCTCGATTTCATTCCACAACATTTGGCGCCGTCTGTGGGAAGAAGACGTCAACCATGGAAAATACACGAAGATAAAAAGGATATGATGATCCACCAGCCTCAATTAGCGTTCTGATCACCGTTGTTGGTATGCAGCCAACATGTACCACTATTCAAGGGTTAAACCCTCTAGGAACAGGAATTTAAACGAGTCTCCAAGGATATAGAGTCCAAAGAACGAGTCTAAACTCTCAAGGGACGAATCCCCCAATCCTAGGCATGACTATGCCCATATAGACAAACATGATTATAAATCTCTACCATGGTGCTTCCACCACTAACAGATCAGAACCTAAGTTATGGCGTGCACTAATGACAATGAAAGAACATTCGGATTGATGTTCAACTCCCATCGACTTCCAATCATGGAACAACTCCTCCAGAAATGCGTCTCCAAGAGGTGATCCCTCAAGGGTTGACTCAAAATCTATGAACTCAAGGAGAGAATCCCCAATTGTAGATGGTGGTCTCACCTCTGGCTAATGGAGCACAAGGAGCGCAGATCGCCAGCACCGTCATGCTAATCCCAATAACTCAAAACCCCGTTTATAGGTTGTCACCATTCCCAATTGTTGATGGAACTATCGATTTACTCATGCGAAGTATGTGCCTCAATATATTGAAGGCTTGGTCCCCTTGTTGGAGGAAATCAAAGTTTATTCGGATCATACACCAAAGACGACTTCTCGCCTGAAGAAGATGAAGAAGAGGACGTCCGTTCTAGCAAGAGACATCAAGGCAAGGAGCCCTTCAAAGGATCAAGACGTTCTTAACCCCGAGGGACTCAAGGAACGGATTTTTAGGCCATAAATGAAAGGAATTGGGGGCTCAAATTACTCATTTGCAGCAACCGATTGTGGGTTTAATGAATTCAGGGACGAATCCCCTCTGGACAGTGGTGTTGCCCCTCAAGTGCACCGTTGGGACTATAGATGTCCATCTCCATCGTTAAATGATGAACTTAGGTTCCCACCAATGGGATGTCGTTCATCGATGGTAGGAGTAGCCAGCAACATGAGGCATACGTACCTCAATGCATTCAAGGCCTAGAACACCAATGAAGGAGTGATGATTTTTCCGGACTCTACATTGTTGACGATTGGTCATCCACTGAAGAAGATAATTATGTAAGAAGAAGAATCAGGCAAGGAGCTCGAATGAGGGTTATGGCCTTTTCAACCCCGAAGATCTAAAGGACTGGCTCCCAAGACTTCAAGAAGGAGGTTATATAATCGCTCATGAAGCACATATCCAAAAATTAAAGAAAGATCTGGAAGTACAATAGGCTAGGTAGCCCCCAAGGGCTAGGATCCCCCATGTTATTAATTTGAGTGATACCCCTATGAGGAGAAGGGTTGATACACAAAGGGATGATCCCGATGATTCTATGCCTCTAAGAGATCATGATGATACTATACTATCATTCGCCAACAATGCTCATATCTGAAGGAAATTCAAGACGCCCACCATCGAGGTGTGTGTTAGGGCAGGAGACCTCACTAATCATGTGAAGACATCCTCCAATGTACTACAAATTTTAACCAGTGATTGACGTAATCAAGTATAGGGCGACCCTAAAACCCTGGGGGGCAAGACACAATGATGGCAAAGTCGGTTGCCCCCGTACTCAATCAGCTCTTTTAAAGGACTAAGAAGGGTATTCGTCGCCCCGTTTATTGATGGAAAGTTCATGAGAAACGTTTTACATCCTAATGAATGTGGAAAATGAATGAATCCTCGGTGGACTACATGAACCGAATCACCAAGAAAGCCTTGAAGGTCCCGAACTTGGATGATAGAGTAGCTATCAAGGTTGATGAAAAAGTAAGGGAAGCCTCAACCCCTGATGGAGGCAATGCAGGTAATAACAAGAAGCGAAGGTGGTAACGAGTAGAATGTTAAGGATATGTATCCTCGAACATGTAAAGACTCTAACTCTCCCTGAAAGAAGAACAATCAAGGATCGAGGTCACCAGCTATGCACATTTGTATACTCCAAAGAGCTAAATCCTAATAGACATTGCAAAAGATAAGGATCTCTGATGGTCGAAACCACTAAGGGCTGATCCCGAGAAGAAAAGCAAGAACCAATGTTGTTAGTTCCATAAGGATGTGGGAAATAAATTGTACGATTGTAGACAACTAAAATACAAGATCAAGTTTCTGATCCGAAGAACAAGGTTGTATAAGTCCACCAAAAATGGCCAATAGGGTAACCTAAGGAAGGATTATGAAGTAGAGATTATAAAAGGAAGGATGGCGATCAAGATCGCAATCCATAGCCCCGGGGGGCCGATGATAAACATGATTTCTGAAGACCCGACGACGGTCGGGAATACACGGAGCTCTCATAAAGCTTACGCTCGAGAAACTATGCGCATTGTAGGAGAAGCTCTATAACGAGCAAAAACCAAAATGGCATTTACCTTTGATGATTCTGACTTGGAAGGGGTGAAGTGCCTCCGTGATAACCCGTTGGTCATAACACCTGTGATAGGCAACTCGAAAGTGAAAGGAGTCTTGATAGACAATGGAACATCAGTGGATATCTCATTCTCGAAGATGGGATACAACAATTCTCAATTGACCCCCTCCAACATGCCCGTTTATGGGTTCAATAGAGTTGAGTCAATAGTTGAAGAAAATATTCGGTTGTCCATGATAATAGGATAGGAGACTAAGTAAATACCACTTACAATATTATCCTTAAGAATCACTTACAATATTATCCTTAAGAGGATAGGCTTAAGGCGGTTGCCTCAAGCTAAGACCTGAAGATCAAATTTCCTACAAGGAATATAGTTAATGAAGGAAACAGAGAGAATTTCTATCCGGCCACCTTGAGGCCTGAAGAAGTCGGGGGCAGGTCCTCCCGATTGAAGACATGGATGTCCAAAAAGATCATAAACAAAGAGAAAACCCCACCAAGGACTCAGTCCTCATTCCTTTAGTTCCCGAAGAATCTGAAAAGTTACCTGCAAAGGGCATTGCTGAATGAATCCTTGAAGGACGAATTGTATGCATTCCTATAAAACAACGGTTTGTGTTTGCTTCGACAGTAGCTGATATGCCATGGGTCGATCCCAATTAATTACGTAAACTCCCGAATAGGGAGACGATGAAACGAAAGAAAAGAAATTTTGATTCCAAAAGGCAGGAAGGCCAATGGAGAATGAAGGATGTGTATTGACTTCATTGATATGAAAGATGCATGTCTTACTGACTACTTTCCCCTACGAATTAAGAAACGATTCATTGACCAATGCAACAAAGGTGATGACCCAAAGAGGCGACATATTGAAGAATAAGATCTTTGAGCATCTTAGTGGGAAGACAATATTAGTCCATGGAAATGATGTGTTAATCAACAGCCTCTATAAGGCGCATCACATCGAGCATTCTTATGAGGCGTTTGAGGTGTTAAGGCACCACACGATGATATTGAATCGGGCTAATACACCTTCAGTATAGGATCATGATTATTTTTTTTTTTCGTTTTATGGTCTCCAAACATGGAAATTGAGGCCAACCCCGATAAGAGTAGAGTAGGCCTTGACACGGAACCTCCACGTGTTGACATAACCAAATTACGGAAAGTTACTGTATTTATACTTGGCTGTATTTGACAACAGCTTTCATTGTCGTCCTCGTGAAAGAGGAAGACAAGGTTCGGAAACCCATCTATTACGTGAGAAAGGTCTTGTATGAGACAGAGTAACCACAATAAATCCCCAAGCACTCATTGACTTCGTGGTTGAATATACAATTGACAACCAAGAAGTCGGGGGGTAGGAGGTAGTACCCTAGGAGGGCAAAGGATTAAAGAAGGAGAATCCAGAATCGGTACTCAATGAGTATTGGATCAATTTCGATGGAGAATCAAAAACAAAATTAAGTGAAAACATACCCCGATGCGTTCATGATTCCCCAACGACAAACAATGAGGCTGAAAGCAAAGCTGTGATAGCCATACTTAGTTAGGCCGGAGCCCCGAGGGTCAAAACCTTAAAGTCTGTGGAGACTCAAGATCAGTATTACCAAAAGTGAATGGTTAGTTCGAGGCCAGGGCTGGAATCGTGACAAAATACTTGAAACTTGACTCAATTTAATGAGTATTACGAGGGAGGAAAACGTAAAGGCTGATGTCCTATCTATGTTTGCCTCCTCAGAGATAGAGAATTATGTTGAAAGTTCTTACTTCCAAGTCTTGGAGACCCGAAGCATTGATATAAAAGATGATAATACCTATAGGTATGAAAAGCCATTAGATAGATCTTACAGAGGCTCTCCAGGAAACCGGTTGATTACCCGACAATGCCTTGGAGGCACAAAAGTCGTCAATAAGAACATTGAGGCCTCAAAACGTGAATTTTGCCTTGAAAAAAACTCATCTAGAAATATGGGGGCAGGACCCTTGCCCAAAAGATGACCCGATTTGGATTCTACTAGCCAAGCATAATGGCTGATACCAGAAGTTATGTTTGATCGATATCCAAAAAAACACGCAACTGTTGATCAATCCCCTAAACACGCAACCAGTCTCATTTAGAAACACGTAAATGCCCAGAGGAAGTTCCTGATAGTTACAATTGATACCATCATGAAGTAGACTGAGGCCAAAACCAAGCCTGGATAACCACCAAGTAACTAATACAATGGGAAAGTGTGATACGTAGATATGGACTTCCACCAATCCTTGTAGCCCAAAATGGATGATAATTCAAAAACGAGGCTCTTACAAGCTATAATTGTTTGAAAGAAATGTGGTGCCTAGACTTGGCACACCCCAAACCTCAAGGTTTATCATGTCTGAGCATCCGGTTAAGACACTCCACCTGATCAGACTAAGTAGAAATAAGGTTTAATGAAACCACAAGCTTCTAGCTCTAAGGACTTGAAGGCTCGAATAGGCCGCATTCAATGTAATTGAAAGCTCCTCAAGTGAGTAATCGAACTAGGAGAATTCGATGTTAAGTACAAGCCTATGATGGCCATCAAAGCCCAGGCCCTAACTGACTTTGTAGTTGAATATACCATTGACAACCAAGAAGTTGGGGGGGCATGAGGTAATGGACCAGGAAGGTCAGCAAGGTGAGAAGCCCCTGGAAGAGAAGAAGGAGTATTGGATGCTCTATTTTGATGGGGCATCAAAAACAAAAACCAGTAGTACAGGTTTAGTTCTGCAAAGCCCCGATGGGTTCGCAGTTGAGTATGCCTTGAAGTTGGACTTCCAAATAACCTACAACAAGGCAGAGTATGAAGCTTTGATAGCCGCCTTGGATTGACCAGAGCCTTGAAGGTGAAGAACCTGAAAGTCTGTGGAGACTCAAAAGTCAATGGAGAGTTTGAGGCTAGAGAAAAGAATATGGCCAAATACTTGAGGATTTTGAAAGCTACAATAGCCCCGTTCGATGAGTGCTATGTGGAGCACATTCCAAGAGAGGAGAACATCAAGGCCGGTGCCCTATCTAAGTTCGCCTCTTGTAAGATAGAGAATTATGCATGAAGATTTTACTTCCAGGTCCTGAAGACCCCCACCATCGATTCGAAGTTGGTTCCACCGCTTGATGTAGGAAGCTGTTGGATATACCCTATCAAATCTCATTTTGAGACTGGTTGGCTCCTTGATAATGCCTTGAAGGCACGGAACTGTCAGTGAGAGCATTGAGATATGCATTGATTAAAGGTCTCCTCTATAAGAGGTCCATTGTCTTTACATACTTAAAGTCTTAAACTTAAAATCTCAACAAAAATTTAAGCCTTGATGGCCATTAAGGTTATCTGCCTCCAAACGAGCTTGTCAAGAAGCGTCAGGCAACTTAAAACCTAATCAAGGTTCTACGAGCATAAGAAAAAGGTTGGAAACCTAGAATTAAGATAGAAGGTTGACAACCAACCAAGGCACATCAGACTTGAAGTCAAGTGCTTAGTGGCAAGTGAACTTCTTGAACGATCAACCAGGAAGCAAGACTTCCACCATATGAAATAAGGGGGCAAGAACTAAGGGACTTCATCATTTCTACATCTTAGAATGAGAATCAAAGGTTGAATGGTTGATGATGACCAACAAACATGAATGAATTCTCTTTTTCGAATCAAGGTCTCAGCAAACGAATTAAGGATTGAAGGTCACGAAAACTAAGAAATAGGTCGTCTGAAGGTTCTATAGAGAGCTCAAAAATTCGGAAATAATAAGCCTGGGAGCCCGACAAAAACAAAAGGAACGGCCTATAAATGAAAACTGACCCAAAGGATAGAAGCCTAGAACACCCGCGCCAAGAAGGTTGAAACCCCTAGGCGTTGGTTCGAATAAGGCCTCCTTGGCGGGGATACCCACGGAAAGGCTGGAGTAACAAATGAAGGGTGTAAAAGTACCCACACCCAGGAAGCTAAAATTCCTAGGCGGTGATCTAAATGAGGCCTCCTTGGCGGAGATACCCATGCCAAGGTTGGATTAACGAATGAAGGGTGTAAAAGTACCCACGCCCAGGAAGATAAAATTCCTAGGCGGTGATCTAAATGAGGCCTCCTTGGCGGGGATACCAATGCCTAGAGTGGTTGTACAAATGAAGGGGATGTAAACACCCACGTACAGGAAGCCATATCTCCTAAGCGCGGTTAGAATAAAGTCCTCCTTGGCGGGGATATCAACGCCTAAAGCATCTCTACAAAATCAATTGGATAAATTACCCCCGCCCAAGAAGCCAAATCTCATGGGCGTGCTTCAAGAAAAAGCCTCCTAGGCGGGGTACCCACGCCGAGAGCTCCTCTCCAAACGACAAGCCATTTTTCGGAAATTAAAAAAGGAATAAAATCCTTAAAAATTCCAAAAATAGGCTAGAAATGATGATAAAATAGGTAAAAATGCCTATTAAATCAAGAAAAGATGCTGAAATTATTTATAAGGCACGAAGCCCAATATTTTATTTTTGATAAAATTATCGAAAATAAAATAAAATAAACCTGAAGGTTCAAAAAAAAAAAAATGACCACCCTCCTAGCTTTTCTCCTGCACGTGCCTAAAAGAAGACTTCCTGGACGGCCTATATCCACGCCCAGGGTGAAGTTAAAAATGAGCCTTTTGTTTCTTTTTATGTTTTTCAAAAAAAATATAAAAAAAATAAAAATCCGGAAATGCACGCCACCCAGGCCAAAACACCTGGGCGTTGAATGGAAGAACAACTACATGGCGGGTGTACCCACGCGGAAGTGAAATCACATGGTTGAATGGCAAAAGTGTTATTTAGCACCTAAGCTTTGCAAAGTTCACGTATTGATCTCTCAAGTTTATTTATGAAATGACGAAGTCACCCCTGAAGTTTGAAATTTGATAGAATAATTCCTTTAAAAATACCCGTGGGTACATAAAAATTCCTAAATTATTAGGAATAATTACGAAAAATACTTGTGGGTACATAAAAATTCCTAATTTATTAGGAAAAATTAAGAAAAATACATGTGGGTACATAAAAATTCCTAAATTATTAGGAAAAATACATATGGGTACATAAAAATTCCTAAAATATTAGGAATAATTGAAATAAATACTTGTGAGTACACAACAATTCCTAAATATTTAGGAAAAGTACAGAAAAATACAAGAAAAATTATAGAAATATTTTCTAGATAAATTGAGAGATAATTTATGCTAATAATGCATAAAAGCTATATAAAAGTGCCGAAATTGCAATAAGCAAGCACAAGTTAAAGCCTCGAATAAGGCAAATCGTCGTAAACGTGTAGGTCGCTCCACACTTTACAAACAAGACGATACTCGTGAAACACTAGTGTATTGAATCCCCGGTAAGGGAACGAAAATAAACCCCGAGTCTCGAAAAAGGCAAATTAAAACTTCTACAAAAACTTGAACGTTTTTCCAGAAGTTGGGGGGCAAATGATATGGGCTAAAAATAAGCCCTAAAGACACATTTAATGTTGCATTAATTAGACCCAGCTTGGTCCAAATATGAAGCTCATTTATGAGGCCCAAAACCCTAATTAAATATTAATTTTGTAATTAATATTAGGGGAGATAAACAACTCAGCAATAAGGGTCAAAAAAGGATATTACTCCTGCCTGACTTAGCCTCCAAGGCATCTAGTTCAATAAGGAAATAGACTCCTACAAGGAAGGAATCTAGAACCTTCCTAGAGGAGGTGGCTTGCCCACAAAGACTCTAACTCTTACCATAATTCTAAGGCTTCCCAGCCTATATAAAGGGCCTAACCCCTCATTCTCAGAACTACGTCTTGGCTTGATTCTCAATACGAGATACGTAGGCACTCTATGAGGACCGATTAGTCCCGAACACGGAAACAGCCATTAAAGCTCGAAGCTCACCATCCTTTGTATTTAATACATACAAACCCTAGCCGCAATTTACAAACCATCGATTTCATTCCACAACAATTAGTATAATCCGTAAACACGGGTATATTAAATTATACTAAAACATTATAGTAATATTAAATAATTTTTTAATAGATATCTATACTATACTATATTATAATAGCCGAAATATTAAAAGTTTGGTCGTTCGGTACGGTACCTATTATATTTTTACTTAATTACCCTTACTTAAATACCTGTTGTTTTTACGTAATTACCCTTACCTAAATGTAGATAAAATATAATATTAAAGAATTAAGTCATTATATTATTATTATCATTACCTAAATTACCCTTACTTAAATATATACAATTATTATCAAATCATATCATTTTAAAAATTAAGTCTTCAAATTAGAAAATATATAATATTAAAGAAAGTCCGTGCATCACAATTAATCCGAAACTTTGAAAATTTGTCCTTTTGGTTTCTACTTTGTTATCATAATTATTAAAATTAAATAATATCATTATGGTTACCAAGAACTAATCAATTTCATTTTCATGTAAAACATGTTAACTTTTTCTTTTTTTTAATAAATTATCGATTTTACTTTTTCAAGTAAAACACATTATATTTAATATTTTATCTAACTAAAATTTCTTCTTTTTTATAAACACTACGGGTGATTTTGTTTAATAAAAATAAATAATAATCTTATAATAACAATACCTAACAAATTAACTTTCGCATGTAAAACATATTACCTTTACTACTTTCTCTAACTGAGACCTCTTCTTTTCTAATAATATCACGAACCATTCTATTTAATAAAATAATAATTAATAAATTACCTTTTTTAGTTAAATTGTATCATCTTTTCTATGTAATTATTAGAAAATTGGTGCATCGCATCTAACTAAAACCTTTTCATTTTCAATAATATCTACAATTAACTTTTTTGGTTAAAACGTTTCATCTTTTCTATATTTTCTAGCTAAAATTCATCATTTTTGAAAATATCACTGCCAGCATATATATATTATTATCAAATTATATTATTTAAAATTCAAGCCTACAATATTCATTCTTAAAAATTCAATTTAAATTAAAAGAATCAAGTAATTATTAGAAAATTAGTGCATCACATCCAACTAAAACCTCCTATTTTTCAATAATATCACGGACGGTTTCATTTAATAAAATAAAATAATAATTAATCAATACCTTTTTTAGTTAAAACGTATCATATTTTCTATATTTTCTAACTAAAATTCATCATTTTTTAAAATTATCACGAGCAACATATATATGATTGCTACCAAATTGTATTATTTAAAAATTAAAGTCTATAATATTCATGTATTAAAAAATTTAACTAAAAAAATATATAATTACTGGTTTTAAGCTAGTATGAAATAAACTCATAACAATTCAATTTAACTATAACTATAGAATGTTTAAGAACATCTGTTTTTTTTTTCTTAAAAAGATGTTAGCAAATTAACCATTTAGTTCAGTAAATTAAATTAAATTAAACTTACTTATAAACAGATGGATGGTCGTCGAACAAATTAAAATTATACATTCAGTTCAGTAAATTGCTCATATTCAACTCGACAAAGATTCACTACCCTTAGCAAACCTTTTGTAAGTGAAATTTGACATGTAATTACCCTATTGCTATCAAATTTCCGTGGATGGTTTAGGACGACTCATGAACCGTATGCCAAATTATATGTAGGTATGTGATTAAGTTAATTTGTATGTTGAAATAATATATATTGCAAATGAATTAAGTCAAGTAATTAAGCATATTCCACAAACCTTGTTTTGCCAAGACAAACGAACTATTTTTCAATGGAATTATGTTGAAAGAGAGACGTACAGGAACCAACTCACCAAGTGTGTCTGCTTGCACTTGAGTATGTATGGCGCCAGTGGGCGTATATATAGGGTTATTTCTGTTGAAAGACCTCTATACAAAAATTAACACATTATTCACTTCCTCTGTTTCTGTCCAATTCTCTCTTTTTTGTCTCTTACATCTATTTTTCACTCAGAACCAATTCAAACAACTTACAATGCCTAAACTTATTCAATTTTTACCTCCAGAGATAGCCAATTAAATTACTCAGGCCTATATATATATTTATATATATATATATACCCGGCTTGAATGGAATTGTTGCATAAAGCTTTGTGTAAAAACCACCAATCCTAGGGTTCTTATATTCTTTAATTATTCAGGCCTGTGAGCTAGTTAAATGCTCCTCAGTTAATAATTATTAGGAGACTAAAACGCAATTTAGCCTGTCATTGTTATCTCTCCCTCTCAAAGCAATGTTGCTTAGTCGGCGGGCATTATAAAATGACCGCGATCTTAAAGCTTATATCTTGTACATGTAGACATTCAGGCCAACATTAGTTATTCGTACGTCCTACTAGTCTCTATACATAATTCCATTGCAAACTAGTTTGTTTGCCTTGACTTGACAACACTCATGGAATATAGAAGGCTCCAAACTCTGTATATGCAGTTGCAACTTGGAGCTAATTTCGAGTTTTGCAACTTGCAAGAGTGAAAGTTCAGTAAATTAAAGTTTCCCAAAAGTGATACTACCAAGGGAGAATTCTATTTTGTGGAATTCTTGCATTCAGCTGGTATTCTATTTATTATTGCTAGCTACAACATGAACATCATATTAACCGCGCGCTCTACCACTTTTCCTAGTTTTGGCAAAAGGAAGCAGCCATCTTGAGGCATCAACTACAGGCACTGCAAGAAAACCATCGGTAATTTCACTATCTTAATCTAGTTAAACATATTTTTAATGTCGTATTATATTTATAGAGTAGAACTACTTCATATAATACATGCTGTTACAAATCCTTTATTGATATTCATCACAAAGGGGTTATAGCTCAGAACTCATCATGAACATGCTTACTTACGATTTTAATTAATGGGCCAGGCAACTGATGGGAAATGAACTTTACGGCTTGACCGTCAAAGACCTGCAAAATCTAGAAAATCAATTGGAAATTAGCCTGCAAGGGGTCCGGATGAAAAAGGTCAGAAAACCTAAATTTGATTATGATTCAGGATAATACAGGTATACCTAGTTGAAAATTATAATTACTCTTTTTACAAGGTTAGTCTGGCTAGGATTAAATTTTTGTTCTGATGCATAATGTTAATTGGTCAATTTGCAGGACGAGATATTGACGGATGAGATACAACAGCTACACACAAAGGTTATCTCCAACATTAATATGATCAATTTCTCAGCCTAAATATATCAAATGATATGTTGAATTATTACAATTTGTGAGAACTTATGGTGACCGTCTTTGATATTTTATTACAGGGAAATCTTCTTCACCAAGAAAATATAGAACTCTATAAAAAGGTAAACCTCATTCGTCAAGAAAACATGGAACTGAACAACAAGGTATATATATATTTTACCTTGTTCGCATCTTACTAAATACTAACGAAACTGAAATTGAAGGCCCTCCCTGTTGATCGCGTGTCGGGAAATCCTGATCACTTACTAACGGCGCGCTGATGTAACAATATCAGTTGAAAAAGCCATAGCTTAACTGACGAAAACATTATCTATTTCTTATCAGGTTTATGGAAGAGATGCAATAGTAGGAAACAGAAACACCTTGACTCCCTACGGCTCAAGCATTATGGAGGACCCTCGGGTTCCTGTCCATCTCCAGCTCTGCTTGCCAGAGCAACAAACTGTTCAGGTACCAGAAACAGGCCCGAAATCGAGGTAAATAATTTTTTTTTATCTGTTCACCATCCATGTCCTTTAGATTGACTACAATTTTAAAATGTAATATTTGAAAAACTTTATTAGAGGTAGTATGTAGACGTCCAATTATTACAACATTAATTGGTAAATTTTTTCAAAAAAAAAAAATATGAGATTGTATAAAGTAGGCAGCAGCAATAACGTCAGTAATATTAGTCGATCATATTTATTAGAAAATTTATTTCACTGCAGGTGACATTTGCATTGGTGGGATTCAACTGCAAAGAAACCAGGAATATCATCAACAATTAAATGGTACTAGTCCAAGGATGGGAGTAGTTGTTTGAAGGGTTCCGCTTAAATTTTTTACTAAACTCAAACTATGGGTGTTACTGCATATCTCTTTACCTGCCCCACTGGGGAAATAAACATGCATGTCTATTGTCGTTCTTGTTTTCCTCTTTGGGATTGTTTGTTAATTAGTTGGGAAAATTTTTATCTAACTAAACATTTTCTTAATATATTTGATTTTTGCAAAAGAAACAGGTAAAGAATTAATGAGTATCTTACCAGCCTTACCATCAAAAAAATGCATTGCAGAAAGAGAGTAAAAACTCACTGATCCCTTGACTTTCGAAAATTTGTATGTTTATTGTGTTAGGAAACCAAGTTTGCATAACATAATAGAATAAGGAGAAGTACGTGCTTGCGTGTCGTTGTAGTTTAGGTAGACACCTTATAGATTGTTACATAATATATACTTCGCAACAGAAATACAATTTTACAACAGAAAAAATGGGTTAAATTCAAATCAAAATTTATTTTTAACTAAAACTTAGTACTAAGAGCATCTCCAACGGGGTTGGCTATAATGGTTGGCTAAAATAATATAGAATAATGGTTGGCTAAAATTTGCTGAACCTGTAAGGTATTGGGCTCCAACGGGGGTTGGCTATAATGGTTGGCTATATTTTGAAAGTAGTATTTTATTATTATTTTGAATATTTTTTAAATTCAAATTTACTTTAATAAATTAATATTAAAACCAATTGATCTAAAAATGTTGTCATATATTTAGAATTATAAATTATGACTAAAACTATATTTTCTAAACTATAATAAATTATATTATAATGAAACAAAAAGCAAAGGCACATACCTTCCTGGAGATGAAGTGGCGGGAGAAAATGAAACAAGCGGGAGTGGGGAAGTAAACTAGCGGGATATGACGTGGATGTTGCTGCAGATCCCTACGCCACTAGCAAATATAGCCAAGCAAATAACGTTGGCTATATTTTTTGCTACCAGTTTTTGTGGGTTGGAGAGGTGTAAAAGAGAGAGATTAGCTATAAATGGTACTGTTGAGTTGCCAGCTAGGCTATTTTTAGCCAAGGGGTGTCTCGGTTGGAGATGCTCTAATGCCAATAACTCATGTATTCATCCACCAGTATTTGATAACTGGTGTTCTACCATAGAACGTAATGTTTTTCTTTGTAGGCGTACTGCGGTTCCATGTAACCCATGTGTAACTGTAACTAGATCTGGCAATTCATTTGTCAAGTATATTTTTGTGTTATATATTTTTATCTTTTGTATACTTGAATGTTAAATTTAAACATAATATATTTAAGATTTATGTACTTTCATGTTCATGTTTTTAGTGATATGTTTTTGTGTAATTTTTAATAAAAACATAAATTAAAACAAATAAATAAAATATTTAAATATTAATATTTTCGATGAAATTATTAGAACATGTACTAAATATAAATATTTACATCATATTATAGACAATACTATAAAATTATGTATAACATTATTAATAAATATTAATTTATTTAATATAAAATAAAGATATCTTATATAAATATTATTATTTGTAAAAATATTTATTTATATCATGTATTTCATGTCGTGTTGTGTATTTCATGTATTTGGCTTTCATATATTTTTGTGTTGTATACCCAAAATCAAAATGCAAACACAAAAATTAAATTTTGTGTTGTTTCATAAATTGATGATCGATCTAACTTTAAGTACCACTAAACCTAGATGAGTTTTGGTTGGATAATTTAATATGAACAATTAAAGAAGATTTTAGTTGATAACTTCTTCACTTTGAAAAGAAAACCTTAGCAGCCTAGCTCAATGAGAGTAGATTTCCCATTTTTCATTAATCAGTCCCAGATCTACAATCTTCCTCTATTTCTTCAATCATCCATTCTTCCATCAACCCACTTTCGACCCTCCATCTTCTCATCTAACCTCTCTTTTTTGTTTTTCATTCATTTTCACTCAATAAAAGATATTTGAGCTTTATCAGATCTGCGTAGGTCTTTAGTTCGAATTTTCAAATAAAAATCATCCTTAGACTCTAAATCGCCAGCTTAACATCATACCAATATTTGGTGTCATTCTGAGGTTTTGATTTTTTGGGTTTTCATCTTGCCTTTTGGCATGGTAGCTCTCTGTGCGATTGTTAGCCGCCATGTTATTTGCAGTATTCTAAAAAGCGGTAAGCGGTTCTAAGCGGTGAGAGGACCTTCTAGCGCTTAAGCGGTTAAGCGAACGCTTAAGCGGAATATTAAGCGGGTCATTAAGCGGATTAATAATATATATTTTTAAAATTTTAAATATAATAATACTATATGTGAATTAAAATTATATAATAAATACGTAATAAAAATCTAAACATAAAATGTTCCTCATAAGAATGAAATATTTTATTATTTGATATAGTTATATTTATATTATAATAAATATTAATATATTCAGAATTAAAAAATTAGCAGGTCAACATCTTTTTGACCGCTTAATCCGTTTAATGACCGCTTAAACCGCTTAATAGCCGCCTAATCCGCTTAATAAGCCGCTTAATCTTCAAAAACGCTTAATCATCCGATTAATATAAAATTGAAGCGCTTTATGATCCGATTCCGCCTAGGCGGCCGCTTAAGCGGCCGCTTAATCCGCTTTTTAGAATAGAGGTTATTTGATGTTATTTTTGTTTTAAGTGTGTTGAAAATGATTTCCATGGTATCTTGGACCTGGGAAGCCCGTATCGTAGCGGTAGTGCCTTTCACAATGAAAGATTGTTCAAGGTTTGAACACTGATTATTACCGATTTTTTATGTATGAAGGTCAATTGTGATGTTGCTTTTATTTTAAATATTTAGCTTGTAAAACGATTTGTTCCAACTAAATTTTCTAGTTAATAAAATTTCTTTATTTGTAAAAAAAAGAAGCTTTTAGTTAGTATTTGAAACAAGCAACACCAAAACATTGGAAACTCGGTTATCTTAATGGCCCATGATTATTTGAAGTTACGTAGTGATTATATAATTTTTTCCTGATAGAACATACAGCAGTGATTATGTTATTAATTAACTTAAATTTACCAAAATTAAGTAGGTAATGTTTTCTTGAACTCAATTAAGTAGATAATTAACTACTTGCATAGTATTTTTTTTGGACTCTTTTCATAAATAAATAGAAAAAAGTAAATTTTTGCACATTTACTTTTGTTAAGAATAATTTTTTGCAATTTTACTAACTAAGTTTCTATATATATATATATATATATATATATATATATATATATATATATATATATATATATATATATATATGATCTTTTTCTAATAGAAACTAACTTAGAATAGAAACTAGAAACTAAACCTAAATTAAATATTTCAAGCTAATCTAATGACCAAATTAGGGGTACCCCAATACAAAAAACGTTTAAAATTCTTGGCTCTATTCAACAAAAAAATTAAAAAAAGTTACTGTTCAATTGATGACGTGGCACGTGAACAGTAACTTATTTATTTATTTTTATTTATTTTTTTATATTTTTGTTGAATAGAACCAAGAATTTTATAATTTTTTTGTGAAGGTGCCCCTAGCGGGACCATTAAAATAAATGAAATATAATTTATTTAGTGTAGGTTTCTAGTTTCTATTATAAGGTTGGTTTCTATTTGAACGCTAGCCTATATATATATATATATAAGGTGGGTGATATTTTGGTGGATTTAGGTTCCATGGCCCCGCAGGGGCATATTCAACTAAATTTGCAACTGAATGCAACCACATGCAACTAAATTTCTGATTTCAGGTTCCATTTGTCAGTTGTCATTTTCGACCTTATTTTTGGACTATATATATATATATATATATATATATATATATATATATATATGTGTGTGTGTGTGTGGAAGCTGGTCCCTGACAATCGATTGTCAGGGACCGGTTATTTAACAATCAGTTTCTAAACCGTTGGATCAACGATCCAACGGCCCCCTGGATTACAAAAAAAATTCCATGTTCGCAAAAAATTTCCGCGGATCGTTCCTCGGAAATTTTCCGCGGATCGGTCCGCGGAAAATTTCCGCGGAACGTAATTTTATTTTTTTTAATCTCAGAAACTGATTGTTAAATAACCGGTCCCTGACAAACGATTGTCAGGGACCGGGACCCTATATATATATATATATATATATATATATATAATCCAAAAATGAGGTCGAAAATGACAACTGACAAATGGAACCTGAAATCAGCAACTGAATGCAACCACATTCAACTCAATTTCTGATTTCAGTTGCATTCAGTTGAATATTGCCCCTGGCGGGACCTTGCAAACCAAAGCCACCAAAATCACCCTACCTTTTTTTAGAAAAAGAAGTTGAATGTGGTTGCATTCAGTTGAATCAGTTGAATGTGATTGCATTCAGTTGAATGTGGTTGCATTCAGTTGAATTAGTTGAATGTGGTTCCATTCATGTGAATGTGGTTGCATTCAGTTGAATATTGCCCCTAGCGGGGCCTTGCAACCCAAAGCCACCAAAATCACCCTACCTTTTTTAAAAAAAAAAAGAAGTTGAATGTGGTTGCATTCAGTTGAATGTGGTTGCATTCAGTTGAATATTGCCACTGGCGGGGCCTTGCAACCCAAAGCCACCAAAATCACCCTACCTTTTTTTAAAAAAAGAAGTTGAATGTGGTTGCATTCAGTTGAATATTGCTCCTGGCGGGGCCTTGCAACCCAAATCCACCAAAATCACCCCACCTTTTAAAAAAAAGTTGCATTTGGTTGCATTTAGTTGAACGTGATTGCATTGAGTTGCAAACCAGAATCCACCAAAATAGTCCCCGTTAAAAATAAAAAAAAACAAAAAAAACAAAAAAACAAGTCGTAGTGGGCTGGGGCTGGGGCTGGGCCTGGGCCTGGGCCTGGGCCGTGGTGGGTGGGTGGGTGGGTGGGTGGGTGGGTGGGTGGGTGGGTGGGTGGGAGGGAGGGAGGGAATCTAGTATTTTTGCAATTTTGAAACTTAGTTTATTAAAATTGTAATTAATTAAAAGAGATGATATTTTTACAAATAGAAACTTTGAACCTAGTATTTTTGGTAAATATCCTTTTTTTTTCAAGACTACTTACATAGTAAATTAAACACTCATACTTCATTTTTTAGAACTTGAAGTACTTTCGTTGAACTGAAATATCTATGTAACTAAAAAATGAAAGAGGCCATCAATTAGAAAATCATATTTTTCTGCAAAACACCGTATTTTTTCTTTAAAAATTAAATAATTATTTAGCATGACATAAAACTTCGTGCATTTCTATAAAATGTTTGAAAAATCTAGCTATGTATAAATGTAATTAAATGTACTCTCTCCGTACCACCGATTTAATTATCTACTTTACTTTTTACATGTATTTTAAGGTGCAAATAAAATATAGTTCCTTAATTTTTTAAATATTTTTTTCTGATTGAAAATTTAAATATTGTATTTTATACGTAAAAAGAAAATTTAAAAAATGATTTGTGGAACTATATTTTTTGCAGCTTAAAATGCGTGCAAAAAGAAAAGTAAACAATTAAATCGGGAACGGATGGAGGGAGTAATAAATTTTTATCTACTATTAAAATATAACAAAAATTTATATATATAGTTAATGAGTAGTGCTACATACCCCAAAACGGTTCCCAAAAGTATTCCCAAATAACACGTGGCGTGATGTTATTTGTGGGATTCATATGTATGCAGGGGGGTCCATTTCATTTATGAGAAAATAGCCAATAATATTGTGACAATTAAGCATTTAGGAATTTTTTTGGGAACGGTTTTGGGGACTCTAGCATTACTCATAGTTAATATTAAACAATACTGTAATAAGGAAGTTATATTAATAGGGCAATTAATTTAATGACGTAACTAATCAATAATAATAATTTGGATCACGGGAATTTTGGTGAGATACCCGACAGCTTGTTGAGAATCCTGATCGACATCTTTCTGTCTTCTTATCTTTCTGCAATAATGTAACCACCTTTTAACCATAAAAATGGTGCAGCATAATGTAAGATCTTTTTCGATTTAAGAATACTGTACGGACAGGGACATTGAGTTTCCAATTCTTAATTACGTACAAGTAAATATTAAACTCATGTCCTCTACATGATTATCTTGGTTGCGGAGGAGCAGGTTGTGAAAGAATTGGGGAAGGTTCTGTTGGAATCGGAGTGGGTGGAATAGCTATTGGCCTCTCTATAGAGAAACGATTAGATCCACCAAAACTGTCAATGGACTTCATGTACTCAGATGCATTATTCTCAATAATCAGAGCATCTTCGAGCTCACGAACAATGTCAGCCATGGATGGTCGATACGCGGAGAAGGTTTCTGTGCAAGACAGTGCTACCTCCACTACCCTCCACATTGCCTCTGCATGGTACCATCCCTTTATGTTGGGATCCACTATTTCATCAATTCTCGAATTCCTTATATGAGGTTTGGCCTGTATGACAAGTAGAGCTTTCGCATTAGCTACATTTTATACCTTGAAATCTTGAATAGAGACAATCATTTCAAGTCATTAAACTAGCATTATACACTAGATATTCTTGATAAATAACTAGGTATATTGACAATTGAGTAAATCTTAGCATACATCTTTAAACACTACAAAACACACGACCATTAATATAGGACCCTAACTGACTAACTTTATTTTCAGCATTATCTATCAGCATACAACATTTCCTTTCTATATATATGTACATACATTAACAAAAGTAAATTTATCATAAATAACATAAATAATTAATTATTACAAAATTATAAATTTATATATACATATTTTGAATGTAATGTGAAAATAACTTTTTATTATTGCAAAATGATGCATATTTTACTTTTTATATTATGTTATCTAATTTTATTTTATTTTAAAAAAAATTATTTTTTGACAGTGTTATTATTCTCTAATTATATTTTTATCAATGAATTGATAAAAAACAATAGCAAAAAGTTTTAAGTGATTGAAATATAAATTATAACAATTAAATAGGATATATCCTAATAAGCATTTTATTACAAATTTCAATTTGCAAGATGAATCTAATGTATAGTATTTAATTATATTATCACACAATAAAAAATAAGTTTGATAAACAAAATTTGAACGTAACCATGAAAGAAACAAAGTACAAGAAAAAATAAAATCTGGATGGGAGAAAAATATTGAAATAAATTAATGAAGATAATGCATGTATTTGATTGATTAACTACTCCTAAAATGTAGGTAGTGTATTGGTAGTGTTTAAGTATGTACGTGAAGATTTATTCATTGACAATTTATAGGAATTTTGCGCTGTTAGGTAATCCAAATGTATCTAAAGAATTGTTACATGCTTGTCTTCGATATAAAGATCTGAAATTACAAACACTCAAGTCTTGAACCTTAAGCAGCTGATAAATTTCTAATGTTCATCCTACTTGTTGTTTGCAAAAAATTTAACCCTATGATGGTTAAACATGTTAGAAATTGAAAGTGCAGATTACATAAGATAGGAACAGAAGAAATAAGCAAGAAAATGAATAGTTGTATGTACAAAGACGGAGTATATTAAAAGGGACTACATTATGTACTCTTTTGTTGTATTTTTAATAATAAAGTACAAGATGTTATTTTAAAAAAAAACTCACCCATACTCAGTGGCTAAAAACTAGGAAAATCAAATCACTCACCTTCCTAAACAAACTCCAATGCTATCTTTATTTTTCCCATACTCCTAAAATTACTCTAACATCTAATCGACCAAATCAAACTAATTACCGAGTTAAGATTAATCCCAACATTCTCCCCCTTAATCTTAAACTCGTCATTAGCCCATTTGACTTTAAACTTTGTGTACCCCTCTGGCACTTCACACGGGCAATGCATATTTGCTCGTATGGCACGTCGACACCTGTGCCCGTCTGGCACTGGCACGTCGACTCCTGCGCGCCCACTAGCACGACTTCCTGCGCGCCACTGGCACGTTTCTGTTCCCGTCCGGCAATTCACACTTGCCCGGGACTTGGTGCGCACACAACACACTCTCCATCTCCTCTTCAGAAGGATCATCACAGCCCGTATGCCTTCCATCCTGTCTACACTCACGACAAGGTTCAACACACCCACATGGCGTTCCCTCGGGAATCACTATCCCCAATCACTATCAGGTGATTAAATCACAATCTAATCACTACCCTGACATCTCACGAGACGATTTAGGCAACATGATGAAAAATCAACAATTACCCCCCAGCAAAATTCAATCCCGAAAAATGCATTCAATGGAAACTCGACCTCGTGAACCTGTGACTTCAAAGCTCAATAAGCCCATACGACATGACTCAACCTCTACACACTTCCAATCGATGCTCTCTACTCTTATATATGCTGTCTAACTCACAACATATACACAAGTCACAGTGACAATAAATCACAGCCATAAGTGCACATACTAACGCTGCATACATACACATTTTCCTCCTATTCTCTGCATAAACTTCAATTTCTTCATTCGTTGGACTGCTTATCTTCACAATCTTCGTAGAATTCCCAACCACATAAACCTTAAATATAACCCCTCCGTGATTCACAAACTGTTGCAACACAATCCGAGGCTTCAACTTATTCAATCTGCTATAGGAATACACACACACTATTGCAACACCTTTTTTCTTCATTTCTCTGGTTCTATGTGGGGACATGTCATCCCTGAACTTTTCCCTACCACATCCAATGCAATAAAGCAATTCTCAGCAGCCGTGAGGAAGTTCTTATCTGTATTCCTTGTAAGTAGAAGGAACTGAAAGTCTCTGATGCTTATATTACCAACTGCCTTGCCAGCACTTCCAACTATTGGTACTCCACCGAATCCCTCTTGTCTCATCAGTTTAAATGCCTGCAATACTGGTTCATCCTCATGCATCTTTACAACACTACCAGGTTTCATTAGGGGAAGACCAAGTTCAGATAGTTTCTTACTACCCAAACGTTCAAACCACTGAAGACCAGCACATTCCTCTAACATGTGTATGACAGCAGACTGGGTAATGATGTATTCAATTTTCTCTTCCCCAGAATCATCACTTGATCGAACCTTTCTGCATCGAACCACAACAACTACCTTCTTCTCTTAACAGTTCCAACGCCGCCATACTGAAGCAGCCTCCTCGATCGGCTTCTTTCAGCCTAAAAAGAAGTTCTCCGGCAACATGAAGTGCTTCTGCAGTATCTCTGAGCTGAATTTTAAGACTTCTGTTCTCATTCCTTAGCGAGTCTATCTTCCTGTCCCTCTCCACTCGCAAGACTGTAAGCTCGGCACTTGGCAAAACGTGACTTACCTTTACCTCCTACTTTTGTAGCTGCTCTATTCCTCACAAACTCCTCCAAAGTCTCTAACAACTTTCTAGTAATCTTTTGCACTTCAGGATACTCTGATGACCTTGCTACACCCGTATCCTTGCACCAATTATAAAAACTAACCAGCTCACCAATCTGCTTTGCAGCACTTGTGTAAGCATCAAATGCCTTCATACAATCATTGTACTCCGTATCAAAGAATCGATCAAGCAACATGGCCAAAATCTCGCAGATAACAGCATAGAGCTTAAAACTTCTCTGACAATTGGATACAGGGCAACTAAAACCATTCTGTTGTTCTTTGCTAAGCCCATTGGTCTACATGACAAGAACCTGTTCAAAAGCCTCTGTAAAT
This sequence comes from Kitagawia praeruptora, assembly GCA_037693485.1. Lineage (NCBI taxonomy): Eukaryota > Viridiplantae > Streptophyta > Magnoliopsida > Apiales > Apiaceae > Kitagawia > Kitagawia praeruptora. The sequence goes on from CM075350.1 coordinate 35,608,495, forward strand.
GACCCATCTTGCCAAAAATCCTCTCCGGGGTCATTTCTCTTATTGGAGTAACAACCTTCTTCTCTGCTTCACTTCCTCGCACATCGTCAAAAGACCTTGCTCTTCTCATTCCTTGACTCCCATACCTAGCCATCAATGCGATTCCAGTGATCATTCCCATCAGAATTCCACAAAATAACCCCATATCAAGCCAAAAGAAAAAAAAACACACATCCAAGTTGAAAACGTCGAAATTTATACCAAAAACTAACAACTCCTTAACTTGTAAGTTATAACAGCCCCTTGTATATGTACCGAAATCCAGGAACAGACTCCAACTTGATCCGCCCACTCTGTTTTTCCAGGTTCTACATCATCTCCACCTTGGTAGATTATGCCGAAGACTTCCATCATTGACCCATTTGAGCAGCTCTCAGTATAACATCTTCAACTCTTCTGGCCCCCCTTTTTTTCAACACAGACGACAACATGTTACGACAACGACCTGGTAACACGCCTCAACGAATCGTATTATCCAAAACACTTCACTGGAATCTCCTTTGACATCATTAAGGACTTTGAAATCCTCCTCCAACAATCAAGAACACATTGTGTCATTTCATCGAACAGTTGGCACGCTCTATCAAGTCCTGTATGTTGTCACCTCTTAACTTCACCCAAACTTCTTAATCCTTCTCATTTCAATGATATCTTTCAAACGGCCAGAAGTGGCAACAACAATATCCACTCCTCTGCTCAAGTCTCTTTCTCCTCCATACACGCATCCATCACGGTGATCATCCCTACTCTAACCTTTTTCAATCCACTCCCTTTACCTCCCCTGTTTCAACCCAGAACACAGTCATTACCACTTCCTCTTCTTCTCTTCTATCCTCTAAATTCTCTCCCCCTTTTTCTTATATATCTTCCTTTCTCCGCCTTAACTCCAAAAACACAACCATCAGCTCACCCATACACCCCAACATAACTTCGATCCACACAACAGCATCCGAAACAGAGAGCTAGGTCCAAGTGTAATACTTTGTCGAAACTCGAAACTATGGAACCAGATCTGGTATTGGGAGATTTTAGTTTAGATCAAAAGGATATATGTGGAGGAGCAATCATCTCCGGCTTCGTGAGAGTTGTAAATCTAATCTAAACTATTGGTTTGAGTATGAATGGACAGATCTCGGAGACGATGAATATAAGCACATGCTTTGCATTGAGGTTGCTGTTGGACAGGCCAGCACCAAAGCAAGCAAAAATAAATACGATCTTAAATACCGAAGAAATCAAGAGCCAAGATCTTAAAGCTCTGATACCAAATGTTAGAAATTGAAAGTGCAGATTACATAAGATAGGAACAGAAGAAATAAGAAAGAAAATGAATAGTTGTATGTACAAAGACGGAGTATATTAAAAGGGACTACATTATGTACTCTCTTGTTGTATTTTTAATAATAAAGTACAAGATGCTATTTAAAAAAAAAACCACCCATACTCGGTGGCTAAAAACTAGGAAAATCAAATCACTCACCTTCCTAAACAAACTCCAGTGCTATCTTTATTTTTCCCATACTCCTAAAATCACTCTAACAACTAATTAACCAAATCAAACTAATTACCGAGTTAAGATTAATCCCAACAAAACGTATCTATGTGTTCTTGTATGGATATATGGTAAAAGTTCCGTGAATAGTTTGAAACCCCAGATGTTGTGTAAAGGTTGTTTTATGAGCAACGGAAAAAATGTTTTAGGAGGCATTATATATGTAAATTCACATTTAGTTATAGTTGTACCATACCCATTCCACTAAGCTCCACTCTGTTCGTGGCCTTTTAATGTTGAGAGGTTCTCGCCCGGTTATCATTTCAAGCAGCACAACACCAAAGCTGAAGACATCGCTTTTTGCAGTCAAATTTTGGGTTGAGTAGTACCTGAAAAGATCTAGTTCAAATATTAGAGAAGTAGCCCAAGAGGTTTATTGAAAGGATCACAAACCAATCAGAGCATTTAAGTTAGGGGTGACTTGAAATCAATCTTATCTGTGTGCAGAAGATTAGGCAAGGGAAACGATACTACTTACTCTGGATCCAAGTATCCAGCTGTCCCCCTTACTTCCAATGAGGCAGCACTATCCCCTTCTTGAGGGGCATATTTAGAGAATCCAAAGTCCGCCACCTTGGCACACATGCTATTATCTAGTAGTATGTTACTTGATTTCACATCTCTGTGTATCACACTGCGGCTCGAAAATGTGTGAAGATATGTCAGACCTGAATGATGAAACAATACTTCAGAACTTGGGAAAAAAATTGCAGTTACATGATATTTGTAGTCACAGTTAAGGTACTGGTAGCAGATGAAAGTCAAGCGAGAGAAAAATATGATGTGCCGTCCCTTATTTAATAATTTATCTATCTACAAGTAAACTATAGGAGCAGCCGAGCAGGTATCCCAAAGGAACCTAGGCACCTCTTCCATTGCTTCTAGTTCAGTACAAAGATCGGTGATCTGAAATTGTTCATTAGGTCAAAATAGTTTAGATTTTGAAACATCTTGTTCTTGCAAACTCATTCAAGTTGTATGCCTATTCCTGAGTGCAATCCTAAATTGTTTTAGTTCCGAATCTTGAGAGTTCACATTTTTGTTCGAGGGCATGCACTTTCTAAAAAGGTACCTTCTCTATGAACAATCTGATTCAAAGTACATTAGATCATAATGTCAAAAAATGTGTACTACTTGCCTCGAGCAGCCCCTAAAGCAATTGAAATCCTAGTTGGCCAGTCTAGAGTCTTGCGTTTAGCAGCTTCTCCTGATATACATGTGATAGATAAGCAACAGCATGAAAGTTTTTTGATACCAATACCAATACAAACTCCGTTAAATGAGTATTACCATAAAGGCGATCTTGTAGGGACCCATTTGACATAAAAGGATAAACAAGAATTTGCTGGTCATTTTCGTTACAGTATCCCAGAAGTGGTACCAGATGCTCGTGCTGAATAGCTGAAAGAAGGGTCAGCTGTAGAAAATGTTGACAAGGTTATTCATACAAGAGTGAAAACTATATATGTAGTGGAATTAGGTGATTCTGTTCGTTATCCTAAGTGTCTACTCAGTTGAAGTGGACCTCTTTATAAGTGCTAGAAACACTACATGTAAAAGTACTAAAATACCTCGATTGGGGACGAAGGAACAGGGCAGGACGGAAGGCAGGCGGTGGTTCTTGTTATAAATTCTTGATTAGGTACATCAAATAACGTCAAACCTCAGTTGGGACTCTAATACATCTACAACTTTTCTTTTTATAACATGTCAAATACATGTCTTACTACAATAGTTTTAGTGAAATGGTTTCAGATTGAGCTGTTTTACCTCATTATCAAATTCGCGAGTTCCCTGGGTGGAAGTGGCTGAACGAACCTTCACAGCTACTTCTTGACCATCGGATAGGGTACCACGATAAACAGGTCCAAAACCACCCTCACCTATTAAAGTCTTGTACTGCTGGGTGGCAATTTCTATGTTGTGAAGACTAAAATTCTGAATAGATATTGACTGCAGTATGATATCATCCATGCTAGATATTGAATAAATCGCGTCTGCATTGCAAGGTAAAAGAAAGTATGGATAGAATTTTAGTAGGAAGATTGTCATCATACGAGACTCATAGCTGTGAAAGGTCGATGTTAAGATATTTATATACAGATTATGTTCCCGAATATTTCAGTGATTAGAATCTTGACATATACTAAAATAAAAATTAAAAAAAAACTTAAAAATCTTACTCTTTGTCAATGGAAGTCCTCTTGCATCAAATTTTCTCTTATCAGCTGTCACTTTCCTCTTGTAAATCCAGAAAGAGATTCCAACTACACCAACAATCAAAAGCAACCCAACCGTGACTGTTCCTATGACAATCCCTATGGCCTTGTGGGATGACTGGCGTTCACCACACGTACCTTTGCTGAGACAAGTACAAAAACCAAATGGTCGATCAGTTTCTTCGACACTCATCCTCTGGGTACTTTGAAATGTTTCTAAACTGGATTGTGCAAGTTTCTTACTCTGTTTCAAGTGTTGATCTGTAAAGGTTTGCAGGGACATCTCTGCTTAATTCCTTATTGCAGCCAAATAATCTATCGAGGAAAACATTAATATTTAATTAGGTGGGTAAGCTCCCGTAACCTAAATCATTTTGTATTGTTATTATGGCATAATAATTCCAGGAATGTACTCACAGAGTTACTAAATTTGGTAGTAAAGCTAGTGAATCCGGAATGTTTCCCATGAAGTTGTTGTGGCTCAGATCTCTAGTACGACGATTATTGTTATATCAGATCAAATAACTTGGACATGTCATTCTTGTTAAACAAGAAATCAAAGTTTGAGAAGTTATAGCTGACTAGTAAATTTTAAGGTTAGAGTGAGTACACTGATATTAGAACAGAGGAAGACGGAAACCCAGGAATAGCTTGGCTGAAGTGATTGTTGCTTATGTTCCTATCAACCAGACATTTAGTAAGCAGCACAGTTAGTATAACAAAGTTCAGTAGCATTACAATCCAGTGAACCCAAATAAATTAAGCACTGTGAAACATACAGTTCTCTTAGCTTTTGCAGCTTTGTGATACTTTGAGGAAATGGTCCTTGAAGATTTTTAAAAGAAAGATCCCTGATGCAATAGGTAAATAGTTGATCAATCATTCTAAAAGTTGAACACTTTTAGAATTAACGAACCAAATTTAAATTTTGATTATACCATTGAAAGAAAAATATGTGCTGTTTAAAGGACAAGACTTACAACTTACTGATTGCTGAGGAATTATCACGCGACTCGCAAAACACACCATCCCAAGGAAGGGGAAGGCATGGGTCTCCCATCCAACTTACCACTATTTTGTTATCTGGGTTGTATGCTAATAGTTCATTCCTTACATCGAAAATCGCATTCTCTGAATGTAGAACAGGTTAATCAGGGTAATCATACAATATATGTCTTTGTAGGGGTGTTATCATGCCTAACGTTCGCTATATTTTTGTGCCATCTAATTTATAAAAAAAATAACACTAAACTTGTAAGGGATCATATGAACTTACTATCATCTTGATTGGTCCCTTGAAGCAATGGGCGAATCTGCAATATCTCATAAGCATTACAAATGGGCCCCAATAGGGAGCCGTTTGCAGCCTTAATCATCGTCAAATTTAGAGCCCCATTTGCTGTAAAGTTCGAAACAAGCGTTCTGTATCTGGAACCAAAAGCCATGATATCAAACTCTTCTACCTTGCGATTGTTAATGTATATATTGAACAATCGCTGCCCGGTCTGAACAGATTCGTTAAGCTCAAGGAAGTAGAGGTGGAGCTCATACTCATAAAATCCAGTATCAAGGTTATTGTGTAGGAACTGCAACTGCTCAGGATGGGTTAAAGCTGTTCGTAAAACTTGAATAGGAGGTAAAGCTTTGCTAGCATTGACGATCACAATATTAGTCATAGGTGACGCTGTGACATTATCATCGCCTTGTTCTGGTCGCCAAATCCTGTCAAATGGATCATCTGGATACCTAATATTGGAGAAAATAGAAATGTACCTTAAAGCTTAATCCCTGATATTTTCGGTTTCTAGAGTTAGGTTGTTTAGTTTACTGGGGAGATGGGTATTTTCTTGATGGAACTTTAGTACGAGAGTCGCCTTAATATCAGAGTATCTTTAGTGCGGGAATAGAATTTAGAGTATCCAATGACATGTGCCTGTCATTTTTCTCTTTATGTGGTACAGTGTGTGGGTGTGTGTGTGGGTGTGTCGAATCTCTAGTTATCAAACATGTACTCCTACTAAAATTACAGTGAAGAATACCTGATCTCCGCTCCTGTACTTCCAACATCGACTCGGTCTATAACTTTGAGAGCAACTGAAGCTTTCTCCTTCAGATACTCTGAATTTAAAGGCCTCAATTCAAGCTTTAAAAGGTAGGGATCTCCCTGTTCTTTTGATAGGCAAAGGTTCATATACTTATCATTAGCTTTAAAAATTCCCTCCACAACTGCATCCTCTGATGATTTCACGATGGCTATGGATGTGATATCAATCAAAACATCGAAGCTTGTACCTGGAGGCGATTTCTGCAGCTCTCCGGCTTTGAATGTTCCTCTTAGAAAATAGATTTCATCCTTCCTAGTTTCTAAACTATAGCACCATTTATTACTAAAGGTTGAGCTGAAAACTCGAACTTTTGCTGGTGGACTGATATCTTGGCAACTTGAGATATTGGGGTACCACTGGTCGTCTGTAGTCCAACTTATATTTGTATTCGGATCAGTAAAGTTTGTTTGGGCACAACATTGTATACTCTTAAATCCTGCATACACATTCTACTGTTAACACCTGCATTTATAAGACCTCCTGGAGCTACATTTACAGAGGGAGGTAAAGATTTTTTTTATATGGTGTATCATGCATAACTAATGTTTTACATTCTTATATGATACATTCTATCTTCACCTCTGGGGTGACATGAGTGTTGCCTCCAGTTTTTTATCATCATATGTACGCTGTGTTGTCATTGCAAGTTTGATTGTGTGATCCATAATACATGGCTACATGCAGTATAGTTACCTAATAAATACTAAAATGTAAAGAAAAATATTCATGGTCAGTTTCAATCAGAAAGGATGTTGTCTTTTTTCCGGCAACGATGTGCATTTCCCAGAGCTGATATCTGCGTGTCAATATTATCTGTTGATCAAGAAAGCTGTCCTACATATAAATTTATGAATAATTTGTAATTCAAGGGACGTTTTTTCCCTAAGGTTTCTTATTTCATTGTGGTTATTAGAGGATGTCTAAATTCCTGTACTTTATGAATAAAATCAAGCCACATACTAGATTTAATTCTCGAGACAATTATCTTTCTGATTAACCCTCCTACCCATTGACAATTTCATAGCTGTGTTAAATATATATGAGTATAAGATCCTTGAAAGGGTCTTCCCCAACACCTTAAGGTTTTGGGTGAAATGGTTTCTAACATGGTATCAGAGCTCTGGTGTTTGTGGAGGTCTCAAGTTCGTACCCCACCACCCCCAATATTCTCAATTTAATTTGGCACTAAGGTATTGCTCCAAATATGGGCTCCTAGTGACTCCAAATATGGGCTCCTAGTGACCACTCTTACCCATATGGGCTCCTAGTGACCACTCTTACCCCATAGTGGGCTTGCGAGTGAGGGGGAATGTTAAATATATATGAGTATAAGATCCTTGAAAGGGCCTTCCCCAACACCTTAAGGTTTTGGGTGAAATGGTTTCTAACAAGCTGCAAGTCGTTTTGTGAAACTAACTTTCTCTTAAACAAGAGAAAAAAAAAAATATTATGAGAACGACCTTGTTCTACCAGAATTGAGACTGTGTACTGCATACCTTCCTGAGCGCGAGTTTGCTGAAGTATCAGTGAGATGCAGAGGATGTAGAATCCAAGTACTCTTGTTTCCCAGTGAATCAACTCTTCCATTATCTCCTTACGATGAAGCCTAGTTGCTCCATCTGGTCATCAAATTATAAAATTGGCTAGTTAACTTTCATTCTTGACCAAACCTCATTTTTCATATTTCTGAACTATTCCCCTGAATCAAGAATGGAAGAAATAAATTATTCGATCTTCTTCTACTGTAATTATAAACAGTCAAAAGGAAACTTTTATTGGTATGGAAACTATCAAAAAAAACTGTATAGGAAGTTTCGGGACAAATACAGCTGAAGCTTAGCGAAGAAGCTGTATCAAATCAGAAGTTTCTGGGTGAAAAATTGGTAGAACTCTGTTTGACTTCGACTATAGACAATGCAAAAATGGAGAAGGAGCCATTAGTTTAATCCAAATTGCTGGTTAGTTATTACAATTTAGGTTATTTAAAAAATATTAGCTTGTTTTAACAGTATGTAGGTGATATTTCTTTATTTACTAAATTATTCTAGTTTAAACTAATGCAGGGGCGGAGCAACAATACATATTATTCGTCTCTAGTCTTGTCTGTTGCCTTCAGTGAAACATCATGGAAATGAGAGTAGGAGGTAACTTCTGGAATTGTTTAATGTGTTTTACCAATCATTTACATACCAAATAAAGACCATGTCTATCCCCGAGTATACTTAGCATGATGAACAATACTTTGAACCTAGAAAGCAGGGATTCTTCACTAATTATGTTATAGTTAGACATAGTGTTAGAGACCCACCTTCATTATGGCCATGTGGGGCATGTAATGTTCTCCACTAAGACCAATATGATTACATCTACTAAAATCAACATGATGACAACCACAAGAAACCAACAGTGGTTTATAAAAAGAGAGAGATATCACACCAGAAGGGGGTATCATTTTCTAAACTGACTCTTGTACGTTCAACTTACTCTCAAAAACCTATTAATTGATTCTCACACCGGAGGTGAATCGGGGGCCCAAACCCTCGCATTCTTCTCATTTTGCAGGTCAAATCGAGTAAAGGCTTGACCGAAATCCGGTTATAACATTTGGCGCCGTCTGTGGGAAACGTACAAGTAAACTCAGTCGGAAATCAGAACGAAAAGGGTAACACCCGAAGATGATCTACGAACACAAGATGCAGCTGCGTGGCTTGAATTTTTTGGAATCCGAGGATCTGGAACAACAAGAGGTTGCACGGAATGGAACCCCAAAACCAGATGCTTCGATCTCCAGCAAGGGTCACTTAATTGTATCAGACTCGTTAGATTACATAGCACCAGATGCAGATATAAAAGCAAGAGACGCCCAGAAGAAGCAAGCTCGTGCAAAGCTGGTTAAAGGCAAGCCAGACCAACCTGAAGAGGCAGTTGCAGATGAGTATCAGAAGGATTAAACAACTGATAAACAGAGAAACAAAGCCATGTGTAACAGCTTAGGAGGCAAGAAAACGACGAAGATAATGAAGATTAACGGAGAAACAATCAAGTTAAAAACTCCAATTCAAGCCGGAGAAGTAACCAAAGAGTATCCAGGCTTTGTTTCGTTAAGCTGTTAAGCATTTCGGAATTCGGGCAAAGCCATTAGGTATTCACCAAGAGTCCTTAACGTTGAAAAAGAAGAAGGCCACGAAAAACACCACCTTCTCATTAACCCAACATCGTCGTCGTTTCGCCGGAGTTTAAGAAATCGTCGTTCCCTTCGCCGGCTAAAGCAGCAGCGACACGTTTTCTTCACATCCCAGCTAAAATTGCTGCCACGCTTCTAGAAGCTGCTATCAAAATCCAATCAACCAAACCCAAAGCTAAGACCCAGAGTGTTGGTCTTGGTCTTTTTGGATCATTTTGCAAGAAACTCAGAAATAAAAACAAGGCCAGGAAATTAGTGAAGATGCTAGACGGGTTAGTAGTGCGGGCTGGTCCGAAAGTAATGAAGGCAAGTCACTGGATATGGAGTCTTGTTCCACTACTTCAAGATCTGATTGTTCAAGCCCAACATCAAGCCCATTTCATTTTGCTCTTCAAAGGACTCTCACCCCTGATATCTTATCTCCGATGGCCTCTCCGGTTTGCCATAGTAAAAAGGTGGACAGAATATTGATGGGAGATTGCCAACTTCGGAAACTAAAGAGGAAGGCAAAAGTGAGAAAAAGATAAAAAGAAAAAGCGGAAAGAAGATAAAGCAAAAAAAAAAAAGGGGAAGACAAAACATGGCATTATAAAATAATGACATCTTTTAATCATGTCATTAAAGTTAAAAATTTTACACTTTGTTTATGATACTTAACTTAATGCTTTACCCTTTTTTGGTTTATACTTCTACTCCATCAGAAAATTGTTGGGTCTGAGACCTATTGCCTGAAAAAACGACGCCGAAGACGCATAAAATTTAAAAAATTATGCTAGGCGAAAAAGAGGAAACGTAAAGAGAGTCGAAGGCGAATCAAGCTAGTCAGGGACAGACAAACTGGTCGGACTAAAGCTTAAACTCTACTAACACATGACACGTCACTCGGCTCCGGCAATTCCATCAGTAAGCTTACTAATCGCCCCAAATTTTATATTTTTGTTTTATATGTTTCGGTTCGTCCAAGTACAATTAAATACGCACTACATATTCATTACGTAGCTTAGTACAATGAGGCTCAAACAGACCCACATTACGGGTCGATCGAACAAAATATGCGTCCTTATAAATATTGTAGCAATTTTGACATAATTAAGTCAGGGAGGAAAATATTTTCCGCCGACCAAACAAGAACTTAATTATTTACAATCCCCACCGGGAGCAGCTAGGTTACGACCGAAGATGCCCAATTAACAATTAATCGGTTAGGGACAGTTATTCGTCTGAACGGACCCATGTTTGGGGGCCGACCAATAAAAACATGAGTCCTTATAATTATTTTAGTATTTAAGCTACTATGACGTAATTAAGGCCGGGAGAAAACATTTGTTCACTGACCGAATGGGACCTTAATTACACTCAAGTCCCTTAAAAACTGGGGGCAACTAGGTTACAATCTAATACGACAAAAATATGCTAGGCCGAAGCCGAAGATGCATAAATGTAAAAATTATGCTAAGGCCAATTTAATTGTCCGAAGAAGCATAAATAAATAAAAATTATGCTAAAGGCCAATTTAATTGTCTGAAGATGCATAAATATAAAAATTATGCTAAGGCCAATTTAGTTGTCCGAAGATGCATAAATGTAAAAATTATGCTAAGGCCAATAAAATTGTCCGAAGAAGCATAAATAAATAAAAAATATGCTAAAGGCCAATAAAATTGTCCGAAGAAGCATAAATAAATAAAAATTATGCTAAAGGCCAATTTATTTGTCCGAAGATGCATAAAAATTATGCTAAGGCCAATAAAATTGTCCGAAGAAGCATAAATAAATATAAAAATTATGCTAAGGCCAATAAAATTGTTCAAAGATGCATAAATATAAAAATTATGCTAAGGCCAATAAAATTGTCCGAAGATGCATAAATATAAAAATTATGCTAAGGCCAATAAAATTGTCCGAAGATGCATAAACAAGAAAATTATGCTAGGCCGAAGGCCGAAGACATGTTAGGCCGTTCACGAAGATGAACGACCGAAGACACATAGTCATTCTAGGCCGAAGGCCGAAGACATGTTACTAGGCCGAAGGCCGAAGACATGTTAGGCCGTTCACGAAGATGAACGACCGAAGACACATAGTCATTCTAGGTCGAAGGCCGAAGACATGTCAGGCCGTTCACGAAGATGAACGACCGAAGACACATAGTCATTCTAGGCCGAAGGCCGAAGACATGTTACTAGGCCGAAGGCCGAAGACATGTTAGGCCGTTCACGAAGATGAACGACCGAAGACACATAGCCGAAGACATGTTAGGTTGTTCACAAAGACGAACGACCGAAGATACATAGTCATGTGAGGTTGTTTACGAAGATGAACGACCGAAGAAATCGTGATAGGGTATTCACAAAGATGAACGACCAAAGACGCATGAATATGCTAGGTTACAGCCGATGACACATAAATGAGCAGGGACAAACGAAGGATAATCATGCTAGGCTGTTCACCAAAATGAACGGACGAAGATGCATAAAAATAAAGCAAATTATGCTAAGGCATGATTTTTTACCCCAAGGTACAAGTTACCGAGGATACGAGAAGCTTAATCCGAAAGGATTACGACAAGGCGGAACTGTTATTGAAATACGCTAAGATACGAACTACCGAAGATGCGTAAGAGTCGAAGAGGCATAATTTATAGAAATTACGCTAAGGCCGAACAAAGGAACTAGCCAAAAGAAAACAACATGCAAATAGAAAAAGCAGGAATAGAGCTTAAATATTGACGAAATTTGAAGAAGGTGTGCCGAAGTATTGGTCTTCGTCCAGATGGATCTCCGAACAAAGCCCAGGGACATGTTAGAGACCCACCTTCATTGTTGGAATGTCTTGACTACTGTTACTCTGGCGGCCTTGACTACTGTTCCTCCGGCGGCTACTATTCCTCCGGCGGCCACCAACCACACCTACCACCACCTACCCCTTAGATTTTGTCTATAAATAAGAAATGCATGTAAGCATTTGAAATCATCTGAGGTATCTGAAAATCTCTGTAAATCTGTTTATCCTCAAGATCAATAAACTATTTCTCTTCTGCATATAATCTTTCTTGCTTCCGTTATAACAAACTGGTATCAGAGATTTTGGTTGAATCTGCTGAAAAAATTCTCGCCGGAATTTTTTTAAGCTCGCCGGAATTTTTGCCGGAGTTACTGTTCATCGCCGGAGAAGACGACACTGTTCATCACCGGAGAAGAAGACACTGTTCATACGGCACTGTTCATACGGTACTATTCATACGGCACTGTTCATACGGTACTATTCATACGGTACTGTTCACAGGCACTGTTCACGGGTACTGTTCACAGGCACTGTTCACGGGTACTGTTCACAGGCACTGTTCACGGGTACTGTTCACAGGCACTGTTCACGGGCACTGTTCACAGGCACTGTTCACGGGCACTGTTCAACGGTACTGTTCACGTATACGGTACTGTTCACGTATACGATTCTGGGAGAAAGATGTCTGGTGGTATTAGCGTCAAGGTCGACAAATTTACCGGGAGAAATAGTTTCAGTCTATGGCAAATCAAGATGCGTGCCCTGTTAAAACAACAGGGGCTCTGGGCGCCGTTGAACACAAAAACGGTTGCTTCTACAAGCGCTGAGATGGCCATTCTGGAAGAAAAGGCACATTCAACGATTCTGTTGTGTCTTGCAGATGATATTATTACTGAAATTGCGGAGGAGGATACTGCGTCTGGTCTGTGGTTGAAGCTTGAAAGTCTTTACATGACGAAGTCTTTAACAAACAAGTTGTTGCTGAAGCAACGTCTGTTCAGTCTGCGAATGCAGGAAGGTATGCCTCTTCGAGATCACTTAGATCAATTAAACACAATTTTATTAGAATTGCGTAATATTGATGTTAAAGTTGAAGATGAGGATGCTGCTTTGATTCTGTTAGTTTCTTTACCATTATCGTACGAGAACTTTGTGCAATCGTTTATTGTTGGTAAAGATACTATTTCTCTAGAGGAGGTTAGATCTGCTCTTCATTCTAGAGAGCTGCGCCATAAGGCGGCTGGTACAGGTGTAGATAATCATGCTGCTGGGTTGGTAGCTAGCGGGAGTACCGGACATGGAAAGTCGGGGAAGTATAAATCCAAGAAACTAGCTCCTAAGGGTTCGAGAGCTAATGATGTCTGCAATTACTGTAAAGAGAAGGGACACTGGAAATCCGACTGTCCCAAGAAAAAGAAGCAACATGATGCTGCTGCAGATACTGTTGCTGTAGCTGATGCTACTTCTGAAGAAGATATTGCTCTTGTTGCTGCTGATCACATGCATCACTCTGATGTGTGGATCCTTGATTCTGGAGCGTCTTATCATATATGTTCGTGCAGGGAGTGGTTTACAACCTACGAGCGAGTAGACGGTGGCAAGATTTCTATGGCTAACAGTTTTGCTTGTGAGACGGTTGGAATAGGCTCGATTAAAATTCGGACACATGATGGTAAATTCTGCACATTGAATGATGTTAGGCATGTTCCACTTATGACAAAGAATCTGATATCCTTGAGTATGTTAGACTCCAAGGGTTTCAGTTTTCAAGGTGAAGGTGGAGTTCTACATGTTTGCAAGGGTTCTAATGTGGTTTTGAAAGGTGTTAAACGTGGTACCTTGTATCTTCTTCAAGGTTCTACGTTATCAGGTTCTGTTGCTGTCGCGTCCTCGGAGAAGATTAAGAGGATGCAAACTGATAATGGTCTGGAATTTTGCTCATCTGAGTTTGATGAGTTCTGTAAGAATGAAGGGATTTCTAGGCATCATACCGTCAGGGATACACCACAGCAGAACGGTGTAGCAGAGCGTATGAATCAGACACTTCTGGAGAGAGAATGGATTTCTAGGCATCATACAGTCAGGGATACACCGCAGCAGAATGGTGTAGCAGAGCGTATGAATCAGACACTTCTGGAGAGAGCTAGGTGCATGCTCTCTAATGCTGGACTAACTAGAAGATTCTCGGCAGAAACAGTTAGTTCATCAGGTTATCTGATAAATCGTGGATCTACGGTTGTTTCAGAAAGTGGTGGTGTTGAGAAACAGGTGGAGCAGGAAGTCACTCAAGATGAGAGTGAACCACAACAAGAAGTTCAACAACCACAATCAGAATCAGAATCATCAGTTTCAGTAGCGAATCAGCACAGTTTGGCTCTTGATAGATCAAGGAGAGCTAATTATGGGGTGTCTCCCAAGAGAATTGTGGTGAGCAAAGTGGGTACTGCTGATAACCCAGCTGATATGCTCACCAATCCGGTTCCACATAGCAAGTTTCAACATTGTTTGGACTTGTTAAATGTTCGGAGTTGTTGACTGCCCTTTTGAGGGCAAAATCTGAGGCAGAAGAGTTTTTTCTGGTACGTCTGGTACATCTGGCATTATTATGCATCTGGTACATCTGTTATCTGTTTTTGTGAGAGGATTCAAGTCAAGGTGGAGATCTGTTATCTGGTACATCTGGCATTATTATGATGCATCTGGTACATCTGTTATCTGTTTTTGTGAGAGGATTCAAGTCAAGGTGGAGATCTGTTATCTGGTACATCTGGCATTATTATGATGCGTTTGGTACATCTGTTATCTGTTATTTGTGAGTATTCAAGTCAAGGTGGAGATTTGTTGGAATGTCTTGACTACTGTTACTCTGGCGGCCTTGACTACTGTTCCTCCGGCGGCTACTATTCCTCCGGCGGCCACCAACCACACCTACCACCACCTACCCCTTAGATTTTGTCTATAAATAAGAAATGCATGTAAGCATTTGAAATCATCTGAGGTATCTGAAAATCTCTGTAAATCTGTTTATCCTCAAGATCAATAAACTATTTCTCTTCTGCATATAATCTTTCTTGCTTCCGTTATAACATTCATTATGGCCATGTGGGGCATGTAATGTTCTCCACTAAGACCAATATGATTACATCTACTAAAATCAACATGATGACAACCACAAGAAACCAACGGTGGTTTATAAAAAGAGAGAGATATCACACCAGAAGGGGGTATCATTTTCTAAACTGACTCTTGTACGTTCAACTTACTCTCAAAAACCTATTAATTGATTCTCACACCGGAGGTGAATCGGGGGCCCAAACCCTCGCATTCTTCTCATTTTGCAGGTCAAATCGAGTAAAGGCTTGGCCGAAATCCGGTTATAACACATAGTTAGACATAATCTATGTTATACTTTACGAATACAGTAATTATGTTATAGTTAGACATAGTTAGACATAATCCTGGCTCATAGTTAGACATAATCTATGTTATACTTTACGAATACAGTAATTATGGCCCCGTTTGGTATTGCTGATGATGTTGACATATGGGAAAATCCTCAGACATTTGATATTGGCTGATATAGAACAACTAGAGTTAGTTAAATATACAATATGTTGTCTAACCTGGCTCCTTACTGGATAGCTTGTGTTACAGGTTGCAAACATAGAAATAGCCATGAAATGTTGTCTTCATCTCGATCTTCTTTATTTTATCAAAAACACAAGTTTAGGAGGCATGTTTGTTAACCTTACTAGGAGCTAGGATTTGTATATTTTGTGCAGGATAGTATATTAGTATTGGATGTAACACTGGACATGACAGCGTTTGTACGTAGAGTTTTTGCACTGGTGAAAAAAAAAAACAATCGTCTTAGTCACTGGTCTAACACCGTGCCCACCATGAACTAGACTTTTGTGAGTGTGCTCCTCACGATGGAACAATACCCTAATAACATCTCCAAAATTTTCATCCTTGCCGCAATTTAAACTCGTACTATACTACCAATAATACTTCTAAAACTCAAACTACAAGAAATTCCAGTTTTGCTAACGAAATTTCCCAACGGAAACGTGTCCGTTGCTATTTACTAACGGATTGCTCACCCATATGATTTTGCTGAAAAAGCAATGATAAAATATCAGATTCGTAACGATTCAGTAACGGATAGTTAGTAACGGAAGTATCCGTTGGTGATTGTTAACAGATTCGTAACGAAAAATAAATTGTTGAAAAGTCAATGCTCTAACAACGGATACCCAACAAATTCTTAATGAACAATTACCAAAATTTTGGCTCTTAAATTGCTGCCCATTTCTACCAACAAAATGCCAACGGAAAGAGTACTAACAGAATAACAATAATTTACCAAGGAATTAACAATGTTTTACCAACGATATATTTCGTTGGGAATTTTAGATCGAAGGCGCTAAATTTCCCCCAATTAAAAAAGCAAAAAATGGGCGCTAAAACAATGAAAAATAACCTGCTAAAATTGCCGCCCATTTTTAGTAATGAGATGCCAACGGAAAAATTACTAACAGAATAATAATAATTTACCAAGGAATTAACAATGTTTTACCAACGAATATATTCTTTCCGTTACTAATCTGTTGGTAGTATTAGAACGGTTCCGTTACTAATCTGTTACAATTATGATATTTCCGTTACTATTCCGTTATAATTTAACTATTGCATTTAAATTAATTTACGGTCATATCTATAGTTGACTACTAATTTTACCATCCAAATTAATTTATTATTTTTTAAAATCTTGGCAATATCACTAAATTAGCTATATATTATCATACGTGCGGTTGGAACGTCGATAATTTTTTTTAAAAAAAATAGAAACAACAATTTAGGACAACGGACTAGTTAGTAATACGAGTCAAATCAATAGTTGACTACTAATTTTACCGTCCAAATTAATTTATTATTTTTAAAATCTTGGCAATATCACTAAATTAGGTATATATTGCCACACGTGCTGTTGGATCGTCGATAAATATATTTTAAAAAATAGATACAACAATCCGGGACAACGGACTAGTTAATAGTACGGGTCAAATCCATAGTTGACTACTAATTTTAGCATCAAAATTAATTTATTATTTTTTAAAATCTTGGAAATATCACTAAATTATGTATATATTGCCCTACGTGCGGTTGGATCATCTATAAATATTTTTAAAAAAATGGAAGCAATAATCGGGGACAACGGACAAGTTAGTAGTACCGGTCAAACCAATAGTTGACTACTAATTTTACCATCCAAATTAATTTATTATTTTTTAAAATCTTGGTAATATCACTAAATTAGGTATATATTGCCCTACGTGCGGTTGGATCATCGATAAATATTTTTTAAAAAAAATAGAAAGAACAATCTGGGACAACGGACTAGTTAGTAGTATCGGTCAAATCAATAGTTGACTACTTATTTTACCATCCAAATTAATTTATTATTTTTTAAAATCTTAGAAATATCACAAAATTAGGTATATATTGCCATACGTGCGGTTGGATCGTCGATAAATATATTTGAGAAATTCTCAGTAGCACCCTTGTACTTTTGGCTTTTGCCAATGGTACCTTTTTCCCATTGGTACCCTTCAGTATTCAACTGACAATGGTATCATTGAGAATTTCAGATACTTACATTTTGGTTGATGGAGTGGCATTTCATGAAAAAGTCAAAAGTACAAAAATACCATGGGTAGAAGTCAATAATGTAATAGTACCATTGGCAAATTAATTTGTACAAATCCATAGTTGACTACTAATTTTAGCATCAAAATTAATTTGTTATTTTTTAAAATCTTGGAAATATCACAAAATTAGGTATATATTGCCTTACGTGCGGTTGGATCGTCGATAAATATATTTTAAAAAATAGAAACAACAATCCGGGACAACGGACTAGTTAATAGTACGGGTCAAATCCATAGTTGACTACTAATTTTAGCATCAAAATTAATTTATTATTTTTTAAAATCTTGAAAATATCACTAAATTAGGTATATATTGCCCTACGTGCAATTGGATCATCGATAAATATTTTTTAAAAAAATGGAAGCAACAATCCGGGACAACGGACAAGTTATCAACAATCCGGGACTACGGATAATTAGCCTTGCTAATTGTTTATGTGTTGGTGTCAAGTGTCAAATCAATAGTTAACTACTAATTTTACCATCCAAATTAATTTATTATTTTTTATTGGCAATATCACTAAATTATGTATATATTGCCAAAGGTGCGTTGGATCATCGATAAATATTTTTTAAAAAATATAATCAGCAATCCGGGACACGGACTAGTTAGTACTATGGGTTAAATCAATAGTTGATTGCTAATTTTGTCATCCAAATTAATTTATTAATTTTATAATCTTGGCAATATCATTAAATTAGGTATATATTGCCATACGTACGGTTGGATCGTCGATAAATATTTATTAAAAAATAGAAACAACAATTCGGGACAACGAACTAGTTAGTAGTATGGGTCAAATCAATAGTTGACTACTAATTTTACCATCCAAATTAATTTATTATTTTTTATAAACTTAGCAATATCACTAAATTAGGTATATATTGCCATACGTGCGGTTGGATCATCGATAAATATTTTTAAAAAAATAGAAACAACACTCCGGAACAACAGATTAGTTAGTAGTACGGGTCAAATCAATAGTTGATTGCTAATTTTACCATCCAAATTAATTTTTATTTTTTATAATCTTGGCAATATCACTAAATTAGGTGTATCACTAAATTAGGTGTATATTGTCATACGTGCGGTTGGATCGTCGATAATTTTTTTAAAAAAAATAGAAATAACAATCCGGGACAACGGACTAGTTAATAGTACAGGTCAAATTAATATTTGACTACTAATTTTACCTTCCAAATTAATTTATTATTTTTTAAAATCTTGGCAATATCACTAAATTAGGTATATATTGCCATACATGCAGTTGGATCATCGATAAATATTTTTTAAAAACTAGAAATAACAAACCGTGACGAAATCTGTTTAGGGGTTCTAATCAATCAAACTGTACGAATGTTAATAGATACTCATTCTAATGTTAAAAAAGAATAATAAAAAAATATAAAAAATCAATTGTACCACATCTTAACAAAAACGTTATAATCTCTGTTCTAAAAAGCGGCCTAAGCGGCCGCCTAGGCGGTTTTGAAGGCCTAACCGCTTCGATTAGTACAAAATCGGAAAATTAAGCGTTTTTCAGGGGATTGAGCGGGTTTAGGCGGGATTAAGCGGGTTTAGGCGGGATTAAGCGGATTTATGGGGGATTTAGGCAGAGATTAAGCGGGTCTGACCAAATTTCGACCCTTTAATTATTTTTTTTTTAAAAATTTCTTTACATATTTTTCAAATTTCATATTATAAATTAATATATATTATAAACATATATAATTAAAATAATTAAAATAAATATGTATATATTCACAATCCGCTTAATGACCCGCTTACAATTCCACCTAGGCGTCCGCTTAACCGCTTATTTCATTAAATAGAACGACCCATGTTAATGTTATTTTTGGAAATAAGATATTTTACTTGGAAAATGTACAAAAGGTAATAACTGAAAAAGGTATTTGGTTACTTATTAAGAAATATAAAATAAAATAAGTAAAGAATAACTAAGTAAGGGTAGGTGTAAAAGAAGTAAAAAAAAGCAAGTTGCCGAAACATTAAAAGTTTGGTTGGTCGGTCGGGACCTGTTGATTTTACTTATTTACCCTTACTTAATTATAGATAAAATCCATATTTGAAAAGGTAATAGCTTGAAAAAGTAGTAAAAAGCCAAGTTTTGGAAAGAATAGATTTTAGTTAGAAAATATACTAATCGAAAAAGAAGTAAAAAAAATAAGTTTGAAAAATAAAATCCATACCCTTGAAAAGGTAATAGCTTGAAAAAGAAGTAAAAAAACAAGTTTTGGAAAGAATAGATTTTAGTTAGAAAATATAATAGTCGAAAAAGAAGTAAAAAAAGATAAGTTTGAAAATGAGATATTTTAGTTTAAAATTATAGAAAAGATATTTCCTTTTAGCTGAAAAAGGTAATTAGTTAGTTATTAATAATTATAATATTATTAGTTTATTTCATTAAATAGAACGACCCATGTTATTTTTGGAAAGAAGAGATTTTAGTTTGAAAATGTACAAAAGGTAATAACTAATTATACTATTATTAGTTTATTTCATTAAATAGAACGACCCATGTTAATGTTATTTTTGGAAATAAGATATTTTACTTGGAAAATGTACAAAAGGTAATAACTGAAAAAGGTATTTGGTTACTTATTAAGAAATATAAAATAAAATAAGTAAAGAATAACTAAGTAAGGGTAGGTGTAAAAGAAGTAAAAAAAGCAAGTTGCCGAAACATTAAAAATTTGGTTGGTCGGTCGGGACCTGTTGATTTTACTTATTTACCCTTACTTAATTATAGATAAAATCCATATTTGAAAAGGTAATAGCTTGAAAAAGTAGTAAAAAAGCCAAGTTTTGGAAAGAATAGATTTTAGTTAGAAAATATACTAATCGAAAAAGAAGTAAAAAAAAATAAGTTTGAAAAATAAAATCCATACCCTTGAAAAGGTAATAGCTTGAAAAAGAAGTAAAAAAACAAGTTTTGGAAAGAATAGATTTTAGTTAGAAAATATAATAGTCGAAAAAGAAGTAAAAAAAGATAAGTTTGAAAATGAGATATTTTAGTTTAAAATTATAGAAAAGATATTTCCTTTTAGCTGAAAAAGGTAATTAGTTAGTTATTAATAATTATAATATTATTAGTTTATTTCATTAAATAGAACGACCCATGTTATTTTTGGAAAGAAGAGATTTTAGTTTGAAAATGTACAAAAGGTAATAACTAATTATACTATTATTAGTTTATTTCATTAAATAGAACGACCCATGTTAATGTTATTTTTGGAAATAAGATATTTTACTTGGAAAATGTACAAAAGGTAATAACTGAAAAAGGTATTTGGTTACTTATTAAGAAATATAAAATAAAATAAGTAAAGAATAACTAAGTAAGGGTAGGTGTAAAAGAAGTAAAAAAAGCAAGTTTGAAAATGAGATATTTTAGTTATAAATATAGAAAAGATATTATCTTTTAGCTGAAAAAAGTAATCAGTTAGTTATGATATTATTAATTTATTTCATTAAATCAGACGACCCATGATATTTCATTTAACTAAATTTCTCCTTTTTAAAAAATACTACGAACAATTTTGTTTAATATAATTACTATTAATTAATCGATCAACTACGTTTTTCAACTGAAATATGTTACTTTTTTTTCTTTTTTTAAATTAAAATCTATCTTTTCAGCTAAAACGTATCATTTTTTCTATATTTTCTAATTAAATCCCTCTTTTCTAGAAATATCACGGGCAACATTAATTTCTCCTTTTATAAAAAAAACTACAAACAATTTTATTTAGTAAAATAACGTAATTAAATTATAATTACTATAAACTAATCAATTACCTTTTTCACCTAAAACATGCACAAGATATTTTATCTAACTAAAATTTCTCAATTTTTAAAAACAATACAAGCAATTTTGTTTAATATAATTACTATTAATTAATCGATCTTACCCTTTTTCAACCAAAATATGTTACCTTTTTTCTTTTCTCTAACTAAAATCTCTCTTTTCAGCTAAAATGTATCATCTTTTCTATATTTTCTAACTAAAATCCCTCTTTTTCTAGAAATATACGGGTAACATTAATTTCTCATTTTCTAAAAGAACTATGAGCAATTTTATTTAGTAAAGTAACATAATTAAATTATAATTACTATAAACTAATCAATTACATTTTTCACCTAAAACATGTCACCTTTTTAATTTTTACGTTACCTTTTCTATTTTCTGTAACTAAAATCTCTCCCTTTCCAATTATATCACGGGCGGTTCTATCCAACAAAATTATAATACTAATAATTAATCGATTACTTTTTTTTAGCTAAAACGTATAATCTTTTTTTATATTTTTTAATTCCACTTTTTCTAGATATATCACGCGCAACATTAATTTCTCATTTTCTAAAAACACTATGAGCAATTTTATTTAGTAAAATAATTTAATTAAATTATAATTACTATAAATTAATTAATTACCTTTTTCACCTAAAACATGTCACCTTTTGAATTTTCACCTTACATTTTCTATTTTCTCTAACTAAAATCTCTCCTTTTCCAATTACATCACGTGTGATTCTATTTAATAAAATGAAATAATAGTATTATAATACTAATAATTAACCGATTACCTTTTTCAACTAAAACCTATCATCTTTTCTATATTTTCTAACTACAATCCCCTTTTTTTAGAAATATTACGGATAACCTTTATATAATTATTATGAAATCATCTCATTGAAAAATTTAAATCATTCATGTTTTAAAAAAATAAATTCAAATTAATAAAAAATATTCATATAATATAAAAAAATTCCGTGCATCGCACGGGTTTAAAGCTAGTATAATATAATTTCCGTAACGGCCAAAATTCCCCCCCCCCCCCCCCCAACACACCACTCTAGCTACCAAAATTTCAGAACCTAGTTTTTTTTCAATTCCCCCGGAAACCAAAATTTCACTTTCATTCCCCCCAATTGATCCCCTTCAATACCCAGCTCACAAAAACACAAAAACCCAAGAAACCTCTCTCTGCTCTAAAACCCTAAATCGTAAACACAAAAATTACTCTCACACAAGAACATTTCTCAATTAGACAAGGGTTCAATTAGGGGCTATCGCTTCGATTTAGGGGTGCATGTTCGATTTGGGTTCTCTCTCTCTCTCTCTCTCTCTCTCTCTCTCTCTCTCTCTCTCTCTCTCTCTCATTTTCGAAGCGTAGTTTTGTAGATCTTCATATTTGTAGAGTGTTTTGTTTGGAGAATCAAGCAGAACATCATGGAAGGTGCACGAATCTCTATCTTATTCATGTATTGTAACTATACACACACATATAATACTTGTTTAACTCTTCAATTGATGTTTTCTTTGATAATTTGTGTTGTATGTATGTATTATTTCAGAACAAACGCTGGAAACCCTTGAATCTCGGATGAATGAATCAGGTATGTTCAATTTTGTTACGTTATGCTTCAATTACATCTCTTTACTTTCTTTGACTATTTTATGTAATGATTGGATACTTTATGTAATGGGTCTTCACTGTAAAAACTGATGAAAAGAGAGAATTGGACTTATAATTATAACTTTATACACTAAGATTGTAACTGGTGGTGAATGTGACATTTGACCAGCTTGCTCTTAGAGCTCCTCTGGGACAGAACATAGTAAGTTTGCTTTTATATTATGCCAACTTGGAGCCAAATATTGTTGTTACCGAGTGTCGTTTTGCGATGTGCAAATAGGTGAATAATTTTCGAAAGTCACTAGTTAAATTGGTCATATAAAATATCTAGCAGGTGAAATTACTAGTCAGTTTGGTGTTTAAACTGGAGTTGGAAGTGTTCAAATATCTGATGTATATGCTGAATTGTAATTTCCTGAAAATTTCTGTCAGCTGTGTTGCTTGCCTAGTTGGCTTGTGTAACTTGTACCTCATATAGACAATATACATAAACAAATTAGAGGCATGAATATAGCGAATCATATGTTTCTCTGAAAATATGAATGAGGAAACTAAGAGATACTTACATGGATTCTAACTGGTATATTTTTCATGAATATAGTAATGTCTCTTTACTCCATAATCAGGTATGTTTTTCGTTATGTTTTCTTTAATTTAAAGGACAACTGGACTAACTTAATTGATAAATAAATCTGTTTCTAAATAAAGCGAACACAAATAGCTTTATATTTTGGTTTTGTGATGAGTGAATTACAACAATTGGAATGTCTATGGCTACTTGTCAAGATCCACTTGCCATGGCTGCTCATCAAATATGTCTCCAAGTATGGTTAGATGTATCTCTATTGACAGATGCACTTGCTGCATCTGGTCAGATAATTTTTCTCCTGGAATTTTATCTTCATTATGAATACGTGAACAATCTCTTATTCAAAACAGGTTTGGTAAGGCTGATTTGACTATTCATAATAGTGTTGTGGACCTTGTGGTCTCTGTGCTTTCTTAACTCCACTATCTACCTCTCTTGCTCGTTGAATATACATATCTGCCAGCAAGATTCTGATTCAGAATTAACTATATTTAGCTCTTCATTACATTTTTATCTTTCCCGTATTGTTTTATAAGTTTCTGAAAAGCTGCTTAGAGGGACACTTTCCTTGTGAATGTTCCGGTTTAGAAGCAAAGAAACTTGTTTTGTTCTTTAAACTATTATTGCGCAATCGATTTCCACCTAATAATTATATGCCTAGCATGAATAGCTTGTTCTTGTAACCTATTGATTTGGTCATCGTTGAATTAACAGGTACAGTTGCCTGATCATGTACCCCGCTGGATTCGTAGCTGATCTCTGTACCTCGCTGAATTCGTAGCTGATCTTATATCTGTAGACTATAGTTCTGCTGAAAGTGTCTACTCTTCCCAGAAAAAGAAAAGAAAAGGATAGATGGCATTCTTGCAACAAACGTCATTGATGTTATATGCTACTCCGATTATTGCATTGGACACCTCTAAGAAGAGTGCTACTCTTTATCCCCATTTTGTTGCTAGTAGAATGAATGATGTTAAGGGATGCTTATTTTGTAATGATAGCTTATTAATGAATGGCTCCCTTATTTTGTTGGAAGGGATGCTTATTTTGTATTTTCCTTGGGATTAATTTCGATGTGTATAGCAAACTGGAACATGTATCATAATAAACAAAAAAAATTGCTGAAAAATTGCTTTTAAAAAAACTTAAAAATCAAATCACTAACGGAAATAAAATAGAAAGTTTGTTGAAAAACCGTTGCTAATTACCAACGGAATTTTCCGTGGCAAATTCTGGAAATTCTTGGAATGGCTATATACCAACGGGGGTTCTGTTGGCAATTACTAGTTGCTAAGAACTTTCCGTTGGGAATTTGTTATTACATTTAATAACGGAATGTCGTTGGGAATCTGTTGCTAAATATACCAACAGATTATTCTGCCGTTCCTTTGTTATAACATGGTTGGTGGTAAAACAAGAATTATGTTATTGTTGTCTTGCTATTCCGTTGGTAAGTTTAGTAACGGAAACAAATTCGTTGGTAATGATTTCCCAACAAGGTTTCCTCCAACGGACAGGTTTGGTGGTCATTCCGTTGGTAAAGGATCTTCCCAACGGATTTCCTTAGCATGCCAACGAAATTTTCTGTTGTTAAAGCTGGGTTTTCTTGTAGTGTCATAGTACTAATACAGATAGTAGCAAAATTTAATCAAGATAGTTGGAGATGATTAAACATAAATCAGCAAAAGAACTAATAGATACGAATTAATAAAAAATGACAATGTCGTAGAAAAATGACAACATCTTTAGAAAAAAAAAAATAAACATCGTAGAAAAATTCAGATAAAAAATAAACATCGTAGGATCGTCCTAACTACTTAATAGTAGTGCTAGAGGTACCAAATTAGGTACCAAATTTTGTTACAAAATGACATGGCACTAACTACTTGTCATTTTGAAATATTTTAATTGGTTGGCCCTGGCGGGCCCATTATAATTATAGTCAATCAAATCAATGCCATGTCATTTGGTAATAATTTTTGGTACCCCAATTTGGTACCTCTAGCATTTTTCCTTAATATATCATGCTGCACAACAATATTATACATTTTTTTTTGAAAATTTACCAAAAATACTAGATTTAAAGTTTCTCTTTGCAAAATTACCATCTTCTTTGATTAATTCCATATTTACTATCTTAATTGCAAAAATATTATCTTTCCTTTTCCAATCCAATTTTAAATTATTTTTTTAAAAAAACTTTTTTTTTAAAAATAATTCGAACGTGGCAGGTTACCGTTCATCGACTTTTTTTTAAGGTGGGGTGATTTTGGTGGATTTGGGTTGCAAGGCCCGCCAGGGGCTATATTCAATTGAATGCAACCACATGCAACTAAATGCAACCACATGCAACTTTTTTTTAAGATGGGGTGATTTTGGTGGATTTGGGTTGCAAGGCCTCGCCAAGGGCCATATTCAACTGAATGCAACTGAAAAACGAAAGTTGCATTCAGTCGCATGTGGTTGCATTCAGTTGCATAATAGATTTCCATTTTTTTAGTTGTCATTTTCGACCAGTTTTTTAAAATATATATATATATATATGGAAACTGGTCACCAACCACAGTTGGATATTTTTAAATATCCAACCAACCAATCTTATACCATTAAAACGTGCAGTCAACGGTCAGGATGGGAATTTACTTACGCTATATAATACAGCGTATTACGCTCTATAATAGAGCGTATACGCTGTATCATATAGCGTAACAAATATTCCCATTTTACCCTTAATCTGTTCCGCTCTATTATATATCTTAGCCGAGAACTACACCAATTTCAGCTCAAACAGCCTTTCATGTTTTGAAATATCATTTCAAGAGTATTCAAACTTAATCTACACCAAACTTAATCATTTGGAGATATATTTACTCCATCACAAACTTAATCTATACCTATTCTTAATCTACCAATCTTAATTTATTTATCCAAATTTGTTCAAATTTGAAGATTTTGAAGACTTTGAAGATTTTGAAGATTGAGGAGCTTGGAGTACCATCCCAAATTAAGATTTTGAAGATTGGGCTTGGAATTTAATGTTAGCTTTCTATTTAATCCATGGCTTCTTTCATTTTTTCGAAGTTAAAATCTCCTAGTAAGACACCTAGTAAGATTGAGATTGAGGTAGAAAATGAAGATGTTAACGAAAGTCCACACACACCTAAAATAATAGATCTTGATGATGATAATAATGAAGATGTTAAGAATGATGATGGTGATGTTGTCTATGATGTTGATGATGGTGATGATGTTGATGATGGTGATGATGTTGATGATGATGATGATGATGATGATGGTGAAGATGTTAAGAATGGTGTTTCTTTGGATGATTTGAATGATGTTTACCCATGTGTTGGTCAATTATTCGATAGTTTAGATGAAGCGGAGAGGTTTTATAGAGATTATGGTAGGCGTATTGGTTTTGAAGTAATAATTAGAACTACACATAAACGTTCGAAAACTAAAAAGATTTGTTCGCGTTTATATATATGTCGAAAGGGTGGGAGATTAGCCTCAAAATCTTTGGATGATGAAGGTGAAGTTTTGAAAAAAAAAAATAGAAATAGAGATTCTCTTGGTAGAACAAAGTGTAAGGCGCGAATGTATGTTGTTCATAGAGAGACATCAAAGAAGTGGGAGGTAACATTGGTTAATTTGGTACACAATCATGAGATGGTTTCACCTAGTAAGGTACATTTCATGCAAAGGTCAAGAAACATAACACCCATCATGCGAGAATTGATTATAATTTTGAGTAAGTCGGGTATTGGGCCTCAACAATCTTTGAATGTAATGGGTGAGCTTACGGGAAGCTTAGAGAATATTGGGTTTACTAGTCAAGAGATTCGGAATGTTTTGCGTGATATTAGACATCATGTATTTGATTCGAGTGATGCCAAAGAAGGTTTGAAATTACTCCAAGAATTGAAATGTAATAGTTTTGGGGAATTTTTCTATCGAGTAGATGTTGATGAGGATAATCGGGTGCGTTCCATGTTGTGGGTTGATCCAAGATCGTTAAATGCATTTAAAAATTTTGGAGACGTGGTAGTTTTTGACTCCACATACCGCACCAATAGGTATAGTATGCCATTTGTACCTATTACGGGGGTGAACCACCACTACCAATCCATATTGTTTGGTTTTGCACTAATAAGGGATGCGAAAGAAAGTTCTTACGTATGGGTTTTGAAGAATTGGTTGGAAGCTATAGGAAGCAAGCCTCCAATCTCAATAATCACCGATCAAGATATTGCACTTTGAAATGCAATTGCCGAAGTTTTACCAAACACGAACCATCTTTATTGTACTTGGCATATAAGTACTAAATTCGGGGAGAAGTTATCCGGTTTGTACACATATGAACCACATTTCAAAGAAAATTTCAACTTATGTTTGTACAAGTCAATGACGGTTGAACAATTTGAAAATAGGTTGGAAGATTTGGTTAAAAAATATAACTTGGCTGATCATGGTTGGTTGCAAGAAATGTATTACGTTCGACATAAGTGGGTTCGTGTGTACACTAAACTTCATTTCACTACCGGGATAATAACTACCTCGAGAAGTGAGTCAATGAATGCATTTTTTGACGAGTATGTAAAAGCTAGCACCGGTTTGAATGAGTTTACAGAGAATTCACAAAAAGCATTGGAGAAACAATATCTTCGTGAGAAAGAAGCGGACTATGAAACAAAGTATAAGGAAAGGTCAAGAATAACATCATCCTCATTGGAGAATCATGCGGCATCTATTTATACAAAAGAAATGTTTAGACGTTGTCAACACGAACTTAAACAAAGTGGAGCCTATGTTGTGAATGAGAGAGCTTCTATGAGTACTATGCTATTTAAGGTGTACGAAGCACATAAGACCACGGTGGCGGAGGAAAATAGAAAAGTTTATCAAATAACCGTGACCAATGATATGATAAATTGTATTTGTCGGAAATTTGAAAGTTCGGGAATGATTTGTCGTCATATTATTCGATACTTGAATATGATGCAATGGACGGAGATCCCTTCAAATTTAATTAACTTGAGATGGACAATTGGAGCAAATAAAATTACCGGGTCTAAATCGTATAAACCTCCTATCATTGGCGATATTCTTTAATCACAACCCGCCCGATATACTACTTTGTGCAAAGCCTTTCAAGATTTAGCGGCTCGTGGAAGTTGTTCGGTTCCAAGATTTAAATACGTCATGGGATTGATTGAAGAAGAGTCGGAATATGTGGAAAATTTTCCTATGGAGATGCCTTCTACGAAAAAAACACCATCATGTGAGGATGAACGTGGAGGTGAAGATTTTGATGGATTTGAAGATTTGAAAGACCCTATAATTTCCACCACTAAAGGTCGCAAGAGGGAAAGAATGAAAAGTGGCATAGAAAAGTCCACCCCAAAAAAATCAAGAAAATGTAATCTTTGCAAAGAATTTGATGTTAAACATGATTCACGAAATTGTCCAAAAAAATTTGATGATTCACAAAAAAAATCAAAAAAAAAAGGCAAAGAAATGATTTGCTTTTGTTGGATTTGGTTAGCAATTTTCAATTTGGTTAGTTGATTTTTTTTGAGTGAATTTGATGGTGGTTTGATGCTTGAAGTTCATTTTATTTTTTTAGTGAATTTGGTATTGATTTGGTGCAATTTTAGTGAATTTGGTGCAATTTTAGTGAATTTGGTATTGATTTGGTGGTGCTTTTGATTTTACTTTTTGAGTGAATTTGTAATTGATTTGGTATAGTACAAAAAAAAAACATAACAAAAAAAACTGGGACTGTACTTACGCTATATTATATAGCGGCGGCTTACGCTATATAATATAGCGTAAGTACAGAAGTTTTGCTCTGTTCCGCTGTTTTGCTCGGTTCTGCTCTGTACTTACGCTGTATTATATAGCTTAAGTACAGTCCAGTTGCCCTGTTTTTTCCTGTTTGTTGAACATCCCCTGTATATATCCAACAATACAAACCAACCAACAATACAAACTCAAACTCCAACCAACTAAAACAAACTAAAATTTCAACAACACAACCAACTAGTAACTAAAATAACAAAATCAAACATTTCAAACAATACAATCTCAACAACAATTTTAACATTCAACACAATCTTTAACTCACAACTTTGTGCAATTTTAACATTCAACACAATCTTTAACTTACAATTTCAACATTAGAACATTCCAACCAACTAAAACTCAAACAAGTAATCAACAATCTCTAAAAATTCGAACTATTAACATATACAATCTCAAACTATTAAATTACAATCCTGCTAGTCTTGCATCTTGGGATGCCAAAGTCAAATGTCGAGCTTGGTTTTTATGGAGCTCCCAACCAATACATCGTCGGAAAAGTGTGATTATATCATCATTCCATTGGACACCACACCAATCTTGGGTATTGCAAGTCAACATACAATCTATATATTTCATAACAAAAACTCCACAATCCCAAGGAGTGGTTTGCCTAGGTCGCTCAACGACGTTTTCAACATCAGGGAATACGACATGTTCAAATTTTTTAGGATCCAACCGATGCAACATGAGAGGGACCAATTTTTCCTCTCAAACAAACATGAATTGTCTTAGTAATGTATCAAACAATACTAACATAAATATGGACTACTAGAAATTAAAAAAAAGGAAGATAAAATATACCACAATGTAGAACTGCGTCTTGTATAGCTCTTTTAATTTCATGCAAGGAGCATCGTCCCTTAGAGGATCAAACAAAGATATTCTAAAATCGATCATTGACCACAAGAATAGGATCCAATGACCACCAACAACAAGCGACATGATAGTATAGTCGTAATTGGTCACCATTTCACCATCCTTTATGCCATATGCTTTAAAGTCCGTATCAATGGCCGCCCATTCACTAGCTTTCCTTTTTGCGGGATTCTTCTTCATTGGTTTGCAATGATGAGCCCCCATCACTTGGAAGAACCACGGAGACATGAAGAAATATTTGATGACACCTTGATGACCAAAGATGGGTTTTTCTCTTTTTTCAAGCAATACCGTATAGCAATCGATTATAGTATCCTCCACTTCAAAGTGAACAAGGGATCATTTATTTATTTATCTTAATCGGCTTTACAAGGGATCCTTTCTCAAATTGGGTAGGATTAATAATTGGAGCACTAGGACCAACCATGTCCCTTGGATTTGTTGATAAACCCTAAAATGAACATAGTGAACAAATGAGTTATTAACGACTTACTAATTGACAAATGACCTATTTTCAAATTGTTCAACCGTCATTGACTTGTACAAACATAAGTTGAAATCTTTTTTGAAATGTGGTTCATATGTGTACAAGCCGGATAACTTCTCCCCGAATTTAGTACTTATATGCCAAGTACAATAAAGATGGTTCGTGTTTGGTAAAACTTCGGCAATTGCATTTCCAAGTGCAATATCTTGATCGGTGATTATTGAGATTGGAGGCTACCAATTCTTCAAAACCCATAAGTAAGAACTTTCTTTCTCATCCCTTATTAGTGCAAAACCAAACAATATGGATTGGTAGTGGTGGTTCACCCCCGTAATAGGTACAAATGGCATACTATACCTATTGGTGCGGTATGTGGAGTCAAATACTACCACGTCTCCAAAATTTTTATATGCATTTAACGATCTTGGATCAACCCACAACATGGAACGCACCCGATTATCCTCATCAACATCTACTCGATAGAAAAATTCCCCAAAACTATTACATTTCAATTCTTGGAGTAATTTCAAACCTTCTTTGGCATCACTCAAATCAAATACATGATGTCTAATATCACGCAAAACATTCTGAATCTCTTGACTAGTAAACCCAATATTCTCTAAGCTTCCCGTAAGCTCACCCATTACATTCAAAGATTGTTGAGGCCCAATACCCGACTTACTCAAAATTATAATCAATTCTCGCATGATGGGTGTTATGTTTCTTGGCCTTTGCATGAAATGTACCTTACTAGGTGAAACCATCTCATGGTTGTGTACCAAATTAACCAATGTTACCTCCCACTTCTTTGATGTCTCTCTATGAACAACATACATTCGCGCCTTACACTTTGTTCTACCAAGAGAATCTCTATTTCTCTTGTTAGGTCGAATACACAATAGTGAATCAAATACTGTATGAGTAACTTAACAAGAACACACTGTTTAACACTTAAAAACTGTTTGGAATTAACAATTCCTCTCTCAGTGATGTAAATATCACAGAGAGCTGCTTAGGTTACAATCAATGAATTTCTCAATGTTCGATTTCCCTTCTAGGGTTAACCTAACTGTATTTATAGAACATACAGTTTCGTACAATCAGTAACTGATTCTCCTATAATCAAGCTATATAATTGATATCAATCACGATTGCTCCAATCTTCCAAGTCAACTCAATATCTTTGACAGCTTTCCAATCTTCAAAGATATTGCTTCCAAATTTATCTTGTATCAATCTTCAAACACTGTTGACTCTTCAGACAATACCGCTACAGAGTTTAACAATCTCTGTTGCGCTTCCAGTCAGTGTTTAACTAAACTCTGACTGCTTCCAGCTAAACTCTGTTTTGTCACTATAGCTTCCAAACACTGTTCTCATCAATCATTGCTAACAATCTCCCCCAACTTGTCCATTAGCAAGAATGTACAAGTTTACAGTAAATAATGATGTCAAAACAAATACAAAGTTTACAGTGTTTAACATACAAACAGAGTTTAAGCTATTACTTAACAATTTCTACAGAAAATAAGAAAATTCTTACAGACTTTAATTTCTAATCTCTTGAAGATCAGGCATTGTTCTGAGATAGTCTATAAGCAATCTTCTCTCAGCATTTTCAAGCTCTATCTGCATAGCTTCCTTGATTTCTCTCAACTGAAGATCATTCTCATCAGTTTGATAGATAACAGCTCTAAGATCGTAGATTTTGTTTCTTCTCATCTCATTTCCCAGTCTGATGTATTTCACTTCCTCAGATTTCACATTAAAATCCAGAACAGTGATTCCAAGATCAGTCTTCAGCTTTGTAGTCCCCTTCTCCATTTCTATCAGATTTCCATTCCAATCTCTGTACTTAGGAACATACTTACTGTTGATCTTCATTTGTCTTCTTGCAAGGTTCTGAATCATCCTTTGTCTGAGCACATTTGCAACTGACTGAGCTCTTTGATTTCTCACTCTGAAAATATACAGGACATATTCAAGTTCTTCCCCATATTTTAATTCAATATCCTTTTCAGAAACTTTAAACACTGTTCCATCAGCCATGAAATATAGCAGGAAATCCTTCTCTAAACTCTTCTGATATACAAGCTGTACTGACTCCAGTCTGTCTAAACTCTCTTGAGTGACACCACGACCTGGAACAGACAGTGAAGAAGGATCTCTAGGACCAACATATTGTCTTTTGTCTCTGTGTGAGCCTATGCCTTCTTTGTTGTATCCAACTTTACCAGATAAAGCTCTACTATCAGTAAAATCCATTGGAACTGTAGCTTCTAATCTTGAATCATGAAGAACACCTTTTCCAAATGTTGATTTCAACTGAGAAGACAATAAAGGTGTAGTCACAACTTGTGCAGTAACAGAGGTTGTGTCTTCATTCTTCTGTACAACATGTGTATCAACAGAGGTTGTAACAATACTTTTCAGCTTTTGCTTAGCTTCTGCATCTGTTGGTTTTCTGAACACTTGCATTCTTTGATTTGTACCAACTGGTTCTTTGATTTGAATGCCTTTAAGAACAGGCTTTGCAGCTTTAGCAACTTTCACATTCTTCTTCAGTTTATCAGACTTTAAAGTCTTCAAATGCTTTTCTTGCAGACTCTTCTCTTCAGCTTTAGCATCTTCTATAGTAACTCCTTCTGCATTCTCCTCCATGAAAAGCTTAACAGCTAACTCTTCATCAGTCTTTGGATTTGATATTAATTCCAAACTCTTGGTTTTTGAAGTACCTTGAGTTTCAGTGTTTATTCCAACAGACTGTGACTTAAGAGATTTGCCAGATCTCAGAGTTAGTGTCTCAGAGTTTAAAACCTTACCCTTATCACTTGCCCCTCCATCTCCAGCATCATCCTTTTGAGACAGAGTTTGAGAAACTTTGCATTTAGACTTAGCAACTCTCTCCCCCTTTTTGACATCATCAGGAATGAGTATAGATGTGATGAGCTCCAAAGAGTTAGCAATAGAATCAACCTTAGCCAACAAAGTAGCTTGATTTTCTTCAACCTTTCCTAGCCTGGCAAAGAGAGTATCTTGAACTTTAGAAAGCTGTGCAGCTTTGATTTTTGACTCTCTTTCCATCTTCAGTTCTCTTGACTGTATCTCTGTCTTCAAAGAAGCAATTTCTTGCTTTGTATCAGCAAAATTTCCATCCAGAGTTTTGACCTGTACCACAGTTGCTTTTAAGCATGATAAAATCTCTGGATTTGAAATTTGACTAGCAGTTTGCTTAACAAAATCAGCTGCTCTCCCTTTTGGAAAAATACAGTCTTGTTTATACCAATTAGCAGCAGATTTAGCAAGATACTCTTCTTCAATTGTATGAGATGGACAAGGCTGATCAAAAGATTTATGCTTATTATCAGTCTGTGCTGGTGCACTCAGAAAAGAATCAGAGTTTGCACTGCTGTCAGATTCATCTTCAGCACTTGCATCTTTAGTTTGAGCATCTTTTAAAGAACCATTGTGCTGAGCTGTGTCAGCCACAGTTTCTGCAACAACTTTTGCAATCTTTTCAACAGTCTCCTCATGTTGCACAGGCTCTGCAACAGAGTTTATATTTGTATCTTCAACAGGCATAGATTCAGAAATTATCTTAGTTGCCTGATCAACTTCATCACCTTTGTCTGGAATTGGAGAAGCATTAGATATCAGTTATGTATGTGATGCTGCAGCTTTAGGAACATTTACTGTAGGCTCATCAGCTACACCAGGAGCTTCAACATGATCAACAGGTGAGATAGGATCAAGAATTGAATCAAGAACATCATTCACTGGTGAAAAACCATCTATGTGATCCTCTTCTACAGGCATGTTATCCTCTGTAGGTACTTCAATATTGACAGTATCCTCTGCATGCATTTCAACCTCTGCAGGAATTTCAACATTGACAGCCACAATATCCTCTGCAGGCATTTTAACCTCTGCAGGTATAGCAATATTCTCTGCAACCTCAACAGTAGGTGTTTGTTGTGAAACCACCTCTGGAGCTTCAATAACATTCTCATCTTCAGAATCTGAAAGAATTAACTTTCTCTTCTTGACTTGAGGCACTACAATCTCCTCTTCTTTTTCACTAGAGCTCTCTTTAGGTGGTGAAAGTGAAGGTCTGTTTGCCTTTTGTTTCATTCTTCTAGTATAAACAGCTCCAGGTGATGTCTGTTTAGCCTTTGAGTGTTTAGTGTTGTGGGCGGTGTGTATTTTTCTTTTTGGTTTGGATTTGGGTTGTTCAGTAGATGCTGGCTCAGAGTTTAAGGTTTCAGAGTTTAGTGGTGGAGAGTTTATTGTTGGAGAGTTTAAGGTTTCAGAGTTTATGTGTTCTGGTTGTGGTTGATTAGATGTAGTAGGTACAGTGGTTGTGGGTGTTGTGGGTGTTGGTTCAGAATTTATGGTGTCTAATGGTTCAGGCATGTGATGTGGTGATTGAGAATCTTGAGGTTGGTTTACATAGTTCTGTAAGGCTAGTGGCATAAACATATCAGGTATGTGCTGTTTAGTAACATCTTTGTTTGTCAAATCAGAAAACATTCTTTTAGCTACTTGAAAAGGCTGAATCACATCAGCTTCATCAATTGGAATGTTAGGCACACAAGCAGTAAATAGCATTTGACAAAAACGAGCAAAATAAACAGAAGTAGGCTCAGACAAACGCTCTCCCAAATTCATTAGCACTAGTCTACCAAAATCAAAATTACCTCCATATAGTAGAGCATGACCAATTTGGAGAGTATCAAGAGGAAGTGCATCCCAGTTTGTTGTCTTCTTTCCAAAAGCCCTTGTAATACAGTCGAAAAAGAAACTCCATTCCTTTCTCAAAAGTGGCCATCTCAAAGACCCTATCTTATTCAAATTGCCTGCACATCCAATTTGCTGCAACATTGTCCTTAAGCGATCATGACCAACAACACTATAAGAAGTGTGTGTCTCAAAATCCAGAGCATCCCTAACCGTAGTTGGAGTAATAATATACTCTGATTCATCATGAGTGAAAGTGATTGTTGGAGTGCCAGACTCTTCTCCATCATCATATACAGAGTTTGTCCAGAAAGTAGCAATTTGTGAAGCAGATAGTGTTGGTGGTGCAGTTAGAGCCTTCCCTATTTCAGAGTCTTTCAAGAAATTTTGGAACACATGAAACGCCTCTGGAGCATTTGCAGTCTCCAGTGGTGCTGCATAGTTGCTAGGAAGAAAAACTAACCCTGCTGCATCAAACGCTTTAGTTGCCATTAGTAAGATGTGATTCGAAGATGTTCAGAGAAAAGATGTACGGTAAGTGTTTACCAAAATGTGAAGGAGAGTGTATGAGAATTTTGAAAGTGAATGAATATGCAAGTAACTGTGAGTGGGTGAATATGAATAGATGTGAAGTGAAAGAACAAAAACAATTAGAGTAAAACTAAAACTCAATCGTTTATTTAGTAAAAGCGCGCAACTGATTGTAGAGTAATGTGTGAGTGGTACACTATCATGGGACACGTGTCAAACAACCAATGGATCACTTAATAATTACCGCTGTCAATCCTATAATCACGACGCCTTGACATATTTACACTAATTAACAGTTGTCAACTACCCCAATTACTCCAAAATAGTCAAATTATCTCAATGAAACTTTACCTTAGAGTACTTAACACAGCTCAACAGTGTTTATCAATTTTCCAACTTTATCACTAACAACCCTTTCAAAAATTGCACAGTTGTGAATGTGTGTGAAGCAGAGTTTACCATAATCAATTTTTAGAGCATCTAATATTTCATAAAATCCATAACAAGAATCAATAAACACTGAATGCACAAACTCTCATAGTAAACACTGATTGTTTGATGAATGCTAAACTCTGTAGTTAATGTAATACAGAAATCTGAAAACTTCCATTCCCTTTGATGTCCATGATTATCCAAGTAAGCACACAGTCTTTGAAGACAAAAAGATCAAGAGATAGAAATCAGAGCATCATTCAGTGAATAACAGTCATGAATTTGATAATCTCACAAACTCTCTAAGCACACAAGTGTTTAGGTGAAGTGTTTACACTCACATTCAATCAGAAATAGCAGATTCTACCATATGCTTGAATGTCCACCAATTCTACACTACTTTGAGTACATGTATGCACAAATCAAACTGGACTTTATTCAGGGTTGTAATGAGGTAAGATCAAACAGATGAAAAAGATGTTTTATTCATGAGTGAATATCAAGCTGAACATTTTAATAGAGCAAAGTGTTCAGTCACACTATTAGTACATATTTGTACAATATCAGTATATATGCCCTTTTTTTTGTTTTTTTTTTTTGTTTTTTGTTTTTTATTATTTATTTATTTATTTAGCATGTATACTGAGTAAACTTTTCTTTTCTTGAGAGACCCTCATCTGCTTGATTAAAAAAAAATAACTGCTCTTAATACTTCAGAGTATAAGAAAAAATGAGCAGTTAATTAGGCTCAAAGGGGTTTACTAAGGGTGGTATTTATGAACAGTGTTTGTACAGTATTTGAACAGTGTTCAAAAGAATTTTGAACAGTATTTGAAGGAATGGTAAATCCTATTGCCTTTATCATCTTCATGCACACACATATCATGTAGTCTCAAGATGGTTTAATACAAGTTCTAGAGAAACATACTTCCTGATGAATATCACACAACAATAAATACTGATTGATAGAAAATGTATCAATCACTGATTTGGCTCAAACTCTCACAGGGTGAAGACATGAATCTGAACTCACCAAACTAATCAATGACACATCTCAAGTTTTATGGTTTCACAAGTACAAACAAGGAATCATCAGGAACCATACCTTTGGAAACAGAATGTCACTTATCAGAGTTTAGAGTTCATCAATAACCAAAATAATTTATGAGAGGCAATGCACACAATATTCATAGACTCAGAGTTTAGGACTGAATAAACTAAGAGATGCTATAAATATGAAACAGTATCATGCTGTGTTGATTTACTGCACAAAGTCTGATTAGATTACAGTAACTCAGAAAAAATCATGATTTAATTACTGAGAATCATGCTTCATACATTTTCTTCATTGGTGTTTTCATTCAGACAATAATCAATTCTGAATTTACTGAGTGTATCCAACATATTAACAGTGTTTAACAGACAGACATGCTGACAGAGTTTAACAAGTTTTAAACATTAGCATGCAGAACAGAGTTTGATACTAAGGTTCACATAGCACTTAACAATTTGCAGAAACATGAGCAATATTTTAGAGATAAGTCTTTGAGTCTAACCAACATCTCTAGTCAAAACTAGAGACCATTCCTAGTTCATTGACCAGTCTTGTAAATGTAGCTTCACTCAATGGCTTGGTGAAGATATCTGCAAGTTGTTGTTCTGTAGACACAAAGTGAAGCTCAATGTTGCCTTCCTCTACATGCTCTCTGATGAAGTGATACCTTATGCTGATGTGCTTTGTCATTGAATGTTGTACTGGATTACCTGTCATTGCAATAGCACTTTGATTATCACGGTAAATAGGTATCTTGGTATACCTTAATCCATAATCCAGCAGTTGATTCTTCATCCATAAAATCTGTGCACAGCAGCTTCCAGCAGCAATATACTCTGCTTCAGCTGTAGATGTAGATATTGACTTCTGTTTCTTGCTGTACCAGGAAACAAGTCTGTCACCCAGAAATTGACAACTTCCACTGGTGCTTTTTCTGTCTATCTTACAGCCTGCAAAGTCTGCATCTGAATAACCAAGTAGTTTAAACTCTGATTCTCTTGGATACCACAGCCCCAAAGTCATAGTGCCCTTGAGGTACTTAAAAATCCTCTTTACTGCTGTTAAATGTGGTTCTCTTGGATCTGCCTGGAACCTTGCACACAAACAAGTTGCATACATGATATCAGGTCTGCTAGCTGTCAAATAGAGTAGAGAACCAATCATTCCTCTGTAACTTGTCATATCTACTGATGACCCTGCATCTTTGTCCAATTTTGTTGCAGTTGCCATGGGAGTTGTTGCAGATGAACAGTCAAGCATGCCAAATTTCTTGAGAAGATTTCTGGTATATTTTGCTTGATTAATGAAAATTCCATCATCTGTTTGCTTCACCTGTAACCCTAGAAAATAACTAAGCTCTCCCATCATACTCATTTGATATCTTGACTGCATGAGTTTGGCAAACTTCTTACAGAGTTTATCATTAGTAGATCCAAAAATGATGTCATCCACATATATCTGTACTAAAAGCAAGTCACTACCAGATTGAAAGTAAAACAGAGTTTTGTCAATAGTACCTCTGTGAAACCCACTTTCTAGTAAAAATTTGGCAAGGGTTTCATACCATGCCCTTGGTGCCTGCTTAAGTCCATAGAGTGCCTTGTCTAACCTGTAGACATAGTCTGGATGTTTTGGATCTACAAAGCCTGGTGGTTGTTCCACAAACACTTCTTCTTCAAGTTTTCCATTTAAAAATGCACTTTTCACATCCATCTGAAACACTTTGAATTTCATGTGAGAGGCATATGCAAGAAAGATTCTGATTGCCTCCAATCTAGCAACTGGAGCAAAAGTTTCATCATAGTCTATCCCTTCCTGTTGTGAATAGCCTTTTGCAACCAGTCTTGCTTTGTTCCTTGTGATAACACCCTCACTGTCAGTATTATTTCTGAAAACCCATTTAGTACCAACAATGGATATGTTCTTAGGCCTTGGTACAAGGGTCCATACTTCATTTCTCTCAAATTCATTTAGCTCTTCTTGCATTGCTGTTATCCAGTCAGCATCTTTAAGAGCTTCTTCCACTTTCTTTGGCTCAGATTGTGACAAGAATGCATGAAACAGACATTCATTTGTTGTTGCACTTCTTGTCCTTACTCTTGCATCTGGATCACCAATAATCAAATCAGGTGTGTGTGACTTAGTCCATTTTCTTGCAGAAGGCAGATTGCTTCTGTCATCATGTGATCCTCCCCCTTGATCCATGCTTTCCTGATTTTCTTGGTGCCTCTCTTCATTTTCAGATGCTCCCCCTGAATGTGACTTCTCAGAATTATCAACAGAATTTGAATCAACAGAGTTTGATTCAGAATTATCAACTGAGTCACTTTCAGTGTTTGAATTATCACTTTGATGTGATTCTTCATGCTCCCCCTCAACTGGTTCTTCCCTTGTTTCTGATTGAAGAGTTTCTTCAGTATTTACCAGTAGAGGTTCAGAGTTTAGATCAACAGAGTTTGTCAGATCAGTCTGATCAGAGTTTACTTTTTCAGAGAATAAATCTTCATTTTCAAAGTGAAGTTGATCATGTTCATTGACATCTTCAAGTCCAGTTATTTTCTTGTCATCAAATGACACATGTATTGATTCCATGATCACTCTAGTTCTCAGATTATAAACTCTGAATGCCTTAGTTGACAGTGGATAGCCAACAAAAATTCCTTCATCTGCCTTTAGGTCAAATTTGGTCAACTGTTCAGGATGAGTCTTCAACACAAAGCATTTGCATCCAAAAATATGAAAATATTTTAGATTTGGCTTTTTCTTCTTCACCATTTCATATGGTGTTTTACCATGCTTATTGATCAGTGTTGCATTTTGAGTAAAACAAGCAGTTTGAACTGCTTCTGCCCAGAAGTATGTTGGCAATTTTGCTTCATCTAGCATGGTTCTGGCAGCTTCTATCAAGGTTCTATTCTTCCTCTCCACTACACCATTTTGTTGTGGAGTGCCAGGTGCAGAAAACTCTTGTTTGATTCCTTTACTCTTGCAAAATTCTTCCATTGATGAATTCCTGAATTCAGTTCCATTGTCACTTCTGATTATCTTCACTTGATTTTCTGACCCTTTGTCCAGTTGGATTATATGTTCTGTCAGTGTTAATGCAGTTTCATCCTTCTTTGCAAGAAAATATACCCATGTGTATCTGGTATATTCATCAACAATGACTAGAGCATATTTCTTCTTTCCAAGAGACATCACATTCACTGGTCCAAAAAGATCAACATGTAGGAGATGATAAGGATCAACAATTGAAGACTCAGATTTGCTTTTGAAGGAGCCTTTTCTCTGTTTGGCCTTTTGACAAGAATCACACAGGCCTTCTACATTCAACAAAGACCTTGGTAGACCTCTTACAAGATCATTCTTGATTAGCTCATTGATGTTGTTCAGGTTCAAATGAGAGAGTTTCTTGTGCCATTTCCAACTCTCTTCACTGGACATTCTTGTTGACAGACACACTGCTTTGCCATCAGAGTTTGTTGACAATTTAATTTCATAGATGTTATTGTGTCTGTTTCCAACTAGAGCAACTTTCCCTGTAGATTTACTGATCACTTGACAATATTCAGGCTGAAAATCCACATGATATCCTCTGTCACAGATTTGACTCACAGATAGCAAATCATGCTTGAGTCCTGGAACCAGAGCTACATTTGTGATGATGACATTTCCAAGATTAATGTTGCCATATCCCAGAGTATGTCCTATGTTGCCATCCCCATAGGAAACTTTTGGGCCAGCCTTCTCCTCATACTCTGATAGCAGGGCTTTATTTCCAGTCATGTGTCCTGAACATCCACTGTCAAAGACTAGGGTACTCACCCTGGTGCCCTGCAATCACAAACAATCACTGATTGTTAGTTTTAAGGATCCAGACTTGCTTGGATCCTTTGGCTTTCTTAATTCTGTTAGCTTTTGCAGCGGAATTCACATTATCAGAGTTTAAGCTAACTTTTTCAGAGTTTACATTTGCAGAGTTTACTTTAACCCATTTCAAATTTGGTTTGGGTTCATAGTAATTATAGTAAATAGCATGATAATCTCTGCAAGTGTAAATAGAATGCCATGTACTTCCACAGTGTTTGCATAAAGTCTGTGGTCTAGTTCTCACATAATCACTCTTTACTGCAGTTTTAGAGGGCAAAGAATTAATGTTCTTATTCTTACTGCAGAAACTAGCAAGATGATTAGTGCTACCACAATTAAAGCATGTTTTTCTAGGAGCTAATGAAGCAAGCATTGGCTTAATTCCTGATGTTATGCCTACCTTTCCATTTTTGTTTTTCCTAGGCATTTTCTGTTTGTTGACAGATTTTATCTCCTTAAGCTTATGCTTGAGTTGTTTATCTGTCATTAAACCAATGTTAGCCTCTTTAACAAAAGTCTTAGCATATGACTCTTTAACAGCCTTTTTCTCAGCTTCAGTCTTAGGTCCACCTGTTCCCATGACATTACCTTCAGATGAACGATGTGGTCTAACTTTAACCATATTTTCAAATCTAAGTTCATCTCCTTCAGAGTAACCTAGACCTACTGTATCTGACTGAAACACTTCTTGTGTATCTTTACCAGAGTGTGTCCAAGTTTTAATGATGTGTTTAGTATTCTCCAATTCAGATTCTAGTTGCTTATACTTACCTAGCAACTCCTGTTCAATAAACATTGCATCATCTCTCTCCTTCTGAATTTTATTCATGTTCTCAAGCTTTTCCTCAACTAGTTTGTTTCTGTCTTTGAGTTGAGAGCACTCAGTTTTTATCCTCTCATTTTCTAAAGTCTGATCCCTATAACTGATATGCAATGCTTTAAGATAAATTCTTAATTCAGTTATATTATCAGTGTTATAAGCATAGGTAGTTGGGGGTACCTTGAGATCATCATCTTCATTTTGAGTAGTAGCCATGAGTGCATAGTTGACTTCCTCATCTGAATCTGAAGTGTCTGCCCAATCTCTGCCTTTGGTGTAGAGTGCCTTTTCAGTTTTACCCTTCTTGCACTCAGGAGCATAGTGACCCATCTCCTTACACTTGTAGCATTGAATCTCAGACTTATCTTTCTTACCAGATTTGAAGTCCTTTCCCTCAGATTTCTTGAAATTCTTCTTGTCAGACTTAGAGTAGTCCTTGGAGAATCTCTTTCCCTTCTTGAAGTTCTTGTATCCCATCTTCTTGAAGGTCTTTACCATCAATGCAGCCATTTGCATCATCTCTTCATCATCTTCAGAATCAGATGTTTCATCTGTATTTGAGTCATCATCAGTGTTTGATGACTCACTTTCTGAGTGTATGACTAAAGCTTTTCCTTTTGCCTTTTTCCTTGATGCTTCCTTCTTTGATGGTTTCTCCTCAACCTTAAGTGCAACAGACTTTGACTTTCTACTTGATCTTTTGTTTCTCTGCTCCAATTCCAATTCATGGGTTTTGAGCAGTCCATAAATTTCATCAATCTCTGTTTCACCAAGTTCATAATTATCTCTTATAGTGGTTGTTTTCACATCCAACTTTTCAGGTAGAGAAAGAAGAAACTTGAGATTTGAGTCTTCTAAATCATACTCTTTGTTAACCAATGACAAATCATTGAGCAGTTTACAGAATCTGTCAAATGTTTCTGTCATGGTTTCTTCAGACTTTGCCTCAAAGTGCTCATACTCCTGAGTGAGTATGTTTCTTCTGTTTTTCTTGATTGTAGGAGTTCCTTGACACCTAACCTCAAGTACATCCCATATTTCCTTTGCAGTTGTGCAATTAATCACTTTATTAGACATAACATTGTCTAATGCACTGTGAAGTAAGTGTCTTACTTTTGCATCCTTTGCAATAGATGAAAGATCCTCAGCAGTTAGATCTTTCTTTTCTTTTGGAATGACCTTTGATTCCTCACCAGCAGCAGCAGCAGATAATTTTGTAGGTTTGTGAGGACCTTCATTAATTCTATCAAGATATTCTGGATCTGTGGCTTCTAGAAACATGGTCATCTTTACCTTCCAGATTGCATACTCTGATGGCCTAAGTATAGGAACCCTTATAGTTTCATACCTACTAACAGTAGTAGGGACTTTCTC
Source organism: Kitagawia praeruptora (assembly GCA_037693485.1). NCBI lineage: Eukaryota > Viridiplantae > Streptophyta > Magnoliopsida > Apiales > Apiaceae > Kitagawia > Kitagawia praeruptora. The sequence goes on from CM075350.1 coordinate 35,652,169, forward strand.
AGATGGTGGAGGTATCTCTGCCATTGATTACTATTGTGTTTTTGGATCTTTAACTGTAATAAAGTAACAGATTGGCTCTGATACCACTTGTTAGGTCGAATACACAATAGTGAATCAAATACTGTATGAGTAACTTAACAAGAACACACTGTTTAACACTTAAAAACTGTTTGGAATTAACAATTCCTCTCTCAGTGATGTAAATATCACAGAGAGCTGCTTAGGTTACAATCAATGAATTTCTCAATGTTCGATTTCCCTTCTAGAGTTAACCTAACTGTATTTATAGAACATACAGCTTCGTACAATCAGTAACTGATTCTCCTATAATCAAGCTATATAATTGATATCAATCACGATTGCTCCAATCTTCCAAGTCAACTCAATATCTTTGACAGCTTTCCAATCTTCAAAGATATTGATTCCAAATTTATCTTGTATCAATCTTCAAACACTGTTGACTCTTCAGACAATACCGCTACAGAGTTTAACAACCTCTGTTGCGCTTCCAGTCAGTGTTTAACTAAACTCTGACTGCTTCCAGCTAAACTCTGTTTTGTCACTATAGCTTCCAAACACTGTTCTCATCAATCATTGCTAAAATCTCTTTTTTTTTTCAAAACTTCACCTTCATCATCCAAAGATTTTGAGGCTAATCTCCCACCCTTTCGACATATATACAAACGCGAACAAATCTTTTTAGTTTTTGAACGTTTATGTGTAGTTCTAATTATTACTTCAAAACCAATACGCCTACCATAATCTCTATAAAACCGCTCCGCTTCATCTAAACTATTGAATAATTGACCAACACATGGGTAAACATCATTCAAATCATCCAAAGAAACACCATTCTTAACATCTTCACCATCATCATTATCATCAACATCATCATCATCATCATCAACATCATCACCATCATCAACATCATAGACAACATTACCATCATCATTCTTAACATCTTCATTATTATCATCATCAAGATCTATTATTTTAGGTGTGTGTGGACTTTCGTTAACATCTTCATTTTCTACCTCAATCTCAATCTTACTAGGTGTCTTACTAGGAGATTTTAACTTCGAAAAAATGAAAGAAGCCATGGATTAAATAGAAAGCTAACCTTAAATTCCAAGCCCAATCTTCAAAATCTTAATTTCGGATGGTACTCCAAGCTCAATCTTCAAAATCTTCAAAGTCTTCAAAATCTTCCAATTTGAACAAATTTGGATAAATAAATTAAGATTGGTAGATTAGGAATAGGTATAGATTAAGTTTGTGATGGTGTAAATATATCTCCAAATGATTAAGTTTGGTGTAGATTAAGTTTGAACACTCTTGAAATGATATTTCAAAACATGAAAGGCTGTTTGAGCTAAAATTGGTGTAGTTCTCGGCTAAGATATATAATAGAGCGGAACAGATTAAGGGTAAAATGGGAATATTTGTTACGCTATATAATACAGCGTATACGCTCTATTATAGAGCGTAATACGCTGTATTATATAGCGTAAGTAAATTCCCATCCTGATCGTTGACTGCACGTTTTAATGGTATAAGATTGGTTGGTTTGATATTTAAAAATATCCAACTGTGGTTGGTGACCAGTTTCCTATATATATATATATATATATTGGTCGAAAATGACAACTGAAAACTGAAAGTTGCAACTTGCAGTTTTCAGTTGCATGTGGTTGCATTCAGTTGAATATGAACCCTAACGGGGCCTTGCAATCCAATTCACCAAAATCACACCATCTTTAAAAAAAATTTGCATTTGGTTGCATTCAGTTGAATATGGCCCCTGGCGGGGCCTTGCAACCAAATACACCAAAATCACCCCACCTTAAAAAATAAAAAAAAGTTACATGTGATTGTATTCAGTTGAATATGGTTCCTGGTGGGGCCTTGTAACCCAAATCTACTAAAATAACCCCACCTTTAAAAAAAAGGGGGAAGAAGGCGCGTCGGGCAGCGAGGGCAGGGAGGAGGAGGAGGGGGGAAGGGATACCCTAATTTCTAGTATTTTTGCAATTTAGAACTTAGTTTAGTAAAATTCAAATAGCTATTCTTAATAAAAGTACATCTTCAAAAATTTATTTTTTCTTATATATTTATCAAAAAACCCTTTTTTTAATAATTATTAATTATTTCTTGTTATAATTATTTTTTTAAAACATTTTATAATGATTAATTACAAGTTGAGTTATGTGAAAAATGATTTATCTTATAAAAAATTATGTAATTTAAAAAATAAATTATTGTGTACTGCATAAGTACACCATACTTCTTATAGCAAAATTAAAATATTGTGTATTGCAACAGAACAAATAAATATCAATTGTTGATCACACAAAATCTACTATATAAATTAATTTTAAATTCTAATTTAATATAAAGTTTTAATTTGAAACTTAACCATGTATAACATAATAATTTTATTAGATTAAAAAGAACAAAACTTGTAGAAAATTTCAGATGTATAAAATATAGATCTTGACATAGGAAGAAAAGGAATATCCTATGAAAGATATACCTGATCCGTCCGATTTTATGTTAATCTCTTTCTTTTTTGGAACATTCCAAAAATAATGAACGTAATATACTTACTATTTTTTAACAATACTTTTCACTATTATACCCACTACTTCTCCACTTTTTTATTAAATAAATACTATTACACCCAATATTTTTTTCACTATCTCAAATGTAGTATTAAATATTAATAAATCTCATCACTTTACCCACTTTTCAACTAACTTTACTCTATTTTAGTACTACATTTTCTTAATTTTTGTGAAAGTCAACGGATTGATTTGGGACGGAGGCAGTATTAGATTAATACACGGCTCGAGGGAGTTGGCCACGGAGCAGTGCACGCTTGTTCTACCAGCTTTTGTTTTAGTTTAGTATTGCTACTGTATTATATTTTGCCTCCAACCACCTTTAAGCATCCAGCAATGGAAGGAGATTATAGAAATTGTATGCCATAATTATTCTTTCACATTTTATTATTTAAATGATTCATTAGGATGATTGATCCATCATTTTCTTCAACGTAACTATTGGCCTGTTTGGCTCACCTTATAAGATGGATTTATGGACTTATTTTCTGGTAAAAATTTTATATTTTGATAAAAAAAAATTATACAAGTATTTAATGTATGTTTGAGATTCAATAAGTTGTAAAAATAAGTTGGAAAATAAGTTAGAAAGTTAGGAATATCTAACTTATTTTAAAATAAGTTGATTTATTTTGGAAAAATGGTTCCCCCAAACACTCCATATGTCAGGTTCTTTTTAAGTTCAGCATATTCCAAGCAACAACCGGCTCTAAATTTTCAACACTAACGAACATTTAAACATCTCAACTAACTTCCTCTTTTATTTAGGATATTTACCAAAAATACTAGGTTTCAAGTTTCTATTTGCAAAATTACTTCCCTCTCCGTCTCTTAATGTTTTTCCTGTTTTGACTGGACACGTTTGCCAACGCACACTTTTAAACGTTTATATCTTGAATTTCGTATTAGTATTACATATAAAAACTTCACTGTATTAAAGTACTCATAAATACGAATCCAACAAGATCACTCATGACTATATTTGGTCTTATAGATTATGCGTGAATTAGTAATTTATCTCATGTTATGAACAATCCCGACATATGAAATAAGAAAAACAATACGGGACGGAGGGAGTATCTTCTTTCATTAATTGCAATTTTACTATATTAACACTACGCCATAAACGCACAAATGCAACGCCATGTTTACTGTTGCTTTAGGCCAAAAAAGTATTGCGTTAGACCAAATGCAACACCAGGGGGCGTTGCATCCGCCACCGTCCTGTTAGACCCCCTAAGGCAACGCTTTTTGGCATCTAAGACAACATCAATAAGCGTTGCATCTGACATATAATGCAACACCAGAGCATTCAAATGCAACACCAAAAGGGCGTTGCATTTGACATTAGCCAAAATTACAATTCCACGTCACTAAGTGGGTCCCACTAGCTTGCCACGTCATCAATGGGTCCAGCTGGCATGCCACGTCAGTAACAGTCCAGTTGGCATGCCACGTCAGCAACAGTCCAGCTGGCATGCCACGTCAACATGTGGGGCCCACTTGCCATGTCATCATGTGGGGCCCACGTGCCATGTCAGTGATGGGGCCTGCCATGCCACGTCAACAGTGGGTCCCACGTGCCACGTCAGTACAAGGGTCCACATGCCACGTCAGCAGTGGGTCCCACGTGCCACGTCAGCACTGCATCCCACAACTATGTAATGCAACGCTTTTTTTGCTTTTTAAAACACTAGTATCTGATCAAAGGCAACACTATATTTACCAAATGCAACACTAAAATATCTAATGCAACACTATATAGATCAAATGCAACGCTTTAATTAAAATTTCTGAAATATTCTGTTTCTTACATAAAGAAACCCATCAAAATACATTCAAAGGCATTCAATGCCATCCAAAACATTCAACCAGCCACCAAGTAATTACAATCATCCACACCAACATCATACTAATACCTAATAAAATCATTACTAATACATCTAAAAGGAATCCAACATAATTCTAAACCAACAAGCACATACAAAAGTCTAAATTTTAACAGTACGAAATGCCACTAACATCTCTAACATCGGTGCCGCCTTGAGTTATAGGAGTACCATTATCATCATAATCACTTGATGTCAACACACATTCTGACATGTAGCATCAAGCTTACCCAGAGCATCAGATGTCAACTGAAATATATAATATAACTGGTTACGGAATTTAGAAATATTAAAGCAGCTATAATACTTAAATTATCAGGCAAAAGTTTACAATTACGGCTCAGTTACAACTTTTGAGCACAAACAGAACCCACTAAATTATAAGAGCAAATGAGAGAGAGCAGTCAAAACATTTTTAAGTCAAGCCTTCCCCCCTCCCCATGTGCCCTCTATGTGCCTTCCACCTGACATCATGTGACACATTTTTTTTTTTTTTAAGGTGGGATGCTATTTTGGTGGATTTGGGTTGCATGGCCCCAAATCCACCAAAATAGCATCCCAGGAGCAACCACTTTCAACTGAACATGCAACTAAATTTCTGATTTCATGTTCTATTTTACAATTGTCATTTTCGACATCATTTTAATAGCTAGTATTTTTCAATTGTCATATATATATATATATATATATATATACATATATATATATATATATATATATATATATATATATGTTCCAAAAAAGAGGTCGAAAATGACATTTAACATGAAATTAGAAATTTAGTTGCATGTTCAGTTGAAAGTGGTTGCCCCTGCGGGGCCATGCAACCCAAATCCACCAAAATAGCATCTCGCCTTAAAAAAAAAACACACAGCGGCTGATTATGAAAGAGGAGGGAAGGGGGAAGGGTTAGGGTCAGTATTTTTGCAATTTTAAAACTTAGTGTAGTTAAATTGCAAATAGTTTAGTAAAATTGCAAATACCTATTCTTAACAAAAGTAAAAATGAAAAAATTTACTTTTTCCTATTTATTTATGAAAAAAGCTCTTTTACTTATCCTTTTGTGCTATAATACAACAATCTCGATTAATTAATAATAGATAAAATAATAATTTTATTAAAATTATAATTCTCTTTTATATCCTAACATAATAAAAAAGGTATATTTTTATTCTCCATAAAGTAATTTTTTTATCCCAAAATTGTTAATTTAAAGAGGTTTAACTATATATTTCAAGATATCACAAAGTTTAGAACCAAAAAAAAAAAAAAAGGAATAGAGGTTGTATCGCGATCCTTTATCATTTTAAATTTTACTAGCCTATATGACCCGTGCTATGCACGGTTATTTTTAATATTTTAACTTTTATATTTATTGTATTTTAATAAAATTTTATTTTATTTTAATATTATATTGATTAATTTTGTGTTTTTTTAAGATAAACCAAATGATAAAATATATTTTGATTGAACATTTTCAGTTAATTATATTTTATGTTACTTACTCATATTAAATTGATATAATATATGTTGGATATTTTAGTGTAATTGGATTAACTAGTTGATCAACGTAATCGTAATGTTACATCGGACAAGTCGGGAGAGTGCGGAGTGCATGCTCTGTTCGAGTTTGTTATGATTTCAGTATTATTGCTTATGAGACATGTCTATTGACATCAAACACATCTGTTAGAATGAGATGAATGAGATGTGTCTGTTGGCAAAAGACACATCTTGAGATGTGTCTGTTAGCATTAGACATGACTGTTGGAATGAGATGTGTCTGTTGGCAAAAGACACATCTTGAGATGTGTCTATTGGCAAAAGACACATCTGTTGACATCTATAAATAGGTGTTGCATTAATCATTTTCATAGAGTTGGTTCATTTGAAATTCATAACAAAACACATTCTCTCTTCTTGTAGAATTTCTGACTTTATCCGATTGAATTATTTGGGTGAACCACAAATAACTTCAATCTGAAAGTGTTCACACGACTTCAGAAAAATCCAAGTAATCAGCCTATTCCCCAAAAAAGATTGAAGTTATCTATTTTCTGAAGATGGCGAACGCAGAATCTGCAAAAGATATGACAAGCAAGTTTACAAAATTGGACAAGTTTGAGGGTCAGGATTTTAAAAGATGGCAGAAAAAGATGCATTTTCTATCGACGACACTAAAGGTTGTATATGTTTTGAGTACCCCCATTCCAGAAGTGATTGAGAATGAAACCGCTAAACAAACAAGGAAGCGTTGCAAATGGGAAAACGATGACTACATCTGCCGCGGTCACATCTTAAACGGTATGTTTGATTCCCTTTTTGATATATACCAAAATGTTGAGTCAGCGAAAGAATCGTGGGATTCTCTTGAATCCAAGTACATGGCAGAAGACGCTTCTAGTAAGAAGTTTCTGGTCAGTAATTTTATGAATTACAAAATGGTCGATTCTAGACAGGTGATGGAACAATACAATGAATTGTTAAGGATTCTGGGACAGTTTGCCCAACATAATCTGAAGATGGATGAATCTATCTTAGTATCTGGTGTTATATACAAACTACCACCATCATGGAAAGATTTTAAACACTCCTTGAAACATAATAAAGATGATATGACTCTGGTTCAACTTGGAAGTCACTTCAGAATTGAAGAGGCTTTGAGGACTCAAGAAATTGAGAATAATCCTAAGGGAAAGAACCAAGTCGGCAACTCTTCTGTGAATATGGTTGAAGATGGTGGATCTTCCAAGAACTCTAAGAATGGCAAGGGTGATAAACGAAAGTTTAAAGGAAACAACAACAATTCTTCCAACAAAAGGCCTAAGATGGCATGTTGGAAGTGTGGCAAACCTGGACATTCCAAGAAGGATTGTCGGATTGGTAAAGCCAAGCAAGAAAAGCAAAATGCTGGTCCAAGTGGATCCAAGGATCCAGAAAAGCAACAAGGTCAGATTTTAATACAAAATTATAATTCTGGTCAGAATTATGTATCACTAATATCTGAGGCATTTTATGTGCAGGATGACAATGTTGCTTGGTGGATTGATTCAGGAGCAACGAGTCATGTATGCAAAGATCTTCGTTGGTTCATAGACTTTCAACCAATCGAAGATGGATCTATCTTAAAGATGGGAAATGTTGCAACTGAACCGATCAAAGGACTAGGAAATGTCAAGATAGTTTTTACTTCTATCAAATGTATATTGTTAAATAAAGTGTTGTATGTTCTTGGGATTCGTAAGAATCTCTTGTCTGGTGTTGTATTGAATAATTGTGGATATAAACAAGTTTATGAAAGTGACAAATATATATTGTCAAAACATGGCTCTTTTGTTGGCTTTGGCTATTTGTGTAATGGTATGTTTATGTTGAATGTAAATACTCCATTTATTGATGAATCGGCTTGCATGGCTTCTACTAGTACTAGCAATAATTTGAATAAACCAGAATTATGGCATGCTAGACTAGGACATGTACATTACAAAAGAATAAAGGATATGTCAAAAATGAGTCTCATACTTGCTATTGATTTAGACAATGAAAAATGCAAAACATGCATGTTAACAAAGATAACTAGAATGCCCTTTAAAGAGGTTAATAGGGTGTCTGATGTTTTAGAACTAATATATAGTGATTTGTGTGATTTCCATTCTACACCATCATTAGGAAATAAAAAGTATGTAGTTACTTTTATTGATGATGCTACTAGATATTGCTATGTATATTTATTGCATGCTAAGGATGAAGCTCTTGACTTCTTTAAGATTTATAAAGAAGAAGTAGAGCTACATCAGAGTACCATGATTAAAAATCTATGTACTGATAGAGGAGGTGAGTATTATGATCCGGTTTATTTTCAATCTACTGGTATAATACATCAAACCACGGCTCCTTATACACCACAACAAAATGGTGTGGCTGAGAGAAAGAATTGGACTTTGAAAGAAATGGTTAATTCCTTGTTATCCTACTCGGGTTTGAGTGAGGGATTTTGGGGTGAGGCTATGCTGACAGCCTGCCATTTATTGAATCGAATTCCTAGTAAGAGGAATAAGATTACCCCTTATGAACTTTGGTATAAAGAGTCACTAAAATTAAGAGAGTTTGGGGATGTAGAGTAGTTGTAAGACTCACTGAACCTAAAAGAAGAAACTTGGGTGAACGAGGTATAGATTGTATATTTGTTGGTTATGCTGAGCATTCCATAGCATATAGATTCTATGTGTTAGAATCTAATGATTATGTATCTGTGAACTCGATTATCGAGTCAAAAGATGCTATATTTGATGAAAACATATTTATATCTATACCTAGACCAAGGGACATGCTTCAGAATTCTTCTAGTAGGAACTCAGTTTCTACTGAAGATGTGAATGGACCGTCTGAACCAAGAAGAAGCACTAGAGCTAGAAAAACAAAGTCTTTTGGAGATGACTTTCATCTTTATCTAGTAGAAGGCTCTAGAGATGAAATTGAATATCAATACCAATATTGTTTTGTTATTGAGGAGGATCCAAATACTTTTAGTGAAGCTATGAAATCTAGGGATGTTGCATTCTGGAAAGAAGCTATCCAAGATGAAATGGATTCTATCATGAATAATAATACTTGGGAATTGAGTGATCTGCCCCCTGGTTGTAAAGCATTGGGAAACAGATGGATCTTCAAAAGGAAAATGAAGGTGGACGGTACCATTGAAAGGCATATGATGTAGCCTATTTGTATTTCGAGGATACAACTCAACTTAAACAAGATTGTAATAGTAAATAGTATATAGACTGTCACAAGGAATCTCAGATTGTATTATCTGTCAAAAGAAAAAGATCAAGGTCAATCTACAGACTTGAGGAATTACTACATTGAAAGTAGTTCAGTCATCTGATCAAGCCTCATTGAAGTATTCATTAAGAAGTGGATTCATTTAAAGTGACAGAGATTTCAAAGGTGACAGAGACAGTACAGAAGAATTAAAGAGAGAGAGGAGAAAAGAAAAGGAACCACATCATAGAGTCAAAAATAAAGAAAAGCCGTTGGAGTTAGTCGTTCATGAACCAGACCGTGCATCGAGCGTCAACAATTATTCAGTGGAAGTTCTTTATTATTTTCAGTGGTCTATAGAACATATTTGGTTCTCAAAAGGAGGTATATTAATTCTTTTTAATTAATTGAATCAAGTAATTAATTTAATTAATAAATTAATTCTCACAGAATTAATTTATTCATTAAAGTAATTATTAGATTAATTAATCAGAATTATAATATAAAAGGAATTAAATTAAATGATTAGTTAAAATCATTTGATTTAACAAGGTTATAAAATCTGTTCTATTATTACTCTCAAGAGTAATAACGGAGAGTAATAACAGTCTTATGCAAAGCTGTCATAATGGACAGAGTAATACTGGACTGTCATAATGGACAGAGTAATACTGGACTGTCATAATGGACAGAGTAATACTGGACTGTCATAATGGACAGAGTAATACTGGACTGTCATAATGGACACTGTCATAATGGACAGAGTAATACTGGACAGAGTAATACTGGAGTGTCGTAATGGACAGAGTAATGCTGGACAGTCATACTGGACTGTCATAATGAAGAGTCGTAATAGCTTAAGTTGAGTGTCATAATGGAGAGTCATAATGAATCAAAATGTGACACAGGAGACAGAAGATATTATGCAGATTGATTATAAAAGAAGCAGTAGCCATATACAGACACACGGACGAGCAGACCAGGAGAAAAAAGAAAGAAAGAAAAGCTCTCATCTCTCTCATCTTCAAACAATTTAATTGCCATAAATTCTTGAGTTCTTGTATCAAAAATTGTATCCACTATGAACTCAGGAAGCACTGCAGAAATTACTTGCTTCTACACTAAAGCATCTAATGACGAGAGTTGGCTATGGCACAAGAAACTTTCTCATCTTAATTTCAAAATAATGAATTCTCTAGTTAAAAGAGAATTGGTGAGAGGTTTGCCTTCAATGGAATTCACTCAAGAAGGACTGTGTGATGCATGTCAAAAAGGCAAGCTAAAAAGGGCAACTCACAGGAGCACTGATATATCTTCAATAACTGAACCTTTACAATTACTTCATATGGATTTGTTTGGTCCAGTTAATGTGATGTCAATATCAAAGAAAAGATATGCTCTTGTGATTGTTGATGATTTTTCAAAATACACATGGGTCCTATTTCTGAATTCTAAAGATGAAACTCCACAGCTAGTGATTGATCACATCAAGTTGATTGAGCTGGATTCTAAGTATCCAGTAAGAGCAATAAGGTCAGATAATGGAACTGAATTCAAGAATGCAGTTCTAAATGATTTTTGCACTGAGAAGGGTATAACCAGACAATATTCAGCACCAAGAACTCCTCAGCAAAATGGAGTAGTGGAAAGAAAGAACAGAACCTTGATTGAAGCTGCACGTACTATGTTAAGTGAATCAAGGCTTCCATTGTACTTTTGGGCTGAAGCTGTCAACACTGCATGCTATACCCAGAATCGAACTCTTATCAACAAAGACTTGATGAAGACACCTTATGAAGCTATGAATGAAAAGAAACCAACACTCAAATACTTTCATGTATTTGGAGCAAAATGTTTTGTGCTTAAAGAAGGAGATGATCAAGGTGGAAAATTTGAGGCCAAAGCACATGAAGCAATTTTCGTTGGTTATACAAGAAGAGCTTATAAGGTGTATGTAATTGATCAACAGAAGATGATGGAAAGTGTCAATGTAACATTTGATGACACTAAACTCCCTAGTATCCAAACTGAGGATTCATCTGAAAAGCTATCTTTTGATGATATGACAGATCCAGATTCAGATGATGATAATCCACCTGATGTTTTTGCTGATGCTAATGACAACAATGAAAATGGTGATGATGATGATCAGGGTAATGGTGATGAAAACAATGAGAATAATGAAGATACACCTGACACCCCTGAACATTCATCTAGTCAACCTGGCAACAACTCAGGGGGAGATAATGAAGGATCAACTAGTCATACTCAACATCACAATGAAGAACAAGGCGAATCATCAAGATTAAATCTTCCCAGACAGGCTGTTTGGAATAGAGCTCATCCTTTTGAGCTTATTATTGGTGATCCAGATGTTGGAGTCAAAACTAGAAGTGCTACTCAAAATCAATGTAACTATTCAGGGTTTCTATCTGAAATGGAACCTAAGAAAACTGAGGAAGCTCTTTCTGATCCTGATTAGGTGATTGCTATGCAAGATGAACTCAATCAATTCAAACAACAAGAAGTATGGAAGCTGGTACCCAGACCCAAAGACAGGAAAGTGGTTGACACAAGGTGGGTATTCAGAAATAAGCTAGATGAAGATGGTATAGTGACGAGAAATAAAGCAAGACTGGTAGCAAAGGGTTATTCACAAGCTGAAGGAATTGATTATGATGAAACCTATGCTCCAGTGGCAAGACTTGAGGCTATCAGAATATTCTTGGCATTCGCAGCATTCTCAAACTTTAAGGTTTATCAAATGGATGTCAAGAGTGCTTTTCTGAATGGTAAGCTAGATGAAGAGGTATATGTAGAACAGCCCCCTGGCTTTGAAGATCCAGAATTCATGGACTATGTCTACATTCTCTTCAAGGCTATTTATGGTCTTAAGCAAGCACCAAGGAAATGGTATGACACTCTCTCTGAATTTTTACTTGAAAATGGTTTTGTTAGAGGTGTCATAGACAAAACTATCTTCACAAAAAAACATAAGAATGATACAATACTAGTCCAAATATATGTGGATGATATAATATTCGGGTCTACTAATGATCTTCTTTGCAAGAAATTTGCTAAGTTAATGCAGGGTAAATTTGAAATGAGCATGATGGGTGAGCTGAAGTTCTTTATTGGATTGCAAGTAAGTCAAAGGACAGATGGGATATTTATCTGTCAATCCAAGTATGTCAAAGAGCTTCTCAAGAAATATCAAATGGAGGACTCATCTTCAGCAGGAACACCATCATCTACAGCTGTTAAATTTGGAGCATGTGAAAATTCTGCTAAGGTAGATATCACAAGCTACAGAGGTATGATAGGCTCATTACTTTACCTTACTGCAAGTAGACCAGATATTATGTATGCTACGTGCTTGTGTGCAAGGTTCCAATCGGATCCTAGAGATGTTCATCTCATTGCTGTTAAAAGAATCTTGAGATATCTTAAGGGTACGCCTAACTTAGGCATCTGGTACCCTAAAGATTCTGGTTTTAATCTTGTTGGATATACAGATTCAGATTATGCAGGAAGTGTTGTAGATAGGAAAAGCACCTCTGGGAGTTGTCAATTCCTAGGTGGCAGGTTGGTTTCCTGGTACAGCAAGAAACAGCAAACAGTTTCCAACTCAACAGCTGAAGCTGAATACATAGCTGCTGGAAGCTGTTGTGCACAGATCTTGTGGATTAGGAATCAGCTAAGGGACTATGGCTTTGTACTTGACAGGATTCCTATCCTGTGTGACAATACAAGTGCCATAGCAATCTCAAACAATCCTGTGCAGCATACAAGGACCAAGCACATTGACATCAGGTATCATTTTATTCGAGAGCATGTCATGAATGGTACCGTGGAGTTACATTTTGTACCCACGGAAGAACAAACAGCAGATATTTTTACTAAGTCTCTTGACGAATCCACATTCACCAGAATTGTTGGTGAATTGGGTATGTTAAATAGTCCTAGTAATTAAACTAGTTAATATCTGAGGTTTGCTCTTTAATAATTTATAAGTGATTACTTTGTTAATATTTGTTATTAAAATCACTTGTATAATTATTTTATCAACTTATCTTCTTGCTTGTTAATTTTCAAATCATTGTCATTCTCTTCTTAATATATTCCTACTTACTTCTTTTAATTTTAGAATATTTTTATTTTCTCTAAAAATATTTTTCTCAAATTTTACAAGTTGAAATTAGTAAGAAATCTATTTTTATTGAAAATTACTTTTGAATATTTGTGTTGATTTAATAAGTCATATTTTCTCTTTAAATGATTTTCTATAAGAAAATTACTTTATTAAGAAAATATATAGATTTATTAATTTACTACAAATATTTATGTAAATAGTTAATAGTTTATTAAATAGTTTGTAGTGTTTGTCCTTTTGTTATTATTGTTTGATTTCGTAAAAAGGATAACCTATGGTATTTTTAGTATTTTCTTATTTTCTATTTAGCTATTTTTAAGTAGTAACATGTTGTAAATATTTTTTATAAATTATTTTCTTATATTTCTAATATTCTGTAAATATTATTAATACAGTTATTTTTGAATAATAATAAAAAAAAATCATATTTTTCTTTTCTTTTTAGTTTTTATTTCATATTATTTTTATGTATATTATTTCTTATTTTGTATATTATTTTTCATGTGTAAATAAATAGTTTGTATAGTATTTTCAGTTTAGTCACTATACTTTCAAAACTTTCAAACAGGTCCCTGTACTTGGTTCTTTTGTACTTCTTCTGTTTAACACACAAATATCATGCTGTTTTAACTTCGAATCTTTGTTGTGTTTTTGTTATTAACAGAATTTCTTATATAGGACCATTGTTGGTATCAAATTGGTATATGTCAATTCAATTGTTTAGAAACTAATGTTTGATTTTCAGGATCTAACAATTGGAAGACAAGACCTATCATGTGCTAACAATTTCTAATAGTTGGTATCTATCATGCAGGACCTAAAACATGATAAAATAGTTTTGATTGTATTGGTTTAAACATTAACATTCATTAATTTGATTAATATTTATTGTTAATTGGATTTTTGTTTATGTTTTTGTTTAGTAAAACCGGCTCAAGAGATCTATATCTTTCCTAACTCAAAATCTCTTTCTATAGTTGTGATTGCTTACATTGTAAATCTTTTGAAATCACAACTGTATATCATTCTATCTCTATTGCTCATATTCTGTGATGCAGGTTCATCTAAATGGAGTTTTGCTTTCTCACTTGATTAGTCATGAGGTTGTAAACCCAACAACTTTTATCCCAGACTACAGTCAAACTCAAACACATTCTATCTTACACCCTAAAAGGAAGTAACCTATCAGACTAGAGGTCACCAGGGAGTAACTGCACATGATGCAGCAAATAAGGATGTGTGAGATATTCAGTTGGAGAGTCACTACCTTATACACTAACTAAAATATTTCATATGCACAAAGTGAGAATGCACACACTTAGGATGAATTGACGGAAACCTATAATCCAACCATTTGATGGATAGGATTATAAGTTAAAGATTTTTCTTTAATGAACCAAGTGTCTTCACAGACATTAGAAGGGAATCTTGATCTCAATGCTAAATTCATAGATCATTGTTTACCTTCTCAGAATTCAAATCTGAAAACCCTAAAAAGGGAAAACTAGCAACTTGTAGATTATGACTCAGATTCGTCTGACGAGTCCAACAAGGATTTGGGATTTACGAACTCCCATTGCACCACCACTGACCTCTCTTGAAGGGGCTAGGGTGATTTTTCCTTGCAGGTACACTAATGGATGTTGGAGCTATGAGTGATATGAGTGATACACTAGTGAGCAAGAGTGTAAACACAGAGAGAAGTGAGACAATCAACACAAATGAGTGGAGAGAAGAGTGAAACACTTGTGAGGTACACTAAACACTATCACACACTCACAGTGAGGAAGAAAATGAAACTTCTTTTTTAACAAAAAACTCTATAATTGGTACAACTACTTTGTCAACTAGTTGATTGGAGGATTCCTCAACTAAGGGGGAGAAGTAAAGGGGGTACAAGAAAAAGGAGAGTAGGTTAGAAAGGGGGAGCATTTACAGACTGTGCTTTGGAAGAAAAGCAAGCATTTACAGACTTTGATTTGGAAGAGAAGCAAGTCAAGTTACTAAGGGGGAGCCTTAGATGAAGAAGTAAAGGGACTTTCAGTTAAGAAAGTGGAGATATAAGGAGAAGATTACATCACAATACTATTCTATTAGTTTTTCAATGTACTATGTATAAAGGCTAAGTGGAGGAATAGTAGATTTCCTAGAAGTTATAGAAATGGTATTGATTCACCATTGTCTACATATTAGGAACAATTGTTTTTCTTAAGTGAGAAAAGCTGTGTCAGAGAAGGGAAGTGATTGTAAATCAAGAACTGCTGATAATCACCAATGTAAGATATGAAGGATTATCAGGCAGAGATATGAAGAATCAGAAATGAAGATGAGTTATCTATTGAAGATCAGTTCAGTGCTAGAGGAACAATCATCTATCATTTCATCAACTGAGGATTCTGGAATTGTTAAATTCAAACCAGAGAAATTTTTTTAATGTACTGTTTACTAAGCTCCTAAATGCTTAATCTTTTTCTTGTTTAAGTAAGTTAGTTGAGTTATCCTCTAGGTATTTGCTTGTTATTGTCTAACAAACAAATAGGGGGAGATTGAAAGGCATATGATGTAGCCTATTTGTATTTCGAGGATACAACTCAACTTAAACAAGATTGTAATAGTAAATAGTATATAGACTGTCACAAGGAATCTCAGATTGTATTATCTGTCAAAAGAAAAAGATCAAGGTCAATCTACAGACTTGAGGAATTACTACATTGAAAGAAGTTCAGTCATCTGATCAAGCCTCATTGAAGTATTCATTAAGAAGTGGATTCATTTAAAGTGACAGAGATTTCAAAGGTGACAGAGACAGTACAGAAGAATTAAAGAGAGAGAGGAGAAAAGAAAAGGAACCACATCATAGAGTCAAAAATAAAGAAAAGCCGTTGGAGTTAGTCGTTCATGAACCAGACCGTGCATCGAGCGTCAACAATTATTCAGTGGAAGTTCTTTATTATTTTCAGTGGTCTACAGAACATATTTGGTTCTCAAAAGGAGGTATATTAATTCTTTTTAATTAATTGAATCAAGTAATTAATTTAATTAATAAATTAATTCTCACAGAATTAATTTATTCATTAAAGTAATTATTAGATTAATTAATCAGAATTATAATATAAAAGGAATTAAATTAAATGATTAGTTAAAATCATTTGATTTAACAAGGTTATAAAATCTGTTCTATTATTACTCTCAAGAGTAATAACGGAGAGTAATAACAGTCTTATGCAAAGCTGTCATAATGGACAGAGTAATACTGGACTGTCATAATGGACAGAGTAATACTGGACTGTCATAATGGACAGAGTAATACTGGACTGTCATAATGGACAGAGTAATACTGGACTGTCATAATGGACACTGTCATAATGGACAGAGTAATACTGGACAGAGTAATACTGGAGTGTCGTAATGGACAGAGTAATGCTGGACAGTCATACTGGACTGTCATAATGAAGAGTCGTAATAGCTTAAGTTGAGTGTCATAATGGAGAGTCATAATGAATCAAAATGTGACACATGAGACAGAAGATATTATGCAGATTGATTATAAAAGAAGCAGTAGCCATATACAGACACACGGACGAGCAGACCAGGAGAAAAAAAGAAAGAAAGAAAAGCTCTCATCTCTCTCATCTTCAAACAATTTAATTGCCATAAATTCTTGAGTTCTTGTATCAAAAATTGTATCCACTAGAACTTAATTATTTGTGATTCTTGTACTACTAGCGAATTAAGTTTCCTAGTTCTTATCTTGATTTTTATTAACTAAATTAGAAAAGTTCATGTCGAATTTTCTAATTAGTTTTTATCAACTTGATAATTAATCTGTACTGAAATTGTAACACCCATCAAGTTAATATATTGTTATATTCAACTTGAAATTTGTTTCAATTAATTCCGCACAAATTTGTTCAAGTCAAATTTAATTCAAAGAACAAATTTCGAATAAATGGTATAGATTGTATTCAACCCCCCCTTCTACAATCTTATCGGACCTAACAACCATAGATAAGTTTAAAGCCAGATTGGTAATCCAAGGTTTTAGACAAAAAGAAGGGATTGATTATTTTGATACTTATGTTCCTGTTGCTAGAACCTCCACTATTAGGTTGTTAATAGCACTTGCTGCTATACACAACCTTGTCATTCACCAAATGGATGTGAAAACTGCATTCTTGAATGGTGAATTAGATGAAGAGATTTATATGAAACAACCCGAAGGGTTTGTTATGCCTGGTTGTGAGAACAAGGTATGTAAATTGAAGAAATCAATTTATGGTCTGAAACAAGCACCGAAGGATTGGCATGATAAATTTAATACTGTGGTCTTGTCTAACGGTTATTTTCTCAACCAAGCAGACAAGTGTGTATATAGCAAATTTGATGCTTCTGGTAAAAGAGTTATAATTTGTTTATATGTGGATGACATGTTGATTTTTGGTACCGACCAAAATCAAGTGGATAAAACCAAGAAGTTCTTGTCATCTAATTTTGATATGAAAGACATGGGGGAGGCTGAAGTGATTCTTGGTATAAGGATCAAGCGTGAGAACAATGATATTTCAATTTCTAAATCTCATTATATTTAGAAGATTCTGAAAAGATTTAACTTTAAGGATTGTTCTCCTGTTAGCACTCCTCTTGATCCTAGTATTAAACTCCTACCTAATACAGGTGTTGCAGTATCTCAACTTGAATACTCAAGGGCTATTGGTAGTCTCATGTATGCCATGATTAGCACTCGGCCAGATATTGCCTATGCTGTTGGAAAGCTTAGTAGGTATACTAGAAATCCAAGTTCACATCATTGGCAAGCCTTAAGCCAAGTGTTCAAGTACTTGAAAGGAACCATGGATTACGGTTTGACATATACTGGATTTCCTTCGGTTATTGAAGGTCATTCGGATGCAAGTTGGATTTCCAATAAGGAAGATCATTCTTCCATAAGTGGATGGGTATTCCTTCTTGGGGGAGGTGCTATCTCTTGGGCATCGAAGAAACAAAGTTGCATTACTGATTCAATGATGTAATCTGAATTTGTGGCATTATCAGCGGTTGGTAAAGAAGCTGAATGGCTAAAAAATCTGATTTATGAGATTCCATTGTGGCCTAAACCGATATCACCCATATCTATCAGATGTGATAGTGAGTCTCCCTTGGCGAATGTTTATAGACAAGTGTTCAAAGGCAAGTCTAGACACTTAGGTGTTAGACACAGCATGATTCGTGAGCTTATCACACACGGAGTTATATCAGTGGAGTTTATAAGAACTCAACATAATTTAGCCGATCATCTAACCAAAGGATTGAGTAGAGATCTTGTGCACAAGTCGGCGGTAGGGATGGGATTAAAGTCCATCAAAAACCTCTCATGTTGAGATACCCAATTCCCATCTAATATGACATTAGGTGCTGAATTCAATGTGGAAAGCTTAACATTTAGATATTGGAACACATTAAAGTATCATCCCGAGGTATGTGTGCAGACCTGCAAGTTGAGGAGGTTGAAGTTTGTCTTCTTAATAGTTCTTTTGAAAAATTGCATAGGCAGGTGCAAGAATAAAAGAACTACCTATTTGAGCATGAAGTTTAGCCGCTTCAAGAAGCTTGGACTTGGCTTTGATATGCTTAAGAAGGATTGGACACTAGGCTAGTAAAATATAGTGTCGAGTAAGAACATTTGAGAATGTAAATTTATGTGTATATTATCTTCATGTATTCAATATGAATAACGAAGGTTCAATCCATAGTGACACCTTGGTATTCGAATATTTGGAATGTGTAATATACTAATGTGAAATTCAATCGCCACGATATTTCATTTATGCATAAGTTTGTTGTTTGTTGTGATTTTATTTAGTTAATCATGGATTACGCTAAAATGGGGGAGGATTGTTGGATATTTTAGTGGAATTGGATTGACTAGTTGATCAATGTAATCGTAATGTTACATCGAACAAGTCGGGAGAGTGCGGAGTGCATGCTCTGTTCGAGTTTGTTATGATTTCAGTATTATTGCTTATGAGACATGTCTATTGACATCAAACACATCTGTTAGAATGAGATGAATGAGATGTGTCTGTTGGCAAAAGACACATCTTGAGATGTGTCTGTTAGCATTAGACATGACTGTTGGAATGAGATGTGTCTGTTGGCAAAAGACACATCTTGAGATGTGTCTATTGGCAAAAGACACATCTGTTGACATCTATAAATAGGTGTTGCATTAATCATTTTCATAGAGTTGGTTCTTTTGAAATTCATAACAAAACACATTCTCTCTTCTTGTAGAATTTCTGACTTTATCCGATTGAATTATTTGGGTGAACCACAAATAACTTCAATCTGAAAGTGTTCACACGACTTCAGAAAAATCCAAGTAATCACCCTATTCCCCAACAATATATTGCCAAATTATTATTCTTTTATTCAACATTTTTACATATTAATCCTAACCTGTCTCTTCTTCCTTTCTAGTCAACGTCTTTCTTCCTCCATATCGGACCAAACTTCGATAACCACCGTCAAATTCCGGCTGCTATCGCCATCAATTTACAGTCACCCGTTTCATTTTCCTATAATTACATTCTCTAATCTTTTTTATAAATTTTTAATCTCTTTCTTTTTTTGATACATACACATTTGGGTTGATGTACATATAACTGTATATATCGATTGGAAATCTAAATTCAATTATGACGGTGATGCTATTAACTTTAACTAAGAGCAAATTCAGATTGGGCCAACTCTAACATGAATTTAACAATGATTTTGATTCAATATTTTGATAATTATTATTTAAAGCAAGTGCTTTTGTACGATAATAGATCCGGTCAACTCTAACATGAATTTAGCAGTAATTTTGATTCAATTATTTATTATTATTATTTAAAGCAAGTGATTTTGGTATGATATTGGTGATGTCAGAGGTGATGGCCGAATGTAGTGACATGGAGGTTGTGACCGAATGTGGTTGTTTTGTGGTGATTGTGTTGATTTGCGTGATTATTACTTAATTGTAATGATTTGATTTGCTTGTAGTGATTACTGTGTTGAATGTGATGATTGTACGTTGAGGATGTAGATATGGATTGATTAGTGAGTATTATAAAATAAAATTTGGTTTAACTAAATGGATGGTACAATGAATAAAAAATAAACTTTAGGATTATATCACATAAGAGCATGATTCTAATTAATTAATCCCACGTACCTATATACAAATTCACAATATACTTAATCCCCGATTCATATAATTATTTATTAAAATAAATATATCAAATACTTTGGTTGATGTGGGCCAAATTTTTAAAACTAATAGTGATATTATGTATAATTTAGTATTTTTGTCAAATTCGTTTAATAAAATTCATGTATTAACACAGAATTTAAGATAGTATCGTGGTAATATAGGTAAGTTATTCTTTTAGACTTGGATTAAATAAAAAAATAATGAAATTTTATATCAAGATCATAATACAATATTTTTTACATGTTACATGATCATAATAAAATATTATGCATTTGTTCAATAAATTAAAAATTTGGATTTTAATTTCATCTCTGTTGAATGGTTTTTTGAAATTATTAGGTTAAATCCCCTATATTTTGTCGACCAACTTACATATTTGACTTATATTCCTCTAATATTTATTAAATTTATTCTTTTATCTGAAATTAATAAAAATCCAATTTAGATTATTTAAGAATCATTATTCACATAAATATTAAGATTTATGAAGATTATATTATTAATCCTAACCCGTCTCTTCTTCCTTTCTAGTCCACGTCTTTCTTCATCCATATCGGACCAATCTTCGACCACCACCGTCAAATTTCGGCTACTATCACCATCAATTTTCAGTCACCCGTTTCATTTTCCTATAATTACACTCTCTAATCTTGTTTATAAAATTTTAATCTCTTTCTTGCTTGATACATACATATATGGGTTGATGTACATATAACTGTAAATATCTATTAGAAATCTAAATTCGATTGTGACGGTGATGCTATTAACTTTAACGAAGAGTAAATTCAGATCGGTTCAACTCTAACATGAATTTAACAGTGATTTTGATTCAATATTTTGATAATTATTATTTAAAGCAAGTGATTTTGTACGATAACAGATCCCGTCAGCTCTAACATGAATTTAGCGATAATTTTGATTCAATTTTTTTATTATTATTATTTAAAGCAAGTGATTTTGGTATGATACTGGTGATGTCAGAGGTGATGGACGGATGTGGTGACAGGAAGGTCGTAATCGAATGTAGTTCTTGTGTGGTGATTGTGTTGATTTGCGTGATTATTGCTTAATTGTAATGATTTGATTTGATTATAGTGATTATTTTGTTGATTGTACGTTGAGGATGTGGATATGTACGGATTGATTAGTGAGTGTTATAAAATAAAAATTGGTTTAATTAAATGGATGGTACATTTAATAAAAAATAAATTGTTAGTATTATATCACATAAGAGCATGATTCTAATTAATTAATCTCACCTATATACATGTTCACAATATACTTAATCCCCGATTCATATTCATATAATTATTTATTAAAATAAATATATCAAATACTTCGTTTGATGTGGGCTAAATTTTTAAAAATAATAATGATATTATGTATATTTTAGTCTTTTCGTCAAATTTGTTTAATAAAACTCATGTATTAACACAGAATTTAAGATAGTATCATATTAATATAGGTAAATTATTCTTTTAGACTTGGATTAAATAGAAAAAATTATGAAATTTTATATCAAGATCTTAATACAATATTTTTTACATGTCACATGATCATAATATAATATTATGCATTTGTTGAATAAATTTAAAAATTTGGATTTTAATTTCATCTCTGTTGAATGGTTTTTTGAAATTATTATGTTAAATCAGTTTTAGTTTTAGTTCTATTGGTTTTTTGAAATTATTATGTTAAATCAATTTTAGTTTTAATTCTATATTTTGTCGACCAACTTATATATTTGAATTATATTCCTCTAATATTTATTAAATTTATTTTTTATATGATATTGATAAAATTCCAATTTAGATTATTTGAGAATCATTATTCACATAAATATTAAGATTTATGAATATTATATTATTTAAAATATAATCCTCTCATGTGAGTATCAAGATTTTTGAAAATTATTTTATTTGTACAATATGTCTCTAATATTTATAAAATTTGTGAATAAATTTATATTTCAATTAGTTCAAGTATATAAACTATTTTACAAAATTTAGATTATTGATATATGTGGAATTATATTTCAGCTAGATCAGTTAGAACATGATTTTTCTCTTCTATATCAATTAGAATAGGTTTCTGCGCCGGTGTGGTAGAATCTGTTTAGAATATTACTAAATTAATATTTAAATATTAAAATAAATAGGATATAATCTAGGCCGTTAATTAAAGTTTAGATCTAACGATCAATATTTGTTTGGCTGTAGTACTGACAACCAAATATCCACTTTATGCTTATTATATATAGGATATAAATGTGCTTTACTAATTTGTTCACTTGTAGTACGGTAAGTTATGGCTTATTTTACCCGTTCTAGACCCGAGTTGAATATATTAGTATGCTTTCTTTGGTTTTATTAGAAGACATTTGTATACATTTTCTGAATGTGCTTAGCATGTTATCCATGGGGATCTCAATGTCGAACACCTGAATTTGGACATTTTTGCAAATATTATAGTTGGAGTAATAATTTATGTTGAATGAATACATAATAACAGGCAGCAATCAGTTAAACATTCTATAGATAATCTTCTCTACCCGCATTCTAATGGAGAGTACAAAATTATTAATGATAACAATGAATGCACAAATAATATTTGGAGAAGAAAGGAAAGCGAGAGTAACTTTAACACTCAGAAAATAGTAGTATTCCTTCTAATTCATCCAATTAGTCTCCAATCATTATATCACTTTACCACTGATTGGAGTCCCAAATGAATCTACTAACGGTCTCGGAAATATCAAAAGTACCCTTATTAGTCTGGACTTATTATATTGCAATAAATGTCAATATAAGACAAATAGTAGTAAAAAACAAATAAGGTAAAACAAATACTAAAACTTGCTAAATTATTCCTCATTACTCCCCCCTCAAGCTGGGCAGCAGACGAAGTAATTCCAAGCTTGTAAAGTAGATTGTAATGCTTGATGAAAATTGGCTATGTGAGAATATCCACAATGTGAGAATGAGACGGAACATGCTTGGTGACAATGGTTCCCGATTTGATTTTGTCACAACTAAAATGACAATCCACCTCGATATTTTTTATCCTTTCATGAAGGACTAAATTTGTTGCAATAGTTATTGCTGCTTTGTCGCCACACTGCAAAATAGTAGGATGTGTTACAACCCCACGTCTTTAAGCAAGGCAGCTATCCAAGTAATCTCACAGATATCAAGGCCATAGCCCTGTACTCGGCCTCTGCTGTGAACCTGGCTACAACTAACTGCTTCTTCGATTTTCAGGAGATAGGAGAGTTACCCAATATAATACAAAAGCCAGAGGTAGATCACCTTGTGACTGGGCAATTAGCCCAATCACTGTCACCATAAGCATGAATCTAAACAACTGAGCACTTGCAAGAAACACACCTTGACTAGGATTAGTCAACAAATACCTTAACACCCTATGAGCAGCTTTCAATGTTCAGAGGTTGGATTTTGCATATATTGACTTAATTGTTAAACAAAGAATGTAATGTCTGGACGAGTTACTGTCAAACAGATCAACTTGCCTAGCAAACATTGATAAGGATGAGGATTGAACAAGACATTATTAATTGTTGGTGTGAGTTTAATGTGTACATCCATAAAAAGTTTTACTGGTGAGGCACACTCCATGTTGTACTCTTTTAGCAAATCCAATGTGTATTTCTTCTTGGGAATAAAGAAGACATCAAGTGTTCGATCAATCTCAAAATATACAACATATCTAACATTAACAATATCCTTTGTATGAAAGTTAATGAACAACATCTTCTTCACTTCAGCAATATCATGAGGCGAGTTTTCAGCAAAAAGAAAATCATTGACATAAACCAACAAAAGAGCAATATACTTTTCTGTAGTCTTAACAAACAGATTGTACTCAATTTTGGACTAGATGTGATCATTATTGATCAAGGCCAAGGACAACTTAAAAAACAAGGTTCTAGGAGCCTGTTTCAAGCCATAAAATGACTTGATTAACCTGTAAACCAACCCTTGAGCTGAGCTGGAATTGTCTACAGTACATGAATAAAAAATCATGTTTCTCATGCCACTATACCAAGGTGGAAACTTCATATAAACAATCACTTGAAGTTCTCATGCAAGAAGGAATTGGTGACATCCATTTGTATGATTGTTCAGTCTTGTATAGTAGCCACAGCCAATAAAGTCCGAACTGTTGTTAGCTTAGCCACGGGTGCAAATGTATCCATATAATCCACACCATAAGTTTGTTTGCACCCAAGGATGACCAAACGACCTTTTTGTCTTTCAAACGTGTCAAATATATTACAGCGAGGTGGGAAAAGGTCCTACCCACAACTACAAAATATATTAGTATTTCGGTGAATCAAGCTTATAAATGTTAAGTTACTAGTTCTCCTAAAATCTCAAATTGTTAGGAGTTGGCCTTACCAGGATCATATATTTATTTTATTTGGGTCAAAGAATGGATCACTCGCTCGTTCGTGCCATTTTGGTCGAAATGTTTGGTCGATCAATTTTTAATATTAGGTAGGTTGTTCGTGCCTTTTTGACCCGCAATAGACTTTTCTGTAGTCTTAACAAAAAGATTTTAATCAGTTTTGGACTAGATGTAATCATTATTGATCAAGGTCAAGGATAACTAAAAAAACCAGGTTCTAGGAGCCTGTTTCAAGCCATAAAATGACTTGATTAACCTGCAAACCAACCCTTGAGCTGAGCTAGAATTGTCTACAATACATGAATAAAAAATCATGTTTCCCATACCACTGTACCAAGGTGGAAACTTCATATAAACAACCTCTTGAAATTCCTATGCAAGAAGGCATTGGTGACATCCATTTGTATGACTGTCCAGTCTTCTATAGCAGCCACAACCAATAAAGTCCGAACTGTAGTTAGCTTAGCCACAGGTGCAAATGTATCCATATAATCCACACCATAAGTTTTGCTTGCACCCAATGATGACCAAACGAGCTTTATGTCTTTCCATCGTGTCAAATATATCAAGGCGTGGTGTGAAAAGGTCCTACCCATAACTACAAAATATATTAGTATCTCTATGAATCAAGCTTATAAATGTTAAGTTACCAGTTCTCCTAAAATCTCAAATTGTTATGAGTTGGCCTTACTAGGATCACATATTTATTTTATTTGGGTCAAAGAGTGGATCACTAGGTTGTTCGTGCTTTTTTGGTCATATTGTCCAGTCGATCAGTTTTTAATACTAGGTAGGTTGTTCGTGCCTTTTTGGCCCAAGTGTCCGATCGGTCCAATTTTTAATACTAGGTGGGGATCTCGTCCCTTTTTAAGCCTACCATAACAGACAATTTCAATATTACAATAAATGAGAATATTGGGGGTAAGAGAGACTCGAAGCTGAGACCTCCCACAACCGAGTTCTGATACCATATATAAAAGTAATCAATCGCTCTAAAATGTTAAGGTGTTGGAGAAAGGTCCAACTAGATTGTCATATTATATTCTAACACTCCCACTCACTCAAAGGTCCATTTATGAGTCGAAGAATGGATCACGGGAATATTGGGGTACTAGGAGAGACTCAAACCTGAGACCTCCTACAACCGAGTTCTGATACCATTAGAGCTGGCAATTCGTGTCGTGTCGTGTCGTGTAATTCGTGTTTCATGTACCAAGAGGCTAACCCATAAACGAAACGAAATAAAATCGTGTATTGGAAATCTGAAACGAACACGAAACGAAACATTTTATGTAAACACGAAACGAAAAGTACACGAAATATTTTGTGTACTTTCCATGTACACGAAAACGAAATGAAATAATACACGAAAAGAAACGAAATAGTACACGAAATAAACTTGTACACGAAAATAAAACTTGACAGAAGCTTCAGTTGGATTCTTTGGTTCTTATTCGTCGTGCATATCGCCTTCATCCTCACTTACACTGTGTTCCAGAACTTTATAGTGAAAAGAAAAGAATGGAAAATGATTAATTTTCTCTTCTTCTCAAATCTTTCCAAAAGTGGGAAGAAGATTTTGAAGACAAATATAAAGAGAATTTATTCCCTAATCTTTAGCCTTCTTTTCTCTTCTTTCCAAAAAAATTATTCTGGAACAAGGTGTGGAAATTACTTATTAATTTTCTTTTCTTTTCTTTCCAAAAGATTTTTCTGGAACACAGTGTTAAGGATTCATATTGTATAAATAATATTCACAAATCATAATCAATTACAAGATTCTAGTTTAGATTAATATGTATACTATATAGTTTATATTATATATACAACTACATATTACATCGAAAATTAGGAATATGAATATGATAATGAGAGTGAACCGAAGATTACCGGAAGATTGGGGTCCGTTTCCTCCATAACAATTTTCTGCGACGGTAGTGAGATTCAGCAATGGTAGTAATAGTAATCGAGGCGCAGTTTTAAGAGTAGTTTAAAATTAGGGATATTATGAATGGTACCCTTCTGGTATTGGCTTTTCTGAATGGTATCACTGCATATTTTTGACTTACGAGTGGTACCATCAAGGTTTTGTCTTCTCAATAAAAATACCCCTCCGTCATTAAAAAGTTAGTCAAATAGTAATTTTAATTAATATTTTGAATGGTACCCTTTTGGTATTGGCTTTTCCGAATAGTACCACTGCATATTTTTGAAAATCGAAATTAAACTTCTAAAAATCGAAATTAATGAAAAATTGGTGAAAAATTAAAATTTAGGATCAGAAGCTCACGTCAGGGCACCCATTTAGTGGGTACAAGTACATACCATGACATGATTTGATGTTACTGCCATAGTTGAACAAAGTAAATGAAGAATTGAAATTCAGTTTTAATAATTTTATGAAGAAAACTGAGATCTCTAGCTCTTGTGCATGAAAGTGTCAGAGGATGAACCGTTTAAGATAATAATTAAATGAAAATAAACTATTTTTAGAGATTCAGATGTCCAGTAATTATTTCTGTCTGTCTACTGGTTCATTGTTCAACTTACAGATGCATGCAATTACACACTGGCGTGCTGTTCTTATACATGTATATTTGTAACTTAATTTTATTTAAGTCAAACCTAGTGGAGGCAAATTGGAAGACACAGTAGTCCTACATATTTAAGGCCAAAAATAGAAAAAGAACAATATTTATGTTCTAAAATAAATTTAAATTAAGTAATCATATTTGAGCTTTTCAAACAAGCATGATCCAACCACATTCCCTGTTCATGTCAAAAATATGTGGGTGTTTGTAATTTCATACTCTTCATTTTAAAATTTTAAAAATATTTTAAAAAATTTAAAAATATTGTAAGTAAAAAATATGCAGTGGTACCATTCAGAAAAACCAATACCAGAAGGGTACCATTCAGAATATTAATTAAAATTACTGTTTGACTAACGTTTGACTAACTTTCTAATGACGGAGGGGCATTTTTATTGAGAAGACAAAACCTTGATGGTACCACTCGTAAGTCAAAAATATGCAGTGGTACCATTCAGAAAAGTCAATACCAGAAGGGTACCATTCATAATATCCCTTAAAATTAAGACCTTTACTCTTTAATTTAAGACTTTAGTCAAAAGGTCCTAACCCGTGGAGTCGTGGACTGTGGTCAAATATTCAAACTTAAATAAAAATAATTTTTATTTATTTTATAAAAAAGTTAAATATATAATATTTATTTATATAATTTAAAATAATTATTTAATTATTTATTTATTTCGTGTATTTTTGTTTCGTGTCGTGTACCCAATGGTAAACCCAAAACCGACACTAAATTCATCCTTATAATTTCGTGTTCGTGTATTTTAGTGTTCGTGTACCGTAAAGGTCAAGCCAAACCCGTAATTTTCGTGTCGTGTTTTTGTGTCATATACAAAATTGCCGGCTCTAAATACCATGTTAATTAATCAGTCGCTCTAAAACGTTAAGGTGTTAGAAGAAGACCCAACTAGATTTTTCTTATTATATTCTAATACTCCTCACTCAAAGGCCCATTTATGAGTCGAAAAATGGATCACGGACACCCATCTTTAAAGCATAACTTGCATTCGTGTCCATATTTAATATTGAAAATATTGAAAGTCGCAGAGAGTCGAACATGAGACCTTTGATTATCTAAACTTTGATAAAATATTAAGTAAACAGCTCATTTAAAATTTAGAGAGTCGAACATGAGATCTTTGATTGTCTAAACTTTGATAATTTATTAAGTAAACAGCCATCAAATTAGTTCCCAAATTTTGACACCAAATGACATGACATTAATTTGATTGGTTATAATAATAATGGGCCCGCCAGGGCCATCCAATTAAAATATCACAAAATGCCAACTAATTAGTGTCACATCATTTGGTGTCAAAATTTGGTACCCAATTTGGTGGCTGTAGCATTACTCAATTTTAAGATGTGAAGGGAAGATCCTAACTATCTTAAACGAAAAGCCCAATAAACTTTTAAATCAAGTTCAAAGTTGAGTTTAAACACCCATGTTCTTCGTAATTAGGCTTCCTACACAGAAAGGTATATCTACTCATTACTCCATTGTCCTCTTGTCAAAGCTTAAAACATACAGTAATTTATAAAAGTAAAACTATTTTGTCACATTAGATTACTTACTAACAGCTCATTTGAATAAATGTCAAACTCATTATTTGTAATTTTTTTAACAGTTGTGTCAAAAATTTATCTAACATTGTCTGACGGCTTAATTTCATCTTGGATTCGAGCTGTTAGCTAAATATATCAGCTTAGCAATAGAATTATCCATGTTCAGTTTTTCACGGTGCAGTATATATACTATAGCAGTGACAAAAATCTTACCGCAATCTCGACTGACCTACAAAAAATAATTAAAACAGATTTTGACGGGATTGAACCCACTCCAGACCTTCAAATTTTCATTTTCCTGACCAAAGTAGAAATAACTTTTTGGAGAAAAATTATTAGTCCCAGTTAATATTTGTATTAAAGTGGTTTCGACTACTACGCAATAATATACACAGTTTTTCGGCTCCTTCGCTTCGTTATATACCACTAGCAAGTAAGAGTACCAAGCAAAGAACGTGCTACCACTACAAATTGTAACATTGGATCAAGGAGCTAGCTAGCTAGCGCATGCATTTGGGGGAATAAACATGTGCGAGTAAAGAATAATTACAAAATGGTCGCTATAGGGCTGAAAGATTCCAGACCATAAATGAATACTTTTGTGATTCCAATGCACATTTCTGCACAAATTAAAGCAGCTAGCACTACAACTACAAAATCTTCCACGCGTAGGGATTTTTCTGCGCAGTGTATATGCCTGTTTGCAAACAACATGTTGGTGCAGTGGTTGAGCCACTGGCCTCTTTTGAAGGAGGTCAGGGGTTCGACTCCTGCGTGTGCGTGAGTTTCCTAGTTTGTATTAGGTTTTCTTTCTGTATTTGTAATTCTGTATTTGGCCGGGAGTTCTTCGGAAACAGCCTTCCTATTGTATAGGGGCATGGTCTGCGTACATCTACCCTCCTCAGACACCACTTTGAGTGGTATTATAACTGAGTAAGTCTTGTTGTATTTGGCCGGGAAACAGCCTCTCTATTGTATAGGGGCATGGTCTGCGTACATTTACCCTCCTCAGACACCACTTTGAGTGGTATTATAACTGAGTATATTTTATAACGATTAATTAATTATACTAGCTGAGGAAAATGAGTATCAAATTATTGCCCTAATTAAGCCAAATAATATAAATTTTAAAAATATATATATACTCCCTCCGTCCCTCGTGGTTGTTTACATGGGGATGGACACGGAGACCAAGAAAATATGTAAAAAATGAGTAAAGTTAGATGAAAAGTGGGTAAAGTGGTGGGACCTATTAATATTTAATTATAAATTTGAGATAGTGCAGGAAAGTAGTGAGTATAATAGTATTTTTTATTGTTAAATATGTGAGATAGTGGATGTAATTAGAGGTGTTCGCGGGTCGGGTTGGCCGGGTTGATGACGTTTTTGCAACCCGACCCAATTAAATCGGTTTCAAAATTTTTAACTCAATCCGTAAAAAATATTTTATAACCCAACCCTACCCATTATATATCGGTTTGGGTTGGGTTGGTTCGGTTTGAATGGGTTAAATAATTTTATAAAAAAAATTAAAGTAAACAAAGTAAAGCTCATTTTGAGAACTTAAGTAAAATTAAATTATGTGTAACCTAGGATTTTATTGTTAATATTTAATTTAATTATTGTTATAATTTTAGTAATGTAAATTACATAGTAAATCATAGGCATACACGCCATATGTAATCATACATCTATAAATAAAATTATATTAAATTATAAAATAAAAATTATATATTAGATCGGGTTGGGTTGGGTTGACCGAAAAAATATAAAACCCATACCCAACCCATTTAAATCGGTTTGAAAATTTTCTAACCCAATCAAGTATCGGGTTTTTTTTTTATCGGTTTGAACGGCCGAAAAAAGGGTCGGATTGGGTCGGTTTGATCGGTTTGGTGAACCCATGAACACCCCTAGGTGTAATAGTGAGAGAAACTTACTATTTTTGGAATGTAAAAAAATGAAAGGCACACCCCAAAATAGTAACTGTAAAGAAATGAGAGGGGTAGAGAGAGTATATATAATAGAAGAATCCAGATGTTACATAGTGCTTTCTGAATTATGATCCTTGAGCATGCATATAATTGCGGGTCGCACTATTGCAGCGTCAGAGTTGACATACATGATACAAACATGCAGCTATACATAAAAACTAGTAGCATCAGACTTCGTTTTAAAACAAAATGAAAGGGTCGAGTAATTTATAAACAAAAATAAAAGGGTAGAGTAATACATTTACATGCAAACAAAACGAACTCTAACTTATCTAGGTTAATATACAACTTATCTAGGTAATTTTTTTTACTAGAAAAATATAAAGTTCCATTTTCTTTCGTTCTTCTTTTACTTGTTTATGGTTACCGTTGAGGCGTTGACACCGTGACATGTTCATTGAGGCATGGTGATGACACTGATATAGATGAGATGCCAGTTAAAGTGAGCTTTCTGCCTTCAGCAATAGAATGACATAACTTTGCACAATTATAATTTTATATCAAATTCAAAAAATTTACATTGATATGACATATAATTTTATATCAAATTCAAAAAATTTACATTGATATGACATAGAAAATTATATGTATAAAACGAGTTTTTTATATATGATTTTCCAAACAAAAAATTTTGAATAAGTATCTTGATCCCGATTACTTATAATTTATAGTTAATTAACTCGGAACTCTTGATCCACACCAAGCTAAAAACATACTAAATTCAGCACAAATTATGTCTTTTTCTCCAATTGCCATACTATCTAAAAGAAATAATATAGTGATGGGAAAAAATTAAAAAATCAATAGTGATACCGAAAAAAAAACTAAATGTTTTCTGGATCTGGTGTACTGCAAAAATAAATATCTTGTTGATGTCAATGGAGATTTATAACTACTGACTCACATAACTGTATATATATTAAACATTCAATTCATGGAAGAAAAGAATAAGAAAGAGTGCTACTTTCTCAGGACTCGGGCTTCTACTTATTAAACCATTTGAAAATTTTAACTACTTTGGATCGCCACCTATTTCAAGATGATGGTGTTTCACATGGTTTTGGGATCGCACCCTAGCTATACATACATATATACCTTGAGAGGCGTTCATGTCTATATGTACATACATACCGCAAGGTAGTGCTTCCATGTGTAATGTGAGAAAATGTTTTGGTGGTGATATACACACTATTAATATTGTAAATGAAGACTTGGATCGTTTCTTTAAAACGATTAATACATGTTACTTGGAGTATTAATCAAGTAGAGATTAATTGTATAATGCTATATATATGATCAGTTTGCTCATTAAAGTTAAACTAAGTACAAGGGTTAATATTATTTTGCCCGTATCCGGCATGTAGTAATTTCGTATTATAAACATGAATATGAATATGGTTACAAACATCACTCGCTGGATGTAAGGGGCATCAATGCTTACTTGTTAGCAGAGGCTAGGCCATGAATAGGCGTGTAAATATGTAACTCCTTGTACATGTTTTGGTTCCAATCACATTTTTATTAATGTGCATAATCTTTTTCAAAGTGACTATAATATCTATCAATAGATTATCGAATGATTTTTAAAATTTACTATACTGGTAGCATATTCAACTGCTATAGCACCAAAAGTCAAAGTTATATTTGCCTAGTTTTCAATGCCTAAAAAGTACAAAGAGGAATCGACGAACACCTAACGAAGAAGCCAAGCTAGCTTAGGGCATTGAGATATGGGTCCTGGAAATATTCATTTAATAAAAAGAATCATACAGGAATAATTAACTCATTTGAAAACCTGACAAGGTATTTTATTGGTGACAATTCCATCCTTTTCGTTTGAGAAAGAATTGCGGTTCAATACTTTTCAGGATATGGGTTTTATTCACTTTTAATTATATTGTCAGTCCAATTAAAAAGTGATAGATCAGATTCCACTTCTATATATCATGTTTCATGTAAGTCTCAATTATATGTGTGTTTTGTGGGTTAAAGATATATAGTTCTTCAGCCATTCGTCCCAAAAGCAAGCTTCTCCCTCTAAGCTTATTTGAGTTTCGTAGCAGAAGATAGACAAAATGGAACCAACCCAACATAGTTCACTAGAAGATTTGGTAATGGCTCCCCAGAGAAGACATGAAACTAAATTTGCAGCGAGTGATTACCAGTACTTCCCTAGTACAGCTGGCTGGAGCTACGAGTCGTCCTTGAATTATAACGACAGCTGCTTAGGTTTTTCTACATCAAGCATTCCATACTCACAACTCATGATGCTCACTTCACTAGTAGAGTCGCAAACTACCTTTGCATCATGTCCTTCCAATGAAATACAACCATATTTCAGTACCTACACACC
The DNA here is from genome assembly GCA_037693485.1 of Kitagawia praeruptora. NCBI lineage: Eukaryota > Viridiplantae > Streptophyta > Magnoliopsida > Apiales > Apiaceae > Kitagawia > Kitagawia praeruptora. The sequence continues at coordinate 35,685,780 of CM075350.1, forward strand.
TCCGTATCAAGTACTAGATGTGTTCGAACCAAAAACTGGTCCTAATGTAAATGTTCATAACTATAACATTGGTAATGACATAGTTTACGATTTTAAAGAAAGATATAGTTGCAGCTCATCTAGCGATATGAGGGATTTAGAGCTTCCAGTATTTAGTATTGGATCATTTGAAGACAAGAGAAGAATTAGGAACAAAATTAAGGTGGAAGGACAGCCGTCAAAGAATCTAATGGCAGAAAGGAGGCGAAGGAAGAGACTAAATGACCGGCTTTCAATGCTCAGATCAGTCGTTCCTAGAATAAGCAAGGTACGTAAAAATACTAATCCCCATTTCTCTCTTACGCATATGTTTCATTTCAGGTACACATATGTACCTCATTTAAAATAACATGATCGATCGAGTTATGTTGACTAATATATATGCAGATGGACAGAACATCTATACTAGGAGACACCATAGATTATATGAAAGAGCTCCTGGAGAAGATTCATAAGTTAAAAATGAACGACACACAAGCCAATAGGGATCAGATAAATTCTTTGGGAAACTTGGAGGACCTAAATAAGATCACCGAAGCAACAACAAAGAATTCATCCAGGGTACGTGTGTGTACATATGTCAATAGAGAATACTAGCTTATAGATACCCTAGCTAGAACAAGATTTAATATTTATAGCTTTTACTTTGGTCTCTAATGCTAGGGGAAGTATGTGCATGAGTTTTCTGATTAAGAATCTTGTAATGTTGTTGTTAGCAGTTCGATGTTAAAAGGAAGGAGAAAAGTACAGAGATCGACATCTCGTGTCCAGGGAAGCCAGGAATGGTGTTATCAACACTGAATACGATAGAAGCATTAGGCCTTGACATTCAGCAGTGTGTTGTTAGTTGTTTTAGTGATTTTTCTTTGGAAGCTTCTTGTTCGGAGGTATATTAATAAAACTTATTACTACTAATTTGCTTATACATATATAAAGAATCTAGTGGTTTAAATTAAATATCAAAATTGCAAGCATATATGTGCGTTATGTAACTTCATTGATGGATTTCAGGCAGAGGAGCATCGTAGATTCATCAGTAATGAAGATCTTAGACGAGCATTATCAAGAAACGCTGGTTATGGTGGGAGATGTTTGTAGCTGACATACTTGCGAGAAATTTTTACATTGCTATTCGCAGCTTTTAATTAGGTGTAATGCTGTGTGTCTTTTGTGTTGAGCTACATGCATGCTAAAGTTGCACTACCAATCTTCTTTGGATATGATGCTTGTAAACTTAGACAATCATTCGATACACTACATTACAACAATAAATCTTATCATTCGAAATAATTGATTAATGCCATTGACTGTCGTTGTTTAAGGTATGTTCCGTACTTTTAGGTTGATGATGTTCTCTCAACTCTGTATCTAGTTTAGATCGGCCCATGTCTTGTTAGATATGGGTTGAATCATTATCAAGCCCATGATTGCTGATCAATAAAATGCTTCGTCAAAAGATATTCGGTTCACAATATTAAGACCTTAACCCAACTTTTGTTGGATCAGCATATTGAAGTAGTGCTAGATGCACAGAAAATATTTGGTTCATATTAATGTGAATGCAGGGGCCCATTGAATTATAACCAATCAAATTGAGACACTTATCATTTTGTGAAAATTTTTGTTAAACATTATGTGACTCTAGCATTTTCCTTAATATTAAGACCTCCTCTCCTATAAGTATAAGTAGTGGTGAACAAAATACCGAATTGAAACCGAAATCGAACTGAAACCGGTGAAAATTGAATCGAAAAAATTGAAATTGAAATCGAATCGACGACTGCGGTTTTCGATTTTTAAAAACCGAGATTTTCGGTTCCGGTTATAGGTTAAAACTGAACTGGCTAAAACTGAACCGAATCGATTATTAAAATAACTATATATATATATATATATATATATATATATATATATATATTATAAATTTATATAATTTATATGTATTCTTAAAATTCATAAATATACTATATCTTGAATTATAATTAAACTTAAAACGATGTCGGATGAGAAAAGGGAAGATGTCGGAGCTGGATATATTTAATATAATTCTTTATCTTAAATTCTTAGTTATGTACAGAAATGCAAATTCTTCATAGCGGGAGAGGTTGAGTGTCCGAATTTTAGCAGCCTAAACATTTGTCTTTTTTTCGAAAAAAAAAACAGCAGCAGAAGAACTTCATAAAAGCGTAAATACAGTAAAAGTTTTTAGCTCACATTAAATAAATATCTGAGTAAATTACAAACATACGTATAAGATTTTATTAGCACCCAAATTCAAAGTGCGTGTTGATTTCATCATAAAAAACAGAGACGGTAGACTTCTCATTTGATTCGTAAACAATAAATAATATTAATAATGTGTGATTTGAAGAAAATAGAAAGATTTGCTATGCAATTTCCTCAAATCTTGAATAACGTTCACAAAAGCTGACTATCTTATTATGATATATTTATGATTTTTTCGTTCGATTTTATAACCGAAACCGAACTGTTAAAAATCGAACGGAGCTTTTTAAAACCGAAATCGGCAATTCGGTTGTGATTTCAAGTTTAAACTTTTAAAATCGAAAATATGCGATTTCGGATCCGATTTCGGGACATAACCACCTCGAACCGAACCGTGCTCTCACTCTCACGGCTCTAAGTACTTGAGAGGTTAAGCAATACATATAGAAGCTGTATCTAGGAATTAATCGATTATCGATCATCCTATATACTTTAGTATATTACATTTTCAAATAAAAAACTTATTTTGTTAGGTCCCAAATAAGGGACAACCCTTGACGCAACGGAATAACACCCCAAAGAGAAGACTACGACCACAAGTTATAAGCTATAAAAAGACAATAATCAAAGTAAACACACAAAGAAGAAGGAATTTTGTTGGCCAAGTGAAAGAGCCTTTTTCTTGTATATATTGATACGTTTCTATTTTCTGTATACAATATCACAAATCATAAAAACCTAGCTAATTCACTACCGTTTACATATCATATTAACTATGTGCCTAGTTTAAGAATTAACCCAAAAACACTTTTGGGCCAAAAATACCCGCTCCAAGTCGCCTCACCACGGGGAGCTTAATCCACACCGTGGTGCAAAAACTTCTGCCCCTACCTCAATAAACAGGCCTTCTTCACCTCCAAATCCGATCTCCACCGTTCAGAATTTAGATACATGAGTAAGGAAGACGCTATCCAAAATTCAGGACGATCCGACCGTTGGAACTCCGGGAAACGTAAAAACAAAACAGCTAACGCAACCAGAAAAAATTACTACGAATTTTTCACATTAGCACCAAAAAACTAGCCCAACCTTTCAATCTCACAATTCTCCACCTCGTACATCATTTGATCAACCTCAAATTATGGACGAACACTGAGAATACCATGAAAGCCTTGATATGTAAACCCCAACCGACTGCTCTGATACCAATTGTTAGGTCCCAAACAAGGGACAACCCTTGACTGGGATCAAGCCACCGTAGTTCACACCATGGGGTGAAATCTCCACCTCACCCCAACACTGCCCCGAAGGGCAATCAACACCGGATGATATTTAGCAAGTCCAAACAATGTTGAAACTTGCTCCCTGCAGGCAATGAGACTAAATCCCAAGTTTGTTTCTTTTTCAGAGTCTCCGTCTCTTCTTCCTTCGCTACCAACCAACTCTCACTATTACAATTCCGAATAGCTTCTTTGAAGGAAATAGGCTCATCATCCTCCACCGAGAGTGCATACTCTACTGCATTAACCTGCCCGTAGTGTTTCAAAGGCTTATCTGATCCAAGCTTTTGAACTTGTTTGTATGCCCTTTTTGGCCTAGCAGAAGCCAAACTTTCCTCGAACTGTTGTCGTTCGCGTGCCTGCACATTTTCTTGCTCAATAGTCTCATATTCAAACTCATCATCCTTATCATCATGAGTGTCTCCATGATCTTCCTGTTGAACATGACTAGAACCTGGATGACTTGCTGATTCTATCTCAACCACTTGAGACTTAGAAGTCTCAATGTCACCACCACTAATCACCTTAGCTTTCGGAGAAGCTACCATAGTGTCCTCATCAAACGTAACATCCCTGCTGATTATAAACTTAGAATCATCAATAGACCAAAGACGATAACCTTTTGTACCTGTTGCATACCCCAAGAATATAGCCTTCTTGGCCTTCGCATCAAGTTTTCCCTCGTCAACATGGTAGTAGGCTGTGCACCCAAAAATTCTAAGTCTCCCATAATCTGCATGTTTTCCAGACCATACGTTATAAGGTACATCTCCATATAGAGATGCATGAGGTGACCGGTTGACAATATAGCGAGCTGTATTAATTGACTCCGCCCACCATTCTTTACCCAAACCAGCATAGGATCGCATACACATTGATTTTTCCCGCAACGTGCGATTGAGCCTTTCCGCAACCCCATTCTGCTGTGGTGTTTTTCTGACTGTCCAGTGTCTAACAATGCCTTCCTGATCACAAAACTCCTTAAAAGCACCATCTGTATACTCTATACCGTTATCAGATCGCAGTGTCTTCAACTTTTTACCAGTTCTGTTCTCAACCATTATTTTCCACTTCTTGAATATATTGAATACCTCATTCTTATGCTTCATGAAATACACCCAAACATATCTAGAATGATCATCAACAAAAGTGACAAAATACCTCGAGCCTCCCTTGGAAGTGACTGAAGCTGGACCCAAACATCTGTATGCACATAGTCTAATATACCTCTGCTTCTATGTTTACTTGCCTTGAACTGAACCCGGTGTGCTTTACCATACACGCAATGCTCACAAAAATCCATGCAAGCCTTTTTTAAGTTCTTCACCAAACCCTCTTCACCAAGATAATTTAGACCTTTCTCCGACATATGCCCAAGCCGCCTATACCATAACCTAGTGCATTCACATGGGTCTCCACCACTGCCAGTAGCTACAACCGCCACACTATCAGTCACCGTTGTACCCAAAAGTGCATAAAGATTTCCTCGAGATATACCTTTCATCACAACCAAAGAACCACGAACAACTTTCATCTCACCGTCTTGTGTAACAATTTTGCACCCACCAGAATCCAAAGCACCAATAGAAATAAGGTTTTTCTTCAATTCAGGGACATGTCTCACATCCGTCAACGTTCTTACCACTCCATCATGCATCCTAATCCTTATAGAACCAAGTCCTACCATTTTACAAGCATGGTTGTTCCCCATAACTACGGTTCCACCTTCGACGCCTCTATAAGTTATAAACCAATTCCGATTTGGACACATATGGTAAGAGCAACCAGAATCGAGAATCCACCTGTTTGTGATTTCTCCTTCACATGTGACAGAATAACAATCATCACTGCCCCCTTCCTCTGAAGCATAACCAACCTCGTCTTTCTCTTGAACTTTTCTGGTATCCTCGTTGTTCTTGTTCTTCTTCCAAGCAACCCTTTTATTAGGACAATTTGCTTTATAATGCCCAGGCTCACCACACTTGTAGCACTTTCTCTCTGCAGGAGGTCTAGAATTTGACTTAGACTTGCCTCTCTCACCTTTTCCTCGATCATTGCCTCTACCCCTTACAAACAAACCTTGTGCCTGCTCATTATTACCACTAGTATCCATACTACTAGTTGCAATCTTCCGAAGATCATCCGCTAAAAGTGAAGTTCTAGTATCATCCATCGTAAGAGTGTCACCCACAAGCATCAATGTTTGTACAAGGTTCTCATATAACTTCGGCAACGAAAGAAGTAACAAAAGTGCTTGATCTTCATCACCTACCTCCACATCAATATCCTTCAAATATGATATGCACCTATCAAACTTGTTGATGTAGTCCCGGATAGATGACCCTTCCTCCATCTTGCAAGTATATAATCTCGACTTTAAATAGATCCAATTAGTTAGAGTCTTCGTCATGAAGTTGGACTCCAACTTTATCCAAACAGCCGCAGCCGTTTTCTCGCCATCAACCAAGAATGCAAAATCTCTCTCGAGGCATAACATGATTGAAGCTCGTGCTTCGAGATCTAATTCTTCCCAGTCTTCATCCGACATATCCTTGCCCCCCTTTGCCTTACCCGACAAAGCTTTGTGTAACTTTTGCGAGATAAGCAAATTCTTCATCTGCATCCTCCAATAGGAAAAATCATTCTTCCCACTGAATTTCTCTATCTCGTACTTCCCAACTTTGACTACACCGCCAGTAGAAGCCATACCTAACTTGTTGCACAACCAGTCTCTCTCAGGAATTTTACCAAACACCTTGTGTGCACCACACAAGACTTAACCCAGAAATACCTCAAATCGGAGCTTTACTACCCAAATCTGATTCAGGCTCTGATGCCAATTGTTAGGTCCCAAACAAGGGACAACCCTTGACGCAACGGAATAACACCCCAAAGAGAAGACTACGACCACAAGTTATAAGCTATAACAAGACAATAATCAAAGTAAACACACAAAGAAGAAGGAATTTTGTTGGCCAAGTGAAAGAGCCTTTTTCTTGTATATATTGATACGTTTCTATTTTCTGTATACAATATCACAAATCATAAAAACCTAGCTAATTTACTACCGTTTACATATCATATTAACTATGGGCCTAGTTTAAGAATTAACCCAAAAACACTTTTGGGCCAAAAATACCCGCTCCAAGTCGCCTCACCACGGGGAGCTTAATCCACACCGTGGTGCAAAAACTTCTGCCCCTACCTCAATAAACAGGCCTTCTGCACCTCCAAATCCGATCTCCACCGTTCAGAATTTAGATACATAAGTAAGGAAGACGCTGTCCAAAATTCAGGACGATCCGACCGTTGGAACTCCGGGAAACGTAAAAACAAAACAGCTAACGCAACCAGAAAAAATTACTACGAATTTTTCACATTAGCACCAAAAAACTAGTCCAACCTTTCAATCTCACATATTTGTTATTGTATTCAAATTTTGTTGTCCTCTAGTTCCTATTATCTCTTTACTAATTTCACACAATTTTGATTTTTAAAAATAAAACAATAATTCTACGAAAGTCAGACGTTTGCAGTTTGTTGAGTCTTTCATACGATTAAAGCCATACGCTTTGCCATATCTTTGTGTAGAGTATTAATTATGGTTATATACTTATATTCTACAATTGCTCTCAATAATATTCAAACAACTCCATTAGTTAGTGGTCTATTATAAAATCAACCAAACGATAACATTAACCAAACAACTCCATTAACGCACATCAGATGGTAAAGAACCCAGAAGACTTTGATTATTAATGGTGTAACTTTTAATTAATTAGTCCCAAAGCTATGTTTAGTGCACAAGTATGCAATAAGGCCATCATAAGGGCATTTTACCAGTTCCGCAGTTTGTGGGACTAGAATTAAAAGATCATGGCAATGTTAAAACAATGCGAGGCCCCAGAAAATTCATTCTGTCGTATTTAAACTTTAATAAGCAAGGTCATTTACTTTAACCAGGTTAAACTGGATCAATAATAACAACAATTAATAAAATAATTTCATACTTTAAGTCTTTAATTATAGGGTGATGGTCCTAAATGTCCACCTCCCAAAACATTTGGCCCGAAATACCCATATTCGGGATGGAGGACCCTAAATATCCACGGGACACGCATGTTGAAAAGGAGTATCCGGACACTCCTTTGACACATGCGTGTCCTTCACAAAATCAATATCATATTGTAGAATTTTGGTCAGTTAGGGAAGCACATGTTGCACATGCGTGACTCGAGATACGCATGTTCAACATGCGTGTCCAAGCCACTGTTCATTGCCCTCAACCTCATGCCGGCATCGTTTTTATCGACCAAAATTTTGACCAATCTGTTCACTCCTTTTCCGACATCATTCAGTACCATATTATATATCAAATTGTTCGTCTTCTCTCCCTCTACAACCCTATACCAATAGATTTCCATTAGTTTTGCTGGATTTAAAAGTTCCAATTCGAAGCTCTTTTCCCGATCAGTTTTTCCGGTGACCTGTGTATGTCCCTGCGGGGCCGAAAAACAACAAACGAACAGGATAAAATGAAGAGCAAAGTGTGGGCTTTGTTTTGATACATTCAGAAGAAGTGGAGGTTGATAGAGTGTGGAGAACGGGGAGGTGGCGACAGAGTGACGATTTTGAAGGAGAGAGAACGCCGGAGTCATTTGTGTGAGAATGACGTCAGATGACGCTATCACGCATTTCAGAGATGCGTGGCACCTGTTGCGCATGACAGAGATGCGTGTTATAGGACACGCATCTCTTCGGTTTTGCCCCGAAACCGCATGTCTTCGGTTTTAAAAATTGAAAATCGCAACCGTAACCGAACCGTCGGTTTCGGTTTCGGTTTTAAAAAGTTCGGTTCGGTTTTTAACGGTTCGGTTTCGGTTTTAAAACCGAACGAAAAAGTGTAAGCTCAGTTCAATTTTTAACGGTTTGATTTTGGTGATGTATTCAGTGTTGTTTAGTTAGTATAATTCGGAAGTTTTTAAACTATTACAGTATTACCATTGCTTCAAGGATTGTTATAAAAGCCTGATGAATCAGGTACTGTAGTGTCCACTTGGTCAGGAAGAAAGGAATGTGGTAGAAATAGAAGGTAAGTTTGTGAACAAAATCGAAAGTGGAAGAGGACGATCTTAATATGGAATAGCAGCTAAGAAAAATGAGACCGCAAATGTGTTATGATGACATTTTTTTGTTGAAGGAATGAGTAACAATTATCTCTAGTTTGAATTTACATGTTCTGAGAATATTTCTGTAAGGATTGAAATATAACTTATGCATCGTTACTAAGGAATTCATGATCAATAATTTATCACATTTAATGGACAAACAAATGAATAAGAAAATAAAAAAATAATAAAGACAGAACTCATGTATTTCCATCTGCAGGCAAAAGATTTACATAAACAAGAGGTGCCAAATTTCAAAAAAAAAGAGACAAAAACACTGCAACAGCTGCTCCAAATCCTTAGCCTCATACATTTGTTTCTCCATTATCATCTCCATCATTGAACTCTTGAAATCTTCATAGGGATTCTGTGAATTCTTCACCACTGCAAAACTCTCATACATTCTGTGAATTATATATTTATTTATTTATTTTAATAATCGGTTCGGTTCGGTTTTAGCCGGTTCGGTTTTAAACTATAACCGGAACCGGAACCGAAAGTCTCAGTTTTTAACAATCGAAAACCGCAACCGCCGGTTCGGTTTCGGTTTCGGTTTTTTCGGTTCGGTTTTGGCCGGTTTCGGTTCGGTTTCGGTTTCAATTCGGTTTTTTGCTCACCCCTAAATCGTATCATACTACACGGTTTTTATATTTTGTGATGTGGTTGTGATTTCAAATTTTAACAAATCGTGCTATGCGGTATAGATTACGATTTTAATTTTTGAAATGCGGTTCAAACTACACCGCAATATTTAGTATATTATATAATTATATATATATAGGGGCTGCTCAAATGAGACCCCTCTTATAATGAGACCCTCACTTATAATGAGTCCCCCTCATATTTCTTGTATTCTAGAGGGCTCCGCCAGGGGCACCCAATACGAAAAAGTCTTATAATTCTATCCTCTATTCATTTATCTGAAGTAGTTTGATTTTCACGGAGATTAAGAAAAGGTAGTAAAAATAATAGAGTAAAGTAAGTTGAAAAGTGGGTAAAGTGATGAAAAATAGTGTTCAAAAATAGTAAGTATAATAGGTTCATTCTTTTTGGGACATACCAAAAAAGAAAGAGGTTCACATAAAATGGGACGGAGGGAGTATTATCTGTTGGAGGCCCACTTCCTTAACGGGCTGGATCGAAGGCCCAACACTCCGAACCCGAATGGAAGCCCACATTCATTCGGCCCATTTAAGGTACAACTAGACCTGGCAATTCGGGTCGTTCCGTGTACTTTCGTGTCGTGTACATTCGTGTTCGTGTATCGAAAGGGTAAACCCATATCCATATCCATTTAAGGTTCGTGTACCTTCGTGTTCGTGTACCTTCGTGTTCGTGTAATTTCGTGTCGTTTATTCGTGTCGAGTAGGAAATTACCGGCTCTAATAAGCATAAACAAGTTTACTATATTGACACGGCTTATTCTATATGTTTCCTTTTGTACACTTTTTAAAATAGGGGGTGTCAGGAAAAACTAACGGTTCTTGCTGCAGAAGTGCTAGAATTCAAGTTACTTTCTCACCACCTACTATTTTAGGACCATAAAGTTGCTAGAAATTCACTGTCCGGCTGCATATAACACCATTTTTGGCTTCTAGGACTGATTAATTACATCTCTTTGATTGTATATATCGATCATTGATATTATATTATAGCCATCTTGGAACATGTCAGAACTTGGCCAAAATGAGTGTTCAAAGTGTGTTGGTAACATGCTCCAAGAGTTTACAATATACATTTATATAATTTTAAAATATTTATTTATTTATTTCGTGTACTTTCGTGTCGTGTCGTGTACCTAAGGGTAAACCCATATCCATACCCATTTAGGCCTCGTGTTCTTTCGTGTTCGTGTACTTTCGTGTTCGTGTATCGAAAAGGTGAACCCATATCCATATTTTTCGTGTCGTTTATTCGTGTCGTGTACCAAATTACCGGCTCTAGGTACAACGGCCGTATGGTTGCACTTCCTAAGAACGTGGGACACTACGATGTACGTGACCTATTCCTCGGTAACCGCCCGAATAGAGAAAATAAGTTGAGTCAGGTTTGATTTTACCATTCACTCACAATCACACACAAAAACACAGACTCTCTGCGTTCAATATTACATGACAAAAACCAGTTAACTTATTCTCACACCGGAGGTGAATCGGGGGGACAATCCCTCGCATTTTTCTCACTTGCAGGACCGACCGAAGCAAGGCTCGACAGATTTCTGGTTGTAACATTTGGCGCCGTCTGTGGGAAACGCAGAGATAAGTTTATGTTGAGCTCTACAATCAATCATGACGAATGAAACCAAAATACCAATAGCTGACGATAGTACCGTGGCTGGAAACAGTCACACCACTCCTCCCCTAATCCCGAGGACAACTCCCATCACCCCAAGGCTGTTGAATTTTGAGGAAGAAGGAGATATGCCGTCTCCCGAAGAACAACAGGAGATGCTCATGAAATGGCGAGAGGAACGAAAGGCTAAGGGGAAGCGGAAGAAAATGGAGAAAGAAAAGAGCAATAGGGAGGCCGAATGTCTGGCCAAGAAGATGGAGGTCGGTCGCTTGAGGCTAGAGGCCCTAAAGCTCCAAAGGGAGGAGATTGAGTTGCAGGAGAAAGCACTCCGCGAGGCTCTAGAAGCCGAAGACCCGGAGCATGAAGATCGAAGGGATAAGAGGCCGAGGAATAGGAATGATGAAGATGAGTCAAGGGACTCTGAATCACACTCTAGGAGAACCCGTTCGAAGGCAGTGTATTCCTCTGATTCGGAGGAAGAAGGTCCACACACGGATGACCGTATCCGAAGGATCGAGAAGGCTATGTTTGGGGAAAGAAAGGTCAGCCACGAGCCAGTGGTGACTGAGGATATCGAACAGTTCCGACCATCTCCAGGAAGGCAATTCCCAAAGATGAATGAATTCAACGGAAAGGGTGACCACGAAGACCATTGTGAGAAGTATGAATTGCTCATGACTGGTATGGGACACTGTGAAATGATGCTCTGCAAGATGTTCAAGACATACCTCAAGGGGAATGCGTCCATGTGGTATAGGTCATTAAGACCTAGGTCAATTGGCTCATATGAGCAGATAAAGAAGAAGTTCTTGAGGCATTACTCCCACTTGTGCCGAAGAGAGAAAGACACCGAAGCCCTGATTCACTGCAGGCAGGGGCCGAACGAAGATTTAAATGACTACTTGGTAAGGTTTAAAGAAGAAGCTGGAATGGTTACTAACCTGGATAAAGTCAAGGCAGCTGGATTCATCGCAGCCGGCCTAGATCCAATTAAAGGTAAGAAGCTTCGATCTTCTCTTTATGATATGCCTCCTAAATCTTTGAATGATATATATGTGAGGGGGGAGGCTATTAGAAGGAAGTTAGAATCAATTGGGGGGGTATAAGGATAATAAGAAGAATGATAGATATGATAGAAAAGATGATAGGAGGGACGATCGAAGGGGTCGTGATGATGTTAAAAGCAGACTGAATGATACTAGGCCTGATAAGGGGGCCGAACGAAGAAGAGATAGAGATAGTACTGTGTTCACGCCATTTAACACACCTATCTCGAAGATTCTCCACGAGATAAAGGGTATGTCTGGGTTCGTTAGACCACCCAGGCTAAAGACCCCTGAAAACAGAAGGAGCGAAAACAGATATTGTGACTATCATCGGGATAAAGGTCACAACACTGATGAATGCTACCACTTGAAGAAATTGATTGAGAAAATGATAAAAGACGGGGAACTTACCAAGTTCGTTGGAGATCTGAGAGACAAACTGGATGACAAAGAAAAAAAGAGAGACACTAGAGATGCTGAAGGTTCAGAGAAGTATCGGGGTAAAGTCAGAACAATATCCGGAGGAACCATACTCGATCGGGACAGCAAAACAGCCCGAAAGAAGTATGCCAGGCAAATCTATAGCCTATACCAGTCAAGTGCAGCCAAACAACCACTTCCAATATCATTCACGGAAGATGACTTTGAAGATATGATATGGCCGCACGAAGACCCTCTTGTCATAAACCCCGTCATCGGGGAAAACAAGATTTGGAGAGTGCTGGTCGATGAGGGGAGTTCGGTCAACATACTGTATCACCGAACATATTGTAAGATGAACTTGGGTGGTGAACAACTGGAGCCGTGCCATGAGGCACCACTATATGGCTTCGGCAATCAACCAGTACCGATCGAAGGCACGATCACGTTGAACGTTCTGTTGGGGAAGGCTCCGTACATAGTTGTCAAAGAAGCTAAGTTCTATGTCGTTCGGGTAGACAGCCCGTATAACGGGATCTTGGGGAGGCCAGCCTTGTCTCTTTTCCAGACTGTGTCATCCATCCCCCACCTAAAGTTGAAGTTCCCGACCGAATATGGAGTTGGAGAGATGAGAGGTGATCAGAAAGCCGCAAGAATCATTATGTTGGAAGACCTGGAGAAAGATAAAGATGTTGAAATGAATGAAGCTGGAAAAAGAAAAAGGGGTGAAAATGACACTGGGGGCAGCCATCAACTGTTGAATATAGAGTTGGAAAAGTTTGGGGCCGACCTGTCAAGCCCGATTGCCGAGCCAGCTGCCGAAACAGAAGAGGTCGAGTTGTACGTGGGTCAGTCTAGAAAGATGATCCAAATTGGAAAAAACATGGAACTAGAGCTAAAATAGAAAGTTATCAAAGTCATTATGGAGTTCCATGATGTGTTTGCGTGGAATCCCGAAGATATGCCAGGGTTGGATCCTTCGATAGCCAAACACTATCTGAATGTGGCTCCCGAAGCCAAGCCTGTATGAAAAAAGAAGAGGAATTTCGCCACGGAAAGGCAAAAAGTAATTCAAGCTGAAGTGAAAAAATTGTTGGAAGCAAATTTTATTGAGGAAATCGACTATCCCGACTGGTTGGCGAACGTGGTAGTGGTTAAAAAGTCAAATGGCAAGTGGAGGATGTGTGTGGATTATACCGACCTGAATAAGCATTGTCCGAAGGACCACTATCCTCTGCCGAATATTGACCAACTGATAGATGCCACTTCGGGGCATCAAATACTCAGTTTTTTGGATGCATTCTCGGGATACCACCAGATCTCCATGAATGCCGAGGACATGCCAAGGACAGCATTCATCACACCGAACGACACTTATGCCTATACTAAGATGCCCTTCGGCCTAAAGAATGCCGGAGCAATATTTCAGAAGATGATCAACAAAGTGTTCAAGGCTCAGATTGGTCGGAACATGGAATGCTATGTAGATGACATGATTGTTAAGTCCCTTTTCAGGGATCATGCTGAAGACTTGAGGGAGTGTTTCGAAACACTTAGGAGGAACAATATGAGGATCAACCTGAACAAGTGTACGTTCGGAGTAAATAGTGGAAAGTTTCTGGGATACATGGTCAGTGCCCGAGGGATTAAGGCAAACCCAGAAAAGATCAAAGCAGTCATCGACATGGAAGAACCGAAGACGATCAGGGACATTCAGAAGCTGACCGGACGGTTAGCAACCCTAAGGAGATTCATTTCCAGATCGGCCGAAAAGGCCTTACCATTCTTTGAGGTACTTCGGGGGTCCAAGAATTTTGAGTGGGGGCCGAATTGCCAGAAAGCATTAGAGGAAGTTAAAGAATACTTGGTGAAAGCCTCACTCTTAATGAGGCCTGATCCGAAAGAAACCTTGCAGCTGTATTTAGCTGTGAACGACTGAAACCTTGGAGCCGGGTTGGTCAAAGAACATGAAGGGAACCAGCATCCGGTGTTCTATGTTTCTCATATTCTCAAAGATGCAGAAACTAGGTATCTGAATGCAGAGAAGTTCGCCTATGGGTTGGTGATGGCCGCAAGAAAGTTATGGCATTATTTTCAGGGAAGGACGATCAAGGTAGTAACGGACCAGACTTTAAAGAAAATCATGCAAAGGCCGGAAGCATTGGGCAGAGTAGTTGCTTGGGCGATCGAACTGGGGGAACATGATTTGGAGTATACGCCAAGGACTTCGACCAAAGCACAAGCACTCGCAGATTTTATGGTGGAATGCTCTTTTTCAGGGCCGAAGGACTTGGCTCCCGAAAAGAAGCTAATTCGGGCACCAGGAAAATGGAAGTTGTTTGTTGATGGGTCAGTCGCCAAGGAAAAGTGTGGGGCAGGGTTAATTCTGACAAGCCCATAAGGATTCGAAATATGTCAAGCTATCAGGTTCACTTTCCCGTTGACGAACAATGAAGCCGAGTACAAGCGCTTTTGGTAGGTTTGGACTTGGCAAAAAATCTGAAAGTTAAGCACCTAAGGGTATTCAACGACTCAATGTTGGTGGTGAAACAGTTTTCAGGGGAATACGGACAAAAGGATCCCCGAACAAAGGCCTACGCCCTTAAGGTACGTGAACAATCCTTATTGTTTGAATCATTTGAGTTAAGTCAGGTAGCAAAAGAGAACAATAGTCGAGCAGATGCACTATCAAGGTTAGCTTCGGCAGAGACCCAAAACCTTAATGGGTCTATTTATCTGACCGAAGTAAAGATGCCTTCGATAGACAGGAAACAATGTATGGAAATCCATCAAGGGGTAAACTGGATGACCCCAATCAGGGCATTTTTAGAAAAGAGAACTTTGCCACTTGACCGAAAGGAGGCACAAAAGGTGAGGCATCGATCAGCGAATTAAACTGTGGTCGGGGGCCGTTTTTCAGAAGGTCAGCAAGTCAACCATTGCTTCGATGCCTAGATAAGGAAGAGCAATAATTAGCCCTCGAGACAGTTCATGAGGGAATTTGTGGAGAACATTTGGCAGGAAGGTCCTTGGCCATCAAGATTCTCAGGCAAGGATTTTTCTGGCCGAAAATGAAGGAAGACGCTACTGAGTATGCCAATAAATGCAAACAGTGCCAGTTATTCAGCACAATCCTAAAACAACCTCCCGAAGAGATGTCTTCGGTCCTCAGCCCCATCCCATTCGCTATGTGGGCGGTTGACATTGTGGGAATCTTGCCCACCAGTACCAAACAAGCCAAGTATTGCATTGTGGCGATCGACTACATGACCAAGTGGATAGAAGCTAGACCTCTCTCAGCCATTACCGAAGAAGCAACAAAGAAATTCATGTTAGAACATGTAATCTTAAGGTTTGGCATTCCTATGGTGTGTGTATCAGACAACGGAACTGTTCATTGGAAGCAAGTTCAGAAAGTTTCTGGCTCAGTTCGGAATCAGGCAGAAGTTCAGTTCAGTTGGGCACCCCCAAGGAAACGGGGCGATCGAAGCAGCCAACAAAATCATTTTTGATGGAATCAAAAATAGACTGGGAGAAGCCAAGGGGCTTTGGGCTAAAGAATTACCTTGGGTCCTTTGGGCGTACCGAACAACAGCTAGATCTTCTACCGGAGAAACGCCTTTCAAGTTGGCCTTTGGAACGGATGCCCTTCTGCCAGTTGAAGTTGGTTTAGAGTCTTACCGAATGCAGGTGTTTAATGTGGAAACGAATGATATCGGACTCCGGGCGAACGTGGATCTCCTGGAGGAAGAAAGGGAGGCAACTCATCAAAGAAACCTAAGGTACCAGCTGCAGGCAGCACAGTACTATGATTCGGGAGTGAAGAAGAGATATTTCCAAGTCAGAGACTTAGTGCTTCGAGAGTTAGCCACCTCCATGCCAACTAAACAAGGCAAACTTATGCCCAACTGGGAAGGTCCATATGTGGTGATTGAAATGGTTCGGCCAGGCACCTATAAACTAGCATATTCGGATGACAGCCATATTAAGAACACTTGGCACGCCGCTCGCCTTCGCCGCTTTTACCAGTAAGCTTACTGGACGCATTTTATTGCTTTTTAATTCAGTACTTTGTTTCATGCAAGTTCATTCTGAATTCCCTAAGCTAACATCAATCTGTAATCCAAACTATGTAAGAGTTGCATGATTAATGAAAGATTGTTTGCTCCATTTTTTAAGTGCTATTATTAAGCTAAGTACATTTGTAGCCAAAAGGTTAAGTACATAATATTAAGCTTAACGGACCAATGTTTGGGGCTGATCGAATAAAACACGGGCCCTCTAACTTATTTTTAATGTTCAAGTACATTACGATTTAAGTCACAAACGCTTGATAAATCCAAATTTGGGGTCGACCGAATGAAATTTGGACCCTTACAAAAATTTCTTAGTATTTAAGTTGCTTTGACATTAATTAAGGTCGGGAGGAAATATTTTTCATCCGACCGAACGGGACCTTAATCATTTACAAAACCCCTTAAATACTGGGGGTATCTAGGTTACGACAAAAAATGCACATACCTGCTAGGCCGAAGCCAAAGACGCACAAAATGAAAGTAATTATGCTAAGGCAATATCGGGCCGAAGACGAATAAAAAAAACAGTAATTATGCTAAGGCAAAATGAAGCGGAAGACGCATAAAAATAAACAGTAATTATGCTAAGGCAAAATAAGGCCGAAGATGCATAAAAATAAAAATAATTATGCTAGGCAAATTAAAGCCGAAGATGCATAAATGGAAAAAGAGCTATGCTAAAGCCGAAGCCGACGATGCATAAACAAAAATAATTATGCTTAGGCAAATTTAAATCGCCCGAAGGCAAGAATATTAATCCCGAAGGCGGAGTAAAATATTACAAGCCCGAAGGCACAAGTTAAAAGCCCGAAGGCAATGTTAAACATTACAAGCCCGAAGGCCATCAAAATTAGAGTAAAATTAAAGGAAACTAGTCGGAAAGAGGCTCATTTTCGCCCAAGGAAACTACCAGAGGTTCATCGGACGTTATCCTGCCTACTGGATCTGTCATACCCAACTCGGTATCAATCATTTGAGTATGATCGAAACCAAGAGAGTGTGCATTCACCAGGGTAGCATCGTACCCCATCTGGTAGCATCGCCCCTCGGTCAGTTCAAGTTTCTTCTGCAGCTTCCGGACATTCTTCCTTGTGGCTTTGAGCTGCTGATTCCTCCATTCGACACGCTTTTTCAAGGCATCCATCCCTTCCAGCTTCTCCTTCAAAGCATCATTCTCGCTCTTCAGGGAGTTAGCTTGGCCGGTGACCCTCTCCAGATCAAGGGTAGAATTTCGGAGACCCTCCTCGACCTTAACCGCCCGAGATTCCAGCTGATCAACCGTCTTCAGCTTGGCCTGTATCCCCTCCATCCGTTCGGTAACCACGGCGGACCAGGAGACACCCTGAAAACAAACAAGGGAAAGAGTGAGAAGTTGAAGGCAAATAAGTAAATAATATACGAGAGGAAAGCTTACCATGGAGAGTAAGGCCATCATCTCAGTACAAGCCTCAAGGTCGTTCGCCTCGGCAAACATTGGCCTATCGACTGGTAGAATAAATTCCCCGGCAAAGATTGGGACCTATAATAGTGGATAGCTGAGGAGCGGGGGCAATAATTTTATCAGTCTCTAAAACTCCCCACTGAGGAGCGTACACCTTAAGCCCAACATCACCTATTCGGCCTCTCTTCCTTGAGTCGGCCAGGATGGTCAAATCTGTGCCCTTCGACTCCAGGTCCCGAGGAGGAGGAGAAGCAGGTGGAGTTATGATTACATTTGTTTCCCTCTGATCCGGAGCCGACTTCTCCGTCCCCTCGGGCGCCTGAGTCACAGCTTCGGCTTCAGCCGTAGCAATAACAGCAAGTTTGGCCGCCTTCTTGCGTTTGTGTTCTACGATCGCCTGAAGAGAAGACACTGCACAAAATATCAGAAGGTTAAATATGTATGGCAGAAAATAAAAATGCAATACCTAAATGTAAAAACAAGACAGAGATAGATGTTACCACTACCCTAAAGGGCGACCAACCAGTCGTTATCCCTGCTGCTGGATAGCGAAACCTTATCCATTTCGAGTTCGTAGAGAAGACGGTAATCATGTTCGCCCACCTGCAGGAGTTCGGGATACTTCAACCTTGATGGATCGAGATCCCGCCAGCGGCCGTACTTCTCCATTTTCGGCCCCGAGACGAAAACCCATTTTTCATGAGTCCCTTTATTGCTGGAATTCATTTGAGCCCAGTCGGCCTTACCGGTTCGACGGGCTTTGGTATAGTAGCCGTTGCTCTTCGAATTCCTTCGGAGCTCATAGTGATGCTAGAACAAAGTTGTCCTTGGAGTCATTTTCTTAGCCAGACATCGGGCTTGAAAGGCATTTATGTGAAAAAAGTTGTTCGGGTCCAACTGTCCTATAGCTATTCCCAGCTGCTTCAGCAATTTCTTATGGATGGGCAACATTGGCAACCAAAAGCCGCATTTGAACGCCATTTCGGATATGCCAGTGGCCACGCTCCCCCCACAAAGGGGTGGAATTTCAGGGTTATGCCAGATGCGGTCCTTCTTTCTCGGTGCGAAGAAGTACCAGACGTGTCTCTCTACTAGATAATCGGCATGAAAGTGTTCGATTTTATCTTTGGTCAGCTTCGACCGGAAATTTGCAGCCGGGTATAGTTGGATGTCGCTGAAGGGTGAAGCCTCTGAAGGACCAGCATCCTCGGTCGACCGATCCATGTCCCTGCATTCGGAAATGAAGAGACGTTAGCCTTGTACTCGGATAAGAAAGAAGTGGAAAAGAACAAAGAGAGCCGAGTACAGTGGGCCGGGATCGGTCAGAGGCAACCTAAAGTCTAAGGCGAAGGAAATTAAGGATGACCTAAGGGCTACAAGGGATCGGGATAGACCGAAAGTGGTCCTTGAGTCTCGAAGATCCCGAAGGACGTTCTTGCCAAAACCATTCTCAATCAAATCCCAGAATCCTAGGGAGAGGGACATACAAAGACAAGATAATGAAATTAAACGCACAAAACATCCTAGGCATGCGCATATTTTGCCTAAAAGGGCACAAGTAACTTTATACATATATACACACAGATACATACATGAATACATGAAATGCAGGTCTATTGCGATAAAGAAACAAGGGTGAAGATGCTACTTACTGGTTTGAAGATTCCTGACAAGATCGAGTTCTCGAGGATAGATTGCTTGGACGTAAACGTCGACTGGAATCGGAGAGTTGAAAGTGACCGGTGATGAGACGACAGTTCCAATTGCTTCCAAAATGCTTTTGTAGAGAGGTTTTTGCTCCAAATGCTCAAGAGATAATTTGTGCGTAAAGTAGAAAAGAAAGAGATTATGGGTTTAAGTAGGAGGAGGTGTGACATTTGGACAGAATCGTTTCGAATTCAACGGTTGAGATCCTTGCGCAAATCTCGAGAACAGACAGCTGTCAATCATAAAGGGACACGACTTCCCAGGAAACGTCTCGACCTTGTCCATCACCCTTCTTATCCGAATGAGACGTCTGAGGGTTATATTCCAAAGATGGGCTTTGGCTTTGGCCTTCGTCCTGAGGATCCCTCCGAACGAATCCGAACGAAGCCCAGGGACATGTTGGAGGCCCACTTCCTTAACGGGCTGGACCGAAGGCTCAACACCCCGAACCCGAATGGAAGCCCACATTCATTCGGCCCATTTAAGGTACAACGGCCGTATGGTTGCACTTCCTAAGGACGTGGGACACTATGATGTACGTGGCCTATTCCTTGGTAACCGCCCGAATAGAGAAAATAAGTTGAGTTAGGTTTGATTTTACCATTCATTCACAATCACACACAGAAACACAGACTCTCTGCGTTCAACATTACTTGACAAAAACCAGTTAACTTATTCTCAAACCGGAGGTGAATCGGGAGGATAATCCCTCGCATTCTTCTCACTTGCAGGACCGACCGAAGCAAGGCTCAACAGATTTCTGGTTGTAACATTATCTAAATTCAGTCCGGAGCTAGCTTCATCTTTAGCTACTGAATACAGTTTTTAGTTGACCTCGAACATTGAATATCTTAAATTTATTTTCCTGCTGATACATACTACTGAGGAATTCCTATTTCCCAAGTGTTACGCCAGATTTTTGGCATGTCTAATAATCTCCCAAATTTCCAATATTATTAATTATTAATTCAGATTAATAATTATAACTTAATCGCTAAGTTTTATCCTCTCACTGAAACGAGGAAAGAATCAATCTCAATCAATAACGGAAAATATCTTCAAACGATATTCTTCAAATCAGGAAGATATCACAATGATAAGATTAAATCAGATAAAATCAGTAATTACCCAGATTAACGAAGTTTATCCCTAAAGTCTCTAAGGGATAGACACAAATCAATTTCACAGAACTGCGTTGGCTTGATCCTTATAAATATAAGGTACGCAGGCATCTTGAAAAAGGATCCGATATACGAGACAAATCGAGATACCTCTCAAGTCCAGCTCCAAACATCCAAAATCCCAAATCCCCCTATTTTCATGGTTTCGTTATTCCAGCAACCTCCGAAATTTGTTATCACCAAATTCCTCCGTTAACAATTGGCGCTAGAAGGAGGGCATTATTTTTTGATTGTGGAGGACAATCAATTCATACGCATGGGGGGTTATTATGGATCTGGAGCTGATTTAATGGAGGAACGGTATGGTGGAGGCGGTGGGCTATTTTAAACTTTATATATTCGGCGACAAGCTTCACCAACAACAAGATCGAAATTTCAAGGGTTTCTAATTAAAACTGAAAAACAAAAAAAGATGCGAGTGAAATTCGTTAAAGATGATACAAGTTGATGGGACCTACTATACTCTTAAAGACCACTAGTACAACCCAAACCGGCGAGGCAGATTGGCTTGTACGTGATAAGGAAGCCATGTACGTGAGAGACAAAAGTGAAACATGTACGTGGGACCCGCGTAATTGGAAAAGGAAGTAAGCAAATAGAAGGCAGTACGTACAAGCGCGAAAAAAAAAAGTTCAGCAGAATCACTCTTTCTTGCAGTATCGAGATAAGTTTTCTCTAATTTAAATTTCTGCAAATTAATTAGTATTTATGCCATTTAAATTATATTATTATTATTTTAATATTCATGTGATATATATTTTATGCAATTATATAAATAATTTATATCATGAATATTATATTTTCATTATTAAAATATTTGTGAGATATAAATTATTTTCGGTTAAATATTTTATGCATGCTTAAATTAACATGATTATTATGCATGAATTAAGTCTTAAATTTATTTTATTTTTCATATACTATTGCATCATGTATATATGGTAGAAAATTAATTTCAGATTGGCGAATCGAATTTGTCAAAAAAGAAGACCCTGCGGTATATTATTTTGGAAGGTCCTCCTTTGTGGGGGTAATATTTTGGAAGATTTTTAATTGAAGATTTTATTATTTTAGAAGGCCCTCTTGTGGAGGTAATATTTTGGAAGGTCCTCCTTTGTGGGGGTAATATTTTGGAAGACTTTTAATTGAAGATTTTATTATTTTAGAAGGCCCTCTTGTGTGGGTAATATTTTGGAAGGTCCTCCTTTGTGGGGGTAATATTTTGGAAGATTTTTAATTGAAGATTTTATTATTTTAGAAGGCCCTCTTGTGGGGGTAATATTTTGGAAGGTCCTCCTTTGTGGGGGTAATATTTTGGAAGACTTTTAATTGAAGATTTTATTATTTTAGAAGGCCCTCTTGTGTGGGTAATATTTTGGAAGGTCCTCCTTTGTAGGGGTAATATTTTGGAAGGCTCTTATTCAAAGAGTTTATAATTTTGAAGGCTCTTATTCGAAGAGTTTATATTTTAGAAGGCTCTTATTCAAAGAGTTTATAATTTTGGAAGGCTCTTATTCGAAGAGTTTATATTTTGGAAGGCTCTAATTCGAAGAGTTTATAATTTTGGAAGGCTCTTATTCGAAGAGTTTATATTTTGGAAGGCTCTTATTCGAAGAGTTGATTATTTTTGAAGACCTTTTGTGATGAGGATATTTTTTATAGAAGACCTTTTGTGTGTTGTTCATATTTTTTAGAAGACCCTTTGTGTGTTGCTGATATTTTCTAGAAGAACCTTCTAGTGTTGCTGATATCTTTTTTGAAAGAATCTTAGAATATTGATAGGACTTTGGAAAGATGACCTCCTCTAAGGAGGATCTTCGTGGAATATATTTATAAAACAAATGGTCTCCTTTAAGGAGAGCTAATAGAACGAACTTCGGGAAATCCACCTCCTGTGAGGAGGGATATTTCTGGAATGGGGAACGACCTCCTTTGAGGCTGGTATCCCAAATTATCGAAGTCCTTGCAAAAACCGTACTTCCGGGGGGATGTCCGTACTTCCGGCTCTTCATCAAGGCATGAACTTCGGGAAATCCACCTCCTGTGAGGAGGGATATTTCTGGAATGGGGAACGACCTCCTGTGAGGAGGGTATCTCAAATTATTAAATCCTTGCAAAAACCGTACTTCCGGGGGGATGTCCGTACTTCCGGCGCCTCATCAGGGTTCGAGCTTCGGAAAATCCACCTCCTGTGAGGAGGGTATTTCTGGACAAAAATGGTCTCCTTTGAGGAGAGTACTAATGATCTCCTTTGAGGAGAGTATTATAAAATTCTGAGGAAAATGACCCCCCTTTGAGGGGGATACCCTCTAGAAGACATGGTAGATATGACCTTTTTCGACTGGATGTTGCTCAAAATGCTTTGCATGACTCTCCGAATAATGCTTGGATGATTCTACATTCTCTCACACCTACAAAACTTATTATTTACATATTGCATATTGTCTTATTTACATCTACATGCATATTACGAGCACTTAGGTGCTCCATATTATTTACTAATCTTCCTCTCCTAGCTGTTTCAGTGACTCAGGAAATTTGGAAGATCGAAGCATGCTTAGTTCTCCACTGCAGCAAGCTACACTGAAGAACTGGGGGGTAGTTGTTACGCCAGATTTTTGGCATGTCTAATAATCTCCCAAATTTCCAATATTATTAATTATTAATTCAGATTAATAATTATAACTTAATCGCTAAGTTTTATCCTCTCACTGAAACGAGGAAAGAATCAATCTCGATCAATAACGGAAAATATCTTCAAACGATATTCTTCAAATCAGGAAGATATCACAACGATAAGATTAAATCAGATAAAATCAGTAATTACCCAGATTAACGAAGTTTATCCCTAAAGTCTCTAAGGGATAGACACAAATCAATTTCACAGAACTGCGTTGGCTTGATCCTTATAAATATAAGGTATGCAGGCATCTTGAAAAAGGATCCGATATATGAGACAAATCGAGATACCTCTCAAGTCCAGCCCCAAACATCCAAAATCCCAAATCTCCCTATTTTCATGGTTTCGTTA
The DNA here is from genome assembly GCA_037693485.1 of Kitagawia praeruptora. NCBI lineage: Eukaryota > Viridiplantae > Streptophyta > Magnoliopsida > Apiales > Apiaceae > Kitagawia > Kitagawia praeruptora. The sequence goes on from CM075350.1 coordinate 35,709,687, forward strand.
TTCCAGCAACCTCCGAAATTTGTTATCACCAAATTCCTCCGTTAACACCAAGTTTGTATAACACGCCGTTCTCCCCGTCTCTTAATAACTAGAGGTTAATGTTTCGTTTTGAATGAATTAGAACAAAACAACAAAGTGAGTAATTAGCAAAAACAAAAAAACAAAGTGAGTTTATTCGGTCATTATAAATAATATTCAAAAGAAGTTTAGTATAATATTTGTTTAGTGTTCTTTTTCTGTTTTGTTTGGCTTTAATTGGTTCTTGCTTAGAGCAAGTGTTAGTTGACTTCTTTTTCTTAATTCAAATAAAGGATATATATTATATTGAATGTATTTTGGAGTTACAAAATATATATTTATTGTGTGCTTAATACATTAATTGTGTATCAAATATTGATTGTGAGAATTAATTTGGGCAGTTTCATTTTGGGGATGGAGGTGTGTTTGATGAAGCCCATATATAGTGGTCAAGGCCATTTAGAAAAGGCATGGAAAAAGCTTATGATCAACACTACCGGAATCCCAAAAACACTTACTATTTTATACTCTCTTAATACATATATATATAATTTGCAGGTACAAATATATCATTGGTATCAGAGCCTATAGAATATTTATATAATCTTTCGCCTGCACGGATTGCTTCCATTGTTCCAACGGTTTTAATATTTTCATCTCGTGATTTCTGCCAACTCACGGTGGTTTCTGTGCGGGCCTGCGACTGTGGGTTGTTGAGGTCGTGAGGATTTGTATCCACCAATATCTACTTTTTATCTAAGCATTATGATATTTATTATTAGGTTCCACATGAACATATAGTTTTCACTAGATTGTCTAGTACTTATTTTTTTTTTGTACATGCTCTCATCGAATTGTTTATTATTACTTTCAACTTTTGTGTTTTTGGTCCTATTTATCTAGCATATTGGTTGGTTGTAGATTAGTGGATTGTTGCATCTTATTTTGTGGTGTGTAGTAGTTTCATTGTTTTCGGATCTAATAGGTTCCGTATCTAGAGTTTTTTTTTTGGTGCACATTTTTTTTCAGTCAATTTTAACCGTGTCTTGCTCGAGTAGTTCTTTTGCAGGCTTTGTTGTTGCTTGCTTCGATCGTGATTGTTGGATTATATCTGTTTTATCCTCCTGCTTATTGTTAAGTAATTGTTTTTTGTTTTATTTTTTTTTTCATGGATGATAACTTTATTATATGTGGTCTAAGAACTATCGTTGAAAAAGATGGAAGTTTACTAGAGGAAATTTCTAGTAGTGCTCGGAATAATGAGCAAGTGAAACATCGGTTTGTTGGTGTAGTTGAATGTAATATTGGTACGATGATCAAGGATATAGATGGTTGGTGGATTGATTCGGGTGCGACCCGTCACATTGCAAAAACTAAAAATGATTTAGTTGAGTTTGTAGAACTTAAAAAAGGGGAGCAAATAATTTATATGGGAAATGGTACTGGCCTAAATGTGGTGGGACTAGGTACATATAAATTGGATCTTGGGAACAATATATTGATTCTAAAAAATGTGTTGTTTGTTCCCGGAATAAGGCGTAATCTCATTTCTGTTCCCGCCTTGACTAAAAATGGTTTAGAAGTGCGATTTTTTGATCATAAATTTTTAATCGAAAAAGATAATGAAATGGTTGCTATGGGCATGTATGAGCACGAACATGGATTGTTTCGGCTTCCGATTGTGACAAAAATTGAGAATAATGAAATTGGTACTTCTCATCGAATTTTGTTTAATAATATGTCTATGTATGATTTATGGCATCAAAGATTGGGACATCCTGGAATTAATAAGATGGAACGTATTATTAAAGATAATTTGTTGCCTCGTATGGATATTAACAAATCAGTTTGTGAACATTGTGTAAAAGGAAAAATGACGAGAAAACCTTTTAAAGAAGGGGAAAGAGCTAAAGAGCTTTTGGGTTTGGTACATTCGGACATATGTGGGCCGTTGAATTGTAAAACATATTGTAATAAAGAATATTTTATTACATTTATAGATGATTATTCCAAATATGCCCAAGTGTATCTTATATCACGAAAATCTGAAGCGTTTGAGTGTTTTAGGGAAATATAAGATTGAAGTTGAGAAACAACTTGGAACTGATATAAAAGTGTTGAGAACTGACAGAGGTGGAGAATATAGATTCACTGAATTGACAATTATTGCAAAGAGAATGGAATAATAAGACACATGACTATGTCTTATACGCCACAACAGAATGGTGTGGCGGAAAGAAAAAATAGAACATTATTAAATGTTGTAAGATGTTTGTTGTCACATTCTGGATTGTCTAAAAGTTTTTGGGGAGATGCATTACTTACTGCAAATTATATATTGAATAGAATTCCCACAAAGTCAGTTGAGTTGACACCTTATGAAATATGGACTGGAAGAAAATCAGATTTAAGTCTTATGAGAAAATGGGGATGCATTGCACATGTAATGATCCCGTCTCAAAATAGAGACAAATTAGACTTCAGAACAGTGAAGTGTAATTTTATCGGTTACCCTGAAAATTCTAAGGGTTGTAAATTTTATAACAAAGAATTGGGAATAATTGAAAGCAGAGATGCTATTTTTATAGAAAATTCTGAGGAACAAGAAAATGTGGTAGAGGACACACGTCCCCTGAATGTTGTTGCTGAAGTTCCTCCAGAAAATATTGGTACGCATATGGAACAAGATCCAACTCAAAATAGTGAATCAGATCAAAATGTGAGTAATGAACCAGTTGAAGTGGTTGGAAATAAAAGATCAAGAGCTCCACCTGAGTGGATGAATGACTATTATGTATATAATAGTGAAGCATCTTGTTTTTCGGTAGATATGGATGTAAGAGATCCTATTGATCCCACTACTTATTTAGAAGCGATGAGATCGCAAGAATCAGAATTATGGATGGAAGCCATGAAAGATGAGATAGAATCAATAGAAAAGAATCAAGTGTGGGAGTTGTGTGATCTACCTAAAGATAGAAAATCCATAGGTTGTAAATGGATTTTGAAACGGAAATATAAGGCTGATGGATCTATCGATAAATTTAAAGCTCGCCTAGTTGCAAAAGGTTTTACACAAAAACCGGGAATAGATTACCAGGAGACGTATTCTCCAGTGGCGAAGTTTGCGTCAATAAGAATTATATTGGCCTTAGTAGCTTGTCTTGAGTTAGAACTTTACCAAATGGATGTAAAGATAGCTTTTCTTAACGGGGAATTGAAAGAGGTTATTTACATGGATCAACCTGAAGGATTTCTGGTTGAAGGACAAGAAGACAAAGTCTACAAGTTAAGGAAGTCAATATATGGACTAAGGCAAGTGTCTAGAGATTGGAATCTCAAATTTCATGAGGTTGTAGTTCAACTTGGTTTTGTCAAGAATAAATTAGATAATTGTGTGTATACTTTGAAAAGTGGGAGTTCGTTTGCAATATTATCCGTATATGTGGATGATATATTGTTAGCAGGAAATGACAAAGATATGTTGAATAATATCAAGTTAGAACTTAGTAGCAAATTTGAGATGAAAGATATGGGTGAAGCATCATATGTTCTTGGTATCCAAATTATAAGAGATAGAAAGAATAGAACATTGAGTTTGAATCAAGAAAGGTATCTACGTAAAGTGCTTAATCGTTTTGGGATGCAGAATTGTAGTCCGGCACCAACCCCATTGGTAATGGGGAAACGATTAACGCGTAATAAAAATTCATAACAGGGACAAGAACCACTGAATGTACCATATGCGCAAGCAGTCGGAAGTTTGATGTATGCAATGTTGTGTACTCGACCTGACTTGGCATATCCAGTAAGTCTAGTAAGTAGATACCAAAGCAATCCTAATCAAGCCCATTGGGAGGCAGTGAAGAGGATAATGAAGTATTTGAAGGGTACATTGCACCACAAATTGGTCTATCAGGCAAAGAAACTTGAAATTATTGGTTATTCCGATTCAGATCTCGGAGGTGATAAAGATGATGGAAAATCGACTTCGGGACACCTGTTTATATTTGGTGGAGCCGCCGTAAGTTGGGGAAGTAAGAAACAGGGATGTGTTGCAAGATACACACAAGAAGCAGAATATGTATCTTGTAGCATTGATGCTACTCATGCGGTTTGGATAAGACGATTTTTACTTGAGTTAAATCTAAATCTAGTAGATGGACCTATTGAGATTTATTGTGACAATACTTCGGCCATTGATTTGATTTATAGTGGTGCAAATAGCTCAAGAGGACAACACATTGATATACAATATCATTATATTCATGATATTGTGGTCGAAAAGGAGGAAGTAAAAGTGACATACATTCCTACTAGTGATATGATTGCAGATCCTTTAACAAGAGGCATTCCTGCGGAAACATTTATTAAACACGTTGGTTTGATGGGACTCAAAAATATTTAAGTCTGACGTTCCGAGAAATGTGGGAGTAAGAAGTTTTTGATAAAGAAGAAGTCAAGTGGGAGATGTTAGTTGACTTCTTTTTCTTAATTCAAATAAAGGATATATATTATATTGAATGTATTTTGGAGTTACAAAATATATATTTATCGTGTGCTTAATACATTAATTGTGTATCAAATATTGATTGTGAGAATTAATTTGGGCAGTTTCATTTTGTGGATGGAGGTGTGTTTGATGAAGCCCATATATAGTGGTCAAGGCCATTTAGAAAAGGCATGGAAAAAGCTTATGATCAACACTACCGGAATCCCAAAAACACTTACTATTTTATACTCTCTTAATACATATATATATAATTTGCAGGTACAAATATATCATTGGTATCAGAGCCTATAGAATATTTATATAATCTTTCGCCTGCACGGATTGCTTCCATTGTTCCAACGGTTTTAATATTTTCATCTCGTGATTTCTGCCAACTCACGGTGGTTTCTGTGCGGGCCTGCGACTGTGGGTTGTTGAGGTCGTGAGGATTTGTATCCACCAATATCTACTTTTTATCTAAGCATTATGATATTTATTATTAGGTTCCACATGAACATATAGTTTTCACTAGATTGTCTAGTACTTATTTTTTTTTTGTACATGCTCTCATCGAATTGTTTATTATTACTTTCAACTTTTGTGTTTTTGGTCCTATTTATCTAGCATATTGGTTGGTTGTAGATTAGTGGATTGTTGCATCTTATTTTGTGGTGTGTAGTAGTTTCATTGTTTTCGGATCTAATAGGTTCCGTATCTAGAGTTTTTTTTTTGGTGCACATTTTTTTTCAGTCAATTTTAACCGTGTCTTGCTCGAGTAGTTCTTTTGCAGGCTTTGTTGTTGCTTGCTTCGATCGTGATTGTTGGATTATATCTGTTTTATCCTCCTGCTTATTGTTAAGTAATTGTTTTTTGTTTTATTTTTTTTTTCATGGATGATAACTTTATTATATGTGGTCTAAGAACTATCGTTGAAAAAGATGGAAGTTTACTAGAGGAAATTTCTAGTAGTGCTCGGAATAATGAGCAAGTGAAACATCGGTTTGTTGGTGTAGTTGAATGTAATATTGGTACGATGATCAAGGATATAGATGGTTGGTGGATTGATTCGGGTGCGACCCGTCACATTGCAAAAACTAAAAATGATTTAGTTGAGTTTGTAGAACTTAAAAAAGGGGAGCAAATAATTTATATGGGAAATGGTACTGGCCTAAATGTGGTGGGACTAGGTACATATAAATTGGATCTTGGGAACAATATATTGATTCTAAAAAATGTGTTGTTTGTTCCCGGAATAAGGCGTAATCTCATTTCTGTTCCCGCCTTGACTAAAAATGGTTTAGAAGTGCGATTTTTTGATCATAAATTTTTAATCGAAAAAGATAATGAAATGGTTGCTATGGGCATGTATGAGCACGAACATGGATTGTTTCGGCTTCCGATTGTGACAAAAATTGAGAATAATGAAATTGGTACTTCTCATCGAATTTTGTTTAATAATATGTCTATGTATGATTTATGGCATCAAAGATTGGGACATCCTGGAATTAATAAGATGGAACGTATTATTAAAGATAATTTGTTGCCTCGTATGGATATTAACAAATCAGTTTGTGAACATTGTGTAAAAGGAAAAATGACGAGAAAACCTTTTAAAGAAGGGGAAAGAGCTAAAGAGCTTTTGGGTTTGGTACATTCGGACATATGTGGGCCGTTGAATTGTAAAACATATTGTAATAAAGAATATTTTATTACATTTATAGATGATTATTCCAAATATGCCCAAGTGTATCTTATATCACGAAAATCTGAAGCGTTTGAGTGTTTTAGGGAAATATAAGATTGAAGTTGAGAAACAACTTGGAACTGATATAAAAGTGTTGAGAACTGACAGAGGTGGAGAATATAGATTCACTGAATTGACAATTATTGCAAAGAGAATGGAATAATAAGACACATGACTATGTCTTATACGCCACAACAGAATGGTGTGGCGGAAAGAAAAAATAGAACATTATTAAATGTTGTAAGATGTTTGTTGTCACATTCTGGATTGTCTAAAAGTTTTTGGGGAGATGCATTACTTACTGCAAATTATATATTGAATAGAATTCCCACAAAGTCAGTTGAGTTGACACCTTATGAAATATGGACTGGAAGAAAATCAGATTTAAGTCTTATGAGAAAATGGGGATGCATTGCACATGTAATGATCCCGTCTCAAAATAGAGACAAATTAGACTTCAGAACAGTGAAGTGTAATTTTATCGGTTACCCTGAAAATTCTAAGGGTTGTAAATTTTATAACAAAGAATTGGGAATAATTGAAAGCAGAGATGCTATTTTTATAGAAAATTCTGAGGAACAAGAAAATGTGGTAGAGGACACACGTCCCCTGAATGTTGTTGCTGAAGTTCCTCCAGAAAATATTGGTACGCATATGGAACAAGATCCAACTCAAAATAGTGAATCAGATCAAAATGTGAGTAATGAACCAGTTGAAGTGGTTGGAAATAAAAGATCAAGAGCTCCACCTGAGTGGATGAATGACTATTATGTATATAATAGTGAAGCATCTTGTTTTTCGGTAGATATGGATGTAAGAGATCCTATTGATCCCACTACTTATTTAGAAGCGATGAGATCGCAAGAATCAGAATTATGGATGGAAGCCATGAAAGATGAGATAGAATCAATAGAAAAGAATCAAGTGTGGGAGTTGTGTGATCTACCTAAAGATAGAAAATCCATAGGTTGTAAATGGATTTTGAAACGGAAATATAAGGCTGATGGATCTATCGATAAATTTAAAGCTCGCCTAGTTGCAAAAGGTTTTACACAAAAACCGGGAATAGATTACCAGGAGACGTATTCTCCAGTGGCGAAGTTTGCGTCAATAAGAATTATATTGGCCTTAGTAGCTTGTCTTGATTTAGAACTTTACCAAATGGATGTAAAGATAGCTTTTCTTAACGGGGAATTGAAAGAGGTTATTTACATGGATCAACCTGAAGGATTTCTGGTTGAAGGACAAGAAGACAAAGTCTACAAGTTAAGGAAGTCAATATATGGACTAAGGCAAGTGTCTAGAGATTGGAATCTCAAATTTCATGAGGTTGTAGTTCAACTTGGTTTTGTCAAGAATAAATTAGATAATTGTGTGTATACTTTGAAAAGTGGGAGTTCGTTTGCAATATTATCCGTATATGTGGATGATATATTGTTAGCAGGAAATGACAAAGATATGTTGAATAATATCAAGTTAGAACTTAGTAGCAAATTTGAGATGAAAGATATGGGTGAAGCATCATATGTTCTTGGTATCCAAATTATAAGAGATAGAAAGAATAGAACATTGAGTTTGAATCAAGAAAGGTATCTACGTAAAGTGCTTAATCGTTTTGGGATGCAGAATTGTAGTCCGGCACCAACCCCATTGGTAATGGGGAAACGATTAACGCGTAATAAAAATTCATAACAGGGACAAGAACCACTGAATGTACCATATGCGCAAGCAGTCGGAAGTTTGATGTATGCAATGTTGTGTACTCGACCTGACTTGGCATATCCAGTAAGTCTAGTAAGTAGATACCAAAGCAATCCTAATCAAGCCCATTGGGAGGCAGTGAAGAGGATAATGAAGTATTTGAAGGGTACATTGCACCACAAATTGGTCTATCAGGCAAAGAAACTTGAAATTATTGGTTATTCCGATTCAGATCTCGGAGGTGATAAAGATGATGGAAAATCGACTTCGGGACACCTGTTTATATTTGGTGGAGCCGCCGTAAGTTGGGGAAGTAAGAAACAGGGATGTGTTGCAAGATACACACAAGAAGCAGAATATGTAGCTTGTAGCATTGCTGCTACTCATGCGGTTTGGATAAGACGATTTTTACTTGAGTTAAATCTAAATCTAGTAGATGGACCTATTGAGATTTATTGTGACAATACTTCGGCCATTGATTTGATTTATAGTGGTGCAAATAGCTCAAGAGGACAACACATTGATATACAATATCATTATATTCATGATATTGTGGTCGAAAAGGAGGAAGTAAAAGTGACATACATTCCTACTAGTGATATGATTGCAGATCCTTTAACAAGAGGCATTCCTGCGGAAACATTTATTAAACACGTTGGTTTGATGGGACTCAAAAATATTTAAGTCTGACGTTCCGAGAAATGTGGGAGTAAGAAGTTTTTGATAAAGAAGAAGTCAAGTGGGAGATGTTAGTTGACTTCTTTTTCTTAATTCAAATAAAGGATATATATTATATTGAATGTATTTTGGAGTTACAAAATATATATTTATTGTGTGCTTAATACATTAATTGTGTATCAAATATTGATTGTGAGAATTAATTTGGGCAGTTTCATTTTGGGGATGGAGGTGTGTTTGATGAAGCCCATATATAGTGGTCAAGGCCATTTAGAAAAGGCATGGAAAAAGCTTATGATCAACACTACCGGAATCCCAAAAACACTTACTATTTTATACTCTCTTAATACATATATATATAATTTGCAGGTACAAATATATCAGCAAGTCCAACAATGTTCTAGTTGGTGTCCTATAAATATAATAAAATATAGTATTCTAGTGATTTAAGTCATGATTTTTGTGTATTTATTTCTAACAAAATGTCTTATATAATTTGTGCCATATAAATTAAAAGAGAGGAGAGAGAAGTGTAAAATAGGAGTGAAGTTATTTTTTGATTGTTAAAAATGATTTAGGACAAGTATAGAAGTACCTTAAAAAAAAGTGTATGAGATGAATGTCCTAGTATTTTAAAGCATCATTAGACACAAAAAATGACTAAGTATCCTAAATATTGATTTAAGACAATATTTAGGACATTATTGAACTTCCTCTAAATTAATCAAGAAGGTACGTGAGCATATACCCTTTTGTATGATAACATGAGACAAACTTAAAAAACATTATCTTACTAGAAGGAAATTGCAGAGCCCTGATACCACAGTCCATACACCATACATATACATATATACAGCAGTGTTCAAAAAAGTGATAAGCAGTTTAAAACGGTGAGAGTACCTTATAGCGCTTAAACGGTTAAGCGAACGCTTAAACGGATTTTTAACGGGTCATTAAGCGTATTAATAATATATATTTTTAAATGTTTAAATATAAAATTACTATATGTGAATTAAAATTATTTAATAATTAAGTAATAAAAATTTAAACATAAAATGTTCCTCATAAAAATGAAATATTTTATTATTTTAATATAGTTATATTCATATTATAATAAATATTAATATATTCAAAAATAAAAAATTAGCAGGTCAACATTTTTTTGACCGCTTAATCCGCTTAAACCGCTTAATAGCCGTCTAATCCGTTTAATAGGCCGCTTAATCTTCAAAAACGTTTAATCATCCGAATAGTACAAAATCAAAGCGTTTTATGGTCCGATTCTGCCTAGGCGTCTGCTTAAAGCGTCCGCTTAATCCGCTTTTTAGAACAGTGATATATAGACGGGTTCCCGTGTTGGAACCGTGTGGAAACCGAGAAGAATATAGAGAGATGCGTGATCAAATAATATACCCAATGTGTTCAATTTTGAAGATAAAAAAGTGTTCTCAATGATCTCGGAATCAAAAATTTAACAAACAAAACCAGGGTTTTAGGTACATAAACCAGAGTTCATGTATTAAATAATTAAATTTAAAATACTTCATTTTTGGAAATCAAGCTATATATTCCGTAGTAAGAAGGTAAGAAATTTATAAATACAATTGGTGAAGAAAACAACTGAAAAATTTAGTGGCTTGCAAATAGTTTGGATTTAAATAAATTAAAACTAAACTATTAAATTAAGCTTAAACTAAAGTTTATTTTAAGTTAAAAACCGCTTATTTAATTTCTAGCTAGTTCATTAATTATGAATTGTTTAAAGGACCAAACTTTTGAAAGGTTATTCACGTATACATAGTTTTTAAACTTTTGAATGTTTTTATTTGATAGAACTTTTAAATATTAGTATAATAAAATTTATTGAACTCAGCCCTATAATGCCCTACATTTTTATGTACATCCATTTTGACCATGAAAATTGAAAGCGAGCGACTACGGACGAGTACAAGGAAAAAAGTTTTGATGGTGGGGTAATTTTGATCATTACTTTTCCTGCTGATTAATGGAGAAATTAGGTCATGAATAGAACAGTTTGGCAACTACGAGTAATATATAAATTCCAATTAATATATATAAGCAAATTTATGACTTTTCAACCTATAAAAAACTTATGAAAATATTTGTCAATTTAATAAAGAGATTGATAAACTGAAGATTAATAACGACGTATTTTTTTTTCCAATTTATGATTTTTTACTTATTTAATAATTTATATTTTTAAATATATTTATAATTTAAAATGTAAGTATTGAAATTATCGTATTAGAACATATAATTAGCCCTTTAATGAATTCAAATTTTTATTTAACTTAAGTTCAAATAAATTTAATCTTTTCGAATTTGTGTATTGCATTAAACACCAAAATCTTACAATACTTGTTTATTTAAAAGTTAATTATAAACATAAAACATTTACTCCCTCATTCCCATTTAATTCTTTACATTTGCGGACCAGTTTCCGGCACAAATTTTAAGGTGCATTTTAAGGATAGTTCTATAAGATATTTTCTTTTTTTGTATAAAAATAGAACAATCCTATTTTTATACAAAAAAAGAAAATATTAAAAATAAGTTTTAGAACTATTTTTAAAATACACCTTAAAATACGTATTAGATCAGTTTTTTATGTAAAAAATGGATGAGATAGAACGAGTGTAAATATACTTTATGATCAAATATGATTTGTGACTCAACTAAAATAAAATCAAAAACGGTAAAATCATCATAGATCAATAACTAAAAATATACTCCATAGATTTTTATAGATTTTGTGGGATGATGTGAAGTCTTAAAGGAAATGATATCTTTGGTTGAAAAACGTACTTTGATGGATTTGAAATGCACCGAACGTGGCAGACCAGATAAAGGGACTGCTTAATATTACGATTAAAGTTAAAAGGCTCATTATGTATTTTTTTCTCTTTTTTGACTAAACATGTACTCCTTCCGTCGCATGTAATTTTTTACATTTGAGGACCAATTTCCGGCACGAATTTTAAGATGTATTTTAATAATAGTTCTATAACTTATTTTTGATATTTTTTTTTATATAAAAATAGAACAATCCAATTTTTATACAAAAAAAAAATATATTAAAAATAAGTTATAGAACTATCATTAAAATGCACCTTAAAATGCGTGTGAAATACGTATTTTTTTATGTAAAGAAATGGGTGGGATGGAGGGAGTAGAAGCGTCGTTACAATTGAATCAAGTTATTAGATATCTTGATTTATATTCGGTTCAAAAATATGATATACATCTTGGATTCGTTTTATAAATGATTCAAATTTGTAGAAAAAATTGAATTGGGATAAAATATGATTCCGAGCACCCATATACTCGTTCAGATTAAGTTTCATATTTTTTTTTATAAAAATAATCCTACCCGATTATGTTTAATGGTCCATATTCGGTTCAAACCCAAATATGAATTATATTTTTATTTCATTATATTTCTAATTGAATAGCATATTATAATTTTTTAATAACATTTATAAATTTAAATTTTCATAAAATACGAGTTATCCACCCGAGTATTTATCATTAAATATTTAATAGATCAATTATTTAAGTTTTCAATTCGTGATTATTATGTTTTTATAAGATTATATTTATTTTAGAATGACTATTTATATAATTCAAATAAAAATGATACATAACTACATAAGGTTAGTGGATTATATTTGATTCGTGTTCGATTAATCATAAACTACTCAGGTAGAAAAAAGAAAATATGATACTGGCTCATATTCGGTTCAGATTCGAATCTCAGTATTCGGGATCAATTTATATCTGAAAAAAATGATCCTGAATCCAAATCTGAACACGATAAAATTAAAATTATTTGATACTTAAATAAACGGGTGTCCAATTCTACCGGATCATTTTTCAGTCCTATAATTACACCAATTTGCAAGATTCCTCCAAAGGGAAAAAAAAAAACTTAATTTGCAAGATGATGCAGATTTCTTTTGTTGTGTTAATTTCTTGTAACAAAACAAAGGATTGCAGGTAGATTTGGCAATTCGGATAATTAGATTGAATCAATCTATGATCGAATCAAATTTTGGTTATGAAATATTTGAATAATGCTCAGATTGGATATGATGTTTTTTAATTTGGATTAAAATCGGATGAAATTCAGATTAAGATTGAATGCAATTGGATTCAGATCAGAATCCATTCAGATCCTTTCGGATTGCTAATCGTTCGTTATTTGAATTTAAGAAATTTTACTAAGTACCTTATTATTGAATATTATTTTTCTAGTATAAAATTATGTACTTTTTCAAAAGGTTGATTAAATAATTATGATATATTTGACCTAAAATTATTTTAAATGTGTATCTTACTTATGAATGGGTAAATATTGAATAAAATGGGCGATAATGTATACAACTTGTTTGTTATAATTCATTAAAATTATAACAAATATTTAATTCATCATTTTTGGAATTCGAATCTAAATTGGATCATATATTTCTAGTCATATTCAGTTTGGATAATTCATTATTTGGTTTTTGATCGGTTCCAGGTCATATTCGATCTAAAATTTCGAACTATTTTCGATTAAATTTTCTGTTCGGATATGTTTTGGATTGAATCAAATTGATTTTTGAATAATTATTGAATTTTTTAATTCAAATACGAAATCAAATTCAATTCCATAAATTTCAATTCAATTCTTCGAATTCAAACCCATTTTAGCAGGTCTAATTGAATACACTATGCAGAACGTGAGGACGGAAGGAGAAGACTTGAGAATGGAAAAAGATTAGAAAAAAACATGTTTTGTTCTTTATTTTTTTAAATATAAATATAAACTTTGTCTTCTACTAATAATTATTCTAAAATAATTTTAATAAAATAAAGTAGTGAGGGTAATTATTTTTTATTTTCTAAAATTTTATTATTTTTGGGTAAGTTTTGTAATGTAAAAATTTGAGAAGGACATTCTAAAAAAAAGTACAAAGACATGAGAAGGACATAGAAATATAATCAAATATATATATTTAACTTCTTTTCTTTATCTTTATACTATAGAATTTGCCTAAAGAAGTGATCGGTTATTAAACTCGTACCTTTGACTAGACCTGGCAAACTGGATTTAGATCCGAAAAATCGAATCGAAATTTATGGAATTGAATCCGAATTGGAAAATTCGATAATCATCCGAAAACCAATTTGATCTGATCCGAAAAATATTTGAACCAAAAAATTAACCAAAAATCATCCAAAATACTACACCCAATTTCGATAAAATTTTATTATTTTTAGCTAAGTTTTGTAATGTAAAAAATTGAGAGGAACATCCTAAAAAAGTACAAAAAAAGGAGAAGGAGATAGGAATATAATCAAATATATATATATATAACTTCTTTTCTTTATCTTTATACTATAGACTTTGCCTAAAGAAGTGATCGGTTACTAAACCCGTACCTTTGACTTGGCAAAATGGATTTGGATCCGAAGAACCAAACCAAAATTCATGGAACTGAATCCGATTTTGTATCCGAATTAGAAATTTCGATAATCATTTGAAAACCAATTTCATTCGATTCGAAAAATATCCGAACCGAAAATCATCCAAAATACTAGACCCGATTACGATCATGAAACGACCAAAACCGAATAAAAAATTATCCGAACAGAATATGACTTGAAATACTGGATCCAATTTAGATCTGAATTCTAAAATTGATGAAATAGGTAATTGTTATAATTTTAACGGGTTATAACGAATAGGTTGTATACATTACCGCACATTTCATTCAATATTTATCCATTCATAAGCAAGATGGACATTTAAAATAATTTCATATCATAATTATTTAATCATTTTTTTAATAAGTACATAATTTTATACTAGATATATTTTTGTGGGAAAAAAAAAGAAATATAATATTTAATAATACGGTACTTTTAAAATTAAAATAACGAATGAAAGATGATCCGAAAGGATCCGAACCATATCTGATCCGAACCAAATTTTATCCGACCTTAATCCGAATTCCATCCGATTTTAATTCGAATTAGATCCTAACCGAATCAGATCCGATCTGATCCGAGTTATGTTCAAGTATATCATAAACAAGATTGATTCGATCCGAGACTGATCCGATCCGAAATCGATCCGGTTATCCGAATTGCCAGGTCTACCTTTGACTGTTTTGTCTCAGTATTATGGGTGATATTCAAAGATTTTATTGTATGCAAATTATCGATTTTGAAAGAAATTTTTTGTAAGTTTTTTTCATAAATACCCTTGTTAAAAAATGTTTTTGCAAAAATACTTTGTTTATTAAAAAAAATCATTTGCAAAAATACTATCTTATTTGCAAAAATATTATCTTATTTGTAATGGCTGCGCAACATGTTGCATTATATGCATCTGAATGCAACTAAAAATTATAATTATAATTTTCATTTTTTTACCAACTTCCGGTTCTATATAAGGGCTGCGCAGTAGCTAAAAATGTAAATTTAACTTTTAGTTTTTAGTTGCATTCAGTTGCATAGGTTGCATCTGTAACTGAATGCGAGTAACAATTGTAATTTGAATTTTCATTTTTTTTACCAACTTCCAATAATATATAAGGGCTGCGCAGCAGTAAAAATGGAAATTTAACTTTTAGTTTTCAATTGGATTCAGTTGCATAGGTTGCATATGCAACTGAATGCAACTAAAAATTGTAATTTGAATTTTCATTTTTTTTACCAACTTCCAGTTCTATATAAAGGTTGCGCAGCAGCAAAAAATGGAAATTTAACTTCCAATTTTCAATTACATTCAGTTGCATATGTGGTTGCGTTCAGTTGCATGTAGTTTCATTCAGTTGAAACTGTTAGAAATAGAGAGTTATGAGTGCCCCTACGGGGCCTTACAACCCTATTTGCAACTACAACTAGAACAAATAAATAAATAAACCATGAGCCAACCAAAATCAACTTTCTTTCTCTGTAACATTTAGTCAAACAATTTGGAGACATCGTTACAACTTCACAAGCAACTTGAAAGCAACTAAATACAACCTATTTTGTGAATCAAATCATATCTGCAACATTCTAATAAGAAACAAAAATCTATTCCACCCACTCTTTCTCCCTCCCTTCTCTTCCTCTTTGTCTCTTTCTCTCTACCCATCAATACCCAAAATTACCAATTTAATCAACTGAAATCAACCAAACGCAACTTCATCCAAAATCAACTAAAATCTAAAACAAAAACCCCAAATCCGAACTCAAAGCTCTAGTGGTGGTGGAGAGCAGATCGGAGGTGGTGGCCTGCGGTCCCAGTGAGCGGAGATCGGACGAGGGAGGAGGTGGGCGGAGAGCGGAGGAGGGCGAAGATGGAGAAAGGTAGAGGAGGGAGGAGGGCGGAGATGGGGAGGGGGGAGGGGGGATATGGGGGAGGCGAAGGCGGGCGGGGATGGAAGGTGGGGTGGGTGAAGAAGAAGGAGAAGAATGGGGGTTGAAGAATAATGGGGGTTGAAGAAGATGGGGTATATTTGCAATTAAGATAGTACTCCCTCTGTCTCATATTACCTTTCCTGTTTTAACTTTTGACACTTTTCATTACATGCGGTTGACTATTAATTTATGCATAATTTATAAGACAAAATATAGTCATGAGTGATTTTGTTTGATTCGTATTTGTGAGTACTTTAATACAATGAAGTTTTTATATTTAGTACTAATACGAAATTAAAGATATTAATGATTAAAAGTATGTGTTGGCAAACGTGTCCAAAAAAACAGTAAAAGTATTTTGAGACGGAGGGTGTATAAAATAGTTATTTGCAATGAATTTGAAAAGATAGTATATTTGCAAAATAAACAAGAAAACATAGTATTTTTGGTAAATTCGCTATTTTGTATTGTATTGTATAATATTTTTGATAGAATGTAATGATGAAAATCACCTTAAGCACGGGTCTCCCTTGAGCATAGGCCTATATTAATATCTTATATATAATAAGCATAAGGGAGATCTTATCCAAATTTTTGGTCGTCATCATTGTGCTACCAAAAAACATATGATCCGTTGGATTAAAAGTATATCCTTATATATTTATTTATAATTTTCACTTTGTTAATTTACTATAATACCCTTTCTTCATCGATTTGTTTTTTTTCTTCATCATTAGAACTAAATTTAATTTAAAAATATCTTTATAAGAGGGATCTTATCCAAATTTTTGGTCTGATCGCTGTACTACCAAAATTATATGATCTGTTGGATTGAAACTAGACGATCAAGATTAGATCACATAAAAAAGAAATTATAATCTAAAAAGGATATAATTAGAAAATGTTGTATTAGAAGTGAATTTTAAAAGAAAATTATAATCTAAAAAGGATATAATTAAAAAAGGTTGTATTATAATTGAATTTTAAAAAGAAAATTATATTCTAAAAAGGATATAATTAAAAAAAAGTTGTATTAGAATTGAATTTAATTTTTTATTTATTAGTATTAAAAAATTTCGTATTTACTATTTGGCCTCTTGTTAACTCGAATAACTTGTAGAAGGGGGGGGTTGAATACAAGTTATTTAATCGTGTCTGATTTTTTCTTGATTATATGAACAAGAATAAACGAATGAATCAAACTCTGTTTGTATTAATAAAATCAAATACAAACTCTACCAAAGGTGTACAATACCTTTAGTAGTTGCTGACAAAATAAATTTCTCTCTGTTTGCACTCTCGTATACTTACGATTACAAACCTCACGAACTTAACTCTTTTTACAATGATATAGAGAGAGTATTTATAATGCTACCTATCAACTAATAACAGAAAGATAATCTATACATGACAATGTTCTGCCGACCAGTTGATAGTTTCCATCAATAGAAAATTCTTCTCTTCATAATATCTTCTTGCTTGTTCCTCAAACAAAGATCCTGTTTTATAGCACTTGCCAGTTTCTGTAGCATCTATAATGACATCATCAGTAACACGACTGATATCAGGATTTCATCTTGCATCAGTATCTGATCACCATCAGTAAAATTCTATTCTTAACATCACAACTCATGAATTATTCCTAACAATCTCCCCCTATTTATGCTTTAAAATCTGAAGCATAAATCTGAGTTGTTGATGTCAAAACATATAACAATACAATCAGAATAGAATTTATGAATTTAAAAATCATGAAGTTAAGTACCTCTCCTTCCTCAGATGTAGACAAAGTATCCAGTACTTAGACGAAAGAATTCAACTATTTGATGCTTCTTTTCCTTTACCACTTCCATGATGAGATTCACCTCTGTCACTGTCTTTATCTCCCCTACCAGTTCTTCTTTTATCTCCCTTAGTCTTTTGTTGTTGTTGTCTTTGAAATGTCTTTATCTCCCCCTTTTTGACATCAGCAACATTAATTCCAAGAGATTCAGTAACAGAACAAATGAGATTCATCAGAACTGCTTGATTTTCCATACTAGTGACTTCGTTATCTTCAAGTGTTTGAAGTCTTGATTGAATTTCAACTTGAGATTTCTGAATATCTTGTAGAATTTCAGAATTGACTTCAATGTTGGAAGTGTTTGGAATATCTTCAGATTCAAGTCTTGTAGAAGAAGTTGCCTGTGTAGAATGATATTCAAGTAATAAAACTCGATTAGAGTTACAAACATCTTCATCTTTCTGATCTGAAGCTGTAATATGATCATCTTGTCCTTCACCAGTATTCTGTGTACTAACATCTACAAATCCTGACTCCTCTTTAGAGTGATCAGAGACTGTTGAAGTCTCAAATCTTGCTGATATTGGAAGTACAAACAAAGGAATACTTGGATCATTAGAAATATCTTCTGGTACTGATGGTGTAGAAGTTTGTCTTAGCCTTTCACCTCTTCTGTTGATAATTCCGGCAAGCCTTTCTTTTTGCTTCTGAGCTTTAACTTCTGGCTTTGAATTATGCTTTGCTAAGTCATTCTTCTCATACATCTTGATAAAAGAATAAGTACCAGCATCCATACCAAGATTATTAGACCAAGATTCAGGAAATACCTGATCCCAGAAATCAAACGATGGTTTCCTAATTTTCTCTCCCTCACTATGGAGTTGATCATCCATACCCTCAATCTCACTTTGACTATCTAAAGTCAACACTCTTTCTACCTCTCCTTTTGCCTGGTCAGGAGCCATCCGCTCTGATTGTGGATCAATATCCATCTTTTCAAGTGTATCACTCAAATTTGGATAAGTGCTCTCTTGACCTACAGAAAAATAGAGTTTAGAAGAAGTTTTTATACTTGAACTCACATGGAGAGAGGGTTCCTCATTTGGCATGGGGCTTGAGGTTTTCTCCAAGGAGTGAGCTGCTATAGTCTCTGAACCCTTACAATCATCTTCTTTCCTTCCAAAGACTACAGGCTCCAGTATACCACTTTCAGGTTCTTTACTAGACTCTGATGTCTTCAGTAATACTTCATTAGACACCATAGTTAGTACATCACCGTCTTTAAGTGTTGTTTGCTGAGACTCACCCTCAAGGTGGATAGACTCTGACTGAATAATATTTGTTTGATCTTCAAGAAAACCAATCAAAGTTATTCCTCCCATATCATAGGGTTTCTCACTTGCAATTTCAGTCATCACAGAAGACCTTTCAACATCAGCTATCACAGCTCCTGAGTCATCCAACCTCTGACTAGATGGTTCTTGTGTTGCAGTGACTGTGATCTGATCTTTCCTACTATCCACCACTGGTGCAATAGTATCTTCTGTTGACTGCATTCCTCTATCTACTTCCTCCAGTTGTTCACCTTGAGCTGAAGCATCTTCAATAATGACATCCTTGTCAAATAAATATGCATGAAGTGATTGAAGTGCAACATGCTTCGAGAGTCCAAATTTCTTGACCAATTGTCTTCTGACAGATACATAGAAATACATCTTCATTAAGTCAAGTCTTTGATGTAGAAGTCCATATTCATCTGGAAATAAAAGTTTTGGTACTCTTTCAACCAAAAAATCTAGAACAGGCCTTGACAACTTCACTTTGAGAGAAATTAGTCCCATAGCCAGTCTGTATGATAATGTAGTTTCCCATGAAGAATCAATATCCAGATCTCTATGGTCATTTGCTGACTTGATTGTAGCTTCATTTGTAGAAACCTGCATGATATTAGTTGGACTAGACTCTGTGTGTGTAGGTGACAATTGAATCTTTCTCCTTGTTCTCCTTGTGTAGTGAGCAAAAGATTTATCCTGAGAAGACTAAAGAGGTGTAGATATAGAATTGATCTTGGGATGAGATCCTTTTTCAATAGACACAGTCTTTTGAGAGACAGTATCCAGTAACTGTTTTCCCTTTTTAAGTACTACAGTCTTTTGAGAAACTGCAGCATGGTTGTGACTAGGTGCTTCATCTCTTTGTCCTAGCTTAGAAAGTCGAATTTCAGCCTTCAATTCCTCTCTCTCAGCAAGAGATATATTATCATCATCTTCACTAGAACTACTACTACTACTTGACAAAACAAATCTTCTCTTCCTTACAACTGATGTCTTTTGAGAAACACCAGAGGTTGGTTTCTTTGAAACAATAGGCTGTGGATTAAAACTTTGTTCTTGAGTTGTTTCAGAGACTATAATGTTTTGGGCTACTTGGGTAGACACAGGTGGGTTCTCCTCCAAATGAGATTCCTAAGCCATTTCACCACAAAAGAAAGAAGAATTGTAGAGAGTAGGAAGATGAGTTTTAAGAATTACCTGAACATGATGTGGATAATGAATTTTAGGTATTTCATCTAGATTCTTTTCATTGTCCTTCTTTGTAATGTCAGAGAAAATTCTCTTTTGTTGTACATAAGAAGAAACACAATGTTCTCTACCAAATCTAGCTTCAACATCAGGAATAAAATGGTTAATAAACAATTGTATAAATCTATGATAATAAACCATTTTCCTGTTTTGATCTCTTAACCCAAGTTTAATACACATCTGACTTAAGATAATGTGACCAATGTTAACTACTCTGTCATAAAGCAAACTATAAGCAATATGTGATGTAACAGAAGTAATTTGCTGAAAAGAACTACATTTACCAGTAAAACATTTAGCTAATTGATCAAAGAAGAAAGACCACTCTTTCCTAAGATAAGATCTTCTTAACTGGCTCATGTTATCTAAAGGTCCATTATAACCTAATGCAGACAACATAGTTCTAACATCATCATCAGATGGTACATTCTCATAAATCAAACTAACAGGTAAGTGAAGTACTGAATTAACAACAGATTCAGTAATATCAAATGAGTCTTGTCCTAAATGTAGAACAATCTTACCTGATTGACTCTGAGTAGAATCAATTACCTCAGCATTCTCCCAAGCTTGTGTAACAGCTGCTTGATTAATTTGTGGAGATGCTGTCTATGCATAACTTAATGGTCCATATGCCAGAAAGTTCATGATTGGATGAAAATCATATGACACTCCTTCCTTGTTGGTGATAGCTGCTACATGATTGTTCGTCATAAAATCGAAGTCACCAAACTTGAAGGCTACTGATTTAGGTAATCTTCTCTGAGCTGCCATTTTTAATCTGAAAAGAACTTGAAAAATTCTTGAAATGGATTAGTGATTTTGAAAACTCGAGAGTGTTTTTACTTTAGAGAATATGAAATTAGAGAAAGCAATTACACGATTAGAGTTTCAAAAAAAATATATTTCACAAATCTTTCAGACCACTATCCCACGTTGACACGTAGATTGACAGGTGTCAGTCCCTGAAAAGTGCGGTTATCCACGATTTTTGGAAAATAAAATCCAAAATTGATTTTCATGAAATAAATCAGGGTATTATCAAGATAAAAAATCAATACTGATCAGCTTCATTTTCCTGTTGTGACCTCCATCAAAATAATCACAAAAAGCAATGTGATTTAAAAAAAATAATAATAATAAATCTCAAATCCTGATGGTCACACTTGAAATCCTGATCAATATCATCCTGATTCCAGAGACTTAATATGGAGTTTCCACGTGGCATTTTTCTTTTATCTGAAAAAGAAATAAACAATTAATCTGAACAAAATCAATTGGTTAGATATATTCATCATTTCTTGAAAACAAGAAATACAGTCACACGCAATAATTAGCACACTAGTACAAAACTGTCTTTTAGCATCGCACTTTTAGCGTCGGTTATATAGAGAGCCGTGGCCTATACATACTTTAGGCGTCGGTTGCTAGCTTAACCGACGCTTAAAGTCCTTTTTTTATGGATCTTTTGCGTCGGTCATGAAATAACCGACGCCTGAAACAGACCCTTTAGCGTCGGTCTTTAATCAACCGACGCCTAAAACCGACCTTTAGCGTCGGTTGTGTATAACCGACGCCTAAAACTAACCCTTTAGCGTCGGTCTTTACTCAACCGACGCCTAAAACCGACCCTTTAGCGTCGGTCTTCTAAATGCCGACGCTATAAACATGTTTTAAGCATCGGTTTTTGTAATGCCGACGCTATTGAGCCTGATTAAAAAAATAAAAAACATATAATAATTAAAACAAAAACATATCCTGTCAAAACAAAATAACATATACTCCTACTTCAACTTAAACCTATCCTCCGACTTCAACTTAAACCTATCCTCACTCTCAAACCTTAACTCGCCGCGACTTGAACCTTCACGCAAACTGATGAACATATAATTCGACTTCAACTTAAACTGAATCTTCGACTTCAACTGTTCGATTTTTCTTAATTGTTCGATTACACTTCATTGTTGGATTGGGATTTGCTGCTGGGTCTCTTAATTATATGTTTTGCTAATTTTTATATATCCCAATTTTTGTACTCAATCGGGATTTGCTGATTGTATGATTTGAAGATTTATAACTCCTGCTGTTGGATTGGTACTCTCTCTCTCTCTCTCTCTCTCCCCCCCTCTCTCTCTCCCCCTCTCTCCCTCTCGCCCCCAACCTGTTTGATGATATGTGTCAACCATTTGTCAAGTACTGTTCTATCATCTTTTAAGTATTTTTAAGTCCATATTTATCTATATATAAACCAATAATTGTCTACTTTATGTCATTATTTAAGATTTATACATTCGTGTGTGTATTAGATGCTCCTTCGTTTATATATTTCTTCTGCTTCTTGTATTAAAAACTGTGGGGGTAATCATCATATATATCTGAAATAAATACTACTCTATCGTCTTGTGATGATGATGTGTGATAGGTGGTTTGCAGAACTTGTTTCTAAAGAAAGCATTGCATACTAAAGTCCGGTATATTCAATGCATCCTTTAAAGCAGTGTTCTTTGAGATTAATTCATCACTCGTCAGGAACTAGTTAAGGGGGAACATGCTGCCTGGATGTATGGTTCATACTTTCAAATACAACATAATATAGTGAAAAATCCAAGAAATTAGACAAAGGAGATGTTTTGTTTTTTTTTCATTGCCTAAAGGATAGAACTGAGACATTTGGGAAGAAGTAGATATAGAATGAGGGAGTTTGGGGTAAGATGCTCAGTTTGCTAGACGGAATCTAAGAGAAATTAGAGAGAAGAATTCAGAATCCAGAGGCTTAGAGAGAGAAATATATGTATAGGAAAACTGAGAAATAAGATAAAATGAAGTCTTGAGAGGAAACCTAAAGTGATAAACAAGGATTTTGGTCAATTTTTAGTAAATGCATATTTGGTTATCAATCAACCTACTGAAATACAATAACAAGATCCCACACTCTCAGTAACCATTAAAGTCTCTTCAGGGTTGAAAAAGGGTATTGTTTTGTAATGTTGGTGAGTGATAACCCTTTAGTGCATTGGTTATATGAAACTTTAGCTAGATCAATAATCATTTAAATGTATTTCTATTGCCCTTGCAAGGAAAGTTTCCCCAGTGGAATTATATTGCTTTGATTGTTAAGAGAAAAGTTAGTGTAATTTGGTTAGAAATATGGGTTGTTGTTTCTGTTCAAGACATCCTTATTTAAGAACTTGTTACTGTTTCTTTTACATTTGGAAAATTATAGTCAAGAACTTGAAGCCATGAATAATTTGACAAGGCAGGGGTGTGTTGCTCACTTAAGAAGGTGCATTTTCACTTACTATTTTTGGACCTTCTTTATCATTGTCCATTATATTAATGTATTAGTTTATTTTGCAGGAAAAGCAGTGGCTTCTCTAGGGGAGCTTCTATGTACAGAGGAGTGACAATGTCTTAATGTTCTGGTTATTCCTAATAAACTTTGTAAAACAGTTGGTTCCTTCAGATGAATTCTATAATTCAGAACAGAAAAGTTTACAAAGGATTTCTTGCTGGAAGGGTCTTTCTTTGTGTTTAAATGGAACTACTATTGACGGAGAAGGTTATGTTTCTTATATTGAGAACTGCATGAAGGTGCTGTTTTGTTCAACATCTTCTAGTTTATATTCAGCAACAAGTGCAATAATTGGTCAAGATCATCTGTTAGAGGAGTGGACTGTGGCAATTAAATGCATAACAAAGGCTCGGCAGGCTTGGTTAGTTGATTTTCTTAAGGTTTGCATTATTACTATTTTTTATTTTATAGAAGCTCGCCCCCTAATTTATCCATTTTTAAGTTCAGAGATCATGTATATTGGTGTTTCTATTGGGAATATAAATTTGCCTCTGCATAATTTTTACTTGGATCGTGTCACTCATTAGAAACTTAAAGATTCTAGAGGGTTCTGGCAATTAATGTTCGTTGCTATTGTTATTTCTTAGCTTTTGAACTTTGGCTGTCCTAGTAACATTAATAGCCAGGGATACTCTGCAGGTCTCAGAGGTGGATTTCAGACCTGGAAATCTTACTTCCTAGAAGTAAAGAATAAAATTGAAGCTACATGCAGGCTAGTGCGGACTGGTTCCATTCCATTGATTTATATTTGAAGCCTGAAAGCATCCATGCTAAACACTAGATCACAAGGTAATAAATTGTAACCAGTTTGCCGTAATAATGGAAAACTCTCTGCAGATGCATGATAGTTTAAATTAATTTGAATTGCTTATTTAAAGAGTAAAAAGTTTCACAAGACAGCAAAGAGGTTCTTTATAGTATAAGCCAGATAGTTTAAAATAAAGTTCTTCCAAAGAGGTATAATGGAAAACTCTCTGCAGATGCATGATAGTTTCAAATAATTTGAACTTTGTGTAGAATTCCTAATCATTAAAGCGCCATTGATTACCTAAGACCCTGCCTAGATTTTTAAATTAAAAATATGGAGACATTTCTGAAAAAACTTGTATGCTAAATCATAAATTCCCATAACAGGTCATGTAAAATCCCAATAATCTTGTAACACAATGAGGTTATTAAAAGCTTGTTAGATAGTTGCAAAAGAGTAACATACAGAATAAGTTAAATTCGAGGAAACGTGTTTGCTGCTATATGTGGTGCCTCTAGTATTAGTACTACGGTGGTAAATTGTACATGGATATGATATATATGGACATAATTCCCTGCATTAATAGAAATCAATACATTTTCCCTGCATTTTTTTGAATCTTTTTATAACTTAGCGATGCGTATGCTAATTGCTACGTAGGCATTATATTTTATTATTTCAAAATTATATTTGCATCTACTAGCACTTGGATTTATAATCGTTTAATTATATTTTAGTTTAAAATTTAGCTGGATTTTAATTTCAGAAAACTATTACTTTTCGGTTTGCAAATCTTGTGCTTCAAAACATGAATTGTATAACCTTATTGGTCCAAAAAGTCACATTTGGTCTAGTATAACATGTCATTTCTGCTGTTGAACCTTAATCACAGTGTTTTGTTGGGTTTAGAAGATTATTGTAGCTGTGTATGACAATGTACTTCCATTGTTTCTTTCTGCTTTTGTAGTTAATTATCTACTTAGAAGCTCAAGAAACTGCAATTGTAGTTAATTTCTGTATGAGGCTACTTCAGCTTTACTCTTCTTACAACATCGGGAAGGTAATATGTTTCTTCATTCAACTAGTCATTTTTATATATTGGAAACTACTAGTCTTAAATTTTTTATATAATTTAATTCTTTCATTCTTACCTAGTAAGATTTGCTACTGTATTGAAGCCGCAACTGCTGTTTCTAACTGTCCTCTCTCATGTTCAACATAGTAACCTTTTCAGCCTGATTGCTAAAGTGCAGTCACAAGGACAGAATTCCTAGCGATTATTAATCTTTTATCAGTGTCGATCATAAAATCAGTTTGTTTTGTTGATCCAAGGATTAGGGTTACTTTTTGTTTTGATCTTTCATTAATCATTTAGAGTTAGTGTTTTTTCACACTTGCCTTGAAGAAATCCAGTAGAGCCTCTTTGAAACATGATTTTTAGTACAAAATTTTTTTCACTAAAATCATGTTTGACAAGATCCGTATTAAGTCACAAGGCTACGTACATGTACTGATAACTAATATATTTTGTCTACATAATATCTTTTCCCATTTTTATGTATTCCTTATTAAAAATTGCAGGTTACAGTTGGCTGATTTATATATGTGATATTACTTAATATAACTTAATAAAATTCTAGTTGAATAGGTAACTCTATGTTGAATTTATAGATGTTTTGAGTAAGTGGAGACTAGCTGGTCTAATGATAAGGGTCCTATTAACTTCTTACTGGACAATGTAATAGTAAAACCAAACAAGTAGTAATGAAGCTAAATTAACTTTTAAATATGAAACCAAATTAAGGGTCAGGTTCCACATAGAACCACACTTTAATATTAGAACCTTAGTTACCTAATGAATTATGTTGTAGAGCGTTGTACTAGTTTATACTAATTATTATCAAATTATTTTTGGCATAATTATTTTTTTTAAACATATTATAATGATGAAGTACAAGTTGTGTTGCAAGGAAAATAATTGATCCTTTAAAAAAATTATGTATTTTAGAAAAAAAATTTATTGTGTACAGCATAATTACATCATACTCTACACCACACAATAAATATTGCGTGCTGCAACAAAACTAAAGATAATCTGTATTGCAGCACTTAGGGAAGTTTTAGCAGGGGGCCGCAATATGTTGGTAATGGTACATCTGACATGAGATTGGTTGGTGCTCTTAGGGAAGTTTTAGCAAGGGGGCATCTCGGGTATGAGGAAGTTCAAGGTGTTCTGCGAGATGTTCTTCCACTGAACAATGAGAACACATCAGCAACTGTTACAGAGTCACTACTTTTAGCTTTCTTGATAGGTCAACGCATGAATAGGGAGTCTGATCGTGAGCTGAAAGCATACTGCCTTGCATTTGATAATGAACTTGGTAATGCTTCATTCGCTAAATAGTTTTGGAGTGCCTTTTGTCTGATATTTTAATGTATTGTTGTCGTGATTCTCTTTATTGTGCCAACCATCAGGTCCAGTACCAATTGCGGATGTTAGGTCGTTGACCCATTATGGTGAACCATATGACGGAAATACCCGTTTCTTCCGGAGCACACTTTTTGTTGCTGCTGTTAGATCCTGTTATGATGAAGCATGTTTGCTTCATGGTGTAGATTGGATGCCACCAAAGGTATATTTTTTTGTGTTATATTTCATTTATGGTGGCTTTTTGAGGAGATGAGTAGGGGTGTGTGGGTCTGATAAAATCACAGAGGAGAGTGTTATGTGCATGAGCACACTCAACTTGGAGGCTACTTTGTTCCTTCCGGAAGCTAGGTTCCTCCCTTCCTCAAACAGTTTCCTAAGTTTTCCCTCCAACATTGGCATAATCTTAACGACAACACCATCATTGTTTTCGTAGGTTGCCATAAATATCTATGGGTGTAATATGGACAAGAATGTGTGGGAGAATCCTGAACAGTGGAATCCCGAGAGATTCATGAATGAAAAATCTGACACCACGGATTTGCAGAAGACAATGGCATTTGGTGGGGGTAAGAGAGTGTGTGCAGGAGCTCTTGAGGCGATGACCATTTCTTGAATGGCAATCGGCAGATTTATACAAGAGTTTGAGTGGAGATTGACTGACGGTCAGGTAGATGATGTTGATAATGTATGGCTTACAGCTCGCAAACTCCATCCAATGCTCGCGATCTTAAAGCCAAGGATCAGATTAGCTGAATAAATAATTTCCTTACACCTAGCTCCTGAGGATAATATCTGTCAGTACTTTTGCTACTCTGTGCCTTAGTATGTAAGTGTGCTTCCCGCCACACTAGTTCTAAATCTTCAATCCTACATCAACGGGTTTTATATAGTTTCTCTATTCTAAGCATTGTTGTAATATATTATATTAATCACTGGTTTGTATAAATATTGTATTATTTTTGTTGGTTTGGATGAATGTTTATTAGAAATGCACTTTTTATTTTTTTTTTTTAAAATTGACTTTTAGCGTCGGTTGTTTGAATGACCGACGCCTTTAACATGACTTTTAGCGTCGGTTGTTTGAACGACCGACGCCTTTAACATGACTTTTAGCGTCGGTTATTTAAATGACCGACGCCTTTAACGTGACTTTTAGCATCGGTTATTTGAATGACCGAGGCCTATAATAGACTTTTAGCGTCGGTTGTTTAAATGACCGACACCTAAAATAGACTTTTAGCGTCGGTTGTTTAAATGACCGTCGCCTATAATTGACTTTCAGCGTCACCATTTTGACCGACGCTATAGGCCTTTACCTATAGCGTCGCCTTCATATACTACGCCCAATAACCGACGCCTAAAGGCTATTTTGACCGACGCTAAAAGCCTATTCTGTACTAGTGGCATCTGACTTCAGTAAAACTTCCAAGTGACTGTTCAGCTTCTCAGGTCTTTCTATAAAAGAAACAGACGCCTTATGCCATTCTCCATAAACCTTTCAATTTCTTTTCTTCTCAACAATGCTTCTCAAACCAAAATTCCATTCAAACCCATTCTTTAGATTTTTCACAGTCGATGGACATCCTGTTCTTGATCATCTCTTTGAAAAGACGACTCTTCTCATCGAACTAATCATGGATGAATTAGTTTCAGATAATATCCAGAGGTTTCTCCTAGAACATTCATCTGTTGGATACAATCTTCCCCTAACCTCCTCAAAACTTGAGGATGAAGAATTTGGCCGAGAGTCTGAGGTTGATCTTGATGGGGATGCTATACATTTAAGTTAGCTACTCTCACTCAAGTCGCCCAGACAAGGAATCCAAGAGCAAACGAGGCTATTTAATCCCCTGATGGATTTCTTGAGATGCTCCTTGTCCTGTACCTCAGAATTCATTTCATTAGACAAGTATAGAATTATCAGTAGAAGTTAGACAAAAAGATGTTGTATTTCATTTCCATATATGTAATGCTTTCAATTAATGAAAATACAATTTCTTATTATCTACTTGTCTTTTGATTATTGAATGATGTATAAATTATCAGTATGCAAATATTAAAACTTGCTGGCATAGACTTAACACATCACAGAATTAGATTACTACACAAAGTAAACGTCAGGATCTGAAACAATTTTCACAATCCTGATACTGACACAATACTGATGACGTCAGGATCCTGATAACAAATCTAATCCTGATGATTATTAACAAGTCTATCATACTGAAATTTATCAAGGCAAAGTGTTATAGCTAAAGCATTTAACATTCAAATATAGATCCTGACAAGAATATCAAGTCTATAAGCTAAAAACAACATACCTTGCTACTATTGCAGATGTTAAAGATCTAGAAATTTAACATTCCTAACTCACTTACTAATCTACTGAATGTAGTTTCATCAAGTGGTTTAGTTAGAATATCTGCAAGCTGTTTGTCAGTAGAAACAAAATGAAGTTCCACAGTACCATTCTCAATATGTTCTCTAATAAAATGATACCTGACATCAATGTGCTTAGTCCTTGAATGTTGAACTGGATTTTCTGCAATTTTGATAGCACTAGTATTATCACAAAACATAGGAATATTACTAAGTGTCATACCATAATCCATCAACTGATTTCTTATCCAAAGGAGCTGTGCACAACAACTGCCTGCTGCTATGTACTCAGCTTCTGCAGTTGAGGTTGAAACAGATTGTTGCTTCTTGCTTGCCCAAGAAATCAATCTATTTCCCAAGAATTGACATGTACCTGTAGTGCTTTTCCTGTCTATCTTACACCCTGCATAATCAGAGTCTGAATATAGCCAATTAGAAAGAAATCAGATTCTCTAGGGTACCACAAACCAAGATTTGGAGTTCCTTTGAGATATCTAAAAATTCTGTTCATAACAATTAAATGAGATTCCTTAGGATCACTTTGGAATCTAGCACATAAACAGGTAAAAAACATTATATCTGGTCTACTTGCAGTTAGATATAACAATGAGCCTATCATGCCTCTATAACTAGTATTATCCACACTCTTTCCCTTAGGATCAGAGTCTAGTTTAGTGGCTGTTGCCATGGGTGTTTTTGCAACTGCACAGTCTTGAAAGTCAAACCTTCTTAAAAGATCTTTGATATACTTTGACTGATTAATGAAAATACCAGTCTCAGTTTGTTTGACCTGCAAGCCTAAGAAATAATTTAATTCACCCATCATGCTCATCTGATACTTAGACTGCATAAGCGTTCTAAACTTAGCAAACAATTTTTCATTAGTAGAACCAAAAATAATATCATCAACATAAACTTGAACTAAAAGCAATTCACCTTTTATCTTTCTAAAGAATAGAGTTTTGTCAATTGTACCTCTTGTGAAGCCATTTTCAAGAAGAAATTTAGACAAAGTCTCATACCATGCTCTTGGTGCCTGCTTTAGTCCATAGAGTGCCTTGTCAAGTTTGTAGACATGATTTGGAAATTTTGGATCAACAAATCCAGGTGGCTGTTCCACATACACTTCCTCATCAAGTTTGCCATTTAGAAAAGCACTCTTTACATCCATCTGGTATACCTTGAATTTTGAATGAGCTGCAAATGCAAGAAACATTCTGATTGCTTCCAATCTTGCTACTGGTGTGACAGCCCCAAATCCGGGGTCATGAATCTGGGCCATCACGGACCAACTTCCATTCAACCTCAATATCTCTTGTTTTTTTTTTATAATTAATACTTATGCAATTGACCCCACAGTAATACACACACACACACCAGTCATATGCTCAGAGAACAACATTCACCATAATAAAAGTTTAGAGTTAGAAAGTTATTACAAACCCAGAATCATACTTAAGTACATTGTTGAGTGATGCTTCTACAAGAAGCATTTCAACAACCAAATTTATTACAACCTTACACACTTACACACTTAATATACATAAGACCACTAAACCCCTTGCGCTGGTCGTCTACCTCGGGGATTGATGCTAACGAGCTCTCAGAAGGTCGCCTTTCCCTTACCCTCTTGCGGGGCGTTCTGCGTAGTATTGGCATACCTAGCTGTATATAGATAAGTAGCAAGAGTGAGCTATAATAGCTCAGCAAGATAATATTGTAACTAGAATTTAAAATGTAACCAAGTATACATGTATATACATATGTAAGCAGTAACCAAATTATAAACTTTAAGGAAGAATAAAACTCTTATTTAATAATACATCATCCACTTACTATTATAAGAAAGAAATCTAAGATAATACAGTATCAGTTTCTCTTCTTAAATAATATAACAATCAATATACCCTTTCAGTGTAATATTTTAAAATAAAATGAATACTTGAATAATTCTCTCACTATCATCTTCTCATTTCCTTCCTATACAACAATTTTATAAATTAATATAAAATCAGTTTCTCTTCATCTATAACAATAATTCCATCGTCTCATATCATTTTACCTTTTCAGTATACCATTCTGACTTTATCGTTTATTCTTTATTCAATAATTTTTGGGGGTTTCCACTGTCACCGAATACGTGAGGTACGATGATCAGTCGTCCTCCGTACCCATCTATTTTTACTACCGGTAGAAGGAATGAAGGCCACCTGCTAACATCATCCCTGGAGGAAGGCCACCTGCTAACATCCTCCTGGAGGAAGGCCACCTGCTAACATCCTCCCTTGGCATCTTCGTGCCGAATCATGAATGCTAGACTATGTCGCACACAGCCCTGACACAGCCTCTTATGCAAGTTTGTTGCTAATCCCCCTTTTTATAAGATCATTATTCACTTTATCAATACCATTTCACATTTCCATTCCCGTATATCACTTCCATTCTCGCACATTATTTCTATAAAATATATGTATATAACATACACTAAAAGAATGTTTATAATATAGCATTATAAACCATATAACCCTAGATAACAACTGATACCATTCTCTTTCATATCTCTTTTACTCTAGAGCATATTCGCTCCATTCGTAATCATCTCTATATTCATATTTCAGAAAACATATCCATCTCTCTTTAACTTTCCACAATCAAGATAATGTATTCTTTGCAATATAGCAACAAAAGCATCACATATACATAAATATATTCCATGATATCATTATTATTCCGAAGATAAATAATTTTTTTAAAGTAGGGATAGAAGGATCTTGCCTCGGTTTCTGTATCCTGACAGTAAGGCTGGTCCCTCCTCCGGAATTTCTATAAACACAAAAGGACCGTCATTAGAATACCACATCTCTTACTCACTACCCTCTTGTATAACAAAACCCTTTACACTTCAACATATGTTTAACGTATTATTACTATCCCAAAGGTTCAAGAACTTAACCATTTATAAGCTCAATCGAAGTTTCAGGGGTTTTCACCATTTTCCCTAACGACCACACTTAACTGTAAAAATTCTCAGAAAATATGGATTTTGAATTTTAATGTAAGGTCAACTGTCAAGGGTCCTCTGACCATCCTACTACACTATCCCAAAATTTCGTGACTTATAAAAATGTCTAAGTATGGTAGTTATAGCCTCAAAGTTAACACAATTACGGTTTCTCGGTTTTTAAACGTCTTTCACTAAAACTGACTTTTCTCCTAAACCGTTCATCAGATTTTAACGCACCTTATATCAAAACGATCTATGAACTAAGCTCTATCATTTCATGGTCAATTGGTAACCTAAGCAGTGAGGTACCGTACGAATGCAGGGGTCACAAAACAGGGCAGTTTTCGTTCTAACGAAAATCGGACATTATAACTGCTGTAATTTCATACTTTCCAAAATCAACTCCTCCAAAACCAATCATCAAACACAATAATCATCACCTACACCATGTGGTCTTCATTACCAGCCATGGTTACACTCCCAAATTCCTTCCAAAATCAACTCAAACCACTTACAAACACTTATAACATCATAAACATAACCTTTATACCACTTAATCACTAAACACAACAATATCTATCATAAATACAAAAGGGCAAGCAGGTTTATACCTTCTTGAAGCTTTATCAACACTTAATAATCCTTATCTAGCCCTTAAACAACCTTACAATAGCTTGAATTAACTAAAGAAATCATAAAAACCAAGTTAGTTTCTTGAAATCACTATTCATCACTATTCATCAAGCAACTTTCATGAATTTATTACCTATGAAGATGATGATGGTTGGCCTTAAAATTTGGTGGGTATCTCTTTCTAATCTCCAAGAAGCTCCATGAATTTTCTCTTGATTTGATATGGAAGCTAGCTAGGGTTTCTATTTTTTTTTTCTTATTTTTTTAGAAAAGGCCGAATGGAAGAAAGGATGGGGGAGAGAGTTCTTTTGCTCTTGGTTTGATCTAATCTTGTGTTTATCTTGGTAATGCTAGATTGTCTTAGAAGCTTGGAAGATATTTGTGATTAAAAGCTTGTTAAAAGACTAATTTACCCTTGAAAATAATTAGTGGAAAGTGATGTAATACTTGATGATCTCATCTCTTGTTTTCTAGATTTCTAAGTAAAATGCCAAGTACATTGATAAATAATGTGGTATGTATCCTTGTTATATTACTAATCTTGGTTGCTTGGTCTCCATATTCGTCAAATTGTGGTTCGTTACGAATGTACCTCATTATCTCAGTGGTTTTGAAATCATTTAACAATCCAAATTCCATTGGTATTCTCTTAACTTAATAATCCCTTGGTTAAATCTAAATTCACTAATTCCTCAATATATAATTCTTATAATGTTTCCATGCTCCTTAATGTCCAATAGAAGCTTATTCGAAATCAAAATCCTCAAATTCCATGTTTCAGGAATTTCTGAAATCTAACGTCATTTCGAGTCACTTATTTTCATTGTACAACACTAATATTGTTTCTGTTTATTCATTTTCCATTTCCATTATAGAGTACCTATATACCATTTCTCTAAATCCTCGAAATTTACTATTCACATGACCACTGTAGCATTACTGAAGTTAGGGTTATTACATCCTTCCCTCCTTAAAAGGATTCCGTCCCGGAATCACGTCATAAATGTCCATAGATACCTTTTCATCTACACCTTATAACTTCTATACCACTTTCTCCATCCTTTTTCCTTCATAATATCTCTATCTTGTTTGCGCAAAATTACACCAACATAAACTTGCTTGTCATTCATCAACATTCCTCCTTTGGTTAGGGGTATCGGCCACCACATTGGCCTCCCCTGAATGGTAGTATATCTCACTTATGGTTTATCCCTATGTTGATCTCTATCATGACATAAAATATACATATTTCGCTCTTATTATATCTTGTCTCTGTAAAATCTTCCAGAAATCCGACTAGAATAAGATTCTTTGAAACAATTGTAAGAAAATATTACCTATAATATATATTTCCTGTTCGTATATAAACAAGTTTGTGGTTTACCCCCAAAATACTATTATTCTCCTTTTCATAGGATTTCTAACCCCTAACAGATACTGATTTTCCTTATCTAGATTATCAACCTACCTATACCATTCATTGACCACATTGATTCCTAACCAAACGTTTACACTAAAAATTTAAATACTAGAAAAATGTTCACCTGCATCTGTATCCGGCTTTCTCAATGCCTCTCCTAAAGTCATATTGTACACTCTAGCAGTAGGCCTGTTTGAAGCAGTCACACTCTGTTCTGGCACGGATGATCCCCCAGAACGACAATCTTTGGCAATGTGTCCTAGTTTCCCACACTGGTAACACTTGACGTCCCTCTTAGGATTGGTATTAGCCGATGGGCACTGGCTAAGATAGTGTCCTTTTTGTCCACAGTTAAAACAGTTTATTTCTAACGCTCTACACACTCCCGTATGCTTCCTACCACACGTGTTACAGTCTGGAAATGGTGTTCGAGATTGATTAGACTGAAAGGTTCCTGTGGATCTACCACCCTGATTCACCGTCTCACTGTTAGTCTTATTATTCCCTGACTTTCCAAACTGGGGTTTTTGTCCTTTACCAAATTTGTTAAAGTAACTTCCCTCACTTGAACCTCCTTTTGGACCCTCAAATTTTCTTTTCTTGTTCTCTCGACCTAATTGGGTTTGTTCACTCTCGGCCTCAATAATAGATGCTTTCTGAACCACCGCAGCATACTCGGTCAACTCAAATGGTGCCACTCTTGTCCGAAGCCATGGTTTCAATCCTTGTTGAAACCTTTTTGCTCTTTGTTCTTCAGTACGCACAAATTCTGGAACAAACCTAGACAGTTCGGTAAATTTTGTTTCATACTCAGCCATTGTTAGATTTTCCTGCTTTAGCTCCAAAAATTTTATTTCCATCTGGTTCTCCAGGTACCTAGGGGAATATTTGTCTAGAAACACCCTAGTGAAATGCTCCCAGGTTATCACTCCCGCTCCCTCGAGATTTTTCTTAGCTTCCCACCAATAATTTGCCTCTCCCTTAAGGAGATAGGCTGCAAAGACTGTCTTTTGATCTTCCTCTACCCTCAGTATCTCAAAAGCCTTCTCCATCTCTTTCAGCCATGCCCTGGCTGCTACTGGGTTAGTGGTTCCCTCAAATTCTGGGGGTTTTAATGACTTAAAAGCACGAAAGGAGTTAGCTGCCTGGTTGGGAAGAACAGGTGGTTGTGGCGGATTCTGTGGATTAGCGAAATTCTGCCTCAATAGTTCTATAAATTGGTTAAAAGGGTTACCACCCTGATTTCCCTGTTGACCAGTTGATTCATCTTCTTCTTCCTCATGATCTTGTTCATTATGAGCGTTTTCACCCTGCCTATTATGACTTCCTTCCTCTCTCTCATTTTCCCTTGCATTCATTCTATTATTACGCTTAGGCGGCATGATTCTGTATATAACAATATTCTTCGTTAATCACCCACAATTAGGGTACAATATACATCATTTCCATATATGCACAACTATATCATTAGTTAATCTTATTTATGCATCCCAGTATTTTTAACTTCACACAAGTAATATTTAATTATAATACAACTTTGACAAATAAGCTTAGTACCTTTAGCACAATAACCTTTTCATTTAAGTCAATCACCTCATATATATCAATATTTTTGATTCTCAACATTTAATATCAAAATAAAATAAAATTAGGCAAAGTACATAAACTTCATTAATTTACATAAATATTTTACAACTTGGGTACAACGTCTTTTACTACTAATATCATACATCATAAAGTACAAGGTTCGAAACCCCGAAAGCATAACTGTACATACTAACTCGCTATAACAAAAGCACTACTAGCTGTCCTCTAATCAGACTGGGATTAAGACAGTAAACAACTAACCTAATCCCCAAAATGACATCCACAAGATGACTAGTCTGATTAGTATCCAAGACTACTACTCCTAATCATGGTAACGACGCCCTGATAACGTCTCTGATCTGCACTACCATAGTGATGACTGTATTAACTATCTGAGCCCTCCATACTGGATCCCCTCTGTCTCCCAACATCGTCCTAATATCACCGAGTGCCCGCAGCTCGATACTAACTATGCTCAAAGTCAACCCATCTGGTATCACACCTCCTCCTCCTCTCGTCCTGTCTAACCTCTGCACAAGTGTATCTATAGTCCGACGGGACTCATCCAGCTGTCCCTGAAGGGCAAAGTACTCTGGCAAGAAAATAGCTGGCAACTGACCAGCTGGAAATATAGGTGCCTCCTGAGGTGGCATAGCATCTGGGGGAGGTGCATCTACAAGTGGGGGTGCATCCACTGGTGGAGGTGGTGGTGGTGCAAATGGTGGGGATGGAGGAACTGGCTCCGTGTCCGCATCCTCAGAAGGGTCCTCCTCCAACTCATCCTCTGACAAGATAAAGTGTCCCGGTGGAGTGAACTGCTCAACTGGGTCCTCAAAAGGGTCAGGGCTAGGTAGAGGAGATGGAACTGGTGATGGCACTGGGACAGGTGGGACAGGAGTAGGAGTCACATGAATGTCCCTCCACTCAATCGGCTCCTCAGGTATAACAGATAACCTAGGCCTCTTACGCAAGGGCATCTCCTCCTCAGGAATATCCGATCGCACTCGGGAAGGTCCGGCCCCATCAGGTCCTACATATGGTCTACCAGAATATGGCACTATGGCCACAGCATCCCGCTGCCTACGCTCCTCTGCCTCCTCAAGTCTCACTCTGATCTCGTGTCTCTCCATGGCCTCTGCGCGAACTCTCCTCCTTAGGTCAGCGATAGCATACTTTGGAACCTCTACACCTACCAGCAATAAGTCTCTAAGCTCCTGCTCGGGTAGTCCTAGCCACTGGGGGTCCTGACCCGGCTCACCCATCTCCGCTCCCTATAATAAAACATAAAATTCTATTAGTAACGGTCTATAAAATTATAAACAATATTTAAAATAAATACTACCTGCGATATACCACCCCTGAACTTGATGGAAGTTCAAAATTTTATATTATAAATAATACAATATTATTATCACTCTTGTTCCTGAGCATTATGACTCTTAGCTCTGATACCAAACTGTGACAGCCCCAAATCCGGGGTCATGAATCTGGGCCATCACGGACCAACTTCCATTCAACCTCAATATCTCTTGTTTTTTTTTTTTTTATAATTAATACTTATGCAATTGACCCCACAGTAATACACACACACACACCAGTCATATGCTCAGAGAACAACATTCACCATAATAAAAGTTTAGAGTTAGAAAGTTATTACAAACCCAGAATCATACTTAAGTACATTGTTGAGTGATGCTTCTACAAGAAGCATTTCACCAACCAAATTTATTACAACCTTACACACTTACACACTTAATATACATAAGACCACTAAACCCCTTGCGCTGGTCGTCTACCTCGGGGATTGATGCTAACGAGCTCTCAGAAGGTCGCCTTTCCCTTACCCTCTTGCGGGGCGTTCTGCGTAGTATTGGCATACCTAGCTGTATATAGATAAGTAGCAAGAGTGAGCTATAATAGCTCAGCAAGATATTATTGTAACTAGAATTTAAAATGTAACCAAGTATACATGTATATACATATGTAAGCAGTAACCAAATTATAAACTTTAAGGAAGAATAAAACTCTTATTTAATAATACATCATCCACTTACTATTATAAGAAAGAAATCTAAGATAATACAGTATCAGTTTCTCTTCTTAAATAATATAACAATCAATATACCCTTTCAGTGTAATATTTTAAAATAAAATGAATACTTGAATAATTCTCTCACTATCATCTTCTCATTTCCTTCCTATACAACAATTTTATAAATTAATATAAAATCAGTTTCTCTTCATCTATAACAATAATTCCATCGTCTCATATCATTTTACCTTTTCAGTATACCATTCTGACTTTATCGTTTATTCTTTATTCAATAATTTTGGGGGTTTCCACTGTCACCGAATACGTGAGGTACGATGATCAGTCGTCCTCCGTACCCATCTATTTTTACTACCGGTAGAAGGAATGAAGGCCACCTGCTAACATCATCCCTGGAGGAAGGCCACCTGCTAACATCCTCCTGGAGGAAGGCCACCTGCTAACATCCTCTCTTGGCATCTTCGTGCCGAATCATGAATGCTAGACTATGTCGCACACAGCCCTGACACAGCCTCTTATGCAAGTTTGTTGCTAATCCCCCTTTTTATAAGATCATTATTCACTTTATCAATACCATTTCACATTTTCATTCCCGTATATCACTTCCATTCTCGCACATTATTTCTATAAAATATATGTATATAACATACACTAAAAGAATGTTTATAATATAGCATTATAAACCATATAACCCTAGATAACAACTGATACCATTCTCTTTCATATCTCTTTTACTCTAGAGCATATTCGCTCCATTCGTAATCATCTCTATATTCATATTTCAGAAAACATATCCATCTCTCTTTAACTTTCCACAATCAAGATAATGTATTCTTTGCAATATAGCAACAAAAGCATCACATATACATAAATATATTCCATGATATCATTATTATTCCGAAGATAAATAATTTTTTTAAAGTAGGGATAGAAGGATCTTGCCTCGGTTTCTGTATCCTGACAGTAAGGCTGGTCCCTCCTCCGGAATTTCTATAAACACAAAAGGACCGTCATTAGAATACCACATCTCTTACTCACTACCCTCTTGTATAACAAAACCCTTTACACTTCAACATATGTTTAATGTATTATTACTATCCCAAAGGTTCAAGAACTTAACCATTTATAAGCTCAATCGAAGTTTCAGGGGTTTTCACCATTTTCCCTAACGACCACACTTAACTGTAAAAATTCTCAGAAAATATGGATTTCGAATTTTAATGTAAGGTCAACTGTCAAGGGTCCTCTGACCATCCTACTACACTATCCCAAAATTTCGTGACTTATAAAAATGTCTAAGTATGGTAGTTATAGCCTCAAAGTTAACACAATTACGGTTTCTCGGTTTTTAAACGTCTTTCACTAAAACTGACTTTTCTCCTAAACCGTTCATCAGATTTTAACGCACCTTATATCAAAACGATCTATGAACTAAGATCTATCATTTCATGGTCAATTGGTAACCTAAGCAGTGAGGTACCGTACGAATGCAGGGGTCACAAAACAGGGCAGTTTTCGTTCTAACGAAAATCGGACATTATAACTGCTGTAATTTCATACTTTCCAAAATCAACTCCTCCAAAACCAATCATCAAACACAATAATCATCACCTACACCATGTGGTCTTCATTACCAGCCATGGTTACACTCCCAAATTCCTTCCAAAATCAACTCAAACCACTTACAAACACTTATAACATCATAAACATAACCTTTATACCACTTAATCACTAAACACAACAATATCTATCATAAATACAAAAGGGCAAGCATGTTTATACCTTCTTGAAGCTTTATCAACACTTAATAATCCTTAGCTAGCCCTTAAACAACCTTACAATAGCTTGAATTAACTAAAGAAATCATAAAAACCAAGTTAGTTTCTTGAAATCACTATTCATCACTATTCATCAAGCAACTTTCATGAATTTATTACCTATGAAGATGATGATGGTTGGCCTTGAAATTTGGTGGGTATCTCTTTCTAATCTCCAAGAAGCTCCATGAATTTTCTCTTGATTTGATATGGAAGCTAGCTAGGGTTTCTATTTTTTTTTTTTCTTATTTTTTTAGAAAAGGCCGAATGGAAGAAAGGATGGGGGAGAGAGTTCTTTTGCTCTTGGTTTGATCTAATCTTGTGTTTATCTTGGTAATGCTAGATTGTCTTAGAAGCTTGGAAGATATTTGTGATTAAAAGCTTGTTAAAAGACTAATTTACCCTTGAAAATAATTAGTGGAAAGTGATGTAATACTTGATGATCTCATCTCTTGTTTTCTAGATTTCTAAGTAAAATGCCAAGTACATTGATAAATAATGTGGTATGTATCCTTGTTATATTACTAATCTTGGTTGCTTGGTCTCCATATTCGTCAAATTGTGGTTCGTTACGAATGTACCTCATTATCTCAGTGGTTTTGAAATCATTTAACAATCCAAATTCCATTGGTATTCTCTTAACTTAATAATCCCTTGGTTAAATCTAAATTCACTAATTCCTCAATATATAATTCTTATAATGTTTCCATGCTCCTTAATGTCCAATAGAAGCTTATTCGAAATCAAAATCCTCAAAATCCATGTTTCAGGAATTTCTGAAATCTAACGTCATTTCGAGTCACTTATTTTCATTGTACAACACTAATATGGTTTCTGTTTATTCATTTTCCATTTCCATTATAGAGTACCTATATACCATTTCTCTAAATCCTCGAAATTTACTATTCACATGACCACTGTAGCATTACTGAAGTTAGGCTTATTACAACTGGTGCAAAGGTCTCATCATAATCAATGCCTTCTTCCTGAGAATAACCCTTGGCCACCAGTCTTGCTTTGTTTCTTACAATCATACCAGATTCGTCTAGCCTGTTTCTAAAAACCCATCTTGCACAAACAATAGATCTATCTTTAGGTCTTGGTACCAGTTTCCAGACTTTGTTTCTCTCAAACTCATTTAACTCCTCCTGCATTGCAATTACCCAATCAGGATCCTGTAAGGCTTCTTCAACCTTCTTAGGTTCATTCTTTGAGAGAAAGCAACTATACAAGCATTCATTTTGAATTGATCTTCTAGTTCGAACACCACTATTTGGATCACCAATAATCAAATCTTCAGTATGATCCTTTGTCCATTTTCTAACAGGTGGTAGATTAACTCTGCTAGTCTCTCCCCCTAAGTTAGTGGTATCTCTTGTAGAAGAATTCTCTCTGCCTTCAATAACTCTCCTTTGATCAATAGAATCAGTAGATTCCCTATTGCTGTTAGTTACTGATCTTTCCTCAGTAGACTCTGAAAGATCAATTCCTGATGGAGTAGACTCTGAATAACTAATCTGCTCCTGATGATCACTGTGTTCTCTTTGATTTATTTGCTCCCCCTCAACAGTAGCATTCCTTTGAGAAGCAATAGAAATTTCTTCGGGAGAACCTTCATCATCACTGAAGAGTATCTCAGAATTCTTCAGAT
The DNA here is from genome assembly GCA_037693485.1 of Kitagawia praeruptora. Classification (NCBI taxonomy): domain Eukaryota; kingdom Viridiplantae; phylum Streptophyta; class Magnoliopsida; order Apiales; family Apiaceae; genus Kitagawia; species Kitagawia praeruptora. The sequence continues at coordinate 35,751,173 of CM075350.1, forward strand.
TTTCAAATTCCAATTTGTCATGGCTTTCATCAGTTTGCAGAATTCCAAATTTCTTATCATCAAATGCAACATGAATTGATTCCATAACAATGTGAGTTCTGAGATTATAAACTTTGAAGGCCTTAGATGTTGAATATCCTAGAAAAATTGCTTCATCCGATTTGGCTTCAAATTTTCCAAGTTGTTCTGGATGAACTCTTAGGACATAGCATTTGCATCCAAAGATGTTAAAATATTTCACACTTGGTTTCTTTCCTTTGATCATCTCATAGGGAGTTTTTCCATGACTATTTACCAAGGTACAGTTTTGAGTGAAACATGCAGTGTTAATAGCTTCTGCCCAAAAGTAGGTTGGAAGTTTTGCATCTGCAAGCATGGTTCTTGCTGCCTCTATTAGAGTCCTGTTCTTTCTTTCCACTACACCATTCTGCTGAGGTGTACCAGGTGCAGAAAACTGTTGAGTGATTCCATTGTCTGCACAAAACCCCTCCATTGTAGAATTCTTGAATTCTGTACCATTGTCACTCCTAAGTACTTTGACTTTGTACTCAGAGTTATTCTGAATATTCTTGACAAGTTCAATGATTTGCTGAGGAGCTTCATCCTTCTTGTGTAGAAAGAACACCCATGTGAACCTTGTGAAATCATCCACTATTACTAGAGCAAATCTTTTCTTGCTAATAGACATAATGTTTACTAGACCAAACAGATCAAGATGTAGCATGTGAAATGGTTCAGTAATTGAATTTTCAGTCTTGCTCTTGAAAGTGGTTCTTCTTTGCTTTCCAAGCTGACATGCATCACAAAGTCCATCTTGCACATAATTTGCCTGAGGTAGGCCTCTCACCAGATTGTGCTTAACAAGTTGATTAAGCTTCTTGAAATTAAGATGTGAGAACTTCTTGTGCCAATTCCAGCTTTCATCACTTGTTGCTTTGCTGTAGAGACATCTAACAATTCCTTTCGATGTATCACTTAAGCTGGCTTCATATATGTTACCATGTCTTTGACCAGTTAGAACAATGTGTCCATTCTGCATATTCAAGATTTTGCATCCTTCTTTGTCAAAGATTGATTTGTAACCTTTATCACCCAGTTGACTTATGCTTAAAAGAGTATGTTTCAAGCTTTCAACTAGTGCTACATTTTCTATGATGACATTCCCCAAAACAATTGAGCCATATCCCAGAGTTTCTCCTTTGTTGCCATCTCCAAAGGATATTACTGGGCCAGCTTTCCTCTCAAACTTTGTAAGCAGGGACTTCTTTCCAGTCATATGTCCAGAGCATTCACTATCCAAGATAATTGAATGCTTCTTTCCTGTGCCCTGCAAACAAAAAGTAACTAGTTAGAATTTTTTAGGACCCAACTTTGATTGGATCCTTTCTTACTAGATTTAGAAACAACAGGCTTTGAGAATTTTGTCTTTACTTTACCTGTTGTAGAGTCAACTTTAGACTCTAATTTCACAAACTGTTTGTGACTAGGAGTTTCAGATTTCAAGGAATAATAGTCATAATACAGTTCATGATATTCTCTACACATGTAAATGGAATGAAGTAAACTACCACAATGATAACAAGCTTTTTGTGGTTGGTATTGAATTTTCTGATTCTTGGGGAATCTGGACTCAGTTTTCCAAGAAGGTTTTTGATTGCAGTCTAGGGCCAATTAATGATTATGATTTCCACACTTATAGCATTTTTTCCTAGGTGCATCAGGTACATTCTTGTAATTATTCTCTTTGTTAATGCCTTCTTTTCCATTCCTATTTCTTTTGATCTTGCTAGACTCTGAAAGACCATCTAATCTCTGTCTCAACTGAGACTTAGACAGAAACCTTATGTTTACATTCTTAGGTTTCTCTAACACTTTCTCATCTGAATTACTATTGTTAATCCTTTTGTGTACAACAGGGGTACCTTTTGAATCAACAAATTTAACATGATTAGGTTCAGAAACAATTTTCTTACCTTCAGATTTAGATGTGCTAGCTTCTACTTTACTATCATCATTGACAATAGCTACTTTTTCTTCTTGTCTAGCCTTATCAAAACCTAAACCATTAACCTTACCACGAATTCCATTTTCGATGATTTCTTGTGTCTTTTTACCAGAAATGTTAATGGTCTTAATCACATCTCTCTCTTCCTCTAGTTCTTTTCTGACGTAGTCATAAGCCTCAAGAATAACACTATAATCATGCTTAGCTTTATCAGAACTTAACTTGTATTCTTCCATTTGAATTAACTCAGATTCAAGAAAATTATTTCTATCAACTAATTTATCATTCTTAACCTCAAGTTCATCTCTTTCACAAGTAAGAATTCTAAAATTAGTCATAAGATTCTTAAACTCAGCATGGATAGATCTAATTTCATCAGAATTTAAGTTATCAAATGAATCAAGAGAGTGAAGTGATACCTTAACAGAGGATGGAGAAGTTTTCTTTGGAGATCCAGGTTTGTCTGAAACATTTGCCATCAGTGCAATGTTGTCATAATCCAATTCATCTTCAGAATCACTGGAATCATCCCAATCCTTCTGTGTGACCATAAGTGCATTACCCTTTCCTGAATTCCTAGGCTTCTTACACTCACTAGCAAAGTGTCCAAGCTCGCTGCAATTAAAGCACTTGATCTTGGCCTTATCAAGCTTGACAATTGTACCTTTGCCTTTGTCACTCTTCTTCTCCTCCTTCTTTTGAAAAGGTCCTTTGCTAAATCTTCTCCTGTTGAATCTACCTTTCTTGAAAGCTTTAGCAAACATAGCAAAGAGTTCCTGCATCTCTGATTCAGAATCACCATTATCAGAGTCTATATCAGTAGTCTCTGACTCAGAACTTTCTTTGCTTTTCTTTTTCCTTGAGTTCTTTACAGCAATCTCTTCATGCTGTTCTTCAGGAAGCTTCTTTAATTCAGATTGAGCAGTAAGTGCAACAGTCTTCATCTTTCCTTCACTCCTGCTCTTCTTCTGCTGCTTGTCAAGTTCATAAGCTCTCAATTTTCCATATACTGCCTCTAATGATATCTCATCCAGATCATTAGCTTCCTCAATCGCAGATATCTTCTCATTGTAGAAATCAGGCAAAGCTTTCATGAACTTTGTATTCATATCCTCCAAGTCATAATATTTACCATGCATGGCCATCTCATTGATGAGTTTTGTAAACCTATCAAAGGTATCAGTATGTGACTCACCAGACTTGGATTCAAAGTACTCATACTGTTGTATAAGTAATGTCCTCATATTCTTCCTGACAGGCTTAGTTCCTTCACAGTGAACCTTAAGATTGTCCCATATATCCTTAGCAGTTTTACAAGAGAGAACATAGTTAGTGAGAACAGAATCAAGACTGTTGAATAATATGTTTCTCACTTTAGCATCTTTAAGAACATTCTCCTTGTCCTTATCTGACCATTCAGATTTTTGCTTCTCTGCTGTATGTTCTGGAACAACCACACCATCAACAGTTGCTTGTCCAACGACCTTTGTTGGAACAAAAGGTCCATCTCTGATTCTGTCAAGATAATCAGGATCTGTTGCTTCCAGATGATGCAACATCTTTACTTCCCATAGAGTATATTCGTTTCTCTTGAGCATAGGAATCTTAGTATTCCCATCCTTGTAACCAGACATGATTGTAGATCTTTATGATTATTCGAAATCAACTTGCTCTGATACCAATTGTTAACTCGAATAACTTGTAGAAGGGGGGGTTGAATACAAGTTATTTAATCGTGTCTGATTTTTGCTTGATTATATGAACAAGAATTAACGAATGAATCAAACTCTGTTTGTATTAATAAGATCAAATACAAACTCTACCAAAGGTGTACAATACCTTTAGTAGCTGCTGACAAAATAAATTTCTCTCTGTTTGCACTCTCGTATACTTACGATTACAAACCTCACGAACTTAACTCTTTTTACAATGATATAGAGAGAGTATTTATAATGCTACCTATCAACTAATAACAGAAAGATAATCTATACATGACAATGTTCTGCCGACCAGTTGATAGTTTCCATCAATAGAAAATTCTTCTCTTCATAATATCTTCTTGCTTGTTCCTCAAACAAAGATCCTGTTTTATAGCACTTGCCAGTTTCTGTAGCATCCATAATGACATCATCAGTAACACGACTGATATCAGGATTTCATCTTGCATCAGTATCTGATCACAATCAGTATTAGACCTTCATCAGGATTTGCTCTCTGTTCCTGACATGTAGTCTCCGATACACTGTTCATTCCTGACTAAACCTTACAGATAACTGTCTAACACATATTTCCTATACAAAGTGCTAAATCCTTTATAATATACAAGAAGTATAAGTAAAATTCTATTCTTAACATCACAACTCATGAATTATTCCTAACACCTCTATCCTGAGATCTAGAAATCAGATTTGAATTATTTTACAATCCATGCGAACCTCATAAAATTATCTTTAATTTAGTGATGCTTTAATAATTACTCCCTCCGTCCCACCCAATTCTTAACACTTTTTTGTCACTTTCTGGCACGTATTTTAAGGTGAATTTTAAGTATAGTTCCATAACTTATTTTTGAAATTTTATTTTTTTGTATAAAAATAGGATTGTTCTATTTTTATACAAAAAAAAAAAGAAAATTTCAAAAATAAGTTATGCAACTATCCTTAAAATTTACCTTAAAATGCGTGTCGAACACCCTATTTTGAAATGTTAAGAAATGGCCGGGACTGAGGGAGTATTATTCAAATAGAAATACTCAGAATATCAAGAGAAAATATAATTACGAATTTTACATTAATCCTAATCTATGTAGAAGTTCTACATTAATAATGCTATCAATTGTAGAAAACCTAATTGTATATGATTTAAATCATTGACATATACATTTTCGTATTTCAATATAAATATACTTTTTATTTTATAACATATTAAAATATAAAACATTTTTTATGCTAAATCCAACGATTTTCATCTATTTATTTTAAGATCTTTGTCGTCCGGAGAAATAGACGATTATCAAAATTTTGGACAAAATCTATCTTATATAAATATATATACGGAGTACTTTTTAGTTTATAACATATTAAAATATAAAACATTTTTATGCTAGATCCATCGGTTTTTATCTATTTATTTTAAGATCTTTGTCATACGGAATAATATACTACCGATTATCAAAATTTTGGACGAAGTCTCTCTTACACTTATTATTAAAATTGTATTTAATTGTGAGTAGAACTATCTTTAAATAATTATAAGGATATTTTGATAATCAAAACGAATTATAAGCAGAATTCATAAATCAAATAGAATTTTCAAGTTAAAAAATCGTCAATTTCTTCTCTTTTTTGTTTCTGTGTAGATTAAATTATATTAAACCACCATTAATTTAAAGATTATTTTGTTAATTTCATGTGGGTTGTAAACGTCCAAATCAAATTTTAAAATTCAAGATAGAGTACAAATATTAAATCGAATATGTAAAATCTTATATATATATATATATATATATAAATATCAATTTTTAAACACCAATTTGATATGTAAATTAATAACTTATATAATTTCATAAAAGTAATATAATTGTAGATATTAAAAAGGAGCCGTGCGTTGCATGGGTTATATATATATATATATATATTATTTATATAATAAGTAAGTGTATTTTTAGGTAAAATGATGATTGAAAATTGTTTATATTGCGTTCTCTTTTATTCCCTATAAGACCACATTAATGTTTTTTTGTACGATTGCAGTGAAGACGACCTTAACTTCTCAAACAATCTTTATTTTGACTCTTTATGGAATTTGTAATAAATTACGAAAGTATATAGATATTCGCTTAACGTCTTGAATTTGTATAAGAATAATACAAGTTATTTTTATTTTGGCACATGAATAAATTATACAAGGGTTCTGACCAAACCGATTAAATTGAACTAACCAAACTATTTTATCAACGAATTAAATGGATAAAAAGGTATACGCCTGTTGTTCATTATACTATGTCAAAATAAATTAATATTTTAATTGAATAAATTTTACGCTATTATTGAACATGTATGTGATGAGATGAGCGCTGGCTTTGAAAAACGTTATTCTATTTAATATTTATAACTTTTATCGGAAAGATTAGATATTGTTATTGTTAATTTTTATGTTTATGACTTTTTTAAAATTATCAAAATTTAATATATATTATGAGTATTTTCCCAATTAATAATTCATGTAAATTATTTTAAATCATTTTTTTGGAAATTCTTAAGAGATAAATAAATTTTTAAAAATAATAAAAATTATTTATCTAACTTCAATCACTACAAGAAAATCGCAATCAAACAACACTTATCAGACAACGCTCAGACAAAAAAGCATTGTTTGGAATTAGGAGACAACGGTTTTTTTGTAATTTCACAAAAGTATTGTCTAATCCAGGTACCCTACAACGGTTAATAAAACATTGTCTAGTAAATTGTTTCAGACAACGGTTTTAAACTGTGGTGTTGTAAAGATGAGTACGTTTGCACAACTATTTTTAGGAACATTGTCTAATCTGTTTTGAGACAACGTTTATAAACCGTTGCATGATTCACACAATGGTTTTTCTAAGCGTTGTCTACAAATATATCATACAATGGTCTTCTAACCGTTGTTAAAATAAGACAACGGTCTGTGAATTGTGTTAGTTCTGTTGTATGTGTATGTTGTATACATTTGTTTGTTGTTTGGAAACCGTTGTCTGATTTTGTACAAAAAAAAAAAATTAACAGAAAGTGTGCAAACCTACCAAACTATGGCCAAATCAAACCATCAAGTATAGCAAACCAAGCAGGCATCAAGATCAGCAAACAAACAAACCATAAATTATAGCAAACCAAAGTTATCATGTGTTACAACATTTTGAAATTCAAAGTACACAAATTAATTAACATCATCATGAAAGTTGAATTAATTCATCAACATCTCGCATGTAACTAGGCATGTCCTCATCAAGTAAATCAACATTCGGTAAGTTGGGCACAAAACAGTCATTCTCAAGTTCTACTTCGACGGATCCCTCATTTTCATCATCGTTGTCTTCATGGTACTTTCTCTCGGGTAATTTCAACACCACGGACCATAATTTATCAAGAGGGTCGTCGATGTAACAAACTTGTTTAACGTGCTTTCCTAACACAAAAGGATCATTCAAAAAACCTAACCTATTCAAATTAACCAATGTATATCCCAAGTCATCCACCTTTATCCCCTTGTTCATATCTACCCACTTGCAACGAAAAATAGGGACCCTGAAATTGTTATAGTCCAACTCCCATATACTGGTTATAACTCCATAAAATGTATGTGAAGTGTGCTCAATGTTTTGATCCTTACCTTGCACAACCATTGTATCGGCTTCTACACACACACCGCTGCATTGAACTTGACGTGTATCATCACGATCCTTGGTACTGAATGTAACCCCATCCATTTTATAGCCGCTGAATGTAGGAACATCCTTGTTGGGCTTATCTGCAATCCATCGTATCTCCTGCGACACCTCTTGGTCATCGCAAATCTGAAGCGATCTTCCAAAAAAAAACATACAAGTTGTAAATGATTTATAATAGCTAAGGAGTAGTTAAGGCCTACAAAACTAGTATTAAACACACATAATACCTTTTCTTTAAACCATCTTGGGAATGACTCATTTTGCTTGTTCTTTAGCCACATTTCATCATTTTCATGTTCCGGATACTTGGCCATTAAAAATGCCATGTGTTCACTGCATCGAAAAAGAGTGCAGAAAATAAGTGCAGGCAGAAAAAGCTGGACATAAAAAAAAGTAATTTCATTCATGACTTACTCAAAATATGGCCTAACAACTGTACTATTTTGTAGAACACATAAGTGTGCTAAGTGTAAGTCAGTGTTGCTCGGGGTGATAATCGTCGTACCAGATAATGGCCTACAAATCCCATTTTGCGTATGCCTACCATTTTTCGGTACTCCAATAGTTGCTTCGTCATGATTCACCAAACACTCAACGGCCTCTTCTGCAATGTAGGCCTCAGCGATGCAACCTTCTGCACGAGCCCGATTTCTTACATATCCCTTGAATGTCTTCATATATCTCTCAAAAGGATACATCCATCTAAGAAAAATTGGTCCACAAAGCTCAACTTCTCGTACAAGATGCACGGAGAGATGAAACATTAAATCAAACAATGAAGGTGGGAAGTATTTTTCAAGCTGGCATAAAGTTACTACCAATTGGGATTGCATTTTCTCCAACTTATCAACCTCAATAACTTTACTGCAAATTGCCTTGAAGAAGAGGCAAAATCTGATAACAGTGTGCCGAACTTATTTCGGCAGCGATGACCAAATTGCAATTGGGAGTAAGTGATGCAAGATCATATGGCAGTCATGAGATTTCATTCCAGTAAGTCGAAGAGTTTCCATTGAAACTAGACTCCTAATATTGGAACAAAAACCATCAGGCAGTTTCATTCCAAGAAAGGACGAGCAAACAACTTTTTTTTCAGAATGCGTTAAATTCCAAGATGCCAATGGTAACTTCTCCTTTTTCCCCGGAGTTTTAGGCCTCAGCTTTGTTCTTATTCCCATTTCAGCCATGTCAATATGGACAGATTCCTTGTCTTTTGTCTTCTTTGGTATATTAAGCATGGTACCAAGTAATGCTTCACATATATTTTTTTCGATGTGCATCACATCGAGAATGTTAACTCGAATAACTTGTAGAAGGGGGGGTTGAATACAAGTTATATAATCGTGTCTGATTTTTTCTTGATTATATGAACAAGAATAAACGAATGAATCAAACTCTGTTTGTATTAATAAGATCAAATACAAACTCTACCAAAGGTGTACAATACCTTTAGCAGCTGCTGACAAAATAAAACCCTCTCTCTCTTTTTGTTTCGAACTCTCGAATACAAACCTTATACAGAGCTACGCACACGAACTCACAACACACGCTCTTTACAATGATATTGAGAGAGTATTTATAATGCTACCTATCAACTAATAACAGAAAGATATAATCTATACATGACAATGTTCTGCCTTCTAGTTGATAGTTTCCATCAATAGAAAACTCTTTCCTTCATAATATCTTCTTGCTTGTTCTTCAAACAACGATCCTGTTTTATAGCACTTGCCAGTTTCTGTAGCATCCATAATGACATCATCAGTAACGCGACTGATATCAGGATTTCATCTTGCATCAGTATCTGATCATCATCAGTATTAGACCGTCATCAGGATTTTCTCTTTGTTCCTGACATGTAGTCTCCGATATACTGTTCATTCCTGACTAAACTGTACAGATAACTGTCTTACACATAAATCCTATATATAGTGCTAAATCCTTTATAAGATCAGGATTACAAGAAGTATAATGTGTAAATTCTATTCTTAACATCATAACTTATGAATTATTCCTAACAATCTTCCCCTATTTATGCTTTAAAATCTGAAGCATAAATCTCAGTTGTGGATGTCAAAACATATAACAATACAACCAGAATAGAATTTATGAATGTAGAATTATGAAGTTAAGTACCTCCTTCCCAGATGTAGACGTTTATCTAGTACTTAGAAGAAAGAATTTTAACTATTAATGCTGCTCTTCCTTTACCACTTCCTAGCTGAGATTCACCACTATCACTCCTATTTCTTCTTTTTACTTCCCTTTGTCTGCTCTTTATCTCCCCCAGTCTGGTGTTGTTGTTGTTGTTGTTGTCTTTGAAGAATTGTCTTTATCACCCCCTTTTTGACATCAGCAACATTAATTCCAAGAGATTCAGAAATAGAACAAATGATATTCATCAGAACTGCTTGATTTTCCATAATTGTGACTTGGTTATCTTCAAGTGATTGAAGTCTTGTTTGCATAGCAATTTGAGAATTCTGAATATCTTTCAAAACATCAGAATGAACTTCAATATTGGAAGTGCTTCTAGTATCTTCAGAATCAGAATCAGAAAGAACTGTATCTTCAAGTCTTGTAGAAGAAGTTGCTTGGGTTATATGATATTCAAGTAATAAAACCTGATTAGAAGTATCAACATCTTCATCTTTCTGATCTGGAGCTGAAACATGATCATCATCTCCTTCACCAGTATTCTGTGTACTAACATCTTCAAATCCTGACTCCTCCTTAGAGTGATCAGAGACTGTAGATGTCTCAATTCTAGCTGATATTGGAAGTACATACAAAGGAACACTAGGATCATTAGGAACTTCATCTGGTACATATGTATCAAGAGATTGCTTTATCCTGGCACCTCTTCTGTTAATGATTCCTGCAAGCCTCTCCTTTTGCTTATGAGCTTTAACTTCTAGCTTTGCATTGTGATGTGCTAGGTCATTCTTCTGATACAGTTTAATGAATGAATAAGTACCAGCATCCATATCCAAATTTTCAGACCAAGATTCAGGAAAAACCTGATCCCAGAAATCAAATGATGGAGGTTTCTTAATTTTCTCTCCCTCACTATGGAGTTGATCATCCATACCCTCATTCTCACTTTGACTTACTAAAGTCAACACTCTTTCTACCTCACCTTTTTCCTGGTCAGGAGCCAGCCTCTCAGTTTGTGGATCTAAGTCCATCTTTTCAAGTGTATCACTCAAATTTGGATAAGTGCTCTCATGACCTACAGAAAAATAGGGGCTAGAAGGAGTTTTTATACCTGAACTCACATGGAGAGAGGGTTCCTCATATGGCAAGGGGATTGAGGTTTTTTCCCTGGTGTAACTTCAGTGGTGACGCCAGCGAGGAAGGGGTGGAGGTTAAGATTGCAGATCAGCCCGTCCCTCGTACGGATAAGTTCAAGTATTTGGGTTCGATCATCCAGAAAGAAGGTGAGATTGAAGATGATGTCACTCATCGTATCAACGCGGGGTGGCTAAGGTGGAGGGCTGCCTCAGGGGTGATGTGCGATAAGAAAGTCCCGGTAAAGCTGAAAGGGAAATTCTATAGAGCAGCTATCCGTCCTGCGATGTTATATGGTTCGGAGTGTTGGGCGGTGAAGAAGGCCCTCGAGTGCAAGTTGGAAGCAGCTGAAATGAGGATGTTGCGGTGGTCCTGTGGCCGCACGATGTTAGATAGAATCCCGAATGTGGTTTTCAGGAGCGAGTTGGAGGTGGCGCCTTTTTCTGCGAAAGTTAGGGAAGGGAGGTTGAGATGGTTCGGCCACGTTCGTAGGAGGCTCCCGGAAGCCCCGGTGAGGAGGATCGAGAGTCTTACGGTTGTTGGGGTGAGGAGAAGAGGCAGACCGAGGAGGTCGTGGGAAGAACAACTCAGGATGGATTTGAAGGCCTTAAACTTGGATGAGATCTCGGCAGCTGATAGGAGTTGTTGGAGGCGCCAGATTAGAGTTGTTGATTCCCTTCTAGGGAGTGGTTCTGTGGTTGAGAGCCTCAGAGTTGGGCTCTCTCGGTTAGCATTAGCTTAGAAGCTCTGGCTTTTCATCTTCTTATTGTCTTCTGTTTTCTGTTTTCTTTTTTTTTGCAGGCGCAGGGAGCTTGGCCGGAGGTCTTCCTAGATCAGGAGAGGAGTGCCCCTTGCCCGAGTAGGTAAGCCCCATGAGATCCAGGCCATGGGCCCAGGTTCGGTCGACTACTTTACCCACCATTATCATCTTTGTATAATTTTCACTTTGTTATTAGGTGCACTAAGCCGGGGGTCTTCACGGAAACAGCCTCTCTACTGTAAAGTAGGGGTATGGTCTGCGTACATTCTACCCTCCCCAGACCCTGCTTCATGCGGGATATACTGGGTATGTTTGGTTTGGTTTTGGTTTTTAGTGAGCTGCTATAGTCTCTGAACCCACACTATCATCTACTTTCTTTCCAGAGACTACAGGCTCCAGTATACCACTTTCAGGTTCTTTACTAGACTCTGATGTCTTCAGTAATACTTCATTAGACACCATAGTTAGTACATCACCGTCTTTAAGTGTTGTTTGCTGAGACTCACCCTCAAGGTGGATAGACTCTGACTGAACAATGTTTGTTTGATCTTCAAGAAAACCAGTCAAAGTTATTCCTCCCATATCATAGGGTTTCTCACTTGCAATTTCAGTCATCACAGAAGACATTTCAACATCAGCTATCACAGCTCCTGAGTCATCCAACCTCTGACTAGATGGTTCTTGTGTTGCAGTGACTGTGATCTGATCTTTCCTACTATTCACCACTGGTGCAATAGTATCTTCTTTTGACTGCATTCCTCTATCTACTTCCTCATGTTGTTCACCTTGAGCTGAGGCATCTTCAATAATGACATCTTTGTCAAATAAATATGCATGTAGTGATTAATTGAAGTGCAACATGCTTCGAGAGTCCAAATTTCTTGACTAATTGTCTTCTGACAGATACATAAAAATACATCTTCATTAAGTCAAGTCTTTGATGTAGAAGTCCATATTCATCTAGAAATAAAAGTTTTGGTACTCTTTCAACCAAAAAATCTAGAACAGGCCTTGACAACTTAACTTTGAGAGAAATTAGTCCCATAGCCAGTCTGTATGATAATGTAGTTTCCCATGAAGAATCAATATCCAAATCTCTATGGTCATTTGCTGACTTGATTGTAGCTTCATTTGTAGAGACCTGCATGATATTAGTTGGACTAGACTCTGTATGTGTAGGTGACAATTGAATCTTTCTCCTTGTTCTCCTGGTATAGTGAGCAAAAGATTTATCCTGAGAAGACTCAAGAGGTGTAGACACGGAAGTGATCTTGGGATGAGATCTTTGTTCAATAGACACAGTCTTTTGAGAGACAGTATCCAGTAACTGTTTTCCCTTTTTAAGAACTGCAGCCTGGCTGTGGCTAGGTTTTTCATCTCTTTGTGCTAACAGAGAAAGTTGAATTGCAGCCTTCAATTCTGCTCTCTCAGCAAGAGTTAAATCATCATCATCTTCACTAGAATTACTACTACTTGACACAACAAATCTTCTCTTCCTTACAACTGATGTCTTTTGAGAAACACCAGAGGTTGGTTTCTTTGAAACAATAGGCTGTGGATCAAAATTTGGTTCTTAAATTGTTTCAGAGACTATAATGTTTTGGGCTACTTGGGTAGACACAGGTGGGTTCTCCTCCAAATGAGATTCCTGAGCCATTTCACCACAAAAGAAAGAAGAATTGTAGAGTAGGAAGATGAGTTTTAAGAATTACCTGAACATGATGTGGATAATGAATTTCAGGTATTTTATCTAGATTCTTTTCATTGTCCTTCTTTGTAATGTCAGAGAAAATTCTCTTTTGCTGTTCATAAGAAGAAACACAATGTTCCCTACCAAATCTAGCTTCAACATCAGGAATAAAATGGTTAATAAACATATGCCAGAAGTACTGAATCAAACTAACAGGTAAGTGAAGTACTGAATTAACAACAGATTCAGTAATATCAAATGAGTCTTGTCCTAAATGTAGAACAATCTTACCTGATTGACTCTGAGTAGAATCAATTACCTCAGCATTCTCCCAAGCTTGTGAAACAGCTGCTTGATTAATTTGTGGAGATGCTGTCAATGCATAACTTAATGGTCCATATTCCAGAAAGTTCATGATTGGATGAAAATCAGTTAACACTCCTTCCTTGTTGGTGATAGCTGCTACATGATTGTTCGTCATAAAATCAAAGTCACCAAACTTGAAGGCTACTGATTTAGGTAATCTTCTTTGAGCTGCCATTTTTGATCTGAAAAGAACTTGAAAAATTCTTGAAATGGATTAGTGATTTTGAAAACTCAAGAGTGTTTTTGCTTTAAAGAATGTAAAATTAGAGAAAGCAATTACACGATTAGAGTTTCAAAACAAATATATTTCACAAATCTTTCAGACCACTATCCCACGTCGACACGTAGATTGACAGATGTCAGTCCCTGAAAAGTGCAATTATCCATGATTTTTGGAAAATAAAATCCAAAATTGATTTTCATGAAATAAATCAGGGTATTATTAAGATAAAAATCAATACTGATCAGCTTCCTTTTCCTGTTGACCTCCCATCAAAATAATCACAAAATGCAATGTGATTTAAAAATATAATTTTCAAATCCTGATGGTCACACTTGAAATCCTGATCAATATCATTCTGATTCCAGAGACTTAATATGGAGTTTCCACGTGGCATTTTTCTTTTATCTGAAAAAGAAATAAACAATTAATCTGAACAAAAATCAATTGGTTAGATATTTTCAACATTTCTTAAAAACAAGAAATACAGTCACACGCAATAATTAGCATCTGACTTCATTAAAACTTCCAAGTGACTGTTCAGCTTCTCACGTCTTTCTTTAAAAGAAACAGACGTCTTATGCCTTTCTCCATAAACCTTTCAATTTTTTTTCTTCTCAACAATGCTTCTTAAACCAAAATTCCATTCAAACCCATTCTTTAGATCTTTCACAATCGATGAATATCTTGTTCTTGATCATCTCTTTGAAAAGACGACTCTTCTCATTGAACTAATCATGGATGGATTGGTTTTAGATAATATCCAGAGATTTCTCCTAGAACATCCATCTGTTGGATACAATCTTCCCCTAACCTCCTCAAAACTTGAGGATGAAGAATTTGGCCGAGAGTCTGAGGTTGATCTTGATGAGGATGCTATACATTTAAGTTAGCTGCTCTCATTCAAATCGCCCAGACAAGGAATCCAAGAGTAGACGAGGCTGTTTAAATCCCCTGATGGATTTCTTGAGATGCTCCTTGTCCTGTACCTCAGAATTCATATCAATAAACAAGTATAAAATTATCAGTAGAAGTTAGACAAAAAGATGTTGTATTTCATTTCCATATATGTAATGATTTCAATTAATGAAAATATAATTTCTTGTTATCTACTTGTGTTTTGATTATTGAATGATGTATAAATTATCAGTATGCAAATATTAAAACTTGATGGCATAGACTTAACACATCACAGAATTAGATTACTACACAAAGTAAACGTCAGGATCTGAAACAATTTTCATAATCCTGATACTGACACAATACTGATGACGTCAGCATCCTGATAACAAATCTAATCCTGATGATTATTAACAAGTCTATCATACTGAAATTTATCAAGGCAAAGTGTTATAGCTAAAGCGTTTAACAATCAAATATAGATCCTGACAAGAATATCAAGTCTATAAGCTAAAAACAACATACCTTGCTACTATTGCAGATGTTAAAGATCTAAAAATTTAACATTCCTAACTCACTTACTAATCTACTGAATGTAGTCTCATCAAGTGGTTTAGTTAGAATATCTGCAAGCTATTTGTCAGTAGGAACAAAATGAAGTTCCACAGTACCATTTTCAATATGTTCTCTAATAAAATGATACCTGACATCAATGTGCATAGTCCTTGAATGTTGAACTGGATTTTCTGCAATTTTAATAGCACTAGTATTCTCACAAAACATAGGAATATTACTAAGTGTCATTCCATAATCCATCAACTGATTTTTTTTCCAAAGGAGCTGTGCACAACAACTGCCTGCTGCTATGTACTCAGCTTCTGCAGTTGAGGTTGAGACAGATTGTTGCTTCTTGCTTGCCCAAGAAATCAATCTGTTTCCCAAGAATTGACATGTACCTGTAGTGCTTTTCCTGTCTATTTTACACCCTGCATAATCAGAGTCTGAATAGCCAATTAGAAAGAAATCAGATTCTCTAGGATACCACAAACCAAGATTTGGAGTTCCTTTGAGATATCTAAAAATTCTCTTCACAGCAATTAAATGAGATTCCTTAGGATCACTTTGGAATCTAGCACATAAACAGGTAGAAAACATTATATCTGGCCTACTTGCAGTTAGATATAACAATGAGCCTATCATGCCTCTATAACTAGTATTATCCACACTCTTCCCCTTAGGATCAGAGTCTAGTTTAGTGGTTGTTGCCATGGGTGTTTTTGCAACTGCACAGTCTTGAAAGTCAAACATTCTTAAAAGATCTTTGATATACTTTGACTGATTAATGAAAATACCAGTCTCAGTCTGTTTGACCTGCAAGCCTAAGAAATAATTTAATTCACCCATCATGCTCATCTGATACTTAGACTGCATAAGCTTGCTAAACTTAGCACACAACTTTTCATTAGTAGAACCAAAAATAATATCATCAACATAAACTTGAACTAAAAGCAATTCACCTTTTATCTTTCTAAAGAATAGAGTTTTGTCAATTGTACCTCTTGTGAAGCCATTTTCAAGAAGAAATTTAGACAAAGTTTCATACCATGCTCTTGGTGCCTGCTTTAGTCCATAGAGTGCCTTGTCAAGTTTGTAGACATGATTTGGAAACTTTGGATCAACAAATCCAGGTGGCTGTTCCACATACACTTCCTCATCAAGTTTGCCATTTAGAAAAGCACTCTTTACATCCATCTGATATACCTTGAATTTTGAATGAGCTGCAAATGCAAGAAACATTCTGATTGCTTCTAATCTTGCTACAGGTGCAATGGTCTCATCATAATCAATGCCTTCTTCCTGAGAATAACCCTTGGCCACCAGTCTAGCTTTGTTTCTTACAATCATACCAGATTCATCTAGCTTGTTTCTGAAAACCCATCTTGCACCAATAATAGATCTATCTTTAGGTCTTGGTACCAGTTTCCAGACTTTGTTTCTCTCAAACTTATTTAACTCCTCCTGCATTGCAATTACCCAATCAGGATCCTGTAAGGCTTCTTCAACCTTCTTAGGTTCATTCTTTGAGAGAAAGCAACTATACAAGCATTCATTTTGAATTGATCTTCTAGTTCGAACACCACTATTTGGATCACCAATTATCAAATCTTCATTATGATCCTTTGTCCATTTTCTAACAGGTGGTAGATTAACTCTGCTAGTCTCTCCCCCTAAGTTAGTGGTATCTCTTGTAGAAGAATTATCTCTACCTTCAAAAACTCTCCTTTGATCAATAGAATCAGTAGATTCCATATTGCTGCTAGTTACTGATCTTCCTTTAGTAGACTCTGAAAGATTAGTTCCTGATGGAGTAGACTCTAAAACGTCAATTCCTGATGGAGTAGACTCTGAATAGCTAGTCTGCTCCTGATGATCACTGTGTTCTCTTTGATTTATTTGCTCCCCCTCAACAGTAGCATTCCTTTGAGATGCAATAGAAATTCCTTCTGGAGAACCTTCATCATCACTGGAGAGTATCTCAGAATTCTTCAGATTTTCAAATTCCAATTTGTCATGGCTTTCATCAGTTTGCAAAATTCCAAATTTCTTATCATCAAATGCAACATGAATTGATTCCATAACTATGTGAGTTCTGAGATTATAAACTTTGAAGGCCTTAGATGCTGAATATCCTAGAAAAATTGCTTCATCCGATTTGGCTTCAAATTTTCCAAGTTGCTCTGGATGAACTTTTAGGACATAACATTTGCATCCAAAGATGTGAAAATATTTCACACTTGGTTTCTTTCCTTTGATCGTCTCATAGGGAGTTTTTCCATGACTATTTACCAAGGTACAGTTTTGAGTGAAACATGTAGTGTTAATAGCTTCTGCCCAAAAGTAGGTTGAAAGTTTTGCATCTGTAAGCATGGTTCTTGTTGCCTCTATGAGAGTCCTGTTCTTTCTTTCCACTACACCATTCTGTTAAGGTGTACCAGGTGCAGAAAACTGTTGAGTAATTCCATTGTCTGCACAAAACCCCTCAATTGTAGAATTCTTGAATTCTGTACCATTGTCACTCCTAAGTACTTTGACTTTGTACTCAGAGTTATTCTGAATATTCTTGACAAGTTCAATGATTTGCTGAGGAGCTTCATCCTTCTTGTGTAGAAAGAACACCCATGTGAACCTTGTGAAATCATCCACTATTACTAGAGCATATCTTTTCTTGCTGATAGACATAATGTTTACTGGACCAAACAGATCAAGATGTAGCATGTGAAATGGTTCAGTAATTGAATTTTCAGTCTTGCTCTTGAAAGTGGTTCTTCTTTGCTTTCCGAGCTGACATGCATCACAAAGTCCATCTTGAACAAAATTTACCTGAGGTAGGCCTCTCACAAGATTGTGCTTAACAAGTCTTCTTGAAATTAAGATGTGAGAGCTTCTTGTGCCAATTCCAGCTTTCATCACTTGTTGCTTTGCTGTAGAGACATCTAACAATTCCTTTAGATGTATCACTTAAGCTGGCTTCATATATGTTACCATGTCTTTGACCAGTTAGAACAATGTCTCTATTCTGCATATTCAAGATTTTGCATCCTTCTCTGTCAAAGATTGATTTGTAACCTTTATCACCCAGTTGACTTATGCTTAAAAGAGTATGTTTCAAGCCTTCAACCACTGCTACATTTTCTATGATGACATTCCCCAAAACAATTGAGCCATATCCCAGAGTTTCTCCTTTGTTGCCATCTCCAAAAGATATTACTAGGCCAGCTTTCCTCTCAAACTTTGTAAGCAGGGACTTCTTTCCAGTCATATGTCCAGAGCATCCACTGTCCACGATAATTGAATGCTTTTTTCCTGTGCCCTTAACAGAGGATGGAGAAATTTTCTTTGGAGATCTAGGTTTGTCTGAACCATTTGCCATCAATGCAATGTTGTCATAATCCAATTCATCTTCAGAATCACTGGAATCAGCCCAATCCTTCTGTGTGACCATAAGTGCATTACCTTTTCCTGAATTCCTAGGCTTCTTGTACTCACTAGCAAAGTGTCCAAGCTCGCTGCAATTAAAACACTTGATCTTGGCCTTATCTGTGACAGCCCCAAATCCGGGGTCATGAATTTGGGCCATCACGAACCAACTTCCATTCAAAATCAATATCTCTTGGGTTTCTTTTTTTTTTATAATTAATACTTATGCAATTGACCCCACAGTAATACACACACACACACCAGTCATATGCTCAGAGAACAACATTCACCATAATAAGAGTTTAGAGTTAAAAAGTTATTACAAACCCAGAATCATACTTAAGTACATTGTTGAGTGATGCTTCTACAAGAAGCATTTCAACAACCAAATTTATTACAACCTTTCACACTTACACACTTAATATACATAAGCCCACTAAACCCCTTGCGATGGTCATCTACCTCGGGGATTGATGCTAACGAGCTCTCAGAAGGTCGCCTTTCCCTTACCCTCTTGCGGGGCGTTCTGCGTAGTATTGGCATACCTAGCTGTATATAGATAAGTAGCAAGAGTGAGCTATAATAGCTCAGCAAGATAATATTGAAAACTAAAATTTAAAATGTAACCAAGTGTACATGTATATACATATGTAAGCAGTAACCAAATTATAAACTTTAAGGAAGAATAAAACTCTTATTTAATAATACATCATCCACTTACTATTATAAGAAAGAAATCTAAGATAATACAGTATCAGTTTCTCTTCTTAAATAAGATAACAACCAATATACCCTTTTAGTGTAATATTTTAAAATAACATGAATACTTGAATAAATCTCTCACTATCATCTTCTCATTTCCTTCCTATACAGCAATTTTATAAATTAATATAAAATCAGTTTCTCTTCATCTATAACAATAATTTCATCGTTTCATATCACTTTTCTGTTTTCAGTTATAGAAATCTGAAAACCATTTTCAATTCTTTCTTTCAAGTTTTGGGGATATATACTGGCGCCAGATACGTAGGACGATGATCAGTCGCCTGACCGTATCCGCTCTCTGTTTACTACTAGTAGAAGGAATGAAGGCCACCTGCTAACATCATCCCTGGAGGAAGGCCACCTGCTAACATCCTCCTGGAGGAAGGCTACCTACTAACATCCTCCCTTGGCATCTTCGTGCCGAATCATAAATGTTAGACTATGTCGCACACAGCCCTGACACAGCCTCTTATGCAAGTTTATTGCTAATCCCCCTTTTTATAAGATCATTATTCAATTTATCAACACCATTCCACATTTCCATTCCCGTATATCACTTCCATTCTCGCACATTATTTCTATAAAATATATGTATATATCATACACCAGAAAGAATGTTTATAATATAGCATTGTAAACCATATAACCCTAGATAACAACTGATACCATTCTCTTTCATATCTCTTTTACCCTAGAGCATATTCGCTCCATTCGTAATCATCTCTATATTCATATTTCAGAAAACATATCCATCTCTCTTTAACTTCCCACAATCAAGAAAAATATACTCTTTGCAATATAGCAACAAAAGCATCACATATACATAAATATATGCCATGATATCATTATTAGTCCGAAGATAAATAATTTTTAAAGTAGGGATAGAAGGATCTTGCCTCGGTTCCTGTATCCTGACAGTAAGGCTGGTCCCTCTTCAGGAGTTTCTATAAACACAAAAGGACCGTCATTAGAATATCACATCTCTTACTCACTACACTCTTATATAACATTACCCTTGATACTTCAATATATGCCTAACGTATCACTATTACCCCAAAGGTTCAAGAACTTAACCATTTACAAGCTCAATTGAAGTTTCAGTGGTTTTTCACCATTTTCCCTAACGACCACACTTAACTGTAAATATTCCCAGAAAATATGGATTTCGAATTTTAATGTAAGGTCAACTGTCAAGGGTCCTCTGACCACCCTACTACCTTATCCCAAAATTTCGTGGCTTATAAAAATGTCTAAGTATGGTAACTTTAGCCTCAAAGTTGATACAATTACGTTTTCTCGGTTATCGAACGCCTTTCACTAAAACTGACTTTTCTCCTAAACCGTTCATCAGATTTTAACGCACCTTATATCAAAACGATCTATGAACTAAGCTCTATCATTTCATGGTCACTTAGTGTGCTGGACAGTAACCTACCGTGTGTGCACAGTTGCTAAAAACAGGGCAGTTTTCCGGTTCAACGAAAATCGGACATTATAACTGCTGTACTTTCGTACTTTCCATATTTTAACCACTCCAATACCACCATTTCACACTCATTCCAAACCATACACCAAGTGGTCTACATCCCAGCCTTGGTTACAAGTCCACACATAATTCCCATATCCAATCAAACCATTTATAACACATAAATCACCAAAACTTTACATCTACATTACTTAATCACTAACTAAATCAATATCCATCATAAATATAAAAGGGCAAGAGTAGGTATACCTTCTTGAAGCTTTAAAGACACTTAATAAGCCTTGGGTTATGCTTAAAAATCCTTACACTAACTTGGATCCACTAAAGAAACCATAAAAATCAATGTTAGTTCTTAAAATTACTATTCACACTATTCATCAAGCAACTTTGAGAATTTTATTACCTATGCAAATGATGTTGGATGGCTATGAAACTTGGTGGGTAACTCTTTCTAATCTCCAGGAAGCTCCATGAATTTTCTCTTGAGTTTTAATGGCTTGAAACTAGGGTTTTGAAATTTTTTCTTTCTTGGTGAATAGTGAAATTCGAATTGATGAAGAAGAGGATGGGGGAGAGGTTTTTTATCTTGATTTTAATCTTATCTTACTAGTATTATGTTAATATTTGTTAATCCTAGCTTGTCCTAGAAGCCTTGAAAGATATTTGTGATTAAACCTTGCAAAAATTACTAATTCACCCTTAAAAAGTTTAGTGGAAAATGACATTATCAACATGACTTCATAATTCTCTTTTTTTCTTGATTTTCTTTTCTAATTATAATGCTAGTACTCTTGATAATTATAATGGGGTATGTATCCTTGTTATATTATAAATCTTGGTTGCTTAATCTCCATATTCGTCTAATTGTGGTTCGTTTCGAATGTACCTCATTATCTCAGTGGTTTTGAAACCATTTACGAATCCAATTTCCATTGGTATTCTCTTAACTTAATAATCCCTTGGTTAAATCTAAATTCACTAATTCCTCAATATATAATTCCTATAATGTTTCCATGCTCCTTAATGTTCAATAGAAGCTTATTCGAAATCAAAATCCTCAAAATCCATGTTTCAGGAATTTCTGAAATCTAACGTCATTTCGAGTCACTTATTTCCATTGTACAACACTACTATGGTTTCTGTTTATTCATTTTATGTTTCCATTATAGAGTACCTATATACCATTTCTCTAAATCCTCGAAATTTACTATTTATAGGATCACTGTAGCATTGCCAAAGTTAGGGTTATTACATCCTTCCCCCCTTAAAAGGATTCCGTCCCGGAATCACGTTAGAAATGTCATAGATACCCTTTTCATCTACACCTTATAACTTCTATATCACTTTCTCCATCCTTTTTCCTTCATAATATCTCTATCTTGTTTGTACAAAATACACCAACATAAACTTGCTTGTCATTCATCAACATTCCTCTTTTAATTATGGGTATCGGCCACCACATTGGCCTCTCCTGACTGGTAGTGTATCTCACTTATGGTTTATCCCTATATTGATCTCTATCATGACATAAAATATACATATTTCGCTCTTATTATATCTTGGCTCTGTAAAATCTTCCAGAAATCCGACTAGAATAAGATTCTTTGAAACAATTGTAAGAAAATATTACCTATAATATATATTTCCTGTTCGTATATAAACAAGTCTGTGGTTTACCCCCAAAATACTATTATTCTCCTTTTCATAGAATTTCTAACCCCTAACATATACTGATTTTCCTTATCTAGATTATCAACCTACCTATACCATTTATTGACCACATTGATTCCTAACCAAACGTTTACACTAAAAATTTAAATACTAGAAAAATGTTCACCTGCATCTGTATCCGGCTTTCTTAATGCCTCCCCTAAAGTCATATTGTACACTCTAGCAGTAGGCCTGTTTGAAGCAGTCACACTCTGTTCTGGCACGGACGATCCCCCGGAACGACAATCTCTGGCAATGTGTCCTAGTTTCCCACACTGGTAACACTTGACGTCCCTCTTAGGATTGGTATTAGGCGATGGGCACTGGCTAAGGTAGTGTCCTTTTTGTCCACAGTTAAAGCAGTTTATTTCTAACGCTCTACACACTCCTGTATGCTTCTTACCACACGTGTTACAGTCTGGAAATGGTGTTCGAGATTGACTAGATTGAAAGGTTCCTGTGGATCTACCACCCTGATTCACAGTCTCACTGGTAGTCTTATTATTCCCTGACTTTCCTCCAAACTGGGGTTTTTGTCCTTTACCAAATTTGTTAAAGTGGCTTCCCTCAGTTGAACCTCCCTTCTGACCCTCAAATTTCCTTTTCTTATTCTCTCGTCCTACTTGAGTCTGTTCACTCTCAGCTTCGATAATAGATGCCTTATGAACTACCGCAGCATACTCGGTCAACTCAAATGGTGCCACTCTAGTACGTAGCCATGGTTTCAATCCTTGTTGGAACCTTTTCGCTCGTTGCTCTTCAGTACGCACGAATTCTGGAACAAACCTAGACAGTTCTGTAAACTTAGTTTCATACTCTGCCACTGATAGGTTTTCCTGCTTTAGCTCCAAAAATTTTATTTCCATCTGGTTCTCCAGGTACCTAGGGGAATATTTGTCTAGAAACACCCTAGTGAAACGCTCCCAGGTTATCACTCCCGCTCCTTCTAGATTCTTTTTAGTTTCCCACCAGTAATTTGCCTCTCCCTTTAAGAGATAGGCTGCAAAAACTGTTTTCTGGTCTTCCTCTACCCTCAGTATCTCAAAAGCTTTTTCCACCTCTTTTAACCAGGCTCTGGCTACTACTGGGTTAACAGTTCCCTCAAACTCTGGGGGTTTTAGTGACTTAAAAGCACGAAAGGAGTTAGCTGCCTGGTTGGGAAGAACAGGTGGTTGTGGTGGATTCTGCGGATTAGCTAAATTCTGCCTCAAAAGTTCCATAAATTGGTTAAAAGGGTTACCACCCTGATTTCCCTGTTGGCCAGTTGATTCATCTTCTTCTTCCTCATGATCTTGTTCATTATGAGCGTTTTCACCCTGCCTATTCTGACTTGCTTCCTCTCTCTCATTTTCCCTTGCATTCATTCTATTATTACGCTTAGGCGGCATGATTCTGTATATAATAATATTCTCCATTAATCACCCAAATTTAGGGTACAATATATATCATTTCCATATATGCACAACTATATCATTAGTTAACTTATTTATGCATCCCAGTATTTTAAATTCACACAAGTAATATTTAATCATAATACAACTTTGACAAATAAGCTTAGTACCTTTAGCACAATAACCTTTTCATTTAAGTCAATCACCTCATATATATCAATATTTCTGAATCTCAACATTTAATATCAAAATACGATAAAATTAGGCAAAGTACATAAACTTCATTAATTTACATAAATATTTTACAACTTGGGTACAACGTCTTTTACTACTAATATCATACATCATAAAGTACAAGGTTCGAAACCCCAAAAGCATAACTGTACATACTAACTCGCTATAACAAAAGCACTACTAGCTGTCCTCTAATCAGACTGGGATTAAGACAGTACACAACTAACCTAATCCCCAAAATGACATCCACAAGATGACTAGTCTGATTAGTATCCCAGACTACTACTCCTAATCATGGTAACGCCGCCCTGATAACCTCTCTGATCTGCACTACCATAGTGGTGACTGTATCAACTATCTGAGCCCTCCATACTGGATCCCCTCTGTCTCCCAACATCGTCCTAATATCACCGAGTGCCCGCAGCTCGATACTAACTATGCTCAAAGTCAACCCATCTGGTATCACACCTCCTCCTCCTCTCACCCTGTCTAACCTCTGTATAAGCGTATCTATAGTCCGACGGGACTCATCCAGCTGTCCCTGTAGGGCAAAGTACTCTGACAAGAAAATAGCTGGCAACTGACCAGCTGGAAACATAGGTGCCTCCTGAGGTGGCATAGCATCTGGGGGAGGTACATCTACAAGTGGGGGTGCAAATGGTGGGGATGGAACTGCCTGTGGAGACGGAGGAATAGGCTCTGTGTCCGCATCCTCGGAAGGGTCATCCTCCAACTCATCCTCTGACAAGATAAAGTGTCCCGATGGAGTGAACTGCTCAACTGGATCCTCAAAAGGGTCGGGGCTAGGTAGAGGAGATGGAACTGGTGATGGCACTGGGACAGGTGGGACAGGAGTGGGAGTCACATGAATGTCCCTCCACTCAATCGGCTCCTCAGGTATAACAGATAACCTAGGCCTCTTACGCAAGGGCATCTCCTCCTCAGGAATATCCGTCCGCACTCGGGAAGGTCCGGCCCCATCAGGTCCTACATATGGTCTACCAGAATATGGCACTATGGCCACAGCATCCCTCTGCCTGCGCTCCTCAGCCTCCTCCCTCAGTCTCTGCTCATATCTCTCTCTAGCACTCGCCCGTCGTCTCTCCCTGAGGTCATCAATAGCATACTCTGGAACCTCTACACCTACCAGCAACAAGTCTCTAATCTCCTGCTCGGGTAGTCCTAGCCACTGGGGGTCTCGACTCGGCTCACCCATCTCTGCTCCCTAAAATAAAACATAAAATTCTATTAGTAACGGTCTATAAAATTATAAACAATACTTAAAATAAATACTACCTGCGATATACCACCCCTGAACTTGATGGAAGTTCAAAATTTATATTATAAATGATACAATATTATTATCACTCTTGTTCCTGAGCATTATGACTCTTATCTCTGATACCAAACTGTGACAGCCCCAAATCCGGGGTCATGAATTTGGGCCATCACGAACCAACTTCCATTCAAAATCAATATCTCTTGGGTTTCTTTTTTTTTTTTATAATTAATACTTATGCAATTGACCCCACAGTAATACACACACACACCAGTCATATGCTCAGAGAACAACATTCACCATAATAAGAGTTTAGAGTTAAAAAGTTATTACAAACCCAGAATCATACTTAAGTACATTGTTGAGTGATGCTTCTACAAGAAGCATTTCAACAACCAAATTTATTACAACCTTTCACACTTACACACTTAATATACATAAGCCCACTAAACCCCTTGCGATGGTCATCTACCTCGGGGATTGATGCTAACGAGCTCTCAGAAGGTCGCCTTTCCCTTACCCTCTTGCGGGGCGTTCTGCGTAGTATTGGCATACCTAGCTGTATATAGATAAGTAGCAAGAGTGAGCTATAATAGCTCAGCAAGATAATATTGAAAACTAAAATTTAAAATGTAACCAAGTGTACATGTATATACATATGTAAGCAGTAACCAAATTATAAACTTTAAGGAAGAATAAAACTCTTATTTAATAATACATCATCCACTTACTATTATAAGAAAGAAATCTAAGATAATACAGTATCAGTTTCTCTTCTTAAATAAGATAACAACCAATATACCGTTTTAGTGTAATATTTTAAAATAACATGAATACTTGAATAAATCTCTCACTATCATCTTCTCATTTCCTTCCTATACAGCAATTTTATAAATTAATATAAAATCAGTTTCTCTTCATCTATAACAATAATTTCATCGTTTCATATCACTTTTCTGTTTTCAGTTATAGAAATCTGAAAACCATTTTCAATTCTTTCTTTCAAGTTTTGGGGATATATACTGGCGCCAGATACGTAGGACGATGATCAGTCGCCTGACCGTATCCGCTCTCTGTTTACTACTAGTAGAAGGAATGAAGGCCACCTGCTAACATCATCCCTGGAGGAAGGCCACCTGCTAACATCCTCCTGGAGGAAGGCTACCTACTAACATCCTCCTTTGGCATCTTCGTGCCGAATCATAAATGTTAGACTATGTCGCACACAGCCCTGACACAGCCTCTTATGCAAGTTTATTGCTAATCCCCCTTTTTATAAGATCATTATTCAATTTATCAACACCAATCCACATTTCCATTCCCGTATATCACTTCCATTCTCGCACATTATTTCTATAAAATATATGTATATATCATACACCAGAAAGAATGTTTATAATATAGCATTGTAAACCATATAACCCTAGATAACAACTGATACCATTCTCTTTCATATCTCTTTTACCCTAGAGCATATTCGCTCCATTCGTAATCATCTCTATATTCATATTTCAGAAAACATATCCATCTCTCTTTAACTTCCCACAATCAAGAAAAATATACTCTTTGCAATATAGCAACAAAAGCATCACATATACATAAATATATGCCATGATATCATTATTAGTCCGAAGATAAATAATTTTTAAAGTAGGGATAGAAGGATCTTGCCTCGGTTCCTGTATCCTGACAGTAAGGCTGGTCCCTCTTCAGGAGTTTCTATAAACACAAAAGGACCGTCATTAGAATATCACATCTCTTACTCACTACACTCTTATATAACATTACCCTTGATACTTCAATATATGCCTAACGTATCACTATTACCCCAAAGGTTCAAGAACTTAACCATTTACAAGCTCAATTGAAGTTTCAGTGGTTTTTCACCATTTTCCCTAACGACCACACTTAACTGTAAATATTCCCAGAAAATATGGATTTCGAATTTTAATGTAAGGTCAACTGTCAAGGGTCCTCTGACCACCCTACTACCTTATCCCAAAATTTCGTGGCTTATAAAAATGTCTAAGTATGGTAACTTTAGCCTCAAAGTTGATACAATTACGTTTTCTCGGTTATCGAACGCCTTTCACTAAAACTGACTTTTCTCCTAAACCGTTCATCAGATTTTAACGCACCTTATATCAAAACGATCTATGAACTAAGCTCTATCATTTCATGGTCACTTAGTGTGCTGGACAGTAACCTACCGTGTGTGCACAGTTGTTAAAAACAGGGCAGTTTTCCGGTTCAACGAAAATCGGACATTATAACTGCTGTACTTTCGTACTTTCCATATTTTAACCACTCCAATACCACCATTTCACACTCATTCCAAACCATACACCAAGTGGTCTACATCCCAGCCTTGGTTACAAGTCCACACATAATTCCCATATCCAATCAAACCATTTATAACACATAAATCACCAAAACTTTACATCTACATTACTTAATCACTAACTAAATCAATATCCATCATAAATATAAAAGGGCAAGAGTAGGTATACCTTCTTGAAGCTTTAAAGACACTTAATAAGCCTTGGGTTATGCTTAAAAATCCTTACACTAACTTGGATCCACTAAAGAAACCATAAAAATCAATGTTAGTTCTTAAAATTACTATTCACACTATTCATCAAGCAACTTTGAGAATTTTATTACCTATGCAAATGATGTTGGATGGCTATGAAACTTGGTGGGTAACTCTTTCTAATCTCCAGGAAGCTCCATGAATTTTCTCTTGAGTTTTAATGGCTTGAAACTAGGGTTTTGAAATTTTTTCTTTCTTGGTGAATAGTGAAATTCGAATTGATGAAGAAGAGGATGGGGGAGAGGTTTTTGATCTTGATTTTAATCTTATCTTACTAGTATTATGTTAATATTTGTTAATCCTAGCTTGTCCTAGAAGCCTTGAAAGATATTTGTGATTAAACCTTGCAAAAATTACTAATTCACCCTTAAAAAGTTTAGTGGAAAATGACATTATCAACATGACTTCATAATTCTCTTTTTTTCTTGATTTTCTTTTCTAATTATAATGCTAGTACTCTTGATAATTATAATGGGGTATGTATCCTTGTTATATTATAAATCTTGGTTGCTTAATCTCCATATTCGTCTAATTGTGGTTCGTTTCGAATGTACCTCATTATCTCAGTGGTTTTGAAACCATTTACGAATCCAATTTCCATTGGTATTCTCTTAACTTAATAATCCCTTGGTTAAATCTAAATTCAATAATTCCTCAATATATAATTCCTATAATGTTTCCATGCTCCTTAATGTTCAATAGAAGCTTATTCGAAATCAAAATCCTCAAAATCCATGTTTCAGGAATTTCTGAAATCTAACGTCATTTCGAGTCACTTATTTCCATTGTACAACACTACTATGGTTTCTGTTTATTCATTTTATGTTTCCATTATAGAGTACCTATATACCATTTCTCTAAATCCTCGAAATTTACTATTTATAGGATCACTGTAGCATTGCCAAAGTTAGGGTTATTACATTATCAAGCTTGACAATTGTACCTTTGCCTTTGTCACTCTTCTTCTACTCCTTTTGAAAAGGTCCTTTGCTAAATCTTCTCCTGTTAAATCTACCTTTCTTGAAAGCTTTAGCAAACATAGCAAAGAGTTCCTGCATCTCAGATTCAGAATCATTGTTGTCAGAGTCCATATCAGTAGTCTCTGACTCAGAACTTTCTTTGCTTTTCTTCTTCCTTGAATTCTTTACAGCAATCTCTTCATGCTGTTCTTCAGGAAGCTTCTTTACTTCAGATTGAGCAGTAAGTGCAATAGTCTTCATCTTTCCTTCACTCCTGCTCTTCTTCTGCTGCTTGTCAAGTTCATAAGCTCTCAATTTTCCATATACTACCTCTAATGAAATCTCATCCAGATCATTAGCTTCCTCAATCACAGATATCTTCTCATTGTAGAAATCAGGCAAAGCTTTCATGAACTTTGTATTCATATCCTCCAAGTCATAATATTTACCATGCATGGCCCTCTCATTGATGAGTTTTGTAAACCTATCAAAGGTATCAGTAAGTGACTCACCAGACTTGGATTCAAAGTACTCATACTGTTGTATAAGTAATGTCCTTATATTCTTCCTGACAGGCTTAGTTCCTTCACAGTGAACCTTAAGATTGTCCCATATATCCTTAGCAGTTTTACAAGAGAGAACATAGTTAGTGAGAACAGAATCAAGACTGTTGAATAATATGTTTCTCATTTTAGCATCTTTAAGAACATTCTCCTTGTCCTTATCTGACCATTCAGATTTTTGATTCTCTGCTGTATGTTCTGGAACAACCACACCATCAACAGTTGCTTGTCCAACAACCTTTGTTGGAACAAAAGGTCCATCTCTGATTCTGTCAAGATAATCAGGATCTGTTGCTTCCAGATGATGCAACATCTTTACTTCCCATAGAGTATATTCGTTTCTCTTGAGCATAGGAATCTTAGTATTCCCATCCTTGTAACCAGACATGATTGCAGATCTTTATGATTATTTGAAATCAACCTGCTCTGATACCAATTGTTAACTCGAATAACTTGTAGAAGGGGGGGTTGAATACAAGTTATATAATCGTGTCTGATTTTTTCTTGATTATATGAACAAGAATAAACGAATGAATCAAACTCTGTTTGTATTAATAAGATCAAATACAAACTCTACCAAAGGTGTACAATACCTTTAGCAACTGCTGACAAAATAAAACTCTCTCTCTCTCTGTTTGTTTCGAACTCTCGAATACAAACCTTATACAGAGCTACGCACACGAACTCACAACACACGCTCTTTACAATGATATTGAGAGAGTATTTATAATGCTACCTATCAACTAATAACAGAAAGATATAATCTATACATGACAATGTTCTGCCTTCTAGTTGATAGTTTCCATCAATAGAAAACTCTTTCCTTCATGATATCTTCTTGCTTGTTCTTCAAACAACGATCCTGTTTTATAGCACTTGCCAGTTTCTGTAGCATCCATAATGACATCATCAGTAACGCGACTGATATCAGGATTTCATCTTGTATCAGTATCTGATCATCATCAGTATTAGACCGTCATCAGGATTTTCTCTTTGTTCCTGACATGTAGTCTCCGATACACTATTCATTCCTGACTAAACTGTACAGATAACTGTCTTACACATAAATCCTATATATAGTGCTAAATCCTTTATAAGATCAGGATTACAAGAAGTATAATGTGTAAATTCTATTCTTAACATCACAACTTATGAATTATTCCTAACAGAGAACATGCCTAACCGGCAAAAACTTCCAATACTCAAGTTCAAAGAATATGGAAACCTTCTTCCAAATAGGCCGAGCATCACCTTTCTTCAATCTAGGTTGGCCTTGTGTCTTACCGTAGACATGACCGTTCAAATGTTGTACTCTTTTAAGCACCTCCTCTCCGGTTAATGGAACTGGAGCAATTTCCTTTTCAACCGTGTTATCAAAATCTTGTTTATGCCGGTGATATGGATGTTGACGGGGCAACCACCTCCGATGCCTCATGACCACACACTTACGGTAATTAACTAGCCTTGTAGCTTTTGTTTCATCAACACAGATAGGGCAACCGTTATACCCTTTGATAATGTTGCCCGACAAGTTGCCAAGTGCTGGATAATCACTTATTGTCCATAACAAAATGCCTCTTAGCAAAAAGTACTCCTTTTTGTATGCGTCATACACTGGTTTCCCATGCCACAACTTTTGTAAATCTTCCATAAACGGTTGAAGAAACACGTCAATATCATTACCGGGTTGAGTTGGTCCAGATATCAATAAACATAGCATAATATATTTTCTCTTCATACAAAGCCACGGTGGAAGATTGTAAATTGTCATCAAAACTGGCCAACAAGAGTAATCGATATGTGTACCGTGGAAAGGATTGAATCCATCGGATGATAAAGCAAAACGTAAGTTTCTTGAATCTGTAGCAAACTCCGGCCACTTCGTGTCAACTTCCTTCCATGTTTTTGAATCTGCCGGATGCCTCATTTTGTCATCTTTGATCCACTTTGTGTCATGCCAAGTCAGGTCTTTGGCAGTTTGAGGTGAATTAAACAGATTCCTCAAACGTGGTATTAGCGGAAAATACCATAAAACTTAGGCAGGAACCCCTTCCAGTTCATCTCCATTTTTATTCAACTTCCATCTAGACGCTTAACAAATACGGCACCTCGTTTCATCTTCGTCTAATTCTCCACGGTATAGTAGATAGTCATTCTGACAAACATGTATTTTTTCATAATCCATTCCTAAAGCACACAAGCTTTTCTTAGCTTCACTTAACGAAGAAGGAAAAGTGTTGCCATCCGGAAGCATTGACCCAACCAGAAGTAGAATTTCAGAGAAATAAGTATCAGACATTTGATATTTTGCTTTCATGTTATAGAACTTTACTAATGCCTCCATCTTAGTAAATCCTTCACATCCCGGATAAAGGGGTTCATGTTCAGATTGGACATGGTTCAAGAAATCTGAGGATATATTCCAGTGAAACATCATCGTCTCCATTACTATTCTCTGTTTTAAATGGCATTTGATCCACAGATTGTGACGTGTCGGGCTCTTCAGTACTGGTATGCTGACTCTCTTCTTCTCTATTTAACTCCTCGTGCCAAATCCAAGATGTGTAGGTCTGATCGATACCATGTTGAAAGAGATGGTCCCTTACTGTTCGAGCTTTCCATGATTTACTATGTGCGCATCTTAAACATGGGCAACTAATTTTATCTTCATCATGTCCATTTTCAAAGGCAAACAACAACAATTCTTCAACTCCTCTTTGGAACTCTTTACTTCTTCTATCAGCCCTCATCCAAGACCTGTCCATCTTCATTTGCAGAAGCATAAAATCTTAATATAAAGAAGCATAAACTATAATACTAACCTTAACTTGAGAGTTTAATAAATCAAATAAGATCCAAAAGGTAGACTACAATATGGATTAATCGATAGTAGATTTTAACATCATGGAATGTATAAAGTGTCACAAATGGTACTACAAGAAACCATACTTGCTATCTTCATTTGCTATCCGTCGAATGATTATTTTTGTTGGGGAAGAACCATCATCTATTCATAACTTGAGAAGTCGAAAGTTAAATAGATGATGATTCTTCAACTGCAAAAGTAATCTTATCGAGGGTTCCTTCAGCTCAAAGACAACTCAATCAAAGACATAGCTAAAAGAGAGACACAAAGACAACAATGAACAAAGACATAGCTAAATTTAAGACAATGAACAAAGAGAGACGGCTCAAGAAACACACAAAGAAAGACAGAGCACAATGAAGACAGAGCACACAAAATTTAAGACAATTTAAGAAGAACACCAACAAAGTAATCCGCCAAAAGTAATCTTAAGACAATTTAAGAAGAACACCACAAAGTAATCTTATCGAGGGATGGAATGAAATGGGAGGGATTGGAAATTTTGAGAGAGGCGGCTAGAACAATAGGTCATAACTTCATTCAGACAAAGATATGGTGCATTTAATCACCTAAATAAATTGGTTTTATTTGATTTGGTGTAATAAATAGATGTAATAAATGGAACTTTTGGTACTGAATGCTTTATATGTATTTTTTTAAAATTGGATAAAATAAATGTTTATGGTTAAATTTTTCTAAATAAATTTTTAAATAATTTATAAAATATTATAAACACTCATTAGAATGATTCGTTATAAAATTTTAAAAAAATATTATTCGAAAACTATACTAGTTTGACCAAGGAGTACTTCGATGGTTGACCATTAAAAACACGTATAAGAATGATTCTTTTTTTCTAATTTTTTGTACACATCACTAAGATTAGTATATAACATCGTTCGTACGGTTGGATCGCTGAGGAAAAAAATAAAATAAATAGATCATGTGCAATCGGTACGACACTCGTTAGAGGGAGTAGTACTTTTGGCGGATTTACACTATAAACACGTACAAGAATGTTTTTTTTCCCAAACTTTTGGTACACATCACTCAAATTATTATATAACATCGTTCATACGGTTGGATCGTTCAAAAAAAAATTTAAAAAAATATTATTCGAAAATGATACTAGTTTGACCAAGGAGTATTTCGATGGTTGACCATTAAAAACACGTACAAGAATGATTCGTTTTTTTCTAATTTTTTGTACACATCACTAAGATTAGTATATAACATCGTTCGTATGGTTGTATCGTCGAAAAAAAAATAAAAAAATAGATCATGTGCAATCGGTACGACACTCGTTAGAGGGAGTAGTACTTTTGGCGGATTTACACTATAAACACGTACAAGAATGTTTTTTTTCCCAAACTTTTTGTACACATCACTCAAATTACTATATAACATCGTTCATATGGTTGGATCATTAAAAAAAATTAAAAAAATATTATTCGAAAATGATACTAGTTTGACCAAGGAGTACTTCGATGGTTGACCATTAAAAACACGTACAAGAATGATTCGTTATTTTCTAATTTTTTGTACACATCACAAAGATTAGTATATAACATCGTTCGTACGGTTGGATCGTTGAAGAAAAAAATAAAAAAAATAGATCATGTGCAATCGGTACGACACTCGTTAGAGGGAGTAGTACTTTTGGCGGATTTACACTATAAACACGTACAAGAATGTTTTTTTCCCAAACTTTTGGTACACATCACTCAAATTACTATATAACATCATTCATACGGTTGGATCGTTCAAAAAAAAATAAAAAAAATATTATTCGAAAATGATACTAGTTTGACCAAGGAGTACTTCGATGGTTGACCATTAAAAACACGTACAAGAATGATTCGTTTTTTTCTAATTTTTTGTACACATCACTAAGGTTAGTATATAACATCGTTCGTATGGTTGGATCGTTGAAAAAAAAAATAAAAAAAATAGATCATGTCCAATCGGTACGACACTCGTTAGAGGGAGTAGTACTTTTGGCGGATTTACACTATAAACACGTACAAGAATGTTTTTTTTCCCAAACTTTTTGTACACATCGCTCAAATTACTATATAACATCGTTCATACGGTTGGATCGTTCAAAAAAAAAAATTAAAAAAATATTATTCGAAAATGATACTAGTTTGACCAAGGAGTACTTCGATGGTTGACCATTAAAAACACGTACAAGAATGATTAATTTTTTTCTAATTTGTTGTACACATCACTAAGATTAGTATATAACATCGTTCGTACGGTTGGATCATTGAAGAAAAAAATTAAAAAAAATAGATCATGTGCAATCGGTACGACACTCGTCAGAGGGAGTAGTACTTTTGGCGGATTTACACTATAAACACGTACAAGAATGTTTTTTTCCCAAACTTTTGGTACACATCAATTAAATTACTATATAACATCGTTCATACGGTTGGATCGTTCAAAAAAAAATTAAAAAAAATATTATTCGAAAATGATACTAGTTTGACCAAGGAGTACTTCGATGGTTGACCATTAAAAACACGTACAAGAGTGATTCATTTTTTTCTAATTTTTTGTACACATCACTAAGATTAGTATATAACATCGTTCTAATTTTTTTTCTAATTATTATTCATATATATATATTTTATAAATATGAAATATTATTAACCGTTAGATTTCTAATATACCAACTGATCCAACCGTTGATAAATTTTCTTTACATTAATTTTTTCATAACATTACGATTCCCCCCATAAACTTAAACTCCAATTCCCTTCCCCCCATAAACTTAAACTCTTTTTCCCTTCCCCAGTCCTATTTCCCCCCTTTCATTTCATTACAATCCCTAATTTCTCAATTGAAACCGCCATACTCTCTCCACTCATCTCTCACTCCACCATACTCTCTCTCAACTCCCTCTCTCTCAACTGCCTCTCTCTCTCTCTCGGTACTCTCTAGGTAATATCTATCTCTCTATCTCTCTCTAAGTCTCTATATATACGTCTCTCTCTCTCAATCTCTCTCCCTTCACTCTCTCTCTCTCAATCTTTCTCTAAGTCTTTATGTAGTAGTTAATTGATTTTTTTATATGATATGCCCTTATTTGATATGATATGCCCTGATTTTGGTCTCAACGAATGGTTTTTTTTTTAATGTTTTTTAAGATCTGCTATGGGGTTTTTATATGTTTGTCCTCTTCATACCTCTGATATGCTATGGGCTGTTGCATGTTGCTATGGGTTTTTTTTTTGTGTTTTTTAAGATCTGCTATGGGGGTTTTTAATATGTTTGTTTAAGATCTTCTATGGGGATTTTAATATGTTTGTTTAAGATTTGCTATGGTTTTTAATATGTTGTTTAAGATCTGCTATGGTCTGTTGTGTGTTTTTTTCAACACATTGAATTTATACATGCACTTATGATTTGGAGGTTTTTTGGGACCATTTCTTTACGACACGATTACCTAATCTAATATTTATGATATGCAGAAATAGCCATGTCACCTTCAAAGAAAACAAAATTAGCTTCGAAGAAGAAATCTTCTCAAAAGACAAAATCTGCTCCGAATCTAGTCGCTTCAAACCTTTTGAACGCTTTAAAAAAACAAGGCAGTGGAGACTGTATCGATGAAGAAAAAGACGGTGTCATGCCCTCAGAACTCTTCCCCTCAATCTGTAAAGAAGAAGGCTATTTCTTCGAACCTTAAGAACAAAATATCAAAGAAGAGGAAACGAGCAGATGAACCGGTGATTACTAAACAAGAAGGGATTAAGCTTTTAAGACGCGGACTCGTAACAATGCATAGGATTGTTAGGCGCAAGATGCTAGGCATCAAGCTCGCAGTGCCTTTCAATTCAAAAGGAGAGCCTTATGGTCCAGCAGCCTCGGAGATGCAAAGTTATATCGGGGTTCTCACTAGAACTAAAGCCCCAATATGGTATGATTCGTGGAAGAAAGTTCCGAAGGAAAGGAAAAACAAGATTTTTGATTGTGTGCAGGTAAAAAAAATTTCATTTGACAAAGTAGCTAATATTTTGAATTCATATTAAATTATGACCAAGTATAAAGTTAATACACATGTGCTCCTTATAACTTAACTACTTTTATATACATGTTTATATATGTAGATGGCATTTGATATACCGCCAATAGCAAAGAAGATTGTGTTGAAATCGGCTTGTAAGAAATGGAGGGAGTTCAAAAGTCGTTTATCAACCCATTATGTCTTTGCACATAGTGACCAGCCTGAGTTGCTAAAGTTTCCACCAGCTAATTACTCTTTTATCGAAAAGGCGCACTAGGACATGTTTGTTTCTAGTCGTCTAACTGATGAATATTTGGAGATCCATGGAAAGCAGACAGAGCGATGGGAGTTGAATATATATCCACATTGCATTTCTCGCAAGGGTTATGCTAACCTGGAACAAGAAATGGTTAGTGATCATGATAAAAATTGCCAATATATTTTTCTTTGGAATTTGTATGATTATGGATTAATGTTAATTCCTCAAATATGTGTATACATGCAGTCTCAAGGTGATCCTGATATAGAGATTGATCGATCAGATTGTTGGATCCGTGCACGACAAGACAAAGATGGAAATTTTATGTCGGACGAGATTAAGAACATTGCAAACACAATTGTAAGTTTTTCATTTCTGTTACAATAAAGATTGTTCGTCAAAAGAAAATCAGTGTTATGTTCATTTATACATGCTAACTTCTACAATTTTTATGTTCATTTTTTAGGTCACCCTGAAAAAACAAGTTAGTGATGGGGAATTGACTGTGGAAGGCACTGACGATGTCTTGACCAAGGCGCTCGATAAACCTGAGCATCGCGGACGAGTGCGGGGCCAAGGGGCTTATGTCAAGCAATCAGTCTATTTCGATCTTCCCAGGCAGAAGAGGAAAGGCAAGTCCATTAATGAAAAGATACAAGAAGGTATCCAAAAGTTTATGGCCGAAGAGACTGATAGGATAATTCAAGAGCGGGATGCTCTTTGGTCTATAAAATTCGAGACAGAGATGGCAAAGCTGAAAGCTGGTTTGTGTGGAAACAAAATTGATTCTACTGATGGTAGTCCAAATATTGGATCACAACAAGGAAGTTGTTCCAAGGAAGCGCATGGTATTATAGAGTTGGGTTTGGATGGGGTGAAGAAGAAGCTAGATCTGGTCGATAATAAATTACCTTTTGTTGAAGAGAACAAGCATGCTGAAGAGAAGATCCAACCTGGTGAGAAGAATGATGTTGAAGATAAGAATCAAGAGGTTGTGGAGGTTGATGATGGGCAGGTGGCTGTTCCGAATGTGTCTAAGGGAGCTGATACTACTGTCAAGGGTTGTTCGGAGTGGGAATTGACAATTGGCTCCCCGACAAATGTTGTTGCTTACGCAACAGTTGATACAGTAAGTAAGGTTCTTCATGAAAAACCATTGGCAAAAGAAAATGCACGAGTGTCTATAACTCGTTTCATCCAAGGAACTGTTCAGATTCTCTTCCCAATTGAAGGTGAAATCACGATTGTGGAGCAAACTTTCGGAACATATATCGCTTGGCCGAGAAATCTGATACTCGGAGCGGAGACAAGCAATGTGGAGACAAGCAGTGCTCCCGTGCAACGAACTGCAAAGGTTATAACCTTATATGTAAAAGATTAAAACATAGTTTTCCTAAAGGATCTACTTATTTTACTACTTAGGTTTACATTCTTAGTTGACTTTTACTAATCTTTCCTTTTCAGGGAGCCAAGAAGATGGTTGCAAAAAAGTTTAAGAACGTGAGAGATTGTGTCCTGGAACCAGAGTTTGTGGTTGATATGGGCCCTGATTACCCCCCGAGTTTGAAGCGCTTGTGGATTTGGGCAAAAGAGTCACTAGCTGGTGGTCGCACATTGACTTTTCAGTTAAGCCAAGGAGCGTTTGCGTCAACTACTAAGCAGGCTATTTTTTTATCGGACGTGCATGCTTTATGCTCTGGAGGCGAAATATCGGGCTCAGTAATTTGCTTGTTTGTCAAGTAAGTATCACTTTCAAAAGTTTTATTGACGTTGTCAAGAGTTCTTGAACGAAATAATGATTTGGGTTTGTTAATTTTTTTTATACAGTATGTTGGAGGAATCTTTGAAAAAGCATAAGATGTCCGATATGGTATCGTTTGTTGATCCCGGCTTGATAGGTGCTCTTGGTTGCGGTAGTCCAGCAGATAGGTCACGTGCGCTTTCTCTCAGATTCAATAATGCTAAAACCGGGCAAATTTTTCTATTGCCATATGTTGTGGAATAAAAACTAGGTTACGAATTGTATTTAATGCTAGGATTGGTGAGCTTCGAGCTTTAATGGTTGTTTCCGTGTTCGGGACTAATCGGTCCTCACAGAGTGCCTACGTATCTCGTATTGAGAATCAAGCCAAGACGTAGTTCTAGGTGATGGTGCCCTCGGGGCTATGGCGGCGAGGGCTCACCTAGGACGCAGTGGCTTGTATGTCCTTATTCGAGGATTGAGCCAAAACATAGTTCTAGGATGAGGGGTCAGACCCTTTATATAGGCTGAGAAGCCCTAGAATCGTAGTAGAATTAGGTGACTTGGTGGGCAAGTTACCGTCTTGAGGAAGGTTCTAGGTTCCTTCCTTGTAGGAGTTAGTTCCCATATCGAATTCTGTGCCTTGGAGGCTAAGTCAGGCAAGAGTAGTATCCTTGTTTGACTCTTATTGCTGAGCTGGTAATTACCCCTAATATTAATTACGAAATTAATATTGTAAATAGGGTTTGGGCCCGTTCGGTGGGCCCCACGTTTGGACCATTCTAGTCTAATTAATGCCACATTAAATGTGTCTTTAGGACTTACTTTTAGCCCATATCATTTGCCCCCCAGCTTCTAGGAAAACTGATCAGGTTTTCCTTGAAGTTTTAACGGCCTTTCCGAGACTTGGGTTAGGGTTTATTGCTCTTACGCGAGTACTTTCAACAATATCATCTTAATGTAAAGCGTGGAGCGACCGATGCATTTACGACGATGTTGAACGACACTAAACGATGTTAAACGGCGCTACACAGCGCTAATCAGCCTTAAACAACGTTTAAACAGTGTTAAACGATGTTAAACGGCATAAAATGGCACTAACAGCACTAATCGGCACTAATCTGTGCTTAAACGACACTAATCTGTGCTAATCGGCACTAATCTGTGCTTAAACGGCACTAATCTGTGCTAATCGGCACTAATCTGTGCTTAAACGATGTTAAATGGCATAAAACGGCACTAACGACACTAATCGGTGCTAAACAGCGCTAATCGGCACCAACCTGTGCTAACAGGCACTAAACAGTGCTTAAACAGTGCTAAACGGTGCTAATCGGCACTAACCTGTGCTAATCTCGACTTCTTTTTAGCACTGAAAATCATACGAGATTCGCTGAAAAAGTCGAGATCTGGGTCTAAAAACTATCCGAGGTCCGCTGAAAAAGTCAGGATTTAGGACCACGAACTAACCCGTGATCGGCCGGATCAAGGGCTAGCTCGTGGTCGGCTAGCACCTGATTGGCCGAATGGCCTTGATCCGAGGTGATCGGCCACGAGGTGACCGGCCAGGAGGTGATCGGCCGAAGCTCCTCCGGAGGAGGTGGTCGGCTCCAAGGTGGTCGGCTCCAAGGTGGTCGGCCGTGGTGCCCCGTGCGCCGTGGTCGGCCGGGAGGTGGTCGGCCGCGGCCCCTCGTGCGCCGTAGTCCCTCGTGCGCCGTAGTCGATTGCCTCTCGGTTAGCTAGGCGATCCGGACTTGAAAGCCATCCGTGGTCTTGGGGATCAAGAATCTTGATCTCGTTCTTAAGTTACTATCTTGGTCATTCGTGACTTCGTTATCTTTAAGGATCAAGAACCTTGATCTTGATCTTAAGTCGTCAGGGATCTAGGATTTAAAATCATCCGTAGTCCTAAGGATCAAGAACCTTGATCTTGATCTTAAGTCGTCAGTTTGGTCATTCGTGACTTCTGACGATGTTACTCCTTAACTTATGATTAGCCCTGCTAATCTTGTGATTATGGCTGATCTCCTTAATTAACTCCTTAAGCTTATTTAGCTTTTCAGAAGTCACTTGTTTTACAGCTCCAGCAATTATATCTACTATTTCTCTTCTGGCAAACTACAGAAGCCTCGATCTTCCTTAGAACTAAGTCACCTTGCTGGAAGAACCTTTCCTTAACCCTGTGGTTGTAATAAAAGGATGCTTTCTTTTGATGCTCCGCATTTCTAGCGTTTGCCTCGTCCCTGACTTCATCAATCAAGTCTAGGGCGAGTCTCATGCCCTCTTCATTAGTCTCTGGTTCAAATGCCTCAACTCGAGGTGACGCATGCATAATCTCCAGTGGCACAACTGCCTCGGCTCCATAAGCCAGCAGAAATGGGGTTGCTCCGGAGGTCACCTTACAAGTGGTGCGATAAGCCCAGAGTATAGGTAGCAACTCATCCACCCAAGTGTTCCTTGAGCGCTCGACCCTTTTCTTTAGTCCATCAAGGATGATCCGATTGGCTACCTCGGCCTGTCCATTAGCTTGCGGGTGTGCTACTGAAGTAAATCGAAGCTCAATAGAGTTTTCATCAAAGTACTTCTTGAACTCCTTATTGTTAAACTGTGTCCCATTATCCGTCACAAGGATTCGCGGGATTCCATACCTACAGATTATGTTCTCCCAAACGAACTGGGCAACTTGTTTGGTGGTTATCTTGGCTAGAGGCTTAGCCTCG
This sequence comes from Kitagawia praeruptora, assembly GCA_037693485.1. NCBI lineage: Eukaryota > Viridiplantae > Streptophyta > Magnoliopsida > Apiales > Apiaceae > Kitagawia > Kitagawia praeruptora. The sequence continues at coordinate 35,792,389 of CM075350.1, forward strand.
ATCCACTTGGTGAAGTAGTCAATGGCGACTATCAGAAACTTCCTTTGTGCTGAAGCCATAGGGAAAGGACCAAGTATGTCCATCCCCCATATTGCAAACGGGATAGGAGAGCTGACTGACGTTAACATCTCAGGCGGCTGACTTACAATTGGAGCGTCCTTTTGACATCTGTCACACTTCTTGACGTAATTCTGTGCGTCGGCCAGCATCTCCGGCCAATAGAATCCTAGTCGAGTGATCTTGTGAGCTAAGGCTCTGCCCCCCAAGTGTTGCCCACATATCCCTTCATGAACTTCCTCCAATGCCTCTCTTGCCTCTTGGGGCCTCAAACATTTTAAGTACGGGATGACAAACGATCTCTTGTACAGGATGCCTTCGATCATGGCATATCTCAATGCTCTCACTGACAGTTTTCGTGCCTCCAAGGCATTGTCAGGGAGCCAACCTGTTTCAAGGTGAGCTTTAATAGGATCTATCCAACAGCTTCCCACGTCAATTGGTGCTACTAACTTAGAGTTGACGGTCGGGGCCTTCAAGACCTAGAAGTAAACACCCCCTGCATAATTTTCTATATCAGAAGAAGCGAACTTAGATAGGGCATCGGCCTTAACGTTCTCTTCTCTCGGAATGTGTTCTACATAGCACTCATCAAACTGAGTCATGACAGCTTTCACGACCCGCAAATACTTTGCCATAGTTTCATCCTTGGCCTCAAATTCACCATTCACTTGCGAGACCACCAATCTTGAATCTCCACAAACTTTGAGATTCTTGACCCTCATGATTCTAGCCAAGCCTAAACCGGCTATCAAGGCTTCATACTCAGCTTCATTATTGGTTGTCGGAATGTCCAACTTCAAAGCATATTCAACTGTGAACCCATCGGGGCTTTGCAACACTAAGCCTGCACCACTAGATTTTGTTTTTGATGCTCCATCAAAATAGAGCACCCAATATTCCTTCTGATCAGGTACAAGTTCTTCATCTTTATCTCCACTTTCAGGGGTGGTTACTATCTCCTGTCCCCCGACTTTTTGGTTGCTAATGGTACATTCAACCACGAAGTCAGCTAATGCCTGAGCTTTGACGGCCGTTCGCGGCTTGTATGTTATGTCAAATTCTCCGAGCTCAATTGCCCACTTAATCAGTCTTCCACTGGCCTTTGGGCTGTGCAATATATTCCTCAACTGCTGGTCCGTCAGGACTACGATTTTGTGTGACTGAAAGTACGGTTGTAGCTTCCTTGAAGCTGTTACCAATGCCAAAGCAAATTTCTCGATGGATGAGTAATTTAATTCGGCTCCGTGGAGCACCTTGCTTACATAGTAGATAGGTCTCTGAATCTTGTTCTCTTCTTTAATGAGGACGGCACTCAATGCTTGTTCAGAGACTGCTAGATACAGATAAAGAGTCTCTCCGGGACTTGGCTTGGCCAACAACGGGGCTTCGGCCATGTACTTCTTCAACTGTTCGAAGTAGGGGTGGCAATTTCGTGTTTCAGGTCGTGTTCGTGTTTGTAAACGGGTCAATTTTGGGTCAAGGTAAAATTAACTAAAATTGAATGAAATTAAATATCTAAGCATAAACGAATGAAAATCTAAAATCGGGTCACTTTCGAGTCATTTTCGGATAGACCAGATCATTTTCGGGTCACTTTCGGGTTTTGTCTCAGTAAATCGGGTTACGGGTTGGGTCGGGTTCGGGTCGGGTTTCGGGTCGTGTCTGAAATTGCCACCCCTAGTTCGAAGGCCTCTTGGCTTTCCGTGGTCCACTCAAAATTTTTCACTTTCTTTAAGGCCTGAAAGAAAGGCAAGCACTTATCACCAGACTCGGAGATGAATCTCCTTAGGGCCGCAACTCGGCCAGTTAGCTTCTGTACATCTCATATAGAGTGGGGTGGTTCCATATCCAAGATCGCTTTGATCTTATCAGGGTTGGCCTCTATGCCTCTCTTCGAAACCATCAATCCCAAAAATTTTCCTGATCCAGTGCCAAAAGCACACTTGGCTGGGTTTAACATCATCTTGTGGTGCCTCAGCACTTAGAATGCCTCTCTAAGGTGCTTAATGTGATCTGCCTGGAGTAGGCTCTTGACTAACATGTCATCAACATAGACCTCCATGGTTTTTCCAATCAGATGGGCGAATATCTTATTCACCAGTCGTTGGTAAGTAGCTCCTGCATTCTTTAGACCAAAAGCCATAACAAGATAACAGAAAACACCAAAGTCAATTATGAAAGATACCTTAGGGATGTCATCCTTGTGCATCTTAATCTGATTGTAGCCGCTGAACCCATCCATGAAGCTCAACATCTCGTGTCCAGCTGTGGCATCTATCAACGTATCAATCCTTGACAGAGGAAAACAATCCTTAGGACATGCATCATTTAAGTCAGTGAAGTCTATACACATCCTCCACTTCCCATTTGCCTTCTTGACCATCACAGGGTTAGCCAACCATACAGGGAACTCAATTTCCTCAATAAAACCAGCTTCCAAGAGCTTGTCAACTTCTTGCTTAATGGCCTCTTGCCTTTCAGGAGCAAAGTTCCTCTACTTCTGCTTTATTGTCTTTCATTTAGGATTGACATTCAATTTATGAGTTATGAGTTGGGGATCAATCCCTGGCATATCAGTTGCTGTCCAAGCAAACACATCACTGTTCTCTTGTAAGAATGCTATCAACTTGCCCTTCAATGGGTTCCTTCAATTGGCTTTCAGGCTATGCAATATGTTTCTTCAATGGGTGGTCCATCAGGACTTCAATGTTTGTCTTGGTTCCATCTTTGTTTCTTGTTTTTCTTGATTCTAGGTCAAGGATTCAAGGTTGATTCCTCGATTTAGATTTCAAATAAGACAATCATGTGGGCTTCTTGCCTTTTAAACTCTTTAAGACGAGAGTTTGCTTGAACTTCTTGATCCTTGTTTAAGGTTTTCTATTGGTCTTCTACCTTAGATTCTCCATCCAAGTCATTTTTGAAAACATTGAAAAATGGCTAGTCTTTAGCCTCCACAAACTTGCATGGCCTTGATTGCCAGATGTCTTTTATCCCAAGTCCTTCAAGGACTTTAAACACTTATTTGGTTGTGATGTAACCTAACTCTCGACCCTTCAGAGTTTTATTTATGCGTTTGTTTGTTTCCATTCGTATATTCTTTTATTTTTGGTACTTGGTCATCTTTGACTTACACACATCAGGTGCTTGGTACATAAATAGAATCATAGAACGAAAAGCAAACTTGCATTAATAAAATAAATGGGTTCAACTCGTACTACTGTCCTACTCGGAGGGACATGCTCTGCATGGTTTCATCGAACCTTATTTCTACTTCTACTAGATAAATATGAAGCTAAGTCTAACTTTGCAAGACTAGGCTTGCATGGCTTGATTTTGTTTTTGATGCTCCCTCAAAATAGAGCACCCACTACTTCTTCTGGTCTCCTCATTCTTATTCTGCAGTTCACTTCCTGCTTGGGGTACTATCTCTTGCCCCCCGACTTCTTGGTTGTCAATGGTACATTCAACCATGAAGTCAGTTGATGCCTTAGCCTTAATGGTTGTCCGAGGCTTATGTGTGATGTCCTCTGCTAGCCTTTCTTGGTGTTCCTTATCACTGCGGACATCCATGTCTTCAATCGGAAGGACCTGCCCCCCGACTCCTTCAGGCCTTAACGAGGCTACATAACAGCTTCGTGCCATATTTTGATCACCTTTATGTTCTCCAACATCATTCCTGGTTGGGAACTTGATCTTCATATGATAAGTTGAGGCAACAGCCTTGAATGCATGAAGTCCAGTCCTTCCGAGGATAGCATTGTACGTTGAAACCGCCTTGATTACCAGGAAGTTCAACATCTGAGTGGCCTTCTTGGGCTCCTGTCCAATAGTCACAGGCAATTGGATAGTCCCTTCAACTTTGGATCCTACTCCATTAAATCCATATATAGGCATGTTATTGGGGGTCAACTGAGATTCATTGTACCCCATCTTCACAAATGCATCATGAAACAGAACGTCAACAGAAGCTCCATTATCTATCAAGACTCGCTTCACCTCTGAGTTTCCAATCACATGAATTATGACCAACGGGTCGTCATGGGGGAAATTCATCCCTTCGAGGTCTGAATCATCAAAACCAATTGTTACTTCAGTTTTTGCACGCTTCGGGGCCTCTCCCACGATGTGCATCACTTCTCTAGCATAAGCCTTCCGAGAATTCCTTGTTGTGCCGGCCGCAGTCGGGCCTCCTGAGATCATGTTGATTACTGGCCCTCGGGGCTGTGGGTTGCGATCTTAATCATCATCCCTCCTATCATACTCTCTTCTCTGATTACCACGGTCTTCACCCTTAGTGAAGTGGGTCAGTTTCCTTCTACGAATAAAAAACTCGATCTCATCTTTGAGTTGCTTGCAATCATCAGTGTCATGCCCCACATCTCTGTGGAATCTGCAATACTGATTCTTGTTTCTCTTTGCGGGATCACCTCTGAGTGGCTTCGGCCATCGGAAATCCTTATCCTTCTCAATGTCCAACAAGATTTGACTCCTAGGAGTATTCAACCTTGCATACTCAGTGAACCTTGGTCCTTGGTTCTTCTTAGGGACATAGTCGGAGTCCTCGCTAGTTCGGGGATACTTGTCCCTAATATCATACTCCTGGTCATCATACTCATGGTCTTGCTTTTGCTTCTTGGAGTCGTTGTTACCTTTGTCATTGCCTCCTGTGGCTTCCTTCTTCATGCTATCATCAGCCTTGATATACTTGTCAGCCCTTCGCTGGAGCTCGGCCATGTTTTCAGGAGGATGCTTTGCTAATGACCTTTTAAAGAATAAATCAGTGGTTCCGTGTTCTAGGGCTACCATGGCCACCTTATTTTCCAAATCCGTGATATTCAATGTCTCCTTAGTGAACCTCTTGAGGTAATCTCTCAGATTTTCATTCTTCCCCTGTACCACATACATAAGGGATGCAGAACTTTTCTCATGCACCTTCCCGCTGATAAAATGACTAACAAAGGCAGCGCTTAACTCCTTGAAAGAGCCAATTGAGTTTGCAGGCAGCCGGCTGTACCATCTTTGAGCCATGCCCGACAGGGTTTGAGGGAACGCCCTACACTTCAAGGCGTCGCTTGCAGGCTGCAACAGCAGTGCGTTTGAGAACGTCCTAACATGGTTTGCGGGATCACCCGTTCCATCATAAGCCTTAATTGTCGGCATCTTGAACTTCTTTGAGATACGAGCATTCATCACCTCCTCAGTAAATGGGGGTGTGGGATCATCAGGATCCCCAAGTGGCATCAGATCCTTGGGGTTGCTCCTGGGGGTTTCCACCCTTGTTGTTCTTCTAGTTGGGGCGTCGGCCCTTCTCTGCCTTCTTGAAGACCTCTTCAGATCTATAATGGGAATCGGTCCTGAGGTTGGAGGAGGTTGAGTTTTATTCAACCTAGCTTGTTCTCTCGCAATATCTTCCTTTATCCTTAAAATCTCGGCCTCATGAGCCTTGATTCTCTTAGCAAATGTCAATGGGGGTCCATCATGGATAGTTTGTGTTCTCCTTCTTGGTTCTCTGCTAGCACGGCGCCTCCTCGGGGCTTCATCACGATCATCATCATCAGACGATGAATCATCAGTATAGGGGCCAGAGTAGTCAACATACTCTGGATCTCGGATATATAAGGCGTGGCCACTTGATCCATCTCCTTGAGTAGGAGGGTAGTTAGGCAGCCCATACATCGGGTTGGTATTCACGGGGAGATCCGTAGTGTGGATCTAGACCCCTTGTGGAGGGTTGTTGGGATCAACCAGAGGAGAAACCACCATCTGAAAAGAGCTAGTTTCTTGGCTTGGATGGATGACCATGGGTAATGTTCTCTCAGCATGGGGATTCGTCCCTGGAGGCTGAGAAACCTGAGTTTGAGTGATCGCCCCCGTTGCTGGGGGTACTTGCTCGTGACGGGCGGAGCAAAGCTCATTGGCAAAGCCTCGGTAGAGCTTGGTGTTGTACTTCGTGTAGTTACCATGGTTGATGTCTTCTTCCCACAGACGACGCCAAATGTTGTGGAATAAAAACTAGGTTACGAATTGTATTTAATGCTAGGATTGGTGAGCTTTGAGCTTTAATGGATGTTTCCGTGTTCAGGACTAATCGGTCCTCACAGAGTGCCTACGTATCTCGTATTGAGAATCAAGCCAAGACGTAGTTCTAGGTGATGGTGCCCTCGGGGCTATGGCGGCGAGGGCTCACCTAGGACGCAGTGGCTTGTATGTCCTTTTTCGAGGATTGAGCCAAAACGTAGTTCTAGGATGAGGGTCAGACCCTTTATATAGGCTGAGAAGCCCTAGAATCGTAGTAGAATTAGGTGACTTGGTGGGCAAGTCACCGCCTTGAGGAAGGTTCTAGGCTCCTTCCTTGTAGGAGTTAGTTCCCATATCGAATTATGTGCCTTGGAGGCTAAGTCAGGCAAGAGTAGTATCCTTGTTTGACTCTTATTGCCGAGCTGGTAATTACCCCTAATATTAATTACGAAATTAATATTGTAAATAGGGTTTGGGCCCGTTCGGTGGGCCCCATGTTTAGACCATTCTAGGTCTAATTAATGCCACATTAAATGTGTCTTTAGGACTTACTTTTAGCCCATATCACCATATAACCATGTGTGAGTTCTTGTTTCATTTGATTTGTTGAGCTTTAGCTATATTGTTTATGAAAATGAATGCTAATATTGCATCTCCTGAAATTAAGCTCTAATATATCAATGTGCCTCCTTTATTTTTATATGAATGCTAATAGTTTATTTATAATAGTTTAACGGGTTTTTGACCTTTTGGCCCTTCAAGTTTGCACACTTATACCCATAAAGCCCTAAAGTTTAAACTCGTTCCTTTTTGCCACCCGAACTTCACAAATGTACCTTTTAGCCACTATACCGGGTCAGAGTATATATCGGGTTATATTGGCAGGGGCATAACAGTCATTTCACCAAATTTAAAATTTACATTAATTTAAAATTTATATTAATTTATCATTAATCTAAAATTTACACCCCATCTGCTCCCCCACTCCGTTTCATTCAACAACACCACCACTTCCTTCACCTCCGTTCACATCATCCCCTCCATCCTCACACCTCCCTTCCACCGCCTGCAACACAACCCCCCCTTTTGAATCTACATCTATCTCTTGATTCATTAGTATCATTGAGGGTATCCCTTTCGGTTGGTTAGATGGCTTGGTGAATGGTTGTAATGATGAATATTTAGATGGTATGTAGTAGTTTGTGTTGATGGTTGTGGCCATTTTATGTAATGGTCAAATTTTAGTTGGTATGGATGATATATGATGAATGTTGGGTTTCAATTTTTTTGGCTTGTTGATTGTATTGTCTAGCCTTATTTTATTTGCGTAGTTAAACCATTGTCTAATCTGTTCTAAGCCAAACATTTCAGCTATATGGACAACAGTTTTTAACATAGAAACTATTGTCTAACAACGAGACACAAAAAAAGACAACATGCTTTCAATATGAACCCGATGTACCAAAGTAACTCAGACAACATGAATGAACAAAAAAACATTGACTAAACTTAGTACATGCACATCTTCACTGGCATAAAAACCATTGTGAAAATTAAACCAAAACAAGCATCTGGTTGCCTAAAAACACTTGTGCATTGTTTATAACAACACTTTTGAAGCCACAAAACATTGTACAAAAACTATTCAGACAACGATTGTATCACATGTAAATGTTGTGTGATTGTTGGCTTCGCGTGCCTTTGATTCAGAAAAACGGTTGTGCACATTAGAATCTAACAACACTTTTGAAGCTACAAAGCATTGTACTAAAAGCATGAATACAACGTATTCTATCACCAAAACAGTTGTGCACATTAAAATCTAACAACATTCAAAATTAACTAAATCGTTGTAAAATCACCTTAAGAACAATGTTTTTTACAAGATTCGTTGTGGTTTCTGGGTGTTCTACAACGCTTTTTAAGCCTGATCTGTTGTTGTAATGGATATCAGACAACGATTTGTGTACCGTTATCTGATGTTGGTAAGAGACAGCTGCTCGATAGACAACGCTATTCCAGGCTATCAGACAACGGGCAAAAACCATTGTACACCTCAGTTTTCTTTACAGTAAATATTTTAAAATGAAAATTTGTAAACGATAAATTGCCTAGTTAACTTAATTACAAATAATTTGGCTCATTTGGTAGGATAATACATTTCCTTTCTCCAACCGCAGCTTTCACTGTCCAATAACTAGTGGCTACACCTTGTTCGTAAATCCGGAGTATATTTGAACTCAATTTAGTAGAAAAATTTGCGTATGTTTTAGATTCTGACGGCTAGTTAGTCACTTTTGAAGAAATTTATACAATTTCTAGCTGTTTTGCTCTGTACTGATGTAGACGTAACTCAAAAGAAAAGACAACACACAAAAATACGCACTGCAGAGTGAAGATATATAGATAGGAGATTGTTGGCCTTTGGAGGATTGAAAAAGATATATAGATAGGAGATATATATATAGATAGGATTGAGTAGTCTTTGTAATATATTTACATTAAAATGGTTACAGATAGTACTGAAAATAGCTAAGCTAAGACAAAGGGGATTCTATCTGCGGCGGCTTGGGCGGTTTCTGCACCTCTACGCTAATGACATTCTCTGGTCGCGCTGGTTCACATTTACACGGCATTGCAATAAACTTAGGAATGAGATCTCCGGGCATTAGTACAGGAAAGCTTTCATTTTGCTTTTTGTTTAAATCCTGCAGAAATATATCACAAATAGCAGCGCATGTAATTAGTACAAAGATTATGCTAATATCGTAAAAATACTTGTGGAATTAATAAATACATGAACACAAAAAATCATTACCATAATGGGAGGCTTGGGTTTGGAGGGATCCAGATGCTGATCTAGCTGCAGAGTATTTGCCTCAAGGTCTGTGTCTGCATTGGCAAAAGACCGGCGCAGGGAGCGGAGCTTGTCCCAGTGGTAGCAGCAAGAGAAGATGCCACTCAAGCTGAATATGACAATCAAGAGAAGAGCAGTCCCGAGTGGAAAGCCAAGAGATGGCCGAGACGACGAATCGTGATGATGAGGTTGTGGAGGGTAATTAGGACTCTCCATCACGAAAAACAAAATAAGGATCACAGCTTAAAAGAAGAAGAAGAAGAAAATGAATTGTATTTTTAAACCTCCCTACTCCTCTCATGAGGGGTGGAAAAAAAAAAGGGAATCAAATGAAGGTTGAGCTAAGATATGAGAATAGAGAGGGTAGGAGAAGTGAGAATATATAGAGTTAGGGGAAGGTACAAAAATAAAATTTTGTCCAGACGGCAACAGTACGTACGGAATTATGGGACCGTAATTAGGTTTGTGTTTGATTGGTGCTGTTACCGGCTAATTGACAGCTATTGCTGATAATGCCCATCAAGTACTACTGTACTAGTACTTTCATTTGTTTGTCTATTCTTTGGTGCGAAGTTGTTGGCTTATGATACGACCATACCTCACTTTCATTTCATTTACGATTTTTTAATTCCCGACACTATATTTATCTCTTCAATTCTTTTTTTTTTTTTTTGCTAAATTTTATCTCTTCAATTCTTGTTGATTAATATCGTCCATTCTCTATCCAAATTATAAAAACCAGCAGGAAAAGGATGGGTTTTTATTGTTTTAATGTGCTCTAAAATGTGGACATCTGTGCATTAATTTGTTGTGCTATGGCCTAGTTAGGAAGTCAGAGCTGCAATATTCGCCTATTTAGCTTAAGATTGCCGCAAGTGAAGCCGAGGTTGAATCCGCAACCGATCTTGCCAGAAAGTCAGTAGTTTTAGGGCCGATCGGAGACTTCCATTTTTCTTTCTCCAGAGGCTGTAAAGAAGGTATATCGGCTCAACATTCGGACATATAAAAGAAGTCGCGAACTCCAGAATGTTTAGATTTTGCTTGACTAGCTACCTTAATCTCTAGCTTCTTGTTTTATCATATAATCAAACGTGTGAAGTAAAATTTCTATTCGTATACCGTAAAAGTACTGCCTACGAGTAATTTCACTCAACCACATGATACGATATTGTTAGAAAGACAATCTGCGTAGAAGTGTTCATACCCAGCAAAAACGAGATTACTTGCTCAGAGTCACATCGTGGCCTGAAAGGATAATATTGGACCAAACAAAATAACAAAAATAACGAATTTATGGAAGTATTATACACCGTATTCGATTCCCCACAAGAGCAATACGAATTTAAATGGGTAACTATGATAGTAGGATATTGTGCTAGTCATTCTTCAGAATTAGTTGAAGTTGCATTTGGCATAAACAAATATATATATAGGGGCTACTCCAATACAAACCTCCTTAAAATACAAACCTACAAACCAAGCAAAATTTAATATTTCAAGCTAATCTAATGACCAAACTAGGGGTACCCCAATACAAAAAACGTTTAAAATAATTGGCTCTATCCAACAAAAAAAATAAAAATAAAAAATAAAAAATAAAAAAATCATTGTTCACGTGATGACGTGGCAGTGGATTTTACTGGTTAACGGTGCTTCGCACCTTCTTGTACGGCGCTTCGCGCCTTTATCATTCTAAAGTTGTAAGGAATGGCAATCAATGGTAAAGGCAATAGACGATTGACGGGTGTGTCGAGGGCCTTCGGCCCTCATGACTACCTAACTCATCCGTTTACTGTCTTAAATGCTTCGCATTTCCACGACAAGTTTTTTTTTTTTTTGGTTGGATAAAGCCAATTATTTTAAGCAACTTTTGTGAAGGTACCCTTGGCGGGAACCTTAGAATAAATGAAATATAATTAATTTAGTGTTGGTTTGTAGGTTCTCATTTTAAGAATGGTTTGTATTTGAGCACTTGCCTATATATATATATATATATATATATATATAGGCCTTTACTCCATACAGAACACTCTTATATAACAAACATCAAAGAACACCTTAGATCTATTAGATCTTTTGGCCCCGCCAGGGGCACCCAATACAAAAAGTTATTATTTTTTTACCCTCTATCAAGCCAGCAAAAAAAAATAAAAAAAACTAATTAAAAAAAAAATTATTGTTCATGATGACGTCATCATCATGAACAATAACTTTTAATTTTTTTTTTTTTTTTGAGATGATGGATGGATAGAGGGTAAAAAAATAAGAACTTTTTGTATTGGGTGGCCCCGTCAGGGGCAATGGATCTATTAGATATGAGGTGTTCTTTATTATTTGTTATATAAGGTGTTTGCTATGGAGTCCAATCCTATATATATAATGGGATCTGAGGTGCGAAGAGAAAGAGCAACTCCAACCATACATGTTCCTTACCTATAATGTGCTTAGGTGGACAAATATAGGGATTTTAATTTAAAAATAAAGCTCCAACCCTACCCCTCATCCCCTTTATTTTTTAGGGGAGAGAAAATATAACCCCTTATTTGAGGGATCAAAATTAGATCCCCTATATCCTCCACCTCATCTATCCTCCACCTCATTGGTTAATTTATAAGAATGTTCAAAATTTAAATTTCAAAAACTACATTAAAAATTACTTTTAAAATATAGAGTATGAATATAGGGTATATGATTGGAGTGAAATATCATTTTCATTACCTATATTTTTAATAATCCCTATTTTAGGGATTAAGGAAAGGGAAGAGCATTGGAGTTGCTCTTAAGTCTGTGAAATTTAATTAAGTTCTCCGCCAAAACTAAGTATCTACTTGATATACGGTCTATTTATGTAAAACAAGGGTATAGAATTAACTTCTTCAAACATGCTCTCACTCCTTAATAATCATGATGGGTAAGAAAATTTTGTGCACCGAGAGGTAACTTCACCGTTCATGCTGGTGTAGTGTGTTGTACTCCCTCTATCCCGTCAGGTTCTTAATATGGGGCTGGGCACGGAGACCAAGGATAGTGGCTGTAATATTATTAAAATAAATGAAGTAGTGGTGTAATAGTAATTTTATTGTTAAAATAAGTGAAGTAGTGAATGTAATAGTGTAAAGTGTTGAAAAAGTGGAGTGAAGTAGTGGATGTAATAATGTATTTTATTGTTAAAAGTTACTATTTTTAGTAATGTAAAGAATTGGTAGGACGTCCCAAAAAAAAAATTGTAAAAAAATAGATTGGACAGAATAAATATGTGTTATGTGTATCTCTGACAAGTTAAAATATAATTTCAAATGGGTACCCTCTATTATTTAAACTTTATAGTACATATTCTTAAATTTCTAAGGTAAATGCCTTGATGTATAGTCAAGCTGGATGAGACTGGAGAGTTGTATACAATGAAATTGTCCTCTTGGTCACTGAAAAGACGTTTTATCTAGTACTCCCTCCCTCCCATATTATTTTGCCCATTTGGTAAATTTCACGGGTTTTAAGATAGTGGGGAATGAATATTGTTTTTGTATGAAATAGTGGGTATTAAATATTATTTTTAAGGGATAGTGGGTATTGAATATTGTTTTTTTGGAGTAGTGAGTGGAGTAGTGGGTATTGAATATTATTTTTAAGGAGTAGTGGGTGGAATAGTGGGTATTTAATATTGTTTTTTTTTGGAGTAGTGGGTGGAATAATGGGTGTTGAATATTATTTGTAATGATTAGTGGGTGGAATAATGGATATTGAATATTATTTTTAAGGAGTAGTGGGTGGAGTAGTGGATATTGAATATTATTTTTTATGACAAAAAATAGTAAGGGAAAAGTATTCTGAATTTCCTTAAAAGGAAAGTGGGAAAAGTATTAAGGGACGGAGGGAGTATTTGGAACCTTGGTACAATCAATTCAATTATGAGGTGAGGAGGGACTAGGTTCCATAGAGGTCAAAAATGAAAATATCCTTAAGGTTGTAATAATATTACTCTCTCCGTCCCACAATACAAGTCTCTTTTGAAAAAATTATGCATCTTAAGAAAACATTAATTAGATGATAAATTTTCTCTTATACCCATTATAAATGCATTGACTTTTAAGAATATGAACTATTTTATACTCTTGGTCATTCCTCGTTAATTGCTATACAATTTTCAAAAAGGGTAATTTAGGAAAAATGATCACAAATTTACATTAAAAATTGAAATGGACATGTATTATGTGAAAAAAAATTCTTTCAAAAGAGACTACTATTGTGGGACGGAGGGAGTAATTCATACTCTCTGTGTCCCTCTCATTTCTTTGCAGTTACTATTTTTGGGTGTTCCTCTCATTTCTTTACATTCCAAAAATAGTAAGTTTCTCCCAATATTACACACACTATCTCATATATTTAATAATAAAAAACACTATTACACCCACTACTTTCCTCCACTATCTCAAATCTATAATTAAATATTAATAGGTCCCATCACTTTACCCACTTTTCATCTAACTTTACTCATTTTTTACACAGTTTCTTGGTTTCCGTGTCCATCCCCATGTAAACAACCATGAGGGACGGAGGGAGTATGTAATATATATTTAAATATTTTTTCATTTATATTTATATATTGGTACATTTTTTTTGTTCCTATTGTATACAAAATTGGTTCATTAAAATCAAAAAATTAGTTTCATTCATAATATTCATGTATATAAAAATAAGATGTATATACATATATATAATAGGTTTGATGAATTTTTTTATTTTTAATTGCAATAATATATTAGTACTAAAGTGCGTTATAAGTAAAAATTTTGATTCACCAACTATGTTTATTAATAACATTTATAAATTCATAAAAGCATAAAAAATTAAAATTTTAAAACAATATTTTTAAATTTAGTATAGATTTGTTTTTCAGAAACTTAAAAGATTATAATTGGATAAATTATTAAATCAATTTTTAGAATCAACAAATTATTAAAAAATCATTTTTTTACTATTTTAATCTTTTAAAAAGAAAATTTAATTTTTATTTAAATAAAGAACTCAACTAGTGATAGATTATAATATAATTTTTAATGAACATTAATAATATACTCACTATTTTCTAAAATATTTGCTTTAATATTAAAGTTTAATTTTTATTAACCCCTTGCTACTTAACTTTTGGCTTCGTACCTGGATGGCTGGATGAGGGGACACCGTCACTGATATATACAAACATATAGCAAATTTTTTAAACGGCACATAGCTAACATGTTTTCTTGGGCACATGTTAATAAGTACTCCCACTGTCTCTTTTTATTGTTCTTATTTAAAATGTCGGGATTGTTCATAACATGAGATAAATTACTAATTTACATTTAATCTATAAGACCAAATATAGTCATGAGCGATCTTGTTGGATCGTAATTATGTGTACTTTAATACAGTGAAGTTTTTATATTTAAAACTAATACAAAATTGAAGATATTAACGATCAAAAGTGTGTGTTGGCAAATGTGTCCAATCAAAACAGGAATGATATTTAGGGACGGAGGGAGTATTTATTATTTTGATTAGTTATGTTTCTACCTTGTTATTGGTGCACTTTATTGCTATATTTATGAATTTTTCAACTTCTTTTTCATTATTTATGTTAGCCATAACAAATTTCACTTGTATAAATTATTTTATATATAATGACCCCCTGCATTCACATCAATGTCAATTAATAAAATTATTGATTTTTGACACATCATTTTTTAACTATTTTATAAAAGACATTAAAATAAAATCTTTTATGTTTGATAAAAATAGTTAAATAAATTTTTACAAATGCTTTCTATTTTTATTTCAAAACAACATTTTTATTTGGTATGATTTGTTTTTAAATTTTTTTTAAAGTATGTTGGGTGAAATAAACAAAAATAAAAAAGTAACAAAAAAATAGTTGAAAGATGATGAAAAAGAAAATAGTAAATACCAACTTAGTTAAACGCGAAAGTGAAAAATAATAAATATTCTACTTACATGTCAGCTGTAAACAAGAACCGAGGTGTAATGAATACTCCCTCCGTCTTACCCATTTCTTTACATAAAAAACTGCGTATCTGACACGCATTTTAATGATAGTTCTATAACTTATTTTTAATATTTTCTTTTTTTGTATAAAAATATGATTGTTCTATTTTTATACCAAAAAAAAAATATCAAAAATAAG
This sequence comes from Kitagawia praeruptora, assembly GCA_037693485.1. Lineage (NCBI taxonomy): Eukaryota > Viridiplantae > Streptophyta > Magnoliopsida > Apiales > Apiaceae > Kitagawia > Kitagawia praeruptora. The sequence goes on from CM075350.1 coordinate 35,807,505, forward strand.
TTATAGAACTATCCTTAAAATGCACCTTAAAATTTGTGCCAGAAATTGGTGCGCAAATGTAAAGAATTACATGGGACGGAAGGAGTACATATTAGCCCGCCATTTTTTTAAAACGGTAAATTATATTACTCCTTCCGTCCCAAAATACATGTCCCTTTTCTAAAACAAATTTGTCCCAAATTACATGTCCCTGTTTTCCTTTAAATGCAAATTTAAGTGTAGTTTTACAAAACTATCCTTACATTATTGTATCAAAAATTTGATTTTTTTAAACTTAACTCTACTAGCTTATAACCCGTGCGATGCATGGATTTTTGTTGATATGTAATAAATTTTATTTTATGTCATAATAATATTTTTATATAATCATTATTTAAAATATTTTATTTTAATTTTAATAATTTAATATAAAATTAGTTAATGATATGCTTGGTTTAAAACTTATATTATAAAATTTTAAAATAAATATGTCGTTGATAAAATTTGAAACTTGAAATTTTAGTAAATTAATTTAATCATATAATATATTTAATAATTAGATCTAATGATTTTGATTTTTTTTACTAAAAATTTAATGGTCATTATTCGTAATACGAATTTCTATTATATTTTGTTACTGATTATATGATACGATGTGATATTTTTGAGTATATATTAATTATTGCTAGATATGAATTGATTGGAAAGTATGATATGATTGAGGTTTTTAGGTGTTTATAAAAGATAATATCTTCAACTAAAAGTAAATGTGAAAAAGGCAATCGACTAATTACCTTTAATTGTATTATGTTATTATTTATTTTTGGTTAATTATTGCTAGATATGAATTGATTGGAAAATATGATATGATTGAGGTTTTTAGGTGTTTACAAAAGGTAATATCTTCAGCTAAAAGTAAATGTGAAAAAGGCAATCGACTAATTACCTTTAATTGTATTATGTTTTATTTATTTTTGTTTTTAGGTGTTTATAAAAGGTAATATCTTCAACTAAAAGTAAATGTGAAAAAGGCAATCGACTAATTACCTTTAATTGTATTATGTTTTATTTATTTTTGGTGTTTTAATAGTATAAATATCATATATATTTTTCTTTATAATGAAGGGTAAATAAGTAAATTCACGAAATACCAAAAAACATATATCAAAAAATAGGTACCAAAATTTTTAATGTTTCGACAATTATATAATTATTAATTAATTTTAATTTAATATAATTTTAATATACTCATGTTTACGGATTATACTAATATTTCCTTATTATAAACAACACATGCATTTTAATATATTTTATTAACAATTGAAAAATATGGTGTGATATTTTCAGGTATATATTAATGATTGTAAAATTAGTTTAAATTAAAAAGGTAACGTGTTTTAGTTCAAAAGAAAATCTATAATCTATACTATTATATAAAAACCGAAACATTAAAAGTTTGGTTGGTTGGTTGGTTGGTACCTATTGATTTTACTTATTTACCCTTACTTAATTATTGATTTTACTTATTTACCCTTACTTACAGATAAAATCCTTTTTTATATTTTATCTAACTAAAATTTTTGCTTTACTAATTAATTTCCTTTTTCAGGTTAAACATGTTACCTTTTCTTTTCTTTTTAATAACTAAGCAGTTTCCTTTTCCAGGAAAAATATAATATCTTTTATATTTTATCTAACTAAAAAACATATTATAATTACTATTAACTAATTAATTAATTTTTTCATTCAAATTATCTTTTCTCTTTTCTCTAACTAAAATATCTATTTTTTCCAATTATATCACGGGTTACCTTTTAAAAATCTTCTTTTATATTTTATTTAACTAAAATTTTTACTTTACTAATCAATCTCCTTTTTAAGGTTAAACATGTTACCGTTTTTTTTAATAACTAAGCAGTTTCCTTTTTCAGGTAAAATATAATATCTTTTATATATTTTTTCCCAATTATACCATGGATTATCTTTTTCAACCAAAACACGTTACCTTTTTTATTTTCTCTAACTAAAACCTCTCTTTTTCAAATTATATAACGGGCGATTCTATTTAATAAAAATTAAATCATAATATTATAATGCTATTAATTAACCGGTTACCTTTTCAGCTAAAAATGTATCATCTTTTTTATTTTTTCTAATCAAATTCCTTTTTTAGAAATATCATTGGTAACATTAATTTCTCAATTTTTAAAAATACTACCAGCAATTTTATTTAGTAAAATAACAATTAAATTATAATTATTATAAACTAATCAATTACCATTTTCACCTAAAGTATGTCACCTTTTAATTTTCACCTTATATTTTTCAATTTTTTCAAGCTAAAATCTCTTTTTTCCAATTATATCACAGACGGTTCTATTTAATAAAATTAAATAATAATATTATAATACTAATATTAACCGATTATCCTTTGTAGCTAAAACGTATCATCTTTTTCCTATATTATCTAACTAAAATTCCTCTTTAGAAATATCACGGGCAACATTAATTTCTCCTTTTCTAAAAATATTACGGGCAATTTTATTTTGTAAAATAACATAATTAAATTATAATTACTATAAACTAATCAATTATCCTTTTCACCTAAAACATATTACCTTTTTAATTTTCTCTAACTAAATTCTCCTTTTTCCAATTATATCACGGACATTCTATTTAATAGAACAAAATAATAATTTTATAATTACTAATAAATACTCCCTCCGTCCCCCTCAATTGTTTACATTGGGGGCGGGGGCGTGACACGCATTTTAATGCTCCTAAAAAAATATAGTTTCATAATTTATTTTTATTTTTTTTTTCTTCTGAATAAAAATTTAATGTTTAAACTTTTATTCAAAAAAAGAAAATTTTAAAAATAAATTATGAAACTATACTTTATATACACCTTAAAATGCGTGTCAAGCAATGTTGAAAACATGTAAAGAAATGAGAGGGATAGAGGGAGTAACTTATTACCTTTTCAACTAAAACCTATCACATTTTCTATATTTTTTTAACTAAAATCATTCCTTTTCTAGAAATATCACGGATAACATTTATATAATTATGATTGTCATCTCATTTAAATATTTAAGCCTCCAAAATTCGTATTTAAAAGAAATTAATAAAAAAAAATTATATAATATTAAAAAAAATTCCGTGCGATACGGGTTTTAAGCTAGTATTATATAAATTCCGAAACATTGAAAGTTTTGGTACCTGTTTTTTGGTACCTATTTTTTGATAATGAAGATTAGTTTTAAATTAAAAATGTAACGTGTTTTAATTCAATATTTATGATTGGAAGATACATTGATGTTTTTAGGTATTTATAAAAGGTAATATCTTCAATTAAAAGTAAATGTGAAAAAAGGCAAGCGACTAATTACCATTAATTGTATTATGTTATTATTTATTACTAGCTTAAAACCCGTGCGATGCACGGATGTTCTTTAATATAACAGAATTTTTTTTAATTTGAATTAAAAAATTTAAGACATAAATTTTCTTGACTTAAAATTTTAAAAAATATGATATGTTATAATTATATATTTGTTGTCCGTGATATTTTTAGAAAATGATAGATTTTTGTCTGAAAATATTGAAAAGATGAAATATTTTAGCTGAAAAACGTAATCGGTTAGTTATTAGTTATTATATTGTTCTTATTTTATTGTACTTAAATAAAGCAAACCAAATAGGTTTTTCTGGAAAAAATAAAAAATAGAAAAGGTAATGTATTTTAGCTGAAAAAGGTAATTGATTAATTATTAGTAATTATAATATTTTATTTTATTAAACATAATTGCTCATAGTTTTTTTAGAAAAGGAAAATTTTTAGCTAGATAAACTGTATTTTACGTAAAAAGAAAAATTGGCTATTGAAAAATAGAAATGGTAGCATATTTTACGTGAAAACGGAAAGAATTTCTCATATTTTATGTGAAAAAAGATTAGTTATTGAAAAATAGAAAAGGCATGTTTTACCTGAAAAAGGAAATTTATTAGTTATTAGTAATTATAAATAATTAAGTAAGAATAATTACGTAAAATAACATGTACCATTAAATAAGGGTAAATAAATAAAATTAACTGAAAAAAATAAAAAAATATAAAAGGTAACATATTTTAGCTGAAAAAGGTAATTGATTAATTATTAGTAATTATAATATTTCATTTTATTAAACAGGTATCGTACCGACCGACCGACCAACCAAATTTTTAATGTTTCGGCTTTTATATAATATAATAATATAGATAGCTTAAAACCTGTGCGATGCACAGATTTTCTTTAATATAACACAATTTTTTTAATTTGAATTAAAAAATTTAAGACATAAAATTTCTTGGCTTAAACTTTTAAAAATATGATCTGATATAATTATATATATGTTGTCCGTGATATTTTTAGAAAATGATGGATTTTAGTTTGAAAATATTGAAAAGATATTGAAAAGATGAAATATTTTAGCAGAAAAACGTAATCGGTTAGTCATTAGTTATTACTCCCTCTGTCCCTCCCATTTCTTTACATTTCTTTTTCACTGCTCGACACGCATTTTAAGGCTGCTAAAAAGTATAGTTCCATAACTTATTTTTTAAATTTTCTTTTTTTGTATAAAAATAGAACAATTCTATTTTTATACAAAAAAAGAAAATTTAAAAAATAAGTTATGAAACTATCCGCAAATTGCACCTTAAAATCCGTGCCAGAATTACGTCCCCCAAGGTAAAGAACCAAGGGGGACAGAGGGAGTATATTGTTATTATTTTATTGTACTTAAATAAATCAAACCAAATAGGTTTTTCTGAAAAAATAAAAAAATAGAAAAGGTAATGTATTTTAGCTGAAAAAGGTAATTGGTTAATTATTAGTAATTATAATATTTTATTTTATTAAACATGATTGCTCATAGTATTTTTAGAAAAGGAAAAATTTTAGCTAGATAAACTGTATTTTACGTAAAAAGAAAAATTGGCTATTGAAAAATTGAAAAGGTAGCATATTTTACTTGAAAAAGGAAAGAATTTCTTATATTTTATGTGAAAAAAGATTAGTTATTGAAAAATAGAAAAGGCATGTTTTACCTGAAAAAGGAAATTTATTAGTTATTAGTATTTATAAATAATTAAGTAAGGATAATTATGTAAAATAACATGTACCATTAAATAAGGGTAAATAAATAAAATTAACTGAAAAAATAGAAAAATATAAAAGGTAACATATTTTAGCTGAAAAAGGTAATTGATTAATTATTAGTAATTATAATATTTTATTTTATTTTATTAAACAGAATTGCTAATAGTGTTAAATACAACCGTCGGTGATTTAATTGGAAAAAGAGAGATTTTAGTTAGAGAAAATAGAAAGGTAACATGAAGATGACATGATTTATGTGAAAATGGCAATTGATTAGTTTATAGTAATTATAATTTAATTATGTTATTTTACTATATAAAATTGCTCATAGTTTTTAGAAAATGAGAAATTAATGTTGCCCATTATATTTCTAGAAAAAAGGGAATTTAATTAGAAAATATAGAAAAAATGATATATTTTAGTTGAAAAGGTAATCGGTTAATTATTAGTATTATAATATTATTATTTTATTTTTATTAAATAGAAACGTCCGTGATATAATTGGAAAAAAAGAGGTTTTAGTAAGAGAAAAGAAAAAAGGTAACATGTTTTGGCTGAAAAAGGTAACCGTCCATGATATAATTGGAAAAAGAAAGATTTTAGTAATAGAAAATAGAAAAGGTAACGTGTTTTGACTGAAGGTAATTGATTAGTTAATAGTAATTATAATATAATTATGTTATTTTATTAAGCAAAATTGCACGTAGTGTTTTTAAAAAAGAGAAATTTTAGTTAGATAAAATGTAAAAGATATTCTAATTTACTTGAAAAAGGAAATTATTTAATTATTGAAAAATAGAAAAGGTAATATATTTAACCTGAAAAAGGAAATTGATTCATAAAGAAGAAATTTTAGTTAGATAAAATATAAAAGGTATTGTATTTTACTTGAAAAAGGAAATTATTTAATTCTTGAAAATAGAAAATATAATATGTTAAATCTGAAAAGGGCAATTGATTAGTTAGTAGTAATTAAGTAAGGGTAAATAAATAAAATCAACAGGTACCGTACCGACCGACCGACCGACCAACCAAACTTTTAATGTTTCGGCTTTTATATAATAGTATAGATAGGTGTTTTAAAAGTATAAATATCATATATTTATTTTCTTTTTAACAGAGGGTAAATAAGTAAATTCACGATGTACCAAAAAACTGGTACAAAAAAATAGGTACCAAAAAACAGGTACCAAAACTTTCAATGTTTAGGAAATGAAGATTAGTTTTAAATTAAAAATTTAACGTGTTTTAATTCAATATTTATGATTGGAAGATACATTCATGTTTTTAGATGTTTATAAAAGGTAATATCTTCAATTAAAAGTAAATGTGAAAAAGGCAAGCGACTAATTACCATTAATTGTATTATGTTATTATTTATTATAGGTGTTTTAAAAGTATAAATATCATATATTTATTTTCTTTTTAACAAAGGGTAAATAATTAAATTCACGATGTACCAAAAAACAGGTACCAAAAAACAGGTACCAAAACTTTCAATGTTTCGGAATTTATATAATAGTATAGATTCTTATTTTCCAATGTATTAAATAAGGATATTAGTTGGAAAAATTTATTAAACTAACTTTATCTTAATACGTGTGCTTTTTTAGACAAGGACATGTAAATTGGAACGAAGGAGTAACGGATACGGATAAAAACGTAATGATATGGAGCCCATAAAGGACCAGGCTGTCGGATGGGCCGTCATTCAATCTGAAATCGACTTTAACCTAACAAAATGTGACCCCGTGAATTGATATTTGCATCTTCGCCTTGATATTAAGCAATCTATCCGCATTTATGCTAAAATATCAGACTCGATAGTCGATAGTGTTCGTGGAAGACGCAAAAATCGATCTAGTGCACCACTAACATGTTATCCTTGCACTCAACAAAGTTTTCTTACTAAATCATGTATTCACATACTACTGTTGGAATTCGAGCATCAAAATGCAGCGGAAACAATAAAATTAAATCGAATTCCAAGCCCGGGATCCATGTTTAATTATAGATAATCATGGTAGTAAGAATATGTTTACCTTATCGAAGCTTTACGTTTAAAGAATGATGGAGATGCAAGCCTCCCACGAATATTGAGCGCTCCTCTTCGAAGCCTCCTCTACGGTATCCACACGAACACTCGAAAAACGATTCTTCAATGGAAGAGAAGTACTAGCTTCCAATGATAATATGAGATGTAGATTTTTAGGGTTTTGGTTTTTGGATGCGGCTCAACTGATTTTCACGTACGTAATCCTTGTCCCATATCTTTATATATAGGATAGTATAAAGCCAAAATCCCTTATCAAAAACCTATTCCAAATATGATTTATTTAAATAATAAAATCTAATTCTATTATTCAAATAAATAATTAAGTCAAACTTAATTATTAGAATCATATCTCATATCTCTTTGTATTTTATTATAGCTTAACTAAGTCCCACTTAATTAATATAATAAAATCCAACTTATCATTAATTAATTTAAATTCATAATTTAAATTAATTCTTCCTTTAAAATGTTCTATGTGTGTGACCCTGTAGGTTATTATTTATTTTGGCAATAATTTTATTCTCCAATAAAATTATAAACAATGAGCGGTATCTAGTAATACATCATTGCTACCCAATTAAATAATAATTAAATCGTGATTCGATAAACCTTTTGTGATTAATGTTCCCGTGTAATATAATCCCTTTAACCAAATATTATAGATTAAACTCGAGGCATGTTTATCGTCATCCTCTTCATAATTTAATCCGGGTTTACTTGATCCATGAGCAGACTATTAATAACAAATCATTATTTGAGCACGGCCATGCATTTTATAGTCTCACTCAATCAAGAGGCCAATAATATCTCTCCTATTTGATAGGAGGGTTAAATTCCTTTATCTATCATTCATATTTCTCATACGATTCACAATATACCCGATGTCCACTTTTATCATTACCCGGTCAAAGGTAACTTTTAATGTAGTCAAAGTATATTATCTTCGTATAGAAATATAATAATCTCAAGTCAAAGGATCATTACACCATTATCACTGTGAGTCTTTCTTATGACTTAATTAACATGAAGAATCTCACGGTGGGTCTGTCCAGTACCATGTACCCTACATGTACCTATGTATTGACTTTAGTATCTCCATACTTATAACCAATGAGATGTGGTTATCAGTCAAAAACATACTAGTCTATTTATGTATTATTATTGTCCTGTATAATAATACTCGACTAGGGACCTTTAAGAATATGATATATATTATATAAACTCAAATTCAAGTTATAAACTTAAACTATATAATGTGTATCATTATTCTAAGGACATTTATTATGCTAATAAATATCGCAGTAATTAGAGTCATAATAAATACATTTATTTAATAATCAAATGACATAATATTTATTCGAGAAACAATGTATTGCCTCTAGGGCACCTACACTAACAATCTCCCACTTGCACTAGAGCCAATCACCCATGTATCTAATACCCATGGAACTAGTGTGACCGTCGTGCTTCTGCTGCGACAGGCCTTTGGTCAGTGGGTCTGCAATGTTATCATTTGTATGCACTTTACATATATGTATTTCACCCCTTTCATTAATCTCTCGTATGAGGTGATATCTTCTGAGTATATGTTTGGATCGGGAGTGCGATCTAGGCTCTCTAGCCTGTGCAATGGCCCCATTATTATCGCAGTATAGATCAATGGGATCTGCAATCGATGGAACCACTTCCAAATCAGAAACGAATTTTCGAATCCAAACTGCCTCCTTAGCCGCTTCACAAGCTGCAATGTACTCAGCCTCCATTGTAGAATCAGCTACTGTTTCTTGCTTTGAACTCTTCCAGCTTACAGCACCTCCATTTAGACAAAACACAAAACCAGACTGTGATACAGTATCATCCCTGTCTGTTTGGAAACTTGCATCGGTGTAACCCTTTACAACCAGTTTCTCCTCTCCTCCATACACCAAGAATGAATCTTTAGTCCTTTTCAGGTACTTTAGAATATTCTTGACTGCCGTCCAGTGACCTTCACCTGGATTAGACTGGTATCTGCTCGTCATGCTCAAAGCATACGAAACATCGGGGCGAGTACATACCATTGCATACATGATAGATCCAATTGCTGATGCATATGGAACTTTATTCATGTGGTCCTTCTCATCTAATGATTTCGGACACTGGTCTTTAGAAATCGTTATTCCTTGAGACACAGGGACATATCCCCTTTTAGCATTTTGCATACCAAAACGATGCAAAACCTTATCAATGTATGTACTCTGACTTAGACCGATCATCCTTTTAGATCTATCTCGATAGATCCTCATTCCTAGAATGTAGGTTGCCTCTCCTAAGTCTTTCATAGAGAAATTGCTCCCTAACCAAGTCTTAACAGCCTTTAGAGAAGGTATGTCATTCCCCATTAGTAGTATGTCATCAACATACAGTACTATGAATGCCACATGGCTCCCACTAACCTTCTTGTAAACACAAGGTTCATCCTCGTTTTGAATAAAGCCATACTCCTTGACTGTTTCATCAAAACGAATATTCCATCTCCTAGAGGCTTGCTTCAATCCATAAATGGATCGTCGTAATTTACATACCTTGCCAACATTCCTTGGATCGACAAAACCTTCAGGTTGTGTCATGTACACATCCTCTTCAAGGCTCCCATTAAGGAAAGCTGTTTTGACATCCATTTGCCAGATTTCGTAATCATGGAATGCTGCAATTGCAAGCAAAATCCGTATGGACTTGACCATGGCAACTGGTGAGAAAGTTTCATCATAGTCAATACCATGAATTTGTTTGAACCCTTTCGCAACCAGTCTTGCTTTATAGGTCTGAACATTTCCTTCCATGTCAGTTTTCTTCTTGAAAACCCACTTGCACCCTACGGGTTTTACCCCTTCAGGTGGATCAACCAAATCCCAAACTTGGTTTTCGTACATGGAATCCATCTCGGATTTCATGGCTTCAAGCCATCTCTTAGAGTCTGGACTGTTCATAGCATCTTGGTATGTGAGAGGCTCATCCTCATTTATGAGCATCAAATCCCCACATTGAGTCAAAAGAAATCCATATCTCTCTGGCTCATGGCGAATTCTACCAGATCTACGAACAACCTGTGTTTCTTGAGCATTATCATTATTCTGCTCTTGTTCCACCTCAGGTTCAATGCTATTTAGTGGTTCTCGATCTTCATCGAGATCTATAGTTCTCCCACTGTCTCTTTTGGAAACAAAATCTCTTTCCATGAAGACAGCATCTCGAGCAATGAACACTTTCTGCTCAGAAGGACTATAAAAATAATACGCCTTTGTTTCTTTAGGGTATCCCACAAAATTGCACTCTTCGGATTTAGGTCCAAGCTTGTCAGATACTTGACGTTTTACAAACGCCTTGCATCCCCAAACTTTCATAAAGTTCATGCTTGACCGTTTCTCCTCCCATATCTCATATTGAGTCTTTTGAACCTTCTTGGTTGGAACACGGTTAAGTGTGAAAGCCGCTGTTTCTAGAGCATAACCCCAGAAACTTATTGGAAGATCTGCATGACTCATCATCGATCGTACCATGTCCAACAGAGTACGATTTCTCCTCTCTGAAACTCCATTCCATTGAGGTGTACCTGGCGGAGTGAGTTGTGATACAATACCACACTCCTTTAAATACTCTTTAAATTCGGTGCTTAAGTATTCACCCCCACGATCGGATCGTAAGATTTTAATACTTGCACCTCCGCCTATTTGCTTCTCTACTTCAGCCTTGTATTCTTTGAATTTTTCAAAAGAATCGGATTTATTCTTCATAAGATACACATATCCATATCTACTGAAGTCATCAGTAAATGTTATGAAGTAGTAGTAGCCACCTCTAGCCATCACACGCATTGGGCCACATACATCACTATGTATTAGCTCCAAACGTTCAGTGGCCCTTTGACCCTTACCAGTAAAAGGGGCTTTAGTCATCTTACCAAGCAAACAAGATTCGCATTTTTCGTATGATTCAAAATCAAACTTATCCAAGTATCCATCCTTATGTAATTTGGATATGCGTTTCTCATTTATATGACCTAGACGACAATGCCAGAGGTATGTTTGATTTGAGTCATTAACTTTAAGTCGTTTGTTTTCTATGTTACAGACAGGATTATCAAAATCAAGAACATATAAACCATTAAATAAACGCGCAACACCATAGGTTAAATCATTTAAAGCAAAAGAGCAACTATTGTTCTTTATTATAAACGAAAAACCTTTCTTGTCCAAACAAGAAACAGAAATAATGTTTCTGCGAATCGCAGGCACGTAATAACAGTCTTCAAGTTCTAAAACAAGCCCAGAGGGCAAAGATAGATAATAAGTTCCTACGGCTAAAGCAGCAACTCTTGCTCCATTGCCTACTCGTAGGTCCACTTCTACCTTAGCCAAAGTCCTACTTCTCTGCAATTCCTTCACATTTATACAAATGTGAGAAGCACATCCAGTATCCAATACCCAAGATGTAGAAGTAGACAGATTGACTTCTATAACATATATTCCTGAAGTAGAAGCTTGTTGAGCCTTCTTCTTCTTCAGATCCTCCTTCAATCTATCCTTCTCAAGGATTGATCGAACGGATAGAGAGTTTGTGTTGTTTGTCATTATTCAGTATCTACAATGTTAAAAGCACATAATAAACATTAGATTGTCTGAGTTATCATTATTATGTTCAAATGATTATGATATATTCATAATATATCTCCCACTATTTTTATCAAATTAATAGCCCTTACTATTAAATCGGAAAGAATATCCCATAAATCTTTCTAGTGAGCCAAGATCCATATTTCGTCATATCCTAAGTCAACCACTGGTAGTCCTTAAAACATGATTATTTAGGTAGACAACATTTGTCAATTATATCATATATAATTCTTGGATAGTTTGGTGAACAACAATTGTTCTTGTCTATCTAATAGATTTTGAACCAAACTCTATGCTTCTAAGTTCATAATAATTGAATATAACCGTTTATTTTCACCTTATTATGACGACTCAGTTAAGTTAAACCCAATGATACAACGGTCGAATATAACCGCTTATATTCGTCACATCTCACCACGATAGACAGGAGTCCCCTGCCACTGGCAGTCATTCCCCTTATCGATCTAGGATTCAATGAGTGTTCATTCATTGGAAAGCATCCGATTAAAACTTAATATTTTGTTAAGGGGTTTCAAAATTAAAACGACCATGATCCCATCATAAAGAGATTCCCAATTTTTCCTTGAATTAAATACTTCAAATCAATATTCATCAATAGTTTGATTTCCAGGTTGTTGGAGGAGTCACAAGTGGCCTCACTTAATACCCAACTTCCTTACAGGTAAAACCTGTTTTTTTGACAAAATCTCCCCATATCTAAATAATTGAAAATTCGTATTTAATTCCGTGTTTCATAAACACAGAAATCTCATGATCGTTTGTTCATTTTAAAATCTCGAATCGTTACAGATTTTATCTTGTTTAACATGGCAAGCATGGCATGGGTGACGTATCTAATACATGCATACATTTGCTACTCTACACATACATCATATGTAAAGTGCATCACATAAAATAATATGCTATGGTGATGGCCCAATCCTATGCGATTTTTCCAAGCTAATGGAAAAATCAAGGTCAATCTATGGTGGTAATAACTAATTATTACAAAATCTCTTGCTACGCTTCCAAAGCTGCCTTGATTGCCTCCAAGCTCCTCTTTTGAAACAAATTACAAAAGAACTCGAGTTGCATTCGAGATAAAATAATTACAAAAAGAAAAACGACATGCAAGTCGTATTTAATTATTACAAACCATAAATTAAAATTAATAAAATAAATTGAAAACTAGGTCTTGGGGCCATAACCATGCATCATGCTCACATAGCAATTAAAAGCATCAACTATTGTATAAACACAATTTTATACAACATAAATTAAATATGATCAAATCATAAATAATAAAATTAACGCACTTTAATTAAAAATTAATCTAGTAATCAAAATTACTAATTAATAAAATTTTGCATACTCCAAGTTAAACATTAACAATTATTATTTAATCTAGCATGCAAAACCTAGCTGAAAAAAAAATTTATTATTTTTTTTTTTTTTATTAAAACAGCTGTTGCGCATCTACAGTATGCGCAACAGACCTAATCTGTTAATTCTATCAGTAACGCATTCTACGTATGCGTTAATGGTCGAAACCCTAGCAGATGCGCATACTGAGTATGCGCATCACCTGTACATGCGATTTTTCTGCAGATTTTTTTCTGAAACCCAGTACGTGTTCTTCATTTTTAATCGTGGTTTTGATTCCAAACTGATTTTACAGACCACAGATTACATGTAGTAACATCACAACATATATATATCGATTCTTGAACAATCAAAATCAAAACCTAGTCGTTATATATATATGTAAACACGTATGTATATATGCGAATGCATGAACTACACTACTGATCTTTAGGGTCGACTTTTACTGGTTTTAGATGTTAGTATCACGATTTAATCCTATTAAAAACATAACTAATCATCTGGACGCAACAAAAACAGAAGAAAACGCAGGATGCAATTCATATAGATCATGCAGTAGGGTTCACGTACGGGAACAAGAAATCAGTTCTAAAACTCTAATAACAGATCGTGCATCCGTTTTACTGGTATCTCATACGTTTAGCCACGATTTAATCTTATTATTACGGAGCAGATTCAACAGACCAAAGCAACGCAGCAAAGACAGAATCATAGTAGCATATATTTAATCGTATGAAACATGCAGTATAGTTCCCGGGAAGAAAAACACAGTTCTGATGACTACTGTATCAATTCGTATACATCACATATTCACCAGATTATCCATTAAACATGTAGCTCTGATACCATTGTTGGAATTCGAGCATCAGAACGCAGCGGAAACAATAAAATTAAATCGAATTCCAAGCCCGGGATCCATGTTTAATTATAGATAATCATGGTAGTAAGAATATGTTTACCTTATCGAAGCTTTACGTTTAAAGAATGATGGAGATGCAAGCCTCCCACGAATATTGAGCGCTCCTCTTCGAAGCCTCCTCTACGGTATCCACACGAACACTCGAAAAACGATTCTTCAATGGAAGAGAAGTACTAGCTTCCAATGATAATATGAGATGTAGATTTTTAGGGTTTTGGTTTTTGGATGCGGCTCAACTGATTTTCACGTACGTAATCCTTGTCCCATATCTTTATATATAGGATAGTATAAAGCCAAAATCCCTTATCAAAAACCTATTCCAAATATGATTTATTTAAATAATAAAATCTAATTCTATTATTCAAATAAATAATTAAGTCAAACTTAATTATTAGAATCATATCTCATATCTCTTTGTATTTTATTATAGCTTAATTAAGTCCCACTTAATTAATATAATAAAATCCAACTTATCATTAATTAATTTAAATTCATAATTTAAATTAATTCTTCCTTTAAAATGTTCTATGTGTGTGACCCTGTAGGTTATTATTTATTTTGGCAATAATTTTATTCTCCAATAAAATTATAAACAATGAGCGGTATCTAGTAATACATCATTGCTACCCAATTAAATAATAATTAAATCGTGATTCGATAAACCTTTTGTGATTAATGTTCCCGTGTAATATAATCCCTTTAACCAAATATTATAGATTAAACTCGAGGCATGTTTATCGTCATCCTCTTCATAATTTAATCCGGGTTTACTTGATCCATGAGCAGACTATTAATAACAAATCATTATTTGAGCACGGCCATGCATTTTATAGTCTCACTCAATCAAGAGGCCAATAATATCTCTCCTATTTGATAGGAGGGTTAAATTCCTTTATCTATCATTCATATTTCTCATACGATTCACAATATACCCGATGTCCACTTTTATCATTACCCGATCAAAGGTAACTTTTAATGTAGTCAAAGTATATTATCTTCGTATAGAAATATAATAATCTCAAGTCAAAGGATCATTACACCATTATCACTGTGAGTCTTTCTTATGACTTAATTAACATGAAGAATCTCACGGTGGGTCTGTCCAGTACCATGTACCCTACATGTACCTATGTATTGACTTTAGTATCTCCATACTTATAACCAATGAGATGTGGTTATCAGTCAAAAACATACTAGTCTATTTATGTATTATTATTGTCCTGTATAATAATACTCGACTAGGGACCTTTAAGAATATGATATATATTATATAATCTCAAATTCAAGTTATAAACTTAAACTATATAATGTGTATCATTATTCTAAGGACATTTATTATGCTAATAAATATCGCAGTAATTAGAGTCATAATAAATACATTTATTTAATAATCAAATGACATAATATTTATTCGAGAAACAATGTATTGCCTCTAGGGCACCTACACTAACAACTACCCCTCCTTCAAATACATGGGCGGTCCTGAGCATGTGCGACATATTCGACGGCATGCACTCCATTTTAGTAGGGCACATTTTTTTAGGTTATTTATGTATATTTTATTTGAAAAATAAAATATTAAGTTTAATTTTAAAGGTTAAAAAAGTTTGTAAATGAGAAAAATGTTGAAAATGGTGTTGTCAAAATAATTAAAAAAATTATTATATTGAGCAAATTAAGATTAAATGTTTTTGGTTAACAACTTACACATAAGTATATTTTTACAATTACAATGTAACAGTTCAGTTTATCAATTATTCATTTTATAGGTGATTAACTGATTTGAAATCATACCTATTTTAATTAATTTACATATTAAATATGAACCAAGTCAATTTAACACTAAACATAAATTATAAAATGCTTATATATTAAATTTTAATATATTTACATATTACAAAATAATTATCAGCGAGTTTGCTTCAAAAAATGCTAGAAGAACTATTTTTAATTAATTTGTATTATTTATGTACTTGTTACAATTTTTTTACAATTTTCAGTTATGTTTTTATTCTATTTTAAAGTTATTTTATGAACTTGTTATGTATTTTTACAAATTTCACTTAATGTTTAATATGTTATTTAATTATTATAAAAAAATTTATTAATATTAAGGCACTTTTTTCTTGTTTTGCACACGGTATCCAAATTCCGGCTCTCTGTTCAAATATAATGGAGAGATTATGCTAATCAGTTTCAACTCCATAATGGATGGTCTAGATGTATATTATCCTTAATTGGGTGGTAATAAAACAAAGTTGAATATCATTAAACTCGAGTTCCAACTCTACTAAAATATTTGGGTTAAGGTTCGGACTTCACCAAACCACAAATTTAAACTTTAAAGTTCGAAACTCAACTCGTTAAAATTTGATTATATACGATTTAGGCTTGAAATTACAAGATTTTAAAGGGACTCTTTTGTGCATGATTGTACAAAGGTCCAAAATGGAACCCGACTGGATTGATTTGGACTGGACCGAATATCAAAATTTTCCAATTTCTTGGATCGGGGGATCGGAATTTTTATAATCGATTTTGGGATCGGATCGGACCGAAAAAATTCGGACCGGACCGGAACCAGATTGGTACGAGCCGGTTAGATAATTTCTATATAATTTTTTTTATAATTTAATATTTACTTTTTTAAAAGTTTAATTACATAAAGCAAATAAATTACTTTACAAGTTAATATAAATTCAAAAATGAAATCAATATTTTATTCTTTGTGAAATAATCTTAATTTCTAAAAATGTGAGTGTCAAGTATTTATCGTATATAGTGTGGCATTTAATGATTTAGATTGTAATGTTGATCGCTATTATTTGATAAATTTATTTTATACTAATTTGGCTTGTCAAATTATAATGTATTTGTTAGTCATAGAGGCATGCCTGTATACATCTAAAAACTAGCCTAATTGTTTGTAATGTTTTGCATTACTTACATGACCTCTTAACTGAGCGAACCTCTAGTTGTAGAGTTTCTACTTGTTTAGTACTTGTAATAGGCATCAATTCCTATCTGTGTAATTGTACTTAAAAGTCAGAGAATAATGCTTGAAAGAAGTTCCAAGGTTCATGCCTCAAGCTTGAAGAACAAGACTATCAAATAATCACAGTTGGGATTTGAAGAAATGCAGAATTTGCCTAAGTACCAATTCGAGAAGTATGTTTGTTATATTCGAGAAGTCTAGCCTTCTAGAAGTCAGGGATTCGATATCTCAAAAGACACTATTCGATATCTCTGAATACACTGTTTGATATCTCATTCGATATCTCAGAGATTCGATATGTCTACTACTCTATTCGAGAACTCAGAAAGTCAACAAGTCAAAGTATCATTCGAGTTCTCTAGGAGTCAACAAGTCAAGGTCCATTCGATATCTCAAGGACTTAGAAAGCTATTCGAGATCTCAGGGATTCGACAAGTCAAGTGTTCTATTCGACAACTCAAGGATCCCTGGAGAAAAGAGTTATTCGAGAAGTGATTCGATATGTCAATTATACAGTATTCGAGAACTCAGAGTTATCTAATCCTAGTTCTCGAATCAATCACTTAGCCACTTCTCGAATACATTCTTGGAGACAAACTACTGGATAAATTGTACAAGTCAGAAACCTACAACAAGCCAAAGCACTTTATGGACCACAATCTGTATCGTGCTCTGGAAAGCCTACAAAGAAGCTTGGAGAGATGTACAAGAGACAAAGAGCTAAAGAAGTAAATCTGAACAGAACTTTATAAAGTCAAATCTGTAGCCGTTTGGATGCTTACTCAAAAAGGATAGACACACTGGAAAGTAAACTTGTTTAGCTACCTTATTTGTAGTAAGTAGGTTGTATTCATGTTCTATAAGAATACAACCTCACTTCTTTAGAGATTAAGTTTTTCACATACATTGTAAGAGCACATCTCTCTGAGAAAAACAAAGCTGAGAATATTATCATTTGTATTCACAGGTTGTAGCAAATCTTTATCTAATAAAATATTAGATTAAAGTGATATCGTGTTTTATGTTGTTCATAATCCGCACCTACACATCTGCACACACAAACACATATTGTGCTACACAGATTCAAGAACAAGAAAAGTTCAAGAATCCATTCACCCCCCCTCTGTATTCTTTAGTCGTATTCAATACTCAACAAGTGGTATCAGAGCAGGCTGTTGATCAAAACAGAAAATGATCATGAGTTCGAATACACCAAAGACAACTGGAACGGTGAAGGTCCCTAAGTTTGACAAAGAGAATTCAATCTCTGGAAGATAAAAATGATGTTGTTCATCAAAGCTTCAAATCCTCTATATCCTGAGATACTCAAGAATGGGCCCTTTATTCCACAAAAGGAGATTCAGGAGAAGACTGTTGGAACTACAACCACTCCAAGATCCTATGTGGCTAAAGATCCATCTAAATGGACAGAGACAGAAAAGGAGATGGTTGCCCTTGACAGTCATCTCATGTTGCTGATAATAGATTACATGGAGATGTCAATGTTTGCAAACATAGCATCTTGCACTTCTGCTAAAGAAATGTGGGATCATATTGAGGTTTTATGTGAAGGAACAGAGGAGGTCAGAGAGAACAAGAAACAGATACTGGTCACACAATATGAATCTTTCATGGCACAGCCCAAGGAAAGCATCACTGATATGTTTGAGAGATTTCACAAGCTGGTTACTGAGTTACAGATGAATGAAAATGTTTACAGCACTAAAGAACTGAATATGAAGTTTCTATTGTCTTCTCCAAACCACCTAGAGCAGAGGGTCATTTCTCTAAGGGAAAGAGATTTGAACAAAATCACATATGATGTACTCTATGGGGTTCTAAAGACTCATGAGCTTGAGTTGCTTCAGAAGAGGGCTATCCAAGCCAACCAAGGTAGGATGATAAACACTTCATGTACCTTGATTGTCAGCAAACCTGTTCAAGACCTAGAAGCATCTACAAGTCAGTTGAGAATAGAGGAGATAGTAGATGATGAAGAAACTGAAGTTGAAGTAAGTGAACCTGTTGAAGAAAAGGAAGAAGAGGAGCTCTATACTCTTGAAGAGTTAGATGGCATGGAAAACACCTCATATGCTTTCTTGGCAAGAAAATTTCCAAACATCAGATTCAAGAGGAACAAACCCTTCAAACCTAAATCCCAAAACCATTCATTCAACAAGAGTAAAGCACCTGTGAAACTAAGCAAGAGTAAATTCAAAACTGGCTATGTGGATAGGTCATCTCTGAGATGTTATAGATGCAATGACCTAGGGTATTTTGCTAGTGAATGCAAGAAGCCTAAAAAGAAGGATAAAGAGTTTCTAGTGAAGGTAAGTATGAGGCCCTTCTCAAAAAGCAGACACCAGGCAAGGCCTACATAGCTGAAGGGAAGTGTTGGGATGATACTGATAGTGATGAAGAAGAGCAAGGATTTTGCAACTATGCCTTGATGGCCAATTCCAAGGACGACACATCTTCATCAGACTCTCAGGTACCATCTCTCACTACCATAGACATGTCTGTTTTTTAGTACAAGAATATGATTGAACAACTATAGGTTGAAATGTTTAATATTCATACTAGTATGACTGCTGCTAATGAGGAAATTGCTAAACTGTCTGCTAGAAATGAACTGTTAATAAAAAAGAATGAGGAACTTGAGCTAACTGCTATGCAAGTAGAAAACCTTAAAAAAGAAGTTGAATATCTACAGAATAAGGTTCTATGTGCTAGTCAGATTGAAAAGGCTCTTAGGGATGAACTAGCTGAAAATGAATTCAAACTGAAAACCTTTAAGAAATCATCTAGTCTATTGCAATCCTAACATGAGAAAATCCAAGCTAAACCCAAGGCTGCTATTGGACTTGACTATGGCACTCTTAAACAGAGGAAATGCTATGCTGTCATTGAAGATGACATAGTTGTTCAGGAGGAAATGCCTCACATTTTGAAAAAGGCTGAGTCTCCAATTTTTAAAGAATCAACATTTAAAATTGATGAGGATGCCTTACTCATTAAGCAAATGTTGAATGATGAGGATGAGGCACAGTCTAATGAACAACCAGCATCCTCTAAGAGTGAGAGTGTCAAGTCAAAAACCAAGGATCCAGTAGGTAGTAGGTCAAGACCTAAGAAGTTTGTTAAATTTGTATCAGCTGGGAAGAATGATTCTGAGAAGAAAGTGGCTAAGAAGAAACAGAACAGAAATGGCAAACTAGGGATTCACTACACCATATATGACCTAACCCCTACCGGAGAAATGTTATCCCAATATGTTACCTTAGCTATACTACTTACATTCTGAGGTAACATTGTGTTTTTTATGTTACCTTAGCCAAAACTATGATGTTACATTAGCTAGAAAGTGTTAAAGCATGTAACATAAATATGTACGTGTTACATTAGAGTTGACCATGCCAACTCTTTTCATCTAATTTAATTTTTTTTTAAATTCTTTAAATAAATTTAGTTTTTAAAATTTGTTAACTTTTTTATAAAATGAGTTGGAAAATTATTTTATTTTTTAAAATTAATTTTTTTTTCAAAAAATAATTTTTTTTTCAGAAATTGTAATATTTTTTTTAGAAATTATAAATTTTTTAAAATCCTGCTCACAATTTTTTTGTAAAGATTTTTTTTAAATTGTTAAAATTTTCTCGAATTTTTAAAAAAAATCGAATAAATTTTTTTTTATAAAAAAATATCAAAAATATTATTTTTTTTAATAAATACTTTACGTTTGTGTAGTAAAATTTTTATATTAAATTGTAAGTATTTTAATAAAATAATATTAACAAAAAAACAGTTTTTCAAAAAAAAAAACAAAAAAACAAAAAAAATCACTGTATATTTTGGGGGGATTTTTTGTTGGGTTGGGCGGGATGTTTAGAGGGTTTTTTTTTTGGCTGAGCGGGATAAGACATAAGGTCACTTTACTTTCCCCCAATTCACTTTACTTTTACCCTCAACAGCCGCACTTCTCCACCCAAGACCAGAGTAGCTTCTTCTCAGCAATTAGGCTTCTTGATTAGGGCTTCTTCTCAGATTGCAAGAAGAGAAATCTCAGCAATTAGGGTTTCCTCCAATTAGGGCTTCTTCTCCACCCAGCAATTAGGCTTCCTCCAATTAGGTATTTTTCTGTTTTTACTTTGATGTTGATTTGGTGTTTTTGTTCTATTTGTAAGCCTATGTGTGTAAGCCTCTATGTAAGCCTCTGTTTTTGTTCTTCATTTTGTGCTTTATTATATGTGTCAGTAATATGTTCTGTTACTATTATGTGTGTGTGTATGAATTAACTATTATGTGCGTGTGTGTGTGTTTGTGTTAATTAACTTGATAAACTTGATTATATATGTGGTTGAATTTGGTAAGATTGTATATTTTCTGCAAGTACACTTAGGGTTTCTAGTTTGTTCATTTTTGCAATTGAATCGGTGAGTGTGAACTTAAACATTGAGTTTTGATGATTTTTTGTTGTATTATTAACTTTTTCGTATCGTAAATGTTTGTTATATTGTCCAGCATATCTATGCTCCGTTACGATTTTCGTTTATGTTGACTAATTGTTGCTTAATCGGATTGGTAGATTTCAATACGAGAAAACTGAAGTTTGCTAGTGTTGTCATTTTGCTATGATTTTCAGTTTTGACTGTTTTTATCATTAATATAGTTTAAGTAGTAATGTAAAACCAATGTTGCTGTATTCAGATTTGTTAGCTAATTGTTGTCGTTCATGAGTATACGTATGTAATAATGATTAGATTTGTAAACTTATGACAAGGCCTAAGGTAGCTCTTCAGATAGATATCTATGTTTAGCTTTTATAAGTTTTAATTGCCTAATCTTTTGTAAGCCTTGAGTGTACTTATATTTTATGACATTTTGAGTTGTCATAACTGTAGTGATGGACGACATGCCTAATATTTGGATAAACCTTCCAAAGTATAGTCAAGAGTATATGATAGGGATAAAAGCGTTTATAGAAAATGCATTCCCCCAAGTGGCTGTAGGTGACGAAATGCTATGCCCTTGCAAGAACTGTAAGAACATCAAGTGGCATGTACAAGATGTTGTCTACGATCATCTTATATGCAGCGGTCCTTTTTCCCTGTATGCAAACTGGATTGTAGAAGTTTCAAAACATCTTGTCCCTGATCGTGCACGTAATGACGAGGATGTAAATATGGAGAACGATATTGATTTTGAAGATAATCTAGTAGAGATGTTGCATTGTATTAATGGACCAAACGCTGATGCTAAGAAATTTAATAGACATCTGGAATTTAATGGACCATAAATCTGATCCATACGTATTGGCTTCACAAGTACAACAAGTATTATATGTAGAAGATCCAGTTGAAAAGATGAAGTATAATGTCATCAAGAAACTGCCAAGGGACTGGTGTGATGTGGAAGATGAAGATGAAGGTCAAGATAAAGCACTTTTACATGATGCACCACTTGGATCGGAAATTGTAGTTCAAGACAATGAGGATACATGGGCTAGGGATGATGTTCCAACTAGACATGTTCTTATCGAGATCGACGTAGTCAAAAAACCTGCATAATTTTCTAAATCTAGATGTTTAACCAGTTGACGTAGGAGAATATTATAATTAACTCAAGTAATCTTATGCATGTTTAACTAGTTGGCTTTTATGTTTTCTTTTGTAGGACAATATTACCAAAAAAACTCACCACCGGAGATGCCGCTTCTGATGAGCTTGGTGCAAAACATGATCCTAATTGGCTAAAAGGAAGATGCTTTAAGTCAGGAATGAGCAGTTCTAATCCGCCAACAGAAACATATGTGAAAGAGCTGACCACAAGGATTAAGGAAAGCCTCGCTTCTGAGGTGGAGGAGAAAATGAAGAAAGTCGAGTCTGAATTTGAACAGAAGATGCAACAGAACTTGGCATTTGCACTTAAAAAACTTGGAGAGGCCAACCCGGACATCACAGTTGATGTCGAGAAGTTGTATGCAATTGCTACAAGTGAAGCTGATGATGGTACACCTATCACTGGAGGCAGTAGCTTCTAGTATCACTGCTTTCTAAGTTTAAGCTTCTAGTACATTATTTAACTTAGAATTGGGATGTAAAAGTACTTATGTTATGGATGTTAACTAGCTTTTATCTTCTAATTCGGATGTTAAATTAGTTTGTTTTGTTTGGATGTTGAATCAGAATTGATAAGTTTGTTTGGATGTTGAGATGGATCTCTTTATGGTTCATTGTGGGTGAATGGTATTTTGGGATTGTATACTTTTAAAAAGGTGTTGTTCAATTTTTTTTTTGGTAAAGTGTTACATTAGCCTGTTAGAGTGTTACATTAGCCTGTTAGAGTGTTACAATATACTAGTTAAAAAATAGGGGGCACAGGTGGGGCCCACATTTTGGACCCATAAGTGGGCCCATTTTTAAAAAATATTGAAGCACCCTAAGGTAACCGAATTTTATGTTGCAATATGTCATTTTTATGTTACAGTAGACCTCTAAGGTAACCGATAGGGCATGTTACCCTAGGGGTGAAATATGTTACCTTAGGGTAACATCGAAATTTGTAACTTATAATTTATGTTACCTTAGCCCAAAAATGGGTCTATAGTAACATTTTAGCACCCTAAGGTAACATAATTTTTTGGTTACCGCAAGCTGTTTATGGTGTAGTGATATTAACAAAGAAAATAACTATGCCTATATGCCTAATGTCCCTAGGAAAACTTGTCAAAATTGTTTCGGTACCAATCATTTAACTCATGCATGCAAGAAACCTGTTGGTAGTGTGTCCAAACTTTCTATGATTGCTCTGTGCCTTTAAGACATAGAGATGCTCCATTCTGGGATAAATTTGACTGTATGCCATGCAATATGAATGTTATGACTAGCTGTTTCAATCTGAGAAGGCAATTTATTGATGGTTGTATCAGTCACAATTCTCACACACACTACACAAGGTCAAAGTCTTCAAGTTCTCCTAGAGCTAGGAAGGTACCTCTGTCACCTAAGTCTGAATCCTCAGGTTCTAAGACTTCTAACAGTGACAAGAAGACTAACACCAAGAAAGTTGATAAGCATGTCATTAATGATAAAACTGTTTCTAAGTCAAATGGACCCAAACTTGTTTGGGTACCAAAGGAGAAGTAATACCTTTGTGTTTGCAGGGCAAAAAAATGAAAAGAAGGTCATGTGGATTTTGGATAGTGGATGCTCAAATCACATGACTGGTGATATGGCCCTGCTATCACAGTATGAGGAGAAGGCTGGCCCAATGGTTGCTTTTGGAGATGACAGCATGGGTAACACATTGGGATATGGCAAGTTGAAAGTTGTTAATGTCATCATTCAAGATGTAGCACTAGTCAAGGGACTCAAGCATAATCTGCTAAGTGTTGGTCAGTTTACTGATAGAGGATTCAAAGTGAATTTTGACAAGGATGAATGTTTGATCACCCACAAGAAGACTGGTGATTTTGCTCTATCTGAAGTAAGAAAAGGAAGCCTGTTTGCTGCCGACATGGACTCTGCAAACAAGGACAAAGTTTGTTGTTTTTACTCAAAAGCATCAAGTGAAGACTGTTGGCTGTGGCACAAGAAGTTATCACACTTGAACTTCAAAGCCATTAATTCTCTAGTTAAAAGAGAGTTAGTGAGAGGCATGCCCATAATTGAATTCTGTCTAGAAGGAGTGTGTGAGGCTTGTCAAAAAGGAAAGATGAAAAGATCAAGCCACAAGTCAAAAATAGTGACATCAATAACCAAGCCCCTGCAACTAATTCATATGGATTTGTTTGGGCCTGTCAATATTATGTCACTAGGAAGAAAGAAGTATGCCTTGGTGATGGTTGATGACTTTACAAGGTATACATGGGTAGAATTTCTGGCATCAAAAGATGAGGCTACACAAGTAATCATTGAGCACATAAAGAAAGTTGACAAGGAAGCAAAGGCCAACAATGCAAGTGTGATTGCATTGAGAAGTGATAATGGAACAGAGTTCAGAAATGCCATGCTTGAAGCATTCTGCAAAGAGAATGGTATTTCTCAACAATTCTCAGCTCCAAGGACTCCACAACAAAATGGAGTTGTTGAGAGAAAGAATAGAACTCTAATTGAGGCTGCTTGAACAATGTTGCTTGGTGCAAAGATGCCTACATGTTTTTGGGCTGAGGCTATGAGCATTGCATGCTATATCCAGAACAGAACCATCATCAACAAAAACACTGGAAAGACACCTTACAATTTGATGACTAGAAAGAAGCCTACTCTAAAGTATGTTCATACTTTTGGAAGCAAATGCTTTGTACTGAAGGATAATTCAGAATATGTTGGAAAATTTGATGCAAAGGCATTTGAAGGAATTATTCTTGGCTACTCTATGGAAAGAATTGCATACAAAGTTTATGTCATCAGTCAAAAGAAAATTATGGAAAGCACAGATGTAACTTTTGATGACAGCAAACTACCTTGATTAGAAGAAGCCAACGAGGAAGATAAAGATCCATTAAAGTTTGAAAATCTAGATGATTCTGATGAAGAGATTGAAACTGAACTTGAAACTGCAGTTCAACAAACTCAAGTGAATGATGATACAAGAGAAGAATTTGTGCCAATCAACAGTGGAGAGACAAGCATCCAAGACACACCTATGAATAGTGGCAACTTCACAGGGGGAGGAAATGAGAACTACAAGAAAAACTCGATCAGACAACACCTTTCACACAACGGTTAAACAAATACCCGTTGTCCCGAAATTTTATACAACGGTGGATTGTCAGTTCACAAAAAATTGTTGTGTGAGACGCTGAACAGACAACTATTATCCATGTTTTTGCAAACTGTTGTCTATGTGGAGTCCTCCAATTTAGTAAGACAACAGTTCTTAAATTGCAATGTTGTCTTACATCTTTAACACAACACTTCAAAATCGTTATTAATAAACTAAATAATAGTAGCCCGAGACAACGGTTTTGGTCTTTACGTTGTGTAATTTAAACAACTGTTTATTATAACCATTGTCTGAATAAACTTAAACAACGGGTCTTACATACCGTTGTGTAAAGGAAAGCTTACAGACAATGGTTTTATGAAAATGTAGTCTGAACTACTGAAAAATTTGAATTAAATTGGGTGGGAAATAATGAAATATTTGGTGGAATTTGGTGGGAAATAATGAAAATTTTGAATTGGATTTGGGGGGAAATTATAAAATATTCAAACAACGGTTTTTTTTGATAAAAAAATTGTTGTGTGATAGTGAAGCACAACAACGACTTTTTTTTTATAAAAACCATTGTGTAATGTTTTACACTTTTAAATCGTTAAACTAGTCTAATTTTGGAATAACTCCGTATTAAATTCTTTTTTCGACGATCCAACCGTACGGATGATAATCTATATTGAATATATTGATGTGCAAAAAAAATTAAAATATTTAAAATTATTCTTGTATGAGTTTATAATAAAAGCTCACCAATAGTACTACTTCTTCTAACTAGTCTCACCCCGATTGAACGTAGTCTATTTTTTAAAATCTTTTAACTATGATCCAACCGTACGGATGATGTTATATATTGAATATATTGATGTGAAAAAAAAATAAAAATATTTAAAATTATTCCCGTATGAGTTTATAATATGAATACTCCAAAAGTACTACTCCTTCTAACTAGTCTCGTCCCGATTGAACGTACTCCATTTTTTTAAAATCTTTTTTCGATGATCCAACCGTACGGATGATATTATATATTGAATATAGTGATGTGAAAAAAAAATTTAGAAAATATCAAATCATACTTGTTTGATATTTTAATGGTCAACTATCAAAAGTACTATTTGGTCAAACTAGTCTAATTTTGGAATAACTCTGTATTAAATTCTTTTTTCGACGATCCAACCGTACGGATGATAATCTATATTGAATATACTGATGTGCAAAAGAAAATTAAAATATTTAAAATTATTCTTCTATGAGTTTATAATAAAAGCTCACCGAAAGTACTACTTCTTCTAACTAGTCTCATCCCGATTGAACGTAATCTATTTTTTTAAAATCTTTTTTCTATGATCCAACCGTACAGATGATGTTATATATTGAATATATTGATGTGTAAAAAAAATTTAAAAAATTTAAAATTATTCTCGTATGAGTTTATAATATAAATACTCCAAAAGTACTACTCCTTCTAACTAGTATCGTCCCGATTAAACGTACTCCATTTTTTTTTAAAAAAATTCGATGATCCAACCGTACGGATGATATTATATATTTAATATAGTGTGTGAAATTTTTTTAGAAAATATCAAATTATACTTGTTTGATATTTTAATGATCAACTATCAAAAGTACTATTTGGTCAAACTAGTCTAATTTTGGAATAACTCCGTATTAAATTCTTTTTTCGACGATCCAACCGTACAGATGATAATCTATATTGAATATATTGATGTGCAAAAAAAATTTAAATATTTAAAATTATTCTTGTTTGAGTTTATAATAAAAGCTCACCAAAAGTACTACTTCTTCTAACTAGTCTCATCCCGATTGAACGTTGATAAGTGTATATTTTTGCATATTTTTATTACCTATTTATTGCTTGAACTCGTATTTTAATAATTTATTTTGTTGCATTTCAGGAAATTCGTAAATAAATAAAGATATGACAAAATAAAGAAATAAAGAGCAAGGAAGGGAAAAAGAGGAAGAAAAAGGACCAAAAAGAAAAAAAGGAAAAGAATTAGGAGCTTGGAGCAAAAGGAATATCTCAAGACAAGTGGAAGGTGGAGATCATCCCAACACACTAAAAAAGTGTATGGCCAAGATCCACTCTACCAAAGCTTAATGGGGAAGGAATCTTTTAATGGCTAGGATTACACCACCACACACCCCAAATGTATGGTGGAGATTAGCCCACACCCCCCACTACACCTTAATTTTCATCCTATAAATACCCCGTCATTCCCCTTGTATTTAACAACTTAGATTTTAGGGTAGTTTTAGTGTAGTTTATTTTCTTGTTTTCTAGTTTTAAATCTTGTAAACACTCTCTTTTAAATTAATGCAAATTTTTATTTCTTGTCTTGCTCTTTCATTATTGTTGCCTTGTTTCGTTATGTTCGTAATTCCGTTTAGTGGATAAAGTAGCGAAATGCTAACCACTAGGGGTTGAGAATAACGAAATTTAATTTCTTGTTCTTAGTTTATAAATCATAGTTGTGCCCCTTTAAATTTCCATTTAATTGTGGGTTTCATAATTTTAATTGTAGATCTAAATTTTTAATTTTATGTATTAGTATAAATATAAAAAAAATCGCAAAAATAGTAGTGTTAAATTTTATTACGTATTTTCCTGCTCTAATTCGTTTAATTCGAAGCACTCTTAAATCTCCCCTGTTTTGTAGCTTAATTCGTAGATTACCATATCCCCTGTTTTCTTTCCTTTTCTTCAAAACCACAAACCTAGTTCATCTTAACCCATCTCTCCCTCTCCCTCTCCCTCTCTCTCTCTCTCTCTCTCTCTCTCTTTCCCCACACAAACCCACGACTAGCCCATTCTCCTCTTTTTCTTTCAAACAACCCTTTTTGTTTTCTTGTTTAAATTTTGGTCGAATTAGTTATGTATAGTTTGTCTCTGAGTTACTGTTTGTTAGCCGCTTTGGGTAGTTTGTTTTCTGTATTTCTGAGTTTGGCCGTCGAAAATGGGTTTCTGAGTTCGTGTGCTGGTTTTGTGTGATGAGTCGCTGAGGATTGTGTAGCCACCTCTCTCCCTTTTCATCATATTCTTCTTTTCTATCAGCCTCTTGATCTTCTTTGAAATAAGTGCAACTTCCTCATCTGAATCAGATTCATCATTAGAGTCAATTGGCTTGCTGTTTTTAGAATGGAGAGCCATATTCTTCATCTTTTCTGTTGGAGCTTTAACACTTGAACTTCCCACCTGATTTCCATTTATCTTGCTTTCAAATTGCTCTAGCTCAGCAAATACAGCCAAGTGATCCATAGTATCAATAAGTGGTGAGGATTCCAAGGCAGTAACTTTGGCTTCGTAGATAAATGGTACTGCACTTAAGACCTTCATATTGATTTCATCTTGTGGTATAGATTTTCCAAGCCTCTTCAGTGAATTAATAGTAACTTGAAATCGTGCTTGACTATCCTTGATAGTTTCACCTTCATTAAGCTTGAAGTTTCCAAAGTCATTCATTAGCTTGCTAAGTTTCACCTTCTTTAGAGATTTCGAACCTTCATGATAAGTCTCCAAAGCATCCCACATTTCTTTTGCTGATTTGAGTGAAGATACTTTATCATACTCAGCCTGATTCAAACCATTCATAAGAGAACTCCTTGCCTTTCCATTGTAGCCAAGTTTGATTAATTCATCCGGAGTGAGATCATCAACATCCTTTGGCTTGCCATCCTTATCAAGAAAGACATATGGACCTTTTTGCACAACTCTCAGAACTAATGGATCTCTGGATAAGTGAGTTTCCATGCTGCTTTTCCACCAGTGGTAGTTGTGTGTGCCATGAAGAAGTGGAGGCCTAAAATCAGATTTTCCTTCGGGATAGTTTTCAGCCATTATGATCGAATACTTTCCTGTTACAGAATTGTTAGTATACCAAAGCTCTGATACCAAATGAAAATGCACACCTAGAGGGGGGTGAATAGGTGTAAATGGCTAACTATGTATAACTAAAACTGATTTTAAGAATTACCAGAAACAGCTTACTGATTTCGTTTTATGCAGAGACAAATGGTATGCTGAATGCACAGATAATCAGTACAGTAAGGTGCAGAAACAGTAAGCTAAATGCAAGCAGTAAGTAAATAACAGAAAGTAAAGAACACAGAGACTTTTAGCCAGGTTCGACCCCTAACCCCTATGGTCTACGTCCTGGTCCCTTACCAACTTGGTAAGAGAATATATTATTGATCACTGAAATAAAACCAATTACAAGATACAATAATATATCTCCCTTAATTCCCAGCTGTTGACAAATGGCGTGCTGAACTCCTGTTTCTGAACTTGCTCTCTAAGCTATACTTCCCAAGTATACTTCTCTAGCAACGTTCACCAAACCCTAGTTCCCTAGCCAAACTGTCCAACAACTAATCCTTACAATTGGTATCAGAGCTAGGTCGCGGGTTCGAATCCCATTAGGCGCAGTGTTAGCGCAGAAGGCATTTGTGCTGTCACGGGGTAGTGGCGGGCAGATGCTGGGGGGGGGGATTGTGTGGCATGGCCAGCATCTCCCTAAATCGGACCGTGGCGCTATGCACTGGCTAAGGATAAAGGAAATAAGGTTGCGCCTTGCTACAAGCACCGGGGCTTTTAGCGCAGTGGTAAGCGCCTGATCCTTACAATTTGCTCGGTTCCGTTTGTTCTTTGCCAAGTTGTCGCAGTTAGCTGGTTGTTCAGTTCTGTTTAGTTGCTTGAGTCGCCGAGTTGCTGTCTTCGATTTGTTTATTTAGCTGTTAACTAACGATTGGGAGTTGTTAAGTTGTAATCTTTATGTTGGAGTTTTAGTGATAAACTAGTGATTAATCTGCTGTGTTTGAGTTTTTCTTTAGTGATTTGAATATTACTGTTTCGTTTTGGTTCCAAGTTGAGTCAATTGTTTTTGTGTTTGCTGTTTGCCGAGTGTGCTGCATTTTCTGAGTTGCTGCTGAATTGTCTCGAATTGTAGGATAAAGTAGTCAGCTTGTTTTCTTCTCTTTTCGTTGCAAGTGCTTGTATTTCTGCTAGTCGAGTTGCTGTTGTTCGAGTTGTAGTTGTTTAGACGAGTCTTTGAGTCCAGATTGTAATTAGAGCTCTGTTCGAGTTTTCTGTTTTCCTAATCGATCCTGGGTTCTTTGTTTTTGCTGGTTTTCTGCTGGTTTAAAATTAGAAGTGGATTTCATTCTGTTTTGATTTTCTGTTGCTGTGTAGTTGAGTTTTGCACAATAGTTCTTTACCGAGTTGTCATGTCTAGTGTTAGTGAGTTATGTTGAGTCGCTTATTGAGTTTTAATGGTCGAGTTGTTGTTTGTTCTTCACTGTGTTATTGAGTTGTTCTATGCTGCATTTTTATGAGTTTTTTTGCTGAGTTTGTTTTTTTTTTCGTAGTTGAGTTCTTGTCGAGTTCTGTATTGCGTATTGCCGATTTACTGTTAAGACTTATTGATCGAATGGTGCTTTGGATTTAACGAGTTGAGTTTATTTGATACTAGAGTTATGCTGGTTGAATTTTGATTTAATTCGATATCCTTGTGTTGATTGCTTTTTGGCTAGTCTAATTTACGAAGCATTAATGTCAAAATTTTCCCTAAAATTTCATGTTCATAATGTTTGTTCTTTTCATTTTAAATTAATTAGTTTAAAATAGATTCCCATTCAGTAATTAAATAGTAAAAACCAAATTTTCTAAACTCAAATTTGTTCTAACTCGATTTAATTAAAAATTAAGGATTTGCGAATAACTTAGTCCTGTGGAAGAATCATAAATACTAAAACGAGATCGTGCGCTTGCGATATTTAATTCTTAATTTTTAGCACATCAAGTTTTTGGCGTCGCTGCTGGGGACTAATTATTTTTCGCGCCTTAATTTTTAGTTTTTCGGATTAGTTTTATTTCTTTCCTTATTTTTGTCTCGTTTTTTTAGGAAAGTTTGAAATTCGGGAATCTCTCACGGAGCTTGGAACAAATTGGAATTTTTTTGGAAGCGAGCTTCGGTAACCCGTATCTCACTCTTTTCGCCTTTCTATTTTTAGAAAATCACAAAAAAATCGAAAAAATTGAAAAATCAAAAATCCAAAAAAATTAGTTGTAAATACATAATTGTTGCATCATGCATTCATCACGTAGGTGCACATCATGCTAAATTTTATTTTTTGTTTTTAATTTTTCGTACCTATTAATTGTGGTGATCGCTGGAGGACCCAAAGGTACGTTAAATTTCTTCCTTTCTTTAGATTAGAACACGTAAAGTAAGCATCATAAGTGTTTATAATTTTTGTATATATCGTTGTTTGTTGCATCATTTTGTTAATAAACTTTAAGGGCAAAACCACTACAAGATAAGGGAAGGGATTTCATCACTCTTTCCTTAGCCCAAAAACAATAAATCCTTCATTTTGTATTCCCTAGCCTTGAATAAAAGTAATTAGACGTTTGCCCCTAGGAATTCGCGCTCAATTAGGAAGGTACCTAAGAAACGAAGTAATCATTATTTATTCCAACTTTTTGGTGTCTAGGCAAGCGATAGCTTACCTGGCCAATTTAGGTTTGGTGTCTAGACTGGTGTTTAGCCTCTTGGCAATGCTTGCACCTATCTGGCCAAATCGGTCCGAATAAATTCTGATTTACCGAGTTTTTGATGGTCCTTACGGTTAGGAGCAAGGTCTAGTTATTTTATTAGGGAACCTAGGTTTAGAATTTTTCTTTTAATTTTACACCCTTTCTTTTTGTTTGTTTAAATTTTTCGCACCTACTTGCTACGTGTTTCCTTTTGTGGTTTATGCGAACTACGTGGATTAGGGATAAATCTTCTAGACTAGTGAAATCATTTGAGATTTCTTCATCGTTTAATTCCGAGTCTTTAGATTATTCCGAACCTGTAGTAAACATGGTCATGTCTCTTAGGGACCGTTGCTATCCCACCCGTTCTGCCCAACCCTCGTGTATCACTCTTCCTCCCGTTAATGGTGATAATTTCAAAATCAAAACTCACCATATTAGAATGTTACCTAAATTTACCGGGAGTGACGGTGAGGACCCTTATCTTTTTATCCAAGAATTCGAGGAGGTTTGTGCCTTACAAAAACTCCAACAATTAACCGAGGACTCAATTAGGCTTAGGCTCATTAATTTTGCTCTTAAAGAAAATGCTAAAAAATGGTTGTATAGCCTATCGGTTAATTCTATTTCCACGTGGGAGGGATTTGTGGTAATTTTTCTTAAGAAATATTTTCCAAACCATAAGACTACGAGAATTACAAACGAAATAAATCAATTTCATCAAAAGGAAAACGAGTCTTTTTGGAAATATTTTGATCGTTTTAAAAATCTTTTATCACAATGCCCCCACCACGGAATAGAAAAATGGAGACTTTGTAAGATCGTTTACGAGGCCTTAGATAGTCCGACAATCGCGTTGTTGGAATCTATGTGCCAAGGAAAATTCATGGAGAAAGATGAGGACGAGGGTTGGACATTTTTCGAAGAATTAGCTGAGAAGACCATGTTGTGGGAGTCTACTAGGGAACCCAATAAGTCAAATGAGTCATCGTGTTCATCTAGGGGTTTACATTCGATTGGGAATTCGATTGCAACTGATGCCAAATTAGCCACGCTAACTAGAAGACTCGAAGCCCTAGAAACTAGTAAGGCCCCCTCAAATGTGTCTATGTGCCCTAATTTTAATCAAGGTTTTTCGGACTATCCCGCTTTTGATCAAGTTAATGCGGTGTCTCAACCACCCACTAGAAATGACCCGTTTGCTCCTACTTATAATCCCGGGTGGAGGAATCACCCGAATTTCTCATGGAACCAAGGTCAAAGTTACCAAAATCCACCTTCTTTTCAACCTCCTTTTCAAAATGCTCCTTCGTTTCAAAGGCCTAGTCAAAATTCTTTTTCGACTCCAAATCAAGGTCCCTTTCCAAACCCGACTCAAAATCACGGACCTTATCCAACTCAAGCTCCCGCCCATCCGCCCGGCTTTAATGAGTCGGATAAGAGACTTAATTCCTTGGAAAAGACTCTCGATGCGCTTCTAAAATCAACAACTAATTTGGCTCAATCTCAACAAACCTTCATGCAAATCATGACTCAAGATAGGCAAATTTTGAATGCTAGCACTCAAGCCATATCTAAGTTAGAGGTTCAAGTGAGCCAATTAGCCAACGTCATTTGTGAGCGAGAAAAGAACAAATTTCCGAGTCAACCCGAGGTTAATCCTAAATTTCCTCTTAATCAGAAACCTCACAACGTGAATGCGGTCATTTCCTTAAGGTCCGGTAAGCAGGTAGAAAATCATGTCGGTGACAAGTCTTTCGAAGAAGACGAGTCAAATTTGGAACCAAACACTAGTCTTAAACCCGAGAGTTCAAGAGAACAAGGATCAACGAGTGGGACAAAACCCGTCCCCGAAGAACCTAATGAACGAGTCTTTAAGCCGAAAGCTCCTTACCCTCAACGACTCGTTTCCCCTAAATAAACGGCTCAAATGGACAAGATCTTAGAAGTTTTTAAGCAAGTTAAGGTCAACATTCCCCTTTTAGACGCGATTCAACAAATTCCCTCGTATGCGAAATGTCTAAAAGATTTGTACACTCACAAGCGAACTACTCACGTCCCTAAGAAAGCCTTTTTGACTTCTCAAGTTAGTTCAATTCTTTCGAACCAAATTCCCGTGAAATATAAGGACCCCGGTTGTCCTACAATTTCATGTATCATAGGCAATACCTTTGTGGACAAGGCGTTACTCGACTTAGGCGCTAGTGTGAACTTGCTTCCTTTTTCGGTCTATCAAGCCCTAGGTTTAGGAGAGCTTCAAAGGACTAATGTTACACTTCAATTAGCCGATCGTTCTGTCAAAATTCCTAAGGGAATTATTGAAGACGTGCTAATTAAAGTAGGTGATTTTTTATTCCCCGTTGACTTTGTTGTCCTAGAAACCGAACCGGTCAAGAACCCTAAGAATCAAATTCCTATCATTCTAGGAAGACCATTTCTAGCAACCTCGAATGCTTTGATTAATTGTAGGAATGGATTAATGAAACTAACATTTGGGAACATGACCATTGACCTCAATATTTTTCACATAGGGAAACAACCCGATGATTTTTATGATCAACCTATGGACGTCAATTTAATTGACGAAATAGTTGATCAAGAATTCATAAACCCTAATAATGCTCTTGATTTTTGTTTAAAACACTTTGGTCAAAATTGGGATGTTTCCGAATATACAAATGAGGTCAATGCAATGTTAGATTCCACCATTCCAACAAATAACCAAGCTTGTGAACCACCTCCTTTGTCACTTCTCGAAGCTAGTGGACTCGTTGAGTCAAAGCCGCCCGATTTAGAACTCAAACCTCTTCCCGATACTCTTAAGTATGCCTTTTTAGGTCCCAACGAGTCACTTCCCGTTATAATTACCTCCAATTTGACCAAGTCACAAGAGGATAAGCTTGTTAGTGTGCTTAGAGAACATAAGGAAGCCATAGGTTGGAGTATCTCAGATATTAAAGGAATTAGTCCGGCCATTGTCCAACATAGGATTCACTTAGTTGATGATGCCAAACCGGTTAGAGAACCACAAAGGCGATTGAACCCAACCATGATGGAGGTCGTTAAAAAAGAAATCCTTAAGTGTCTCGATAATGGAATCATTTATCCCATTTCTGATAGCTCTTGGGTTAGCCTAATTCAGGTAGTACCTAAAAAGTCGGGTATTACCGTGGTAACTAACGAGAACAATGAGCAAGTCCCTACTCATGTCCAATCCGGTTGGAGGGTGTGCATAGACTATAGGAAACTCAATGATGCCACTAGAAAAGACCACTTTCCTTTGTCATTCATAGATCAAATGTTAGAAAGGTTAGCGGGACATGCCTACTATTGCTTTCTAGATGGTTATTCCGGCTATTTCCAAATCCCTATAGCTCCCGAAGACCAAGAAAAGACCACTTTCACATGTCCCTTTGGAACCTTCGCTTATCGTCGCTTAGCTTTTGGTCTAACCACTGCCCCCGCCACCTTCCAAAGGTGCATGATGAGCATCTTTTCTGACATGGTAGGAGACTTCTTAGAGATTTTCATAGATGACTTTTCCATCTTTGGTTCGTCTTTTCATCAATGCCTAAATCATCTCGAGTTAGTCTTAAAAAGATGTAAAGAAACCAACCTCGTTCTTAATTGGGAAAAATGTCATTTCATGGTTAAGGAAGGAATCGTTCTTGGTCATAAAATTTCTGAAAAGGGGATCGAGGTAGATAAATCCAAAGTTGACCTCATTGCTAATCTACCCCCACCAAAATCGGTCAAAGGGATTCGCTCCTTTTTAGGACATGCGGGTTTTTATAGACGTTTCATTAAAGACTTTAGCAAAAAGGCTAGACCCTTGACCACTATTCTTGGCAAAGATGTCAAATTCGAGTTCAATAGTGTTTGTTTACAATCTTTTGAACATCTTAAGAAGGAATTGATCTCGGCCCCGATAATCAAGTCTCCCGATTGGAGTCAACCTTTCGAGTTAATGTGTGATGCATCCGATTATGCATTAGGGGCGGTTCTAGGACAACGAGTCAATAAGATACCTCATGTCATATACTACGCTAGTAAGACCTTAAATGATGCGCAACTTAATTATTCTACCATCGAAAAGGAGCTTCTAGCCGTAGTCTTTCCCCTCGAGAAGTTTAGGTCTTATCTTATTGGTTCGAAAATCATTGTATACACCGATCATTCCGCCCTTCGATATCTCTTCTCTAAGAAAGACTCTAACGCCCGATTGATTAGGTGGATCTTGTTGCTCCAAGAGTTTGACCTAGAGATAAGGGATAAGAAGGGGTCCGAAAATGTCGTTGCCGATCACCTTTCTCGCTTAGTGGTGGAGTCAACCACTGACTTGCCCTTGAATGAATCTTTTCCCGATGAACAACTTCTTTCTATCTCTACTTCTCCTTGGTTCACCGACATTGTCAATTACCTTGCAACCGGCAATATTCCCTCTCATTGGTCTACACAAGATAGATCAAAAATTTTCTCTCAAGTCAAACACTTCTTTTGGGACGACCCGTATCTCTTTAAATATTGTCCCGATCAAATCATTTTGAGGTGCGTCCCAAACCATGAGTTTAGAAGTATACTCTCCTTTTGTCATGATCGAGCTTGTGGAGGTCATTTTAGTGCTAAGAAAACAGCGGCTAAAATCCTCCAAAGCGGTTTTTATTGGCCTAGTTTGTTCAAGGATGCTGCTGAATTTTCTGCCGCTTGTAGTAGATGTCAACACTTAGGAAAGATCACTAGGAGAAATATCATGCCAATGAGTCCCATATTAATCATTGAGATTTTTGATGTGTGGGGCATAGATTTTACGGGTCCCTTTCCTAGCTCTTTTGGCAACCTCTACATTCTCTTAGCGGTTGATTATGTATCTAAGTGGGTAGAAGCCATACCAACTAAGTCCAATGATAACAAGGTCGTTCTTAAATTCTTAAAAGAGAATATTTTTTCTCGATTTGGCACACCTAGGGCTATCATTAGTGACCAAGGTAAGCACTTCAAAAATAATCGATTTGAGTCCCTTTTGAAAAAGTACTCAATTACTCATAGGTTGGCTACCCCTTATCATCCTCAAACTAGTGGTCAAGTTGAAGTCTCGAATAGGCAAATCAAACAAATTTTAGAAAAGACTGTCAACTCGAATAGGAAGTATTGGTCCATCAAATTGATAGATGCCTTATGGGCCTATCAGACCGCTTTTAAGACTGTTTTGGGCGTGTCCCCTTACAGAATTGTGTTTGGCAAGGCTTGTCACTTGCCCGTTGAACTAGAGCATAGGGCTATGTGGGCCATTAGAGAATTGAACTTTGACTTACCAACTACCGGTAGTCATAGAAAGTTGCAACTATCGGAACTAGAGGAATTAAGAAATGAGGCCTATGAAAATGCTAAAATCTATAAAGAAAGAACTAAGCTTTTTCATGATAAATCCATTTTGAGAAAATCATTTTCTCCGGGTCAAAAAGTTCTTTTATACAATTCTAGGCTTCATTTATTTCCCGGGAAATTAAGATCTAGGTGAGAAGGTCCTTACATTGTTAGGACCGTTTTTCCTCACGGTGTTGTTGAAATTGAAAATCCTAAAAATGGTGATATGTTTAAAGTTAATGGACAAAGACTCAAACCATTTTTAGAGATGCCATTTGATCCCGAGGATGAGGTCACCCACCTCATCGATCCATGATTCAAGTAAGTTTATTCAGTAGGTAAATTCTCTTTCATCCCTTATCAGGTGTTATCTCATCATTCTCCTTTACTCATTGCTCTTGCATTTGCATACATTGAGGACAATGCATGATCTAGGTATGGGGGAGGGTTTTTAGTGTAAATATATAAATTTGAAAAATCCAAAAAAATTAAAAAAATCAAAAAAATCAAAAAGAGTTCTTTTTCTTGTTTTTTTTAATTGATTACTAGTTGCTTGATGCACCCTTGCATGCTATGATAATCTTATGATCCATTAGCTTTTGCTTGAGAAGTGATTTGCTAAAGTTTTTGTCCACACACTTACACTAGCAAGGT
Organism: Kitagawia praeruptora; assembly: GCA_037693485.1. Taxonomy (NCBI): domain Eukaryota; kingdom Viridiplantae; phylum Streptophyta; class Magnoliopsida; order Apiales; family Apiaceae; genus Kitagawia; species Kitagawia praeruptora. The sequence goes on from CM075350.1 coordinate 35,845,924, forward strand.
GAAGCTAGTAGACTTATTTGAATTGTGCATGAAATTAGAAGGTCATGATTAGGTGTAAGATGATTTGGTCTTTATGCTTTGAGTACAAGTAGGTGCATTGAGGAAACCATTTCTTGAGATTGATTATGTTTTACTACACCAAATGAGATTTTGAGCCTATATGCACATCTTTTGCATTTATATTCTTTTGCTTGAGTGTCCACTTGTCATTTGCATTGCTAGCACTTGTTTGAATTCTATCCTGAAATGCATGACATTAATTGATGATAAAATGATAAAGGCATTTAGGAATAACCTATATTTCCAAAAATATCCACACCATGCTTACATGATCAATTAGTTAACCCTTTGAGCTTAATCAAATTCTTTCGGTGACACACCACATTATTCTCCTAAGACCTTTTTCTTGTACAGCCTTACGTATTCTTGAGCCCAATTTGTCAAAGGCTAGTAGGAACTTTGTGGAGCAATAAGGTGTGTGAAAAGGGTTTACTTTTGTTCATAACTATTGATGAAATATTTGTTGTTACCTTGGTAGTCGATTTTCAAATCAAATCTAAAGGAGGATTATTGTTACATTTATCGTAGCTCTCATAAAATAGAAAAAAAAATGAAAAAAAAAATATTTAAAAAAAAATTCTTAAAAAATTACATATGAGAGCATACTTATGTTTTTTGTAATCCTCTTTCATTACGACTAGTCAAGGCTTTTTGTTGAAATATAAAAAATAGAATTGTGTGGGGAGGTGTTGTGCATGATATTCATGGTGACTACTAGCTTTTGACACTTCACCTTATTTTGGCCTTTCTTGACATACCTTGTCCCTAGCCCCATTACAACCCTAATAAAGACCTTTTGATTGTCATTATTAATGTATGTTGTGATTCAAGTTGGGATGATACCAAGTGTCAAGCATGTATGTGATTTTGTTGGAATTGAGTGATACACTTACCCTTGTTCTTGAGTGAATATTCTTTTGTGAGTGAAAGGTGAGGTATTGCTTGTTTGTTTTTTTGCATAAGAGATCTCAAGTTTTGACTCTGAGGTGTGCTCTTGTAGTCTTAGCATGGTTACCAATAATTTTTGCATTTGACATGAACTTAGAATCACTCTTGCATGTTCTTTGAGTAGACTATGTGAATCCTTGCACTTTCCACACCAAGACTTTACAAACTCATTTTGATTCTTAAGTTGATGTGTCATGAGAGGACATGTATGTGTGGTGTGCATTGCCATGTGATCTTTTATACAAACTAGATGGATTTTGTGGGTGCATTCACTATAGGCCCTCACGAGACCTCACTCGTCCACTAGGGCTGCCTAGGGGTTTAAAGGGCTTGTTGCATATGCCAAATGCAACCGTCACACCTACGAAAAGGAGTACAGGACTTTTTATCTATATTTTCTTTTTGTTTTTGTTTTACTCGTGGACGAGCAAAAGATAGGTATGGGGGCATTTGATAAGTGCATATTTTTGCATATTTTTATTACCTATTTATAGCTTGAACTCGTATTTTAATAATTTATTTTGTTGCATTTCAGGAAATTCGTAAATAAATAAAGAGATGACAAAATAAAGAAATAAAGAGCAAGGAAGGGAAAAAGAGGAAGAAAAAGGACCAAAAAGAAAAAAGGAAAAGAATTAGGAGCTTGGAGCAAAAGGAATATCTCAAGACAAGTGGAAGGTGGAGATCATCCCAACACACTAAAAATGTGTATGGCCAAGATCCACTCTACCAAAACTTAATGGGGAAGGAATCTTTTACTGGCTAGGATTATACCACCACACACCCCAAATGTATGGTGGAGATTAACCCACACCCCCCCTACACCCTAATTCTCATCCTATAAATACCCCCTCATTCCCCTTGTATTTAACAACTTAGATTTTAGGGTAGTTTTAGTGTAGCTTTATTTTCTTGTTTTCTAGTTTTAAATCTTGTAAACACTCTCTTTTAAATTAATGCAAATTTTTATTTCTTGTCTTGCTCTTTCATTATTGTTGCCTTGTTTCGTTATGTTCGTAATTCCGTTCAGTGGATAAAGTAGCGAAATGCTAACCACTAGGGGTTGAGAATAACGAAATTTAATTTCTTGTTCTTAGTTTATAAATCATAGTTGTGCCCCTTTAAATTTCCATTTTATTGTGTGTTTCATAATTTTAATTGTAGATCTAAATTTTTAATTTTATGTATTAGTATAAATATAAAAAAAATCGCAAAAATAGTAGTGTTAAATTTTATTACGTATTTTCCTGCTCTAATTCGTTTAATTCGAAGCACTCTTAAATCTCCCATGTTTTGTAGCTTAATTTGTAGATTACCATATCCCCTGTTTTCTTTCATTTTCTTCAAAACCACAAACCCAGTTCATCTTAACCCATCTCTCTCTCTCTCTCTCTCCTTCCCCTCTCTCTCTCTCTCTCTCTCTCTCTTTCCCCACACAAACCCATGACTAGCCCCTTCTCCTCTTTTTCTTTCAAACAACCCTTTTTGTTTTCTTGTTTGAATTTTGGTCGAATTCGTTATGTATAGTTTGTCTCCGAGTTACTGTTTGTTCACCGCTTTGTGTAGTTTGTTTTCTGCATTTCTGAGTTTGGCCGTCGAAAATGGGTTTCTGAGTTCGTGTGCTGGTTTTATGTGATGAGTCGCTGATTTGCTCGGTTCCGTTTGTTCTTTGCCAAGTTGTCGCAGTTAGCTGGTTGTTCAGTTCTGTTTAGTTGCTTGAGTCGCCGAGTTGCTGTCTTCGATTTGTTTATTTAGCTGTTAACTAACGATTGGGAGTTGTTAAGTTGTAATCTTTATGTTGGATTTTTAGTGATAAACTAGTGATTAATCTGCTGTGTTTGAGTTTTTCTTTAGTGATTTGAATATTACTGTTTCGTTTTGGTTCCAAGTTGAGTCAATTGTTTTTGTGTTTGCTGTTTGCCGAGTGTGCTGCGTTTTCTGAGTTGCTGCTGAATTGTCTCGAATTGTAGGATAAAGTAGTCAGCTTGTTTTCTTCTCTTTTCGTTGCAAGTGCTTGTATTTCTGCTAGTCGAGTGGCTGTTGTTCGAGTTGTAGTTGTTTAGACGAGTCTTTGAGTCCAGATTGTAATTAGAGCTCTGTTCGAGTTTTCTGTTTTCCTAATCGATCCTGGGTTCTTTGTTTTTGCTGGTTTTCTGCTGGTTTAAAATTAGAAGTGGATTTTATTCTGTTTTGATTTTCTGTTGCTGTGTAGTTAAGTTTTGCACAATAGTTCTTTACCGAGTTGTCATGTCTAGTGTTAGTGAGTTATGTTGAGTCGCTTATTGAGTTTTAATGGTCGAGTTGTTGTTTGTTCTTCACTATGTTATTGAGTTGTTCTATGCTGCGTTTTTACGAGTTTTTTTGATGAGTTTTTTTTTTTCGTAGTTGAGTTCTTGTCGAGTTCTGTATTGCGTATTGCCGATTTACTGTTAAGACTGATTGATCGAATGGTGCTTTGGATTTAACGAGTTGAGTTTATTTGATACTAGAGTTATGCTGGTTGAATTTTGATTTAATTCGATATCCTTGTGTTGATTGCTTTTTGGCTAGTCTAATTTACGAAGCATTAATGTCAAAATTTTCCCTAAAATTTCATGTTCATAATGTTTGTTCTTTTCATTTTAAATTAATTAGTTTAAAATAGATTCCCATTCAGTAATTAAATAGTAAAAACCAAATTTTCTAAACTCAAATTTGTTCTAACTCGATTTAATTAAAAATTAAGGATTTGCGAATAACTTAGTCCTGTGGACGAATCATAAATACTAAAACGAGATCGTGCGCTTGCGATAATTTAATTCTTAATTTTTAGCACATCAAACGTAATATATTTTTTTAAAATCTTTTTTCTATGATCCAACCGAACAGATGATGTTATATATTGAATATATTGATGTGCAAAAGAAAATCAAAATATTTAAAATTATTCTCGTATGAGTTTATAATATAAATATTCCAAAACTACTACTCCTTCTAACTAGTCTCATCCCGATTGAACGTACTCTATTTTTTAAAAATCTTTTTTCGATGATCCAACCATACGGATGATATTATATATGGAATATAGTGATGTGAAAAAAATATTAAAAAATATCAAATTACTTTTGTTTGATATTTTAATGGTCAACTATCAAAAGTACTATTTGGTCAAACTAGTTTAATTTTGGAATAACTCCGTATTAAATTCTTTTTTCGATGATCCAACCGTGTAGATGATAATCTATATTGAATATATTGATGTGCAAAAAATTGAAATATTTAATATTATTCTTGTATGAGTTTATAATAAAAACTCACCAAAAGTACTACGTTTTCTAACTAGTCTCATCCGATTGAACGCAATATTTTTTTTTAAATCTTTATTGGATGATCAAACAATACGGATGATGTTATATATTAATTTTAGTGATTCGCAAAAAAAATTAAAATATTTAAATTTATTCTCATATAAGTTTATAATATAAATCCTCCAAAGATACTATTTTAAAAATATCAACCCTCTAAAATGATTAACATATTTTTATATTATTTCAAAAATATCACATACCCAAATTTCATTACCCTTCATTCCCCTTTATTCAATAATTCATTTTACCCCTTAGTCTAAAATTTGGTTTCCGCCCATTCTTCCCCCCATTTTGTGTGACCTAAAACATAAAACACTACTACTCCACAAACACAAACATACACACTACGGCGGCTAAGAGCATCTCCAATGGTAAAACCTGTTAGTTAAATTCATGTATGTGTCACCTACATGGCATCTATGTGGCACATTTTAGATATTAGTTAAAAATTTAATACTCCAACCATTATCCCTTAGCAAAAAAATATAGATAACTAAAATTGGGCTAGCTACATTTGTAAAACCTCTAAATCTATTAGGTATAATTTTAGATAATATAATTATACATAATACCATTGGAGTAAACCTATAACCTCTTAGCTATAATTTTAGATAATTATCAATATATTATATTATAGCTAACAAATATACATAACACCCTTGGAGATGCACTAAAAACTATACACAGCCTATGGACGGCTCACCGTCTCTCTCTCTCTCTCACCTCACCTTTCTCTCCGGCCTCACCCCTTCTCTCTCTTTCTCTCTCTCTCCGGCCTCACCCTCCCATCTTAAAACAAAAATTCTATAAATCTCATCTTCTCGATCCTCTACAACCCAATTGAATTTGGGTAAATGTTGTTGATGTTTGTAGGGATAAAGTGATGCTTGTGAAATTCAAGGCAATGAAAAATCCGAGAAGTGCTTTGTGCAAGACTGCTATAATGGCTGCATCGGATATTTCAAGTCTTATGGTGATAAGTGGCTTGATGACACCACTTCTGATGATTTTATTGTTTTTACTTTCCTGGTTTCTCAGTGCTGGTTAGTCAACTTCTTGATTCTCTTTATTGTTTCATCTCATCTAAAAAATATGCCTATTTTCATTTATATGTATATACCTCTCTGAGTTTAAATTCTTGTATTTGCGGCTTGTTGTTTGTAAGATCTGCTTTGCATTTTAGGTGTTATTATCTGTACCTGGCGAGCTAGCTGGTCTTTATGAAGCTTGGTCAAGACATGGACGATTGCCTTTGAAGACTCTGTTCCAGCCAGCCATCAAACTTAACAAAGATGGATTTATGATTGCTCCGTATCTTGGCAAAGAAGAGGTAGAGGATAAAGACGAGGTTCCATATGGCTATGGTTTCTTTCATCTTGTGTTTGTCACTAGTGCCATGTACTTTGCAATGCTATTAATTAGTTGGAATACTCATCAGGTCGCTGCAAAGTAAGTCCTCGAATCTCGCAGATTAGTTCTAATAGATGGGTTTAAAACACTTACAGCCTACTGATGCATTAGATCGATCATCATGATGACAGGTAAAACTATCCTCTGCAACTCAATTGAATTCTGTAAAACTATCCTCGTAGTTTGGTATAATTACTCTCTGTTGTGGTTGGTACTGGGCCCAGCTGGCTAAGCTGGTTCTTCTTGTTAATTATCTTGGTTGTGATAGTTGGTACCTTATACATTGGGTATGTATGTATGAAATAGTATTGATTGTTGTTCTGTTGTGTTTGTGTATGGAACCCATCTATGTCCTCCTAATTGTTGTAGTTTCAAAACCAGCCTCTTTAGGAAAAATGTTAACTTAAACACACTAAACAAAAATTTATCATGGATGTAGTCACTGCATAATAATTACATAAAATGATTATAGTCTGGTTTACTAATGATAGATGTCATATTTCACTGTTAACAGAAGGTGGTGGATTTTTGCAAATCTCATTTGGTTATTAACAGAGTGGCTTTCTGTGATCCCAGACTGGAGCTCATTATCAATGATGCAAGGTATATACATTTTCCTCCATGTCACACCTAATAGTATATGTAGATACATGTATGTAAACAACATGGTTGTGTTTGTGGCAGGGCTGAGCTTGAGAGAAGAGAAGAAAGTTATGATGTGATCATAGGGGATCTGGATGACCCTATAGAAGGAGGTGTTGAGTATACAACAACGAAAGCAAAACTCAAAGCGAATAAACAAGAACAAGAAAATAAACGACAATCACACAAGACAAAGATTTACGTGGTTCGGAAATTCCTACTCCACAAGCCGCACTAATTTTGTATTGATCTCTCACAATTTGTTGTGTTGTTGTGTTACAATTACATGAGTATTTATAAGAGAAGAAACTGGGCCTAAACCAATCAGAGTCTAATTCTGAAATTCCTAACTCTAATCCTAACTCTAATTAGAGTCCAATTCTGGAATTCCCAAGTCAAATCAGAATCCAATTCTGAATCCTAATAGACTCCACAAACCCAACAATCTCCCACTTGGAGTCTGACCACATCTTCACTTCACTCTTGTAAATCTAGTAACACCATCCTTCGATCAATAACTCTAACTAGTGCAGCGCCTACTCATCAATCAGTTCTGAAGGCCAGTTGAAGCTATGCAAAGCTTCAACTTTTCATTAGTAACCACCTTAGTCAACATATCTGCAGGATTCTTTGAACCAAGGATTTTCTTCAAGGACAAAGTACCATTGCTAATCAACTCTCTTGTAAAGTGATATCTCAGCTGAATATGCTTCATCCTAGCATGAAACACATGATTCTTCGCAAGATGAATAGCACTCTGACTGTCACTATACAAAGCACTGTCCGCCTGTTTCTTGCCCAACTCCTCAAGAAAATTCTTCAACCAAATCATCTCCTTGCTAGCTTCAGAGATAGCCATATATTCTGCTTCTGTGGTTGAAAGAGCAACACTCTTTTGAAGTCGAGACATCCAACTAACTGCTGTGCCACCCAAAGTGAAAATTTATCCCGTAGTACTTTTTCTTGTATCCAAACATCCACCTAAATCTGCATCAGAGAACCCTTCCAAGATAACATCTTTCTTGCTGAAACATAATGCAACCTTGGATGTGCCTTTCAAGTAGCGCAACAACCACTTGACTGCTTCCCAATGTTCTCTTCCTGGATTAGACATGAACCTGCTAACAACTCCCACTGCATGAGCAATATCTGGCCTTGTACACACCATAGCATACATCAAAATGCCAACTGCAGATGCATATGGAACTTTAGCCATATCTTTCTTGCCTTCATCCGTTTTAGGTGACTTCTTCGTGAGATTAAAGTGAGTCGCCAACGGTGTACTTCTGGTCTTCGCATCCTGGACACTGAATTTCTGCAACAATTTCTCAATATACTTCTCTTGAGATAATTTTAAAGTACCTTCAGATCTATCCCTTATGATGCTCATACCAAGTATCTATTTTGCTGCACCCATATCCTTCATCTCAAACTCCTCAGACATCTGTCTCTTTAACCTGTTGATTTCCCTCATGTTTGATCCTGCTATCAACATGTCATCAACATACAACAACAATATGATATAAGATGAATCAAACTGTTTAAAATAGCAACAATGATCCATAGCACTTCTCGTGTACCCATTCTTCATCATAAAGCTGTCAAACTTCAAGTACCACTGTCTTGGTGCTTGCTTCAAACCATACAAGCTTTTTATAAGTTTGCAAACAAGGTTTTCTTTCCCAGCTACCTGAAATCCCTCTGGCTGTACCATGTAGATGTCTTCCTCAAGATCACCATGTAAGAACGCGGTCTTAACATCTAGTTGCTCTAGATGTAACTCCTCTGCAGCCACAATACTTAGCACAATTCTAACAGTAGTCATCTTAACAACCGGAGAAAATATATCAGTATAGTCATTACCCTTTTTCTGTTGATAACCCTTGACTACTAACCTCGCCTTGTATCTCTTGCTTCCATCAGGTTCTTCTTTGATCCGGAACACCCTGTTAACTCGAATAACTTGTAGAAGGGGGGGTTGAATACAAGTTATATAATCGTGTCTGATTTTTACTTGATTATATGAACAAGAATGAACGAATGAATCAAACTCTGTTTGTATTAATAAGATCAAATACAAACTCTACCAAAGGTGTACAATACCTTTAGCAGCTGCTAACAATACAAATCTCTCTCTCTGTTTGTACTTTCGTATACTTACGATTACAAACCTCATGAACTCTTTTTACAATGATATAGAGAGAGTATTTATAATGCTACCTATCAACTAATAACAGAAAGATATAATCTATACATGACAATGTTCTGCCGTCCAGTTGATAGTTTCCATCAATAGAAAACTCTTTCCTTCATAATATCTTCTTGCTTGTTCTTCAAACAACGATCCTGTTTTATAGCACTTGCCAGTTTCTGTAACGTCCATAATGACATCATCAGTAACACGACTGATATCAGGATTTCATCTTACATCAGTATCTGATTATCATCAGTATCAGACCGTCATCAGGATTTGCTCTTTGTTCCTGACATGTAGTCTCCGATACATTGTTCATTCCTGACTAAACTGTACAGATAACTGTCTTACACATAAATCCTATATATAGTGCTAAATCCTTTATAAGATCAGGATTATAAGAAGTATAATGTGTAAATTCTATTCTTAACATCACAACTTATGAATTATTCCTAACAATCTCCCCCTATTTATGCTTTAAAATCTGAAGCATAAATCTAAGTTGTTGATGTCAAAACATATAACAATACAACCAGAATAGAATTTATGAATGTAGAATTATGAAGTTAAGTACCTCCTTCCCAGATGTAGACGTTTATCTAGTACTTAGAAGAAAGAATTTTAACTATTAATGCTGCTCTTCCTTTACCACTTCCTAGCTAAGATTCACCACTGTCACTCCTAGTTCTTCTTTTTTACTTCCCTTTGTCTGCTCTTTATCTCCCCCAGTCTGGTGTTGTTGTTGTTGTTGTCTTTGAATTGTCTTTATCTCCCCCTTTTTGACATCAGCAACATTAATTCCAAGAGATTCAGAAACAGAACAAATGATATTCATCAGAACTGCTTGATTTTCCATAATTGTGACTTGGTTATCTTCAAGTGATTGAAGTCTTGTTTGCATAGCAATTTGAGAATTCTGAATATCTTTCAAAATATCAGAATGAACTTCAATGTTGGAAGTGCTTCTAGTATCTTCAGAATCAGAATCAGAAAGAACTGTATCTTTAAGTCTTGTAGAAGAAGTTGCTTGTGTTGTATGATATTCAAGTAATAAAACCTGATTAGAAGTATCAACATCTTCATCTTTCTGATCTAGAACTGAAACATGATCATCATCTCCTTCACCAGTATTCTGTGTAATTACATCTTCAAATCCTGACTCCTCCTTAGAGTGATCAGAGACTGTAGATGTCTCAATTCTAGCTGATATTGGAAGTACATACAAAGGAACACTAGGATCATTAGGAACTTCATCTGGTACATATGTATCAAGAGATTGCTTTATCCTGGCACCTCTTCTGTTAATGATTCCTGCAAGCCGCTCCTTTTGCTTCTGAGCTTTAACTTCTGGCTTTGCATTGTGATGTGCTAGGTCATTCTTCTGATACATTTTGATGAATGAATAAGTACCAGTATCCATACCTAAATTTTCAGACCAAGATTCAGGAAAAACCTGATCCCAGAAATCAAACGATGGTTTCCTAATTTTCTCTCCCTCACTATGGAGTTGATCATCCATACCCTCATTCTCACTTTGACTTACTAAAGTCAACACTCTTTCTACCTCACCTTTTGCCTGGTCAGGAGCCAGCCTCTCAGTTTGTGGATCTAAGTCCATCTTTTCAAGTGTATCACTCAAATTTGGATAAGTGCTCTCATGACCTACAGAAAAATAGGGTTTAGAAGGAGTTTTTATACCTGAACTCACATGGAGAGAGGGTTCCTCATTTGACAAGGGGCTTGAGGTTTTCTCCAAGGAGTGAGCTGCTATAGTCTCTGAACCCTTACAATCATCTTCTTTCCTTCCAGAGACTACAGGCTCCAGTATACCACTTTCAGGTTCTTTACTAGACTCTGATGTCTTCAGTAATACTTCATTAGACACCATAGTTAGTACATCACCGTCTTTAAGTGTTATTTGTTGAGACTCACCCTCAAGGTGGATAGACTCTGACTGAACAAAATTTGTTTGATCTTCAGAAAAATCAACCAAAGTCATTCCTCCCATATCATAGGGTATCTCACTTGCATTCTCAGTCATCACAGAAGTCCTTTCAACATCAGCTATCACAGCTCCTGAGTCATCCAACCTCTGACTAGATGGTTCTTGTGTTGCAGTGACTGTGATCTGATCTTTCCTACTATTCACCACTGGTGCAATAGTATCTTCTGTTGACTGTATTCCTCTATCTACTTCCTCCAGTTGTTCACCTTGAGCTAAAGTATCTTCAATAAAGACACCCTTGTCAAATAAATATGCATGAAGTGATTGAAGTGCAACATGCTTCGAGAGTCCAAATTTCTTGACTAATTGTCTTCTGACAGATACATAGAAATACATCTTCATTAAGTCAAGTCTTTGATGTAGAAGTCCATATTCATCTGGAAATAAAAGTTTTGGTACTCTTTCAACCAAAAAATCTAGAACAGGCCTTGACAACTTCACTTTGAGAGAAATTAGTCCCATAGCTAGTCTGTATGATAATGTAGTTTCCCATGAAGAATCAATATCCAGATCTCTATGGTCATTTGCTGACTTGATTGTAGCTTCATTTGTAGAGACCTGCATGATATTAGTTGGACTAGACTCTGTGTGTGTAGGTGACAATTGGATCTTTCTCCTTGTTCTTCTGGTATAATGAGCAAAAGATTTATCCTGAGAAGACTCAAGAGGTGTAGACACAGAAGTGATCTTGGGATGAGATCTTTGTTCAATAGACACAGTCTTATGAGAGACAGTATCTAGTAACTGTTTTCCCTTTTTAAGAACTACAGCCTTTTGGGAGACTGCAGCCTGGTTGTGGCTAGGTTTTTCATCTCTATGTGCTAACAAAGAAAGTTGAATTGCAGCCTTCAATTCCGCTCTCTCAGCAAGAGTTAAATTATCATCATCTTCACTAGAATTACTACTACTTGACACAACAAATCTTCTCTTCCTTACAACTGATGTCTTTTGAGAAACACCAGAGGTTGGTTTCTTTGAAACAATAGGCTGTGGATCAAAATTTGGTTCTTGAATTGTTTCAGAGACTATAATGTTTTGAGCTACTTGGGTAGACACAGGTGGGTTCTCCTCAAATTGAGATTCCTGAGCCATTTCACCACAAAAGAAAGAAGAATTGTAGAAAGTAGGAAGATGAGTTTTAAGAATTACCTGAACATGATGTGGATAATGAATGTAAGAACCCAGATTTTTGGGTAGAATTAAAACTTTTTATTATGTAATAATATAGGAATGAATAGTGGTTATGACTGTGATGTAACGACTGTCTATTTAATGAATGGAATGGATTTGGATTCAATTATTATATGTCATGCAAAATACCTTTGGTTGACAACATAGATAAGAATGATCTATCTCCTAAGAATATGAGAAGATTACTCCAAGTAAGATTATTCTTGTGTCATCCAAATCAATATCTATTATAAGCCCAGCGGTTCCGTAAAAAGGTTAAGGAACACTCGAGGGTGAACCATGTTCATTTTCCTAATTATAGGAATTAAATAAAAATAAGTGATGAATAGTGATTTTGGTGGAATTTGGAATATTATTATAATAATGTTATACCCGGTATTCGGAACGGATTTCTGAGTTCGTATTAGTGATCCAGGAGGAAAATAAGTGTATGTAAAAGCTGTCGGATTCAGAAAATTAGCACTTTTATTTTCTCCGAGAATTCCCTGGACACTGCAAGACTTAAGGATTTATAAAAGGGATTTAAGGAATTTAAATTCGAGAAGTATTAAGAAAGATGAGGAATAGTATTATAAATATTAAGAAGGTTTTCGGTAAAACCCTAACTAGAAACGAATGAGTTATTCCCTCGAACGATCAACGAATTAAGCAATAAACGAGCAAAGAATCAAGCAGAGAGCCAAGATACATATATATGCAAGTGGAGGGAACCAAGGAACTAAGCTAGTTACATAAAATAACTAGAAACACTTGAAGCAACCAAGTACTTAGCAAATCCAACCAAGATGCAAGATATTTCACTTGCATGCAACTTGTCCACTTGATCAAATACATCACCCAATGCATCACACCTTTAATAAAGGTTCTTTATGCTAGATATTATCTTAAAACACTACAATAATTCATTTATCACACAAACCAAGCAAAAGATCAAGCAACCAACTCCAAACTCTCTCAAAAATAGCCATTCGGCTTTTGTGAGAATTTAAAAATCAAAACCCTACTTGCAACCATCATTTTATCTCCAAACTTTTATGGTGAGACTTACATTTCATATAAATGATCTCCTCAAAATCCTAGCTTCAATCTCTTCTTTTTCCATTTTCAAAAAAATCATTAAAGATGAGGGTGAATAGTGATTTTCAAGAACAAATTCTTGGATCTTGATTTTTTTGGATGATCTAAGCTTGGTTAAGGGTATACAAGGACTATACAAGGCTTAGCAAGGTCTCACACACATCATGGAAGGTATATATCACCAAAACCCTAGCTTGTAATTTGAGATTTATGATTGTCTTGATTGGGTTTAGATTAGTATGATATTGATGATGATTATAAGCATGATTATGTAGTTAGTTATGTGATTTAAGAAGCATGTTGATAGTGGTGGTAAAATCAGTAGCTATTGGACTTATGAGATGAGTTATATGATGATAAGTTGTTTAGATGCCCGGGGTGGCTTGGTTGGATTGATTCGAGTTTTGGAAATGTCCGAGTTATAGCCGTCGTAATGCCCGATTTTCGTTTAACCTTAAGTAACCGTGCATCACAGTAGCTTTAACTCACTGTTAAGCTTCCATTTCTGCCATGATAAGCTAGATTATGTTATAAGCTTCGTTTTGATATAAAGATCGTATGAAATGGACTTACGGTTTAGGAGTTATGATTAAATTCGTAAAAGAGGTTCGAAACCGTAACTGAAAGTTCGTAATTGAAATTGATTCCCTTAAATGTCGTTTAATCAGTGGCGAATCTTATTAATTAAATATTAGAGGTAAAAAGGAAGGTGTGGGAGAAAACCACATGTCGAATGGATCGTTTTCCGATTTTATAAAAATGTTTGAATCGAGGTTAAACGCGAACGAACCCCTTAAAGGTATGACTTTGGTTATAACTTAGAAAACGGGCGATAACACTCGAGGTATAATCTTGATTCGTAAACGACCAACCTTAGAACTTATACGACTTAAGTATATACCAAGTATAAGCATGATGACATGTCTTGATAACGAACGAATGTCGGATCGTATCGGTGATAAAAAGAGTTACACTAAAAGAGACGTAACGAGATAACTCGAAAACATGTTTCGATTTAAGTGGAGTTTATACTTAGCCTTTTAATAAGCGTTAAGTGGTTAATCTTAAATATTCTGATTGTTTATAGATTGTCGAGCTGACCCGGGACACATTACCCCTACCCGCACTCGATTCTCAGGCAAGTTTCCAATACTTGGAACTGTTGTTGTGATAATATATATATGATGATTGTTGTATACATATGCCATAGCATGCATGCCTACTTTCAAGTTATATTGCAATACTTGTTCCCTGAATTGATATTGGCTTATAGACTAGATACGATATATCAGTATAAGCCGGATTTTTGGTTAAGACCCTTAGTAAAGGGCATGTGATATTCATTCTTTAAATGTAAACCGGGAGTCGGTATTTTGAGATATAGACGTAGTCTTGGAAACCCGGAGGGATTCCAACGACAGATTAGTATTCCTTTTGAGGAATGTTATTATTAAACATTAATTATATTTCCATAAAGTATTAATTACTTGGAAATCTTTCGAGAAATGTTATTGGAGTATTATCTCAGTCGAGAAATATTAAATGAATATTATTTCGAATATTCATTTAGAGTTTGATTATTTCATGAATATTATTTCAAGATTCATTTAGAATATTGTTTATTAAATGAATATTACTTTCGAATATTCATTTAAGGTTTTATCTATTCAATGAATATTACTTTAAGATATTCCTTTGAAATTCTAATTACTTAAGGAACATTATTTCAAATATTCCTTGAGAGTATTGATTACTAAATGAATATTATTTGGATATTCATTTAGAATAGTATTTATTAAATGAATATTATTTGGATATTCATTTAGAATAGTATTTATTAAATGAATATTATTTGGATATTCATTTAGAATAGTATTTATTAAATGAATATTATTTGGATATTCATTTAAGGTTTTATTTACTTAATGAATATTATTTTAAAATATTCAGTTGAAGTTCTAATTACTTATGGAATATTGTTTTGAATATTTCTTTAAAGTTTTGATTACTAAATGAATATTAATTGGATATTCATTTAGAACACTATTTATTTAATGAATATTATTTTCAAATATTCATTTAAGGTTTGATTTACTTAATGATCATTATTTTAAATATTTATTTGAGTTTATCTATTTATCGAATATCATCTTGAATATTCATTGGAAGTTTTATTTATTTAATGAATATTATTTTGAATATTCATTTAAGAAGAGATTTATTAATAAATAATTTTATATATTCATTCGAGGATTACTTACGAGTAATATTATGATTTAAAAATAGTCCTTAATTATTATTGATTTAATAAATATTCTTGGAATATTTATGTAAATTCTTTTAAATTCTCTTTATAATGATTTATATCATACAAAGATTATCTTTTACCTTCAGATATGGTGTAAAATATTTCAGAGTCTTTTATGACTATTTTATCAAGGGGAGGTTCCTAAAACTCTATTTTATTTAAATCTATCTTAAAAGAAGATTTAAATACTCGCCCAAACTTCCAAAAACATATAAGGGGACCTCACTTGAGAGCTGTTATTTATTTGACTGCCCGGTCATATACTTGCTAAAACTATCTTGTCACTCACATCTTGATTCGTTTAAACATCGATATGAGTCTTTCGGTTACCTCCTCAAAGCTCGAGGGGTAAGATTGATGGAACAAGTTTATATCCATTAACAAGCATCAGCTTGGGAAATATTGGTGAATTTTCCTTTCCAATTAGATACGACTACTTTGTGGAGTCCTATCAACAAGTGTTATACTTGGGGAAAAGGGGAACGAACTTTACGTTTCAGAGTCATGGATGATATTCGAACTAGGAGACGCGTAAGTGGCCGAGTGGCGCCGGTCCAGCAATAGCCCAACCATTGGCTGAGGAGTTCCAGAGGGCGGTAGACAAGTAATTCCGTCGGAGCTACCTTCTACATGTAGAGAACGACTGATGAGATGCATGACATACGACTGATCATCGTAAACGTCAGGGCATCTGGCGCGGCAATGCTCCCGTATTAGTTCATCTTCTAAAAGTGAGAAATTTCTGCAACACTATTGGTGTTGGCAAGGTGAAAAAGTGTTGAAACCGGAATTGCAATATTTTCCTGCAAGTTCCTCTTTTATAATAATTGAGAATATCTTGCTTATCTTTTGCATAGCAGATATTTATTCAAAACAAATATATTTTTGAGTTACCTTGTAACTTCATCTCATACCTTATATTGGTACTACATCGTTAATGCATGGCATATGGTTTCAAAGATATTTTGGACTGTTCAATTATAATTCTGGTGGGCTATTGCTCACCCTTGCTTTATTTATTTATATCACAACAACAGCTAGATCAGATGGCCGCGCAAGGCGCACACAGCGTAAGCAGGTGTCAACCGTCAGAGGTTTACCGCTAAGGTCTTGGCTACCTTTGTTGAGGATGCAACTGCTGGTAGGCTAGTTGTTAGCAATTGAGCCTCAAATGTATTTATATTATGGATCTATTAATGGATGGCAAAGAGTATGTAATTGTATAATTGTAATTCTTTGGGTTGTAAGAACTCAAACTTGTGATTAATAATATTGTTGGTTACTCTGATTTCATCTCTGGGACTATAACGGGTGTGTTTTATGTTGTTGTTTTGGGTCACAAGGTTGTAATTTAAATTATGTTGGTTTTGTGGTTGGATATTGAGACCGTAACGACCATATCCCTGACCCTGGATCTGGGGGTGTTACAGAAATGGTATCAGAGAGAGCGTTATAAATCCCAGAGATGACGTGACGTTAAAACAATAAATTCATTAAGATAATAAGAACTCTTGCCAAGTTCATAGTCAGACTACATAATGTAGTATTGACATATAAAACCCTTATGGGAACCCTAAAGTATCATGATAGTAACTTAGCTCATTCTTGTATCGACTAGTAAGGCGACAGACCTTGGGGATTACGAGTAGTAACATAATGATGCTTGTTTTGATGTTGAAGATCGGAAGATGGATTCGATAGAGCACCCTACTGAGGGCCCGGTTGAGGTCCCAGCAGAAGAAGGAAATATTAATAAGTATAAGGAGTTTACACTTCAGGAAATGAGGGCTATAGCCAGAGAGACTATAAGAGTTAAGGTATAGAGCTCATAAAAGTGAGCATAAAGAACTGAGATATTATTAAGAGAACTAAAGATGCGTATTGGATTCATAGCTGGACTGCTAGATGAAGTACCAGCAAGTAAGATGGATTTGAGGAATTACTCAAGATCTTATGTAAGGATAGATAAGAATCCTTGGAGACTTTCAGATTAATGAGAAAGGAATTAGAATGATGCATGATTATTAAAGACATTGATATAGGACGGGGAGCAGAGTCCCTAGGAACAGTTAAGACATAGGTGGCAAGTGCCATATCATGTGATAAATGAATTAGTGTGAATATTGTTAATGATAATTCGCCATGAGAAGGCAGATTTCATGAGTGATAATTTGTAAAGTCAAACTTAGATTGATGAGGTGGTTGGGTTCAAGGAGACGCCCATTTTATGAATGGATCAACTTAGAAAATAAAGACATTGAACGGTGATGGCATGATTGAATAAAGTATATAAGGAAGTAGTAAGCGAGACGAGGATCTCAGAACCTACAAGAGGGGAAGACCAATGAGTCTGTGACAAACTAGTAATAAGGCTATCGTCAGGAACCAAGTAAAGTCTAATTCAATTCAGTGGAATGATGAACTAGAAACATTAGATGCATGTGATTCAAAGGAATATTAAATTCCTTCTTTTCCTTGAATGGATTATGGTAGTTACCTTAAGTTTATTCTGACACTGAATCATAAATGGATTAGGCAAGGCGAGCAGTGGTTGAGATGTAATCGAGAATGCTTTTAGATGCAACCTGAAAGAACAGGCGTAGGACATGTTCTCGAAATAAGAGTTTTGGCAAAATGAAGTCCAGCAATAGGACACATGATCAATAAGAGTAGTGTTGGTCGGCCCTACCAAGTTAAAGACAGTTTCAAATGAAGATTGGCCAACCACACTGGCAAAGGTGAGAAATTTCATAAAACTCACAAGGTATTACCAAAGATTTGCTCAGGACTTTACAGAAAGTGTAGTCCCGTAACCCGACTTATTATAAGAATAAAAGTTTGAATGGACAAGATAAACGTGAGAAGATCTTCCTGGAGCTAAAAGTAAAGTTGGTGATGACCAGGGTTGGCGTTGCCTAATGGAAGAAGGAAACTTTGGGAGATATTATGATGCAACTCATACAGGTATAGGTCTGCGCTTATGCAGCACGACAGCGTAATTTCGAATACATTTAGACAGCGCAGTTCATCGGATTCGGATGGCCTTGGTAGTGCCAATGTTGAGGAACGACTAACCCCGACGGTAGTGTTCCTTCTGAGACTAGTGGTTAAGAAGACTGGTATTTGGTAGTATCGACTAATAGGATGAATATGTATCGGGAAGATGTGGTAGGTTACTAGTGGGTGAATAGATTAACTGAAATTTTCCCAAATTCTGGAAAGGAATTCAACGAATTTTGGCAAACCTTGTCTTTCTGATTATCAAAAGACGTCATTGAAGAGAGTGGAAACTGGAGCGAACCCTGTGGATTGGGTAAAGTAGCCGCTATACAGGTGGGTAGACATACCCCGATTATTACGATTGATTGTAGAGACAAAATTTTGAAGTTGAGATTGGACGGAAAAAAAAGGGAAATGTAATTAAGAAACAAGCCGGACGGAGAAATTCTGGGATTGACTTAAATGAAAAGGTTGTTATGCCAGAAATGTTAAGCTTTTGTGGCACGTGAAATTGATAAGAGTAACTAGAAGAATAAAAGAAAAGTAAGGTGACCGGAGACGGTACCGAGAAGTCGATTGAGACTTATATGGAGTAAAGTTTTGAAAAGATCAAAAGGTATCAAAGTAGAAGGCAGTATGCCAGTAATTGCTAGAAGAGTAATGCTATTAGCCGACCCCTAAACTCACATATTTTAGCATGGCCAGATGGGGCCAAGCCACTAAGGATTATCAAGTGACTGAACCAGCAATGTAAGGACAAAGCGGGGTGCTTCTAATCAAGTGCCAACCGCGAGGACTTTTGATATAAATTGAATTGAGATACCGAATGATGGATTTTATATATACCATGGACGTATTAGGATTGAGGGTAGCGACCACTGAAACGTTACGAAGATTGCCAAAGTCAGTGCAGTAGGATGCATAAATGTTATATGAAGCTTAGTGTCCTCAAAAAGAGCATTAGGCACTAAGAGATTCACGTTGAACACGACCAATATCTTCCAGAACATCCTTGCTACCATTACCAAGTCCTGTATGAAAGAGCAGATAGACATGTGTTGTCTTTTGGAAGGTCATATAGACTAACATTCGTTTGAAAGAAGAGGTTAGCATTAGTCTACCTATAGAATATCAAGATGAGAATGATTAAAAGAGACCCTTATTAAGGATATATGATTGAATTGCCAAGTACAGGAGATAAGTATTCCTTGAAACTAGAATTGAGCATAGAATGTCCATATATTAAGACGAACCCTGGGGGATGCACAAAGGATAGCACCACCCCTAACAATAGGCACTGTGAAATCAGACGATATAAGTTGAATCGACCAAGGTATCAATAACCTATAAGGATTTGTGGTAAGAGGTAATGTTCTGAACTTCAGAAAGGGAAGTTTGGTAAGGAATGTATGACCTAGTAACAATAAGGCCAGAAGAAGTATGTGTGAAACCATGAGAAAGTATGGATTGAACCAATAAGGTTGAGATTATCCTAAAACAAGAAGGGATTTAAGTAAGGAGATATCCTAGGTATGATTGGGAGTACTGGTAGTAAAGTTCACACTAGAAAGGTGGAAGCAATGACTTTTGGAAAAGACTGATAGATGCTTTCTCTCATTCAGCAGAATTTAAGGGAGAATGCTTCCACCCTGAGTTGGAATAGATCCAGAAAACATTGATCTCAAGAAATTATTATAATCAGGAAAGGCCAACGAGGTGGCCGACACTTTAAGTATAGGGGAGTAAGTATAAATGCTCATACCAAAGACATAGAATGATAATGTAAGGACCTCGATGGTCATAATGTGGTAGAGGAAGTTACATTCCGTCTAATGATTGTGTCAGGATCAACTATAAGAATAGTATAAGTAAAGATTCGATTCCTGATGTTGCCAGTAGCACATTACCGACATTAGGAGGCTCTACGACAGACCAGACCAAATTCCCCAAGAGACTCGCCTTTTCTTTGGAAAGAGAGAGGGGAGGTTAAGTAACAATGAATTGGTAGTAAATGACCAGAAATAGAGAGGGTACAAATACTGATAAGCCAAATGGCACGATGATGAATGACAAGCGAGTTTATGTTGGTGTATTTCTGTGCAAACAAGATAGAGAATTATGAGGTTGGCAAGCGATTAAGCAAACCGCTAAGCTTTTAGTCTTCTACCGGAAGATATATGATTAATAATCTCACCAGCCTGTTCCAGCTGCGATGCTGGAAGCTTTCCTGCAATTTTATCTGCTTCATGTAATATCTACGTCAAGTTCAGGAAGCATTCCCTATGGATAGGGAATAGTGATTATTTTGTTTTCCTAGAGGTTCTTGAATTGACAATGATGAAACCCGTACGTTTAGTTATTCAATCACTGCATAAACGATAAGCGATGGTGATCCTTCTGAGAAATTAGGTGGTAACGACTGTGGAAATGTCGAAGTGAATCTAAGTTAGAGAAATCATCCAGGTTTATTTCGGATGGTATAATTTCTGGATCGACGGGATATTTGAAATGAAGAATTAGGTTATGATGGTTCATAAGATGATTATAGTAGAAATAAAGACAAGAGACTGATAGAGATGGAAATAGAATTGGGAATTAATAAGAGAGTCAGATAGGCAGACTCATGAGAAGCTCCAGTAATGAAGCGAGAAGAGTATGGAATTGGCAAGGTAAGGGTATTGGCCAAAACGGAAAGTTGGAATTAGGAGCATGAATGACATACAAATTGACTCCTTTTAAGTTTGGAAAATCCGAGGAAATATGGAATAGTTTGATTGAGTAATAAAAGAGACTCAGGGAATGAGAAAGTGAAATCTAGATGGTTGAACAAAGGAAAGTTTGACCACAAACGTGCCACGTATATTAAATAAAGGTAACACGCGTTCCCCTAATAAGGTGACGGTGGAGTACAATAACAGAAGTGAATGAGAACTAGATGATAAGATGGATGTGATTGATAAAGAAAAGAATGGGAAATAATTATGGAATGTGAAGCAAGAAATGTTACGAATGGATTGATGAATGGGTTCTTCCTAACGAGCACTCGGATTGACAACCTGATAGTGTTAGAATTATGAGTATGAAAGAGCCAGTGTCGGGGCGTGAAATGTGAGTAATAATAATGTCAAGCGGGAAATCCAAGATTTAACCTGAGAGGTTGAAGGATTTTCCAAAAAGTAAGTGGTGCTAATATCAAGCAAGAGTATAGGTCCATAGAATGATGGACAGAATAGCAGGGACATGTGATATGTGAGATTACGAAAAAGTGGAATTTGATACGAATATGATTATTTCTCTTCTCTAATAAACCTCTATAGTTCAGAGGTAAATTCTAAGTATGATATTTTGACAATCATGAAAACTTTCATATATGATTCTTTGAAATTCGTTCTTTTCTTCTCCCTTATTTATCTTCTTCTAAATTGAGAAGAACACCCCTTTAAGGAGGGGAGGTAATACTACGTGACTCTCTGTCTGTGTGATAGGAGTCTAAGTGGAATGCCATTAATTGTTTAATTGCTTGTCAAGTACTAAAGGCTGGCCCCCTTCTGTACTAGCTACGCAATATAACAAATGTTCATTGATCATATTGATCTCTCAATGAATTCTTCTAATTCTATATATTGAGCGAGATTGCGAAGATTAAAGTGGTCAGGAATTGCAAAATTACGAGTGAGGTTATCTCCGAAATTCGTAGCGCGTTAGTGATACCGAAGTCACTGCACGTACCAATAAGGTTAATAGTATAAGACCGGACAAGAGCGTATACCGGATGATGTGTCATGCGAAAGTATCAAAGAATTGGTAGAACGGATAAAGGGTGTATTGTAACACCAGTACGATGTGCTTTAGAAAGATTGGAATGTGTAAGGGTCGACCAGAGAATTGGAAAGCGAAATAACCAACAAGTACCCAATTGTCTTCTACCTGATTCCGGGACGGAATCCTTTTAAGGAGGGGAGACTGTAAGAACCCAGATTTTTGGGTAGAATTAAAACTTTTTATTATGTAATAATATAGGAATGAATAGTGGTTATGACTGTGATGTAACGACTGTCTATTTAATGAATGGAATGGATTTGGATTCAATTATTATATGTCATGCAGAATACCTTTGGTTGACAACATAGATAAGAATGATCTATCTCCTAAGAATATGAGAAGATTACTCCAAGTAAGATTATTCTTGTGTCATCCAAATCAATATCTATTATAAGCCCAGCGGTTCCGTAAAAAGGTTAAGGAACACTCGAGGGTGAACCAGGTTCATTTTCCTAATTATAGGAATTAAATAAAAATAAGTGATGAATAGTGATTTTGGTGGAATTTGGAATATTATTATAATAATGTTATACCCGGTATTCGGAACGGATTTCTGAGTTCGTATTAGTGATCCAGGAGGAAAATAAGTGTATGTAAAAGCTGTCGGATTCAGAAAATTAGCACTTTTATTTTCTCCGAGAATTCCCTGGACACTGCAAGACTTAAGGATTTATAAAAGGGATTTAAGGAATTTAAATTCGAGAAGTATTAAGAAAGATGAGGAATAGTATTATAAATATTAAGAAGGTTTTCGGTAAAACCCTAACTAGAAACGAATGAGTTATTCCCTCGAACGATCAACGAATTAAGCAATAAACGAGCAAAGAATCAAGCAGAGAGCCAAGATACATATACATGCAAGTGGAGGGAACCAAGGAACTAAGCTAGTTACATAAAATAACTAGAAACACTTGAAGCAACCAAGTACTTAGCAAATCCAACCAAGATGCAAGATATTTCACTTGCATGCAACTTGTCCACTTGATCAAATACATCACCCAATGCATCACACCTTTAATAAAGGTTCTTTATGCTAGATATTATCTTAAAACACTACAATAATTCATTTATCACACAAACCAAGCAAAAGATCAAGCAACCAACTCCAAACTCTCTCAAAAATAGCCATTCGGCTTTTGTGAGAATTCAAAAATCAAAACCCTACTTGCAACCATCATTTGATCTCCAAACTTTTATGGTGAGACTTACATTTCATATAAATGATCTCCTCAAAATCCTAGCTTCAATCTCTTCTTTTTCCATTTTCAAAAAAATCATTAAAGATGAGGGTGAATAGTGATTTTCAAGAACAAATTCTTGGATCTTGATTTTTTTGGATGATCTAAGCTTGGTTAAGGGTATACAAGGACTATACAAGGCTTAGCAAGGTCTCACACACATCATGGAAGGTATATATCACCAAAACCCTAGCTTGTAATTTGAGATTTATGATTGTCTTGATTGGGTTTATATTAGTATGATATTGATGATGATTATAAGCATGATTATGTAGTTAGTTATGTGATTTAAGAAGCATGTTGATAGTGGTGGTAAAATCAGTAGCTATTGGACTTATGAGATGAGTTATATGATGATAAGTTGTTTAGATGCCCGGGGTGGCTTGGTTGGATTGATTCGAGTTTTGGAAATGTCCGAGTTATAGCCGTCGTAATGCCCGATTTTCGTTTAACCTTAAGTAACCGTGCATCACAGTAGCTTTAACTCACTGTTAAGCTTCCATTTCTGCCATGATAAGCTAGATTATGTTATAAGCTTCGTTTTGATATAAAGATCGTATGAAATGGACTTACGGTTTAGGAGTTATGATTAAATTCGTAAAAGAGGTTCGAAACCGTAACTGAAAGTTCGTAATTGAAATTGATTCCCTTAAATGTCGTTTAATCAGTGGCGAATCTTATTAATTAAATATTAGAGGTAAAAAGGAAGGTGTGGGAGAAAACCACATGTCGAATGGATCGTTTTCCGATTTTATAAAAATGTTTGAATCGAGGTTAAACGCGAACGAACCCCTTAAAGGTATGACTTTGGTTATAACTTAGAAAACGGGCGATAACACTCGAGGTATAATCTTGATTCGTAAACGACCAACCTTAGAACTTATACGACTTAAGTATATACCAAGTATAAGCATGATGACATGTCTTGATAACGAACGAATGTCGGATCGTATCGGTGATAAAAAGAGTTACACTAAAAGAGACGTAACGAGATAACTCGAAAACATGTTTCGATTTAAGTGGAGTTTATACTTAGCCTTTTAATAAGCGTTAAGTGGTTAATCTTAAATATTCTGATTGTTTATAGATTGTCGAGCTGACCCGGGACACATTACCCCTACCCGCACTCGATTCTCAGGCAAGTTTCCAATACTTGGAACTGTTGTTGTGATAATATATATATGATGATTGTTGTATACATATGCCATAGCATGCATGCCTACTTTCAAGTTATATTGCAATACTTGTTCCCTGAATTGATATTGGCTTATAGACTAGATACGATATATCAGTATAAGCCGGATTTTTGGTTAAGACCCTTAGTAAAGGGCATGTGATATTCATTCTTTAAATGTAGACCGGGAGTCGGTATTTTGAGATATAGACGTAGTCTTGGAAACCCGGAGGGATTCCAACGACAGATTAGTATTCCTTTTGAGGAATGTTATTATTAAACATTAATTATATTTCCATAAAGTATTAATTACTTGGAAATCTTTCGAGAAATGTTATTGGAGTATTATCTCAGTCGAGAAATATTAAATGAATATTATTTCGAATATTCATTTAGAGTTTGATTATTTCATGAATATTATTTCAAGATTCATTTAGAATATTGTTTATTAAATGAATATTACTTTCGAATATTCATTTAAGGTTTTATCTATTCAATGAATATTACTTTAAGATATTCCTTTGAAATTCTAATTACTTAAGGAACATTATTTCAAATATTCCTTGAGAGTATTGATTACTAAATGAATATTATTTGGATATTCATTTAGAATAGTATTTATTAAATGAATATTATTTGGATATTCATTTAGAATAGTATTTATTAAATGAATATTATTTGGATATTCATTTAGAATAGTATTTATTAAATGAATATTATTTGGATATTCATTTAAGGTTTTATTTACTTAATGAATATTATTTTAAAATATTCAGTTGAAGTTCTAATTACTTATGGAATATTGTTTTGAATATTTCTTTAAAGTTTTGATTACTAAATGAATATTAATTGGATATTCATTTAGAACACTATTTATTTAATGAATATTATTTTCAAATATTCATTTAAGGTTTGATTTACTTAATGATCATTATTTTAAATATTTATTTGAGTTTATCTATTTATCGAATATCATCTTGAATATTCATTGGAAGTTTTATTTATTTAATGAATATTATTTTGAATATTCATTTAAGAAGAGATTTATTAATAAATAATTTTATATATTCATTCGAGGATTACTTACGAGTAATATTATGATTTAAAAATAGTCCTTAATTATTATTGATTTAATAAATATTCTTGGAATATTTATGTAAATTCTTTTAAATTCTCTTTATAATGATTTATATCATACAAAGATTATCTTTTACCTTCAGATATGGTGTAAAATATTTCAGAGTCTTTTATGACTATTTTATCAAGGGGAGGTTCCTAAAACTCTATTTTATTTAAATCTATCTTAAAAGAAGATTTAAATACTCGCCCAAACTTCCAAAAACATATAAGGGGACCTCACTTGAGAGCTGTTATTTATTTGACTGCCCGGTCATATACTTGCTAAAACTATCTTGTCACTCACATCTTGATTCGTTTAAACATCGATATGAGTCTTTCGGTTACCTCCTCAAAGCTCGAGGGGTAAGATTGATGGAACAAGTTTATATCCATTAACAAGCATCACCTTGGGAAATATTGGTGAATTTTCCTTTCCAATTAGATACGACTACTTTGTGGAGTCCTATCAACAAGTGTTATACTTGGGGAAAAGGGGAACGAACTTTACGTTTCAGAGTCATGGATGATATTCGAACTAGGAGACGCGTAAGTGGCCGAGTGGCGCCGGTCCAGCAATAGCCCAACCATTGGCTGAGGAGTTCCATAGGGCGGTAGATAAGTAATTCCGTCGGAGCTACCTTCTACATGTAGAGAACGACTGATGAGATGCATGACATACGACTGATCATCGTAAACGTCAGGGCATCTGGCGCGGCAATGCTCCCGTATTAGTTCATCTTCTAAAAGTGAGAAATTTCTGCAACACTGTTGGTGTTGGCAAGGTGAAAAAGTGTTGAAACCGGAATTGCAATATTTTCCTGCAAGTTCCTCTTTTATAATAATTGAGAATATCTTGCTTATCTTTTGCATAGCAGATATTTATTCAAAACAAATATATTTTTGAGTTACCTTGTAACTTCATCTCATACCTTATATTGGTACTACATCGTTAATGCATGGCATATGGTTTCAAAGATATTTTGGACTGTTCAATTATAATTCTGGTGGGCTATTGCTCACCCTTGCTTTATTTATTTATATCACAACAACAGCTAGATCAGATGGCCGCGCAAGGCGCACACAGCGTAAGCAGGTGTCAACCGTCAGAGGTTTACCGCTAAGGTCTTGGCTACCTTTGTTGAGGATGCAACTGCTGGTAGGCTAGTTGTTAGCAATTGAGCCTCAAATGTATTTATATTATGGATCTATTAATGGATGGCAAAGAGTATGTAATTGTATAATTGTAATTCTTTGGGTTGTAAGAACTCAAACTTGTGATTAATAATATTGTTGGTTACTCTGATTTCATCTCTGGGACTATAACGGGTGTGTTTTATGTTGTTGTTTTGGGTCACAAGGTTGTAATTTAAATTATGTTGGTTTTGTGGTTGGATATTGAGACCGTAACGACCAGATCCCTGACCCTGGATCTGGGGGTGTTACAATGAATTTCAGGTATTTCATCTTGATTCTTTTCATTGTCCTTCTTTATAATGTCAGAGAAAATTCTCTTTTGCTGTACATAAGAAGAAACACAATGTTCCCTACCAAATCTAGCTTCAACATCAGGAATAAAATGGTTAATGAACATTTGCATAAATCTATGATAATAAACCATTTTCCTGTTTTGATCTCTTGACCCAAGTTTAATACTCATCTGACTTAAGATAATGTGACCAATGTTAATTATTCTGTCATAAAGCAAACTATAAGCAATATGTGATGTAACAGAAGTAATTTGCTGAAAAGAACTACTCCCTCCGTTTTTTTGATTTCTTTACGTTTGCTTTTTGCACGGAAACCAAGATAGTGGATGTAATATTGTTAAAATAAATGTAGTAGTGGGTGTAATAGTAATTTTATTGTTAAAATAAGTGAAGTAGTGGGTGTAATAGTGTAAAGGGTTGAAAAGGTGGAGTGAGGTAGTGGATGTAATAATGTATTTTATTGTTAAAAGTTACTATTTTTAGTAATGTAAAGAAATGGAATGGACGGCCCAAAATAGAAAGTGTAAAGAAATGAAATGGACGGAGGGAGTACATTTACCAGTAAAACATTTAGCAATTTGATCAAAGAAGAAAGACCATTCCTTTCTAAGAAAAGACCTATTCAACTGGCTCATGTTGTCTAGAGGTCCATTATAACCTAATTCAGACAACATAGTTCTTACATTATCATCAGATGGTACATTCTCATAAATCAAACTAACAGGTAAGTGAAGTACTGAATTAACAACTGATTCAGTAATATCAAATGAGTCTTGTCCTAAATGTAGAACAATCTTACCTAATTGACTCTGAGTAGAATCAATTACCTCAGCATTCTCCCAAGCTTGTGTAACAGCTGCTTGATTAATTTGTGGAGATGCTGTCAATGCATAACTTAATGGTCCATTCGCCAGAAAGTCCATGATTGGATGAAAATCAGATGACACTCCTTCCTTGTTGGTGATAGCTGCTACATGGTTGTTTGTCATAAAATCAAAAACACCAAACTTGAAGGCTACTGACTTAGGTAATCTTCTCTGAGCTGCCATTGATTTTGATCTGAAAAGGAACTTGAAAAATTCTTGAAATAGATTAGAGATTTTGAGAACTCGAGAGTGTTTTTGCTTTAGAGAATGTGAAATTAGAGAAAACAATTACACGATTAGAGTTTCAAAACAAATATATTTCTCAAATCTTTCAGACCACTATCCCACGTCAACACGTAGATTGACAGGTGTCAGTCCCTGAAAAGTGCGGTTACCCACGATTTTTGGAAAATAAAATCCAAAATTGATTTTCATGAAATAAATCAGGGTATTATCAAGATAAACATCAATACTGATCAGCTTCTTTTTCCTGTTGACCTCCCATCAAAATAATCACAAAATGCAATGTGATTTAAAAATATAATTTTCAAATCCTGATGGTCACACATGAAATCCTGATCAATATCATCCTGATTCCAGAGACTTAATATGGAGTTTCCACGTGGCATTTTTATTTTATCTGAAAAAGAAATAAGCAATTAATCTGAACAAAAATCAATTGGTTAGATATATTCAATATTTCTTGAAAACAAGAAACACAGTCACACGCAATAATTAGCATCTGACTTCATTAAAACTTCCAAGTGACTGTTCAGCTTCTCAAGTCTTTCTTTAAAAGAAACGGACGCCTTATGCCTTTCTCCATAAACCTTTCAATTTCTTTTCTTCTCAACAATGCTTCTCAAACCAAAATTCCATTCAAACCAATTCTTTAGATTTTTCACAGTCGATGAACATCCTGCTCTTGATCATCTCTTTGAAAAGACGACTCTTCTCATCGAACTAATCATGTATGAATTGATTTCCGATAATATCCAGAGGTTTCTCCTAGAACATCCATCTGTTGGATACAATCTTCCCCTAACCTCCTCAAAACTTGAGGATGAAGAATTTGGCCGAGAGTCTGAGGTTGATCTTGATGGAGATGCTATTCATTTAAGTTAGCTGCTCTCATTCAAGTCGCCCAGACAAGGAATCCAAGAGTAGACGAGGCTATTCAATCCCCTGATGGATTTCTTGAGATGCTTCTTGTCCTATACCTCAGAATTCATATCAATAGACAAGTATAGAATTATCAGTAGAAATTAGACAAAAAGATGTTGTATTTCATTTCCATATATGTAATGCTTTCAATTAATGAAAATACAATTACTTGTTATCTACTTGTCTTTTGATTATTGAATGATGTATAAATTATCAGTATGTAAATATCAAAACATGCTGGCATAGACTTAACACATCACAGAATTAGATTACTACACAAAGTAAACGTCAGGATCTGAAACAATTTTCATAATCCTGATACTGACACAATACTGATGACGTCAGCATCCTGATAACAAATCTAATCCTGATGATTATTAACAAGTCTATCATACTGAAATTTATCAAGGCAACGTGTTATAGCTAAAGCATTTAACAATCAAATATAGATCCTGACAAGAGTATCAAGTCTATAAGCTAAGAACAACATACCTTGCTACCTTTGCAGATGTTAAAGATCTAAAAATTTAACATTCCTAATTCACTTACTAATCTACTGAATGTAGTCTCATCAAGTGGTTTAGTTAGAATATCTGCAAGCTGTTTGTCAGTAGGAACAAAATGAAGTTCCACAGTACCATTCTCAATATGTTCTCTAATAAAATGATACCTGACATCAATGTGCTTAGTCCTTGAATGTTGAACTGGATTTTCTGCAATTTTAATAGCACTAGTATTATCACAAAACATAGGAATATTACTAAGTGTCATACCATAATCCATCAATTGATTTCTTATCCAAAGGAGCTGTGCACAACAACTGCCTGCTGCTATGTACTCAGCTTCTGCAGTTGAGGTTGAGACAGATTGTTGCTTCTTGCTTGCCCAAGAAATCAATCTGTTTCCCAAAAATTGACATGTACCTGTAGTACTTTTCCTGTCTATCTTACACCCTGCATAATCAGAGTCTGAATAGCCAATTCGAAAGAAATCAGATTCTCTAGGGTACCACAAACCAAGATTTGGAGTTCCTTTGAGATATCTAAAAATTCTCTTCACAGCAATTAAATGAGATTCCTTAGGATCACTTTGGAATCTAGCACATAAACATGTAGAAAACATTATATCTGGCCTACTTGCAGTTAGATATAACAATGAGCCTATCATGCCTCTATAACTAGTATTATCCACACTCTTTCCCTTAGGATCAGAGTCTAGTTTATTGGCTGTTGCCATGGGTGTTTTTGCAACTGCACAGTCTTGAAAGTCAAACCTTCTTAAAAGATCTTTGATATACTTTGATTGATTAATGAAAATACCAGTCTCAGTCTGTTTGACCTGCAAGCCTAAGAAATAATTTAATTCACCCATCATGCTCATCTGATACTTAGACTGCATAAGCTTGCTAAACTTAGCACACAACTTTTCATTAGTAGAACCAAAAATAATATCATCAACATAAACTTGAACTAAAAGCAATTCACCATTTATCTTTCTAAAGAATAGAGTTTTGTCAATTGTACCTCTTGTGAAGCCATTTTCAAGAAGAAATTTAGACAAAGTCTCATACCATGCTCTTGGTGCTTGCTTTAGTCCATAGAGTGCCTTGTCAAGTTTGTAGACATGATTTGGAAACTTTGGATCAACAAATCCAGGTGGCTGTTCCACATACACTTCCTCATCAAGTTTGCCATTTAGAAAAGCACTCTTTACATCCATCTGGTATACCTTGAATTTTGAATGGGCTGAAAATGCAAGAAACATTCTGATTGCTTCTAATCTTGCTACAGGTGCAAAGGTCTCATCATAATCAATGCCTTCTTCCTGAGAATAACCCTTGGCCACCAGTCTTGCTTTGTTTCTTACAATCATACCAGATTCATCTAGCTTGTTTCTGAAAACCCATCTTGCACCAACAATTGATCTATCTTTAGGTCTTGGTACCAGTTTCCATACTTTGTTTCTCTCAAACTCATTTAACTCCTCCTGCATTGTAATTACCCAATCAGGATCCTGTAAGGCTTCTTCAACCTTCTTAGGTTCATTCTTTGAGAGAAAGCAACTATACAAGCATTCATTTTGAATTGATCTTCTAGTTCGAACACCACTATTTGGATCACCAATTATCAAATCTTCAGTATGATCCTTTGTCCATTTTCTAACAGGTGGTAGATTAACTCTGCTAGTCTCTCCCCCTAAGTTAGTGGTATCTCTTGTAGAAGAATTCTCTCTACCTTCAAAAACTCTCATTTGAACAATAGAATCAGTAGATTCCATATTGCTGCTAGTTATTGATCTTTCCTTAGTAGACTCTGAAAGATCAGTTCCTGATGGAGTAGACTCTGAAACATCAATTCCTGATGGAGTAGACTCTGAAAGGCTAGTCTGCTCCTGATGATCACTGTGTTCTCTTTGATTTATTTGCTCCCCCTCAACAGTAGCATTCCTTTGAGAAGCAATAGAAATTCCTTCTGGAGAACCTTCATCATCACTGGAGAGTATCTCAGAATTCTTCAGATTTTCAAATTCCAATTTGTCATGGCTTTCATCAGTTTGCAGAATTCCAAATTTCTTATCATCAAATGCAACATGAATTGATTCCATAACAATGTGAGTTCTGAGATTATAAACTTTGAAGGCCTTAGATGCTGAATATCCTAGAAAAATTGCTTCATCCGATTTGGCTTCAAATTTTCCAAGTTGTTCTGGATGAATTTTTAGGACATAGCATTTGCATCCAAAGATGTGAAAGTATTTCACACTTGGTTTCTTTCCTTTGATCATCTCATAGGGAGTTTTTCCATGACTATTTACCAAGGTACAATTTTGAGTGAAACATGCAGTGTTAATAGCTTCTGCCCAAAAGTAGGTTGGAAGTTTTGCATCTGCAAGCATGGTTCTTGCTGCCTCTATGAGAGTCCTGTTCTTTCTTTCCACTACACCATTCTGTTAAGGTGTACCAGGTGCAGAAAACTGTTGAGTGATTCCATTGTCTGCACAAAACCCCTCCATTGTAGAATTCTTGAATTCTGTACCATTGTCACTTCTAAGTACTTTGACTTTGTACTCAGAGTTATTATGAATATTCTTGATAAGTTCAATGATTTGCTGAGGAGCTTCATCCTTCTTGTGTAGAAAGAACACCCATGTAAACCTTGTGAAATCATCCACTATTACTAGAGCATATCTTTTCTTGCTGATAGACATAATGTTTACTGGACCAAACAGATCAAGATGTAGCATGTGAAATGGTTCAGTAATAGAATTTTCAGTCTTGCTCTTGAAAGTGGTTCTTCTTTGCTTTCCAAGCTGACATGCATCACAAAGTCCATCTTGCACAAAATTTGCCTGAGGTAGGCCTCTCACCAAATTGTGCTTAACAAGTTGATTAAGCTTCTTGAAATTAAGATGTGAGAGCTTCTTGTGCCAAATCCAGCTTTCATCACTTGTTGCTTTGCTGTAGAGACATCTAACAATTCCTTTAGATGTATCACTTAAGCTGGCTTCATATATGTTACCATATCTTTGACCAGTTAGAACAATGTCTCCATTCTGCATATTCAAGATTTTGCATCCTTCTCTGTCAAAGATTGACTTGTAACCTTTATCACCCAGTTGACTTATGCTTAAAAGAGTATGTTTCAAGCCTTCAACCAGTGCTACATTTTCTATGATGACATTCCCCAAAACAATTGAGCCATATCCCAGAGTTTCTCCTTTGTTACCATCTCCAAAAGATATTACTAGGCCAGCTTTCCTCTCAAACTTTGTAAGCAGGGACTTCTTTCCAGTCATATGTCCAGAGCATCCACTGTCCAAGATAATTGAATGCTTCTTTCCTGTGCCCTGCAAACAAAAAAGTAACTAGTTAGAATTTTTTAGGACCCAACTTTGATTGGATCCTTTCTTACTAGGTTTAGAAACGACAGGCTTTGAAGATTTTTCTTTTACTTTACCTGTTGCAGAGTCAACCTTAGACTCTAATTTCACAAACTGTTTGTGACTAGGAGTTTCAGATTTCAAAGAATAATAGTCATAATACAGTTCATGATATTCTCTACACATGTAAATGGAATGAAGTAAACTACCACAATGATAACAAGCTTTTTGTGGTTGGTATTGAATTTTCTGAGTCTTGGGGAATCTAGACTCAGTTTTCCAAGAAGGTTTTTGATTGCAGTCTAGAGCCAAATGATTATGATTTCCACACTTATAGCATTTTTTTCTAGGTGCATCAGGTACATTCTTGTAATTATTCTCTTTGTTAATACCTTCTTTTCCATTCCTATTTCTTTTGATCTTGCTAGACTCTGAAAGACTATCTAATCTCTGTTTCAACTGAGATTTAGACAGAAATCCTATGTTTACAATCTTAGGTTTCTCTAACACTTTCTCATCTGAATTACTATTGTTAATCCTTTTGTGTACAACAGGGGTACCTTTTGAATCAACAAATTTAACATGATTAGGTTCAGAAACAATTTTCTTACCTTCAGATTTAGATGTGTTAGCTTCTATTTTACTATCATCATTGACAATAGCTACTTTTTCTTCTTGTCTAGCCTTATCAAAACCTAAACCATTAACCTTACCACGAATTCCACTTTCAAAGATTTCTATAGTCTTTTTACTGGAATTGTTAATGGTCTTAATCACATCTCTCTCTTCTTCTAGTTCTTTTCTGACATAGTCATAAGCCTCAAGAATAACACTATAATCATGCTTAGCTTTATCAGAACTTAACTTGTATTCTTCCATTTGAATTAATTCAGATTCAAGAAAATTATTTCTATCAACTAATTTATCATTCTTAACCTTAAGTTCATCTCTTTCACAAGTAAGAATTCTAAAATTAGTCATAAGATTCTTAAACTCAACATGGATAGATCTAATTTCATCAGAATTTAAGCTATCAAATGAATCAAGTGAGTGAAGTGATACCTTAACAGAGGATGGAGAAGTTTTCTTTGGAGATCCAGGTTTGTCTGAACCATTTGCCATCAATGCAATGTTGTCATAATCCAATTCATCTTCAGAATCACTGGAATCAGCCCAATCCTTCTGTGTGACCATACGTGCATTACCCTTTCCTGAATTCCTAGGCTTCTTACACTCACTAGCAAAGTGTCCAAGCTCGCTGCAGTTAAAGCACTTGATCTTGGCCTTATCAAGCTTGACAATTGTACTTTTGCCTTTGTCACTCTTCTTCTCCTCCTTCTTTTGAAAAGGTCTTTTGCTAAATCTTCTCCTGTTAAGTCTACCTTTCTTGAAAGCTTTAGCAAACATAGCAAAGAGTTCCTGCATCTCAGATTCAGAATCAATGTTGTCAGAGTCCATATCAGTAGTCTCTGACTCAGAACTTTCTTTGCTTTTCTTCTTCCTTGAATTCTTTATAGCAATCTCTTCATGCTGTTCTTCAGGAAGCTTCTTTACTTCAGATTGAGCAGTAAGTGCAATAGTCTTCATCTTTCCTTCACTCCTGCTCTTCTTCTGCTGCTTGTCAAGTTCATAAGCTCTAAATTTTCCATATACTGCCTCTAATGAAATCTCATCCAGATCATTAGCTTCCTCAATCGCAGATATCTTCTCATTGTAAAAATCAGGCAAAGCTTTCATGAACTTTGTATTCATATCCTCCAAGTCATAATATTTACCATGCATGGCCATCTCATTGATGAGTTTTGTAAACCTATCAAAGGTATCAGTAAGTGACTCACCAGACTTGGATTCAAAGTACTCATACTGTTGTATAAGTAATGTCCTCATATTCTTCCTGACAGGCTTAGTTCCTTCACAGTGAACCTTAAGATTGTCCCATATATCCTTAGCAGTTTTACAAGAGAGAACATAGTTAGTGAGAACAGAATCAAGACTGTTGAATAATATGTTTCTCACCTTAGCATCTTTAAGAAAATTCTCCTTGTCTTTATCTGACCATTCAGATTTTGGCTTCTCTGCTGTATGTTCTGGAATAACCACACCATCAACAGTTGCTTGTCCAACGACCTTTGTTGGAACAAAAGGTCCATCTTTGATTCTGTCAAGATAATCAGGATCTGTTGCTTCTAGATGATGCAACATCTTTACTTCCCATAGAGTATATTCGTTTCTCTTGAGCATAGGAATCTTAGTATTCCCATCCTTGTAACCAGACATGATTGCAGATCTTTATGATTATTCGAAATCAACCTTCTCTGATACCAATTGTTAACTCGAATAACTTGTAGAAGGGGGGGTTGAATACAAGTTATATAATCGTGTCTGATTTTTACTTGATTATATGAACAAGAATGAACGAATGAATCAAACTCTGTTTGTATTAATAAGATCAAATACAAACTCTACCAAAGGTGTACAATACCTTTAGCAGCTGCTGACAATACAAATCTCTCTCTCTGTTTGTACTTTCGTATACTTACGATTACAAACCTCATGAACTCTTTTTACAATGATATAGAGAGAGTATTTATAATGCTACCTATCAACTAATAACATAAAGATATAATCTATACATGACAATGTTCTGCCGTCCAGTTGATAGTTTCCATCAATATAAAACTCTTTCCTTCATAATATCTTCTTGCTTGTTCTTCAAACAACGATCCTGTTTTATAGCACTTGCCAGTTTCTGTAACATCCATAATGACATCATCAGTAACACGACTGATATCAGGATTTCATCTTGCATCAGTATCTGATTATCATCAGTATCAGACCGTCATCAGGATTTGCTCTTTGTTCCTGACATGTAGTCTCCGATACACTGTTCATTCCTGACTAAACTGTACAGATAACTGTCTTACACATAAATCCTATATATAGTGCTAAATCCTTTATAAGATCAGGATTACAAGAAGTATAATGTGTAAATTCTATTCTTAACATCACAACTTATGAATTATTCCTAACACACCCACTTATTCTGTAAAGCCTTCTTTCCTGCTGGTAATTCTGTTAAAGACCAAGTCTCATTCTTCTCAAGAGAACTCATCTCTTCTTCCATGGCTGATTTCCACTGAACTGAATTATCCACCTGAACTGCCTCTGAATAACACTGAGGCTCTCCATCCTCGGTCAATAACATATAATATGCTGAAGGAGAAAATCTTTGTGGTGGCCTCACAATTCTGCTAGATCTTCTTACCTCAGCTTGTGGAGTAACTGGAACCGTGTCATCACCATTCCCCGAACTCCCACTATTTCCTACAAGATCTTCTTCTGTAATATCTTCAAGCACTACTTTCTCTTTCTCAGGTTGTTCCTTTGCCAACTCAGAATCGACTGCAAGCTTATCCTTGTACACTGCACTTTCGTTAAAAGTAACATCTCTACTTCTAACGACCTTCTTCGTTAATTCATCCCAGAAACGGTAACCCATATCATCTGAGCCATAACCAATGAAGATACACTTCTTTGCTTTCGGATCAAGCTTGTCTCTGTCAGAATCTTTAACACGTACATAAGAAACACAACCAAAAACTCGCAAGTGTGAAAGATTTACCTCCTTTTTCTGCCACTCTTCTTCAGGAATCTTGAACCCCAAAGGAACTGAAGGTCCTCTGTTTATGAGATACGCTGCTGTGCTAACTGCATCTGCCCAAAAAGTCTTTGGCAACCCTGCATGCAACCTCATACTCTTGGCCCTCTCATTCAAGGTTCTATTCATGCGCTCTGCAACACCATTCTGTTGCGGTGTCTCTGGAATTGTTTTGATCATTCTAATCCCATATTCTGCGCAATAGCTTTTAAACTCATCACTACTGTACTCACCACTATCTGACATCAAACTCTTAACCTTCAAACCAGTCTGATTTTCAACTTCGGTCTTCCACTTCTTGAAAGTAGCAAACACATCTGATTTATTCTTCAAGAAATAAACCCATACCTTTCTAGTGGAATCGTCAATGAAAGTGACATAGTAGCGAGATCCTCCCAACGACGCAACTGTTGTTGGACCATATACATCTGTATGAACCAGCTCTAACCTCTCAACCTTGGGTGTCCTCCCTGATTTTGCAAAAGTAACTCGTTTCTGCTTTCCAAGAACACATGGCTCACAGAACCCAACTTCCACATTCTTCAGCTCTGGAATCTTCCCCTTCGAAGTTAACAGCTTCATACCCTTTTCACTCATATGACCAAGTCTTTGATGCCACAAAGTTGAAGACCCAATCTCATCAGCAACTACATTTGCTTCATAGCTAGATTGTTCAACTATGTACAACGTCCCCTTTTTCTCTCCACGAGCAACAACTAGATTCCCCTTTATAACCTTCCACTAT
This sequence comes from Kitagawia praeruptora, assembly GCA_037693485.1. Taxonomy (NCBI): domain Eukaryota; kingdom Viridiplantae; phylum Streptophyta; class Magnoliopsida; order Apiales; family Apiaceae; genus Kitagawia; species Kitagawia praeruptora. Next base: position 35,883,258 of record CM075350.1, read on the forward strand.
CCGTCTCCGAAAGTAACTCGATACCCTTCCTTATCTAACTGACCCACAGATATCAGCATCTTCTTCAGTCCAGGAATGTATCTTACATCTTTCAACGTCCAGCTAGTCCCCAAAGAGGTCTTGAGATTAATATCTCCCATGCCCGCAATATCCAAAGTCTCATCATCAGCAAGACGGACTTTACCAAAATTTCCAAGTCTGAAATTTAACATCAAATCCTTGCAAGGGGTAGCATGGAATGATGCACCAGAATCCATAACCCATGATTCAACCGAACGTTCAACACAACAAATCAAAGCATCGTCACTCACCACCTCTTCAACTACATTAGCTGAATTATCCTCTTTCTTCTTTCCTTTAGGAGCTGCGGGAGCCGTACACTGATTTCTGAAGTGACCTTTCTTCTGACAATTCCAACAAACAATCTCCTTGCGATCTTTGGACTGTCCTCTCTTCTGTGACTTCGATCTGCTACGCCCCTGATTCTGCCCCCTATCGGACTTTCTGCCTCTACTCTCGGTACTCAACAAGGAACCTGATGACTCTCCTGAGTTTCTCCTACGAATATCTTCTCCAAGAATCGCATCTCGAACTCCATAAAAAATCATCTTACTGCTCCCAGATGAATTACAAATAGTAGTGACAAATCCTGACCAACTGTCAGGTAACGAGGATACCAACAACAAGGCTTGTATTTCATCATCAAATTTAATATCCACTGAAGTCAATCTTGATAGGATAGAGTTAAATTCGTTCACATGATCAGCAACATAATCACCTTCATTCAATCTCGTGGCAAACAACGAACGACACAAATATACCTTATTTGAAGCAGACGGCTTCTCATACATATTTGATAACGCCTTGATCAATCCATAGGTTGTCGTTTCCTTGACGATATTGTAAGCAACGTTCTTCACCAAAGTCAACCTGACAACACCCAGAGCCTGCCTATCCAATAGATTCCAATCTTTGTCATCCATCTTTTCTGGCTTCTTCTCCTCCAGTGGTTCGTGTAGTTTTTTCTGATACAAATAATCTTCAATTTGCATTTTCCAATACCCAAAATCTCTGCCATCAAATTTTTTGATCTTTAATTTCCCTTCTTCTGCCATCGCTCCCACTCGCCTGAAAACCTAGGCTCTTGATACCAGTTGTTGAGTATACAACAACAAAAGCAAAACTCAAAGTGAATAAACAAGAATAAGAAAATAAACGACAATCACACAAGACAAAGATTTACGTGGTTCGGAAATTCCTACTCCACAAGCCGCACTAATTTTGTATTGATCTCTCACAATTTATTGTGTTGTTGTGTTACAATTACATGAGTATTTATAAGAGAAGAAACTGGGCCTAAACCAATCAGAGTCTAATTCTGAAATTCCTAACTCTAATCCTAACTCTAATTAGAGTCCAATTCTGGAATTCCCAAGTCAAATCAGAATCCAATTCTGAATCATAATAGACTCCACAAACCCAACAGGAGGGCCATGTTACCAGCTCTACACCAAAACCTTTTATGAACTTACTTTTAAGCCGAGGCTCAGTAAGGGTGGCATTTTTGTCACTCAGGTAACTATTCTAGTTGAAAAGGTGTAATGTTTGTATAATAACAAGTTACAAAATTAATTATTCACTCATCGCAGGCAGGACCAGCTGGAGTTTTCAGCCATGCTGAAGTTTTCTCTTGCATTTACAACACTTTAAGACAGGTTTTCAAGTGTAAGTTTCACAAGAGAACCCAAAGAAATTGTAATATTCCCATTATTATTTTTTAGAAACATATTTATTTATTTATTGTATTCACTTCATGAACATATTCCTTGTGTCCTTTTTATGTGCAGACGTTGTACCTTATTCAGCTCATATTCCCTCCTATGCTGATATCTGGGGATGGGTCATGGTACGCAATCATTTCAACTTTGTGCATTTCTTTTTAACTACTTTATTATTTATTCTAAATTAAAAGGAAAAAAAAGAACTTGTGCTTTGAAAAAAAAAAGAACTTGTGCTTTGAAAAAAAATTGTTATATAAAATGGAAACTAAAGTCAGGGTCTTATAAAATACAGGCATCAGATTCACCATTTGTGGTGGGTGCTGATGATTTGGACCTAAGAATGAAGCAAAGAATTAAAGGAGAAAATAGATATCTTGATGGCAAAACATTCACATCAACCTCTACCCTGAGCAAAGCTGTTCGAAAATCGTACGATTACTGATTGAAAGTTTTTATTCATGACTTATGTGTTTTTTCATTTTAGTACTCCATGCATTAGATCTACAGATTAAACTCTCAACTTGAATTGTCCCGGATTATATGTACTATATTTCATTTGGCACCATAATTGTCTACTCTTTTATCTAATTTCAGGCACATCCTTGGATTAAAGACAAGGTTGCTGACTTTGCTATACCACCAGAGAAGATTTTGAAGTTCAAGCTGCACAATAAGGCTCAGGCTGCATCATATTAGGCTACACCTGCATCAGTAGAAAAAGAAAAGGAAAAGTATAGATAAATTATAAATTAGGTTGTTTTTTGTTATTGATGAATTGCATCAAAGATTGTTATTGATGAATTGCATCAAAGAAAGTTTTCATATTTTTTTGTTATCTATTTGCTTGTTCAGATTATTATTTGCAAATTTCATAAAATTTTATCATTTTTTGAGAGCCGGATTCGGATCCGGATATTATTCTTATCCGAATAATATCGGCCAGATATTATTATTTTGATAGTCATGCTTTAGAAGAAACCATTGTAGCACTCCTTTCACATTACTCTTTCTTACATAAAACCATTGTATTTAGAGACTTTCACCACAGGAAACAAGGGTATCACACAACGGGCAAATCTAATAGCATATTGTTGTAGTGTTAGAGTTCTAACAACTCTTTCTATTTAAGGAACCATTGTCTTAACCCTTGAACAACAACAGATGTTATTTTTAAAACACTTGACTCACTTCATTTCACACAAGGGTTTCAAAAACATAGCGTTGTTGTTTCTAGGTGTTACAACGACGTCCAAAAAATGGGACGTTGTCTTACAATCTGTTGGACAACGGTTGTGGAACTGTTGTATTACCTTCTTCTACACTTCGGGTAAATAACCACTATCTGATTTCAATCAGACAATTGCCGGATAGACAACGAAAAAAATGAAGGTCAGACAACGGTGAAAAATAGTTGCAGGTTTGAGTTATTCTTGTAGTGGAGAATGAGCATGACTTGGATGATGAAGCAACATCAAGGTTGAGAAATCAGACTGAGCATTCAAGGAAATGGGATAGATCACACACTGCAGAGTAAATTATTGGAGATCCAAATGCAGGAGTGAGGACTAGGAGAGCAACTTAAAATGAGTGTCTCTATGGTTGTTTTCTATCTCAGATTGAGCCTAAGAAACTTGATGATGCACTGTTGGATCCAGATTGGATTATTGCTATGCAAGAGGAGCTGAATTAATTTGAAAGAAACAAAGTATGGGAACTTGTACCTGCACCAAAGAACAGAACCATTGTTGGAACAAAATGGGTTCTGAAGAATAAGATGGATGAAGATGGTGTAATAGTAAGAAACAAAGCAAGGTTGGTTGCAAAAGGATACTCTCAACAGGAAGGCATTGATTATGATGAGACATTTGCCCCTGTTGCTAGATTGGAAGCCATCAGAATATTCTTGGCATTTGCTGCCCATTCAAATTTTAAAGTCTATCAAATGGATGTCAAGAGTGCATTTCTGAATGGAGAGTTGGAAGAAGAATATGTGCAACAACCACCTAGCTTTGAGGATCCGCGCTTCCCAGAATTTGTCTACAGATTGCTTAAGGCATTGTATGGGCTTAAGCAGGCTCCAAGGGCATGGTATGATACTTTATCACAATTTCTCCTTGAAAATCAATTCACTAGAGGCACATTGGACAAGACACTGTTTTACAAGAAACATGGTGATGATATTATCCTAGTTCAGATCTATGTGGATGATATCATATTTGGCTCTACAAATGAGAAGCTGTGTGGGAAATTTTCTAAGCTCATGCAGAGCAGATATGAGATGAGTATGATGGGAGAGTTGACAATCTTTCTTGGGTTACAAGTTAGTCAGAGGAAGGATGGTATCTTTATTAGTCAAACCAAGTATATCAAGGATCTATTGAAGAAGTTTGACTTAGAAGATTGCTCACCTACAAAGACACCCATGGCCACTGCCACCAAATTGGATGAAGATGCTAAAGGCAAGAAAGTGGATATCTCAATCTATAGAGGCATGGTTGGTTCTCTACTCTATCTCACTGCAAGTAGGCCAGACAACATGTTTGCTACATGCTTGTGTGCAAGGTTTCAATCAAATCCAAAAGAGTCACATTTGATTGCTATAAAGAGGATCTTTAGATATCTGAAGAGCACTCCAAACTTGAGTTTATGGTATCCTAAGGACACAGGGTTCAATCTGGTTGGTTATTCTGATGCTGATTATGCTGGATGCAGAGTGGATAGGAAAAGCACCTCAGGTAGCTTCCAGTTTCTTGGACAAAGGTTAGTCTCTTAGTATAGCAAGAAACAACAATTTGTGTCAACTTCCATAGCTGAGGCTGAATACATAGCTGCTGGAAGTTGTTGTGCTCAAGTGCTTTGGATTAGAAATCAACTTAAAGACTATGGACTTCTGTTGGAAAGAATTCCAATCATGTGTGACAACACAAGTGCAATCTCTATAGTTGTCAATCTTGTCAATCATTCTAGAACAAAGCACATTGACATCAGATATCATTTTATTAGAGAACATGCAACTAATGGAACCATTCAGTTGCATTATGTCTCTACAGATAAACAACTAGCTGACATATTCACTAAGCCATTAGATGAAGTCACATTCACAAGGTTGGTTAGTGAGATTGGAATGCTGAATTCTTCAGATTCTGGCTAAAGTGAATATATCACCTAGATTGTTGCAACAGTAAACACTTACTTTATCTAAATTCTCAATATTTTTGAAGTAAGTGTTGGCTGAAATATGATTTATAAATATTTCAAATCTGTTGCATATGTGGAAAAATCATATTATGTCAACTTGAAATTTCTATGAAATTTTGAGAAAATCACTATTTAATTTGTTAGAATATTCTTTATAGAATATGTCTGGTGAATTTTAAAAGATAGTGAAAATTGAATTTTTATGAGTGAAAAGAATATTTCAATAAATCAGACTTTTCTAATGATTCACTAATCGACTTCTCTAACAAGTCTCTTTGGAGCACTTTCGAGTTCTCGAATAGAGCCTTTTTGGAGATATCGAATAGAGGTATGATTAACTTCTCGAATACTGTATTTGAGTTCTCGAATCATTTGAAAAGGCTGAATTCTCGCTGAATATTTACCATTTTCGGAATTTTATTCAGAATTTTAAATCACTCATAAAAACATATTTTATTTAATTTAGAATTATTTCTAAGTTAGATAACTGCCAGCTGTGAGTGTCAACCTGCTTGAGATATCGATTAAGCCTTTCTTGACTTATCGAATTGTTGATTTCTACTTCTCGAATGCCTGACTTGTCGATACAAAACATATATCTAATCGACAATTCAACTACTTCATATGTATACATCTATTCGATTCATTTCATTCGATTTCTCAAGCATCTAAACTCCCAAAACCTCTGTAAACCTAACTTCGAAAGCTTAATTTCTTCTTCAACCTTCGTTCTCTTTCTTTCTATATAAATATGGCAAACACTCAACTCACCATACCCACTCAAACCAATTTCATTGCAATAACTAATGATGTGGAAGCACCAAATGCAAACTTCAAGTGCTTTGTTCGATGGATGTCTGAGTCATATATCAAGGATGACTTTCAGCCAACCCAACACTGTATCTGGACTTACTAGAACAATTTTGGAGGACTGCTATTATGGAGGTTATCGCTCTTGAGAATGCTATAACCTCATATGTAGTCTACTGCAAGATTCAAGGGAAGGATATCACTATCACCACAACAGACATGAATAAAGCACTGGATTTACAACAAGAGGAGTATGACCCACTGGCCACAAATGCAGAGTTAGAAGACTTCTTTGATTTCATCAACTACTCAGATAAAATCAATCTTGGAAAGTTAAATAGGAAGTCCTTGAGAAAAGAATGGAGCTATGTCTTTGCTACTCTTCTTCAAGTCTTCACAGCTAGGAAGTCTAGTTTCGACCAAATTAGTGCACATGCACAGCAAATTGGCTATGCCTTGGCCTATGGGAGAAAAATAGATGTTGGACAGATCATTCTACAGGAGCTATATGGGAGACTTGGTAAGGACTCAGCCAAGAGAGGTACTGAAATTTTCTTTCCTCGTTTTATTCAATCTGCACTTAATTTTGTAGATAATAAGTTAATTGAATTGCCTGGAATAGATAAGACTAGAATAGGCTACCCTAGGTCCATGACCAAACTCATTTTTGGTAACTTGGAGACTAGGAATGATGTGGATGTAAGACTCAAAATAACTCCACATATGGAGAGTCTATTTAGGACTTACCCCCATAACATGCCAATATTTGATTCCAAATCACAGTTAGCACAACCCATGCAAGTAGGACAAAATGCTAACCCAGGGCTTACTAACCAACCCTCTCAGCCAAACACTCTACCAAACAATGAGCCAACTGCATCATCCTCTCAAAAGGGTGATGTTAGTAAAAAGAAGAGAAGGGAGATAGTTTTTGAACCTTTGAACATATTATCTGAAGCAGCATTGGCTGTAGAATTAGGTTTAGAAAGTGAGGAATCTGAGTCGCCTTTATAGAGACCAAAGAAGAAGAAATCAAAAACCACCTCTTCAGTCACACAAATGGCTACAGTTGTAAAATCAGGGGCAAACAGTTCCCTAGATGTATCCTCTCAACAGGGTGCATCTATAGAATCAGGCATTCTCCCCAATGCACAATCTTGTATGGAGTCTGCACAAAGGAATGATAAGGCTGACACAACACTGAGTGGAGAGCACATCACACTTGAAACTCCCTCTATCTCTTAGGAGGAGTTGCCAAAATCAACTCTAAAAGACACTTCTCTTCCAGAATCTACATCTCCAATTTCTTTGAAGCCTGCAACTCAAGAAATTGAGGAGCAAGGCATTGATCATCATGAATTCCTCTCTCTTGGTGAGCCAATGGATTCAAGTGACTTAGTGCATGACACTTTGCTCACCACCCAGGAACCACATTCAGATGGTGAGGGAATGCAAGCTAGGGCATATCCCGATGACACCATCACAAACACAGAGGATTCATTAGTTTTCACTAGAGACTCTGTGCCTGTATCAACTACTGGTGTAACTCATCCCACTTTTGTGGAGACACCATTAGTAGAGTCAATCCATCCGGTTACAGAAGTTGCATCTGTAACTGAGGAGTCTAGCTTGCCTAGCTCTAGCTTTGACTTTATGTCACAATGGTTAAAGCTTGTGCAATATGACAGTGCTTCAGGATCAGGGTCTGTTCCACCATAATTGACGGTTGAAGCACTTCAAAGCTTAGTTGTGGATCAGATTCCTGAGTTTGTAAAGATAGCTTAAAATCTTGTCACCTCAAATATTCCAAATGCCAACTATGAAGCCATTCTGCTATGTCATAAAGAAGATGTGGAAATGCAAAAGGAGACAATAGCAGATGAGGCTGAAAGGGATGGTAATGTATATGCTTGGCTACAGGGAAAATATGACATTGTTCTCTCAAAAGGTCTTCAGTTCCTAAGAGAGGAGTACATCACTTCACTAGGGTCTAATGCCAAATCTCTAAATCCTAGTGATGTGTGTGAAGCTATCAATGATACCTACAAGGGAACCTTGAAAGCTGCACACTATCTTGGCAAGGGCCTTAAGACAGAGATCAATGAAGTATGTGTAGCCACAATCAAGGAGGTAAATGAAAGAAAAAGGGATTTTGCAGCAAGGTTTCCATCTCTAAACTCTGTGATCAAAGACATTCAAGAATGCAAGTCTACCTGCACAAAGATGGACAATGGTTTGGCTTTGCTTAAAGATGCTGTTAAGAATCTGGGAACTCAATTTCAACATTTATTTGGTCAAACAACTGAAGCCAATGTCATGCTGAGGACTCTCTTTGCAAATCAATATGGAGATAAACTGGTGACTGAAGTCCCTGTGCATGAAATGACCAAGTTTGAGGTGAAGAGACTCAAAGATCAATCACTGTCTGGTTTTAAGTCTACTGAGCTTTTCACTAAGGTGGATTCCCTGGAAAAAGAAGTGACCTCACTCAAGCAATCCAATGCTCATCTTACAGACACAGGTGCCACTCTTACTGAACAGTTGAACACTCAGACCACCACCATAACTAATGAATTTCTACATCAACAACTGATGTTGTCTGCTATGATAAGCACATGGGGCTCCCTCTACCTGATGACACTGTCAATCCCACCTCTTCCAACCCAAAGGCCCCTATCAAAGCTCCTATGTCTGACAACAAGTCTAAGGGGGAGAAGAGGACCTTAAGGAGCTCAAAACCTAAGGGGGAGAGTAAAGAGGAGAAGTCTAAGGAGAAGGGCATAATCATAAATGAGGGTGGTCAATCAAGAAGAACCTCCAAATCTGAAATTCATGTTCCAGGCAAAGGAAAAGCCAAGGTTGATGAACCTCCATCCTCTCTGCCAGTGGTTACTCTACCAACTGTGCATGTCACTACTCCAGGTGGCCAAAAGCAATCTATCACAACCACAGTGGTTGTAGGAAATATGCCATCTGGTCAACCTCAATCTTCCAAAATTGAAAGTGCCAAGCCTGTAGAAGTAGAGGTGGTTACTGAGGCCAAGCTACAAGAAATTGCAAATTCTAATTTCTACCACGATGATGCATTCTTGGAGTTTCTGAAAGTCTCAAGAGAATAGGCTGGTGATACTCAACTATATCTGAGAAGTTTGAGAGATCAGATTGACTATCTTACTATTGTACCTAGAAAGGTTAACAATGTATGGTTCAAGGAAATAATGATGGTAACTAAGTCCAAGATATGGCATCTAACATACACCACTCTGAAGGCTCTCAAATATTCTGAAGTAGATGCACTCATCAGGCTAATTGAGAGGATAAAAGAAAACAACAAGAGTCTGTATGATGACTTAAGGAATGATCAACCATCCAGAATACCTGAAGTGCTTACAAATCCAAGAACCATCTTCCATCAATCTGGAACAAAAATTGATGACATCAAACAGTTAATCATTCCTAAGCATCTGATCCCTCAGAATAGAAATCTCATCATTGCCATCATTGAAAGAATAACTAAGAAGCAAATAATCAGAATTGCTAAAGAGTTGGAAGCACTACACATTTTCAAAACTTTCATTGCAACTGGCATTGTTCCAGAAATGGCCAAAGAGAGGAGGGATAAGGATGATAAAGATGAAGACAAGTGATGGGAGGATAAGACATCACAGGAGTGATAAAGATGATGGAAACAAGAAGAAAAACAAGGACAACAAAGATAAGAAGGGTGATGATGACCAAGGCAAGGTTTATGAGAGGAAAAGTGGAAAACAGCAAGCCTTAGGCATTACTAATAGTAATCTCACCACAACACAAGACTCTAAGTCTAGGGTGAATACAGTTAGTAATGACCTACCAAAATCTACATCAATGGCTTCTGCAACTATTTTGCCACCTCAAGAAGAAAAGAAGATTCAAATCAAGAAACCATCTGTATGTTTCCAAAAGCAAATTGCTAATGGTATACTACAGTGGTCTACAACCAAAGGTCATAAGTTTCTGCCAAGCAATCAAGTGAAAAGGATTAAATTCAAGCATGCTGCAAGAAGAGTGAAGCCATCTAAGTCAAGTGCCCTAACTATATATCCAGGACTGAAACTCCTACCACTAGATGAAGATTTTGATGAAGAGCAACTGCAATTTCTAAGAGCTCAAAGAATCTGCTATGCTGCAATTGTGAATGACTGCCTTGAGATCAAATACACTGATGGAAGAGAGATGAAATTCAAACAAGGGGGTTGTCAAAATTGGGGCAAGTTATATGAGAAAGAAAGAATTATTGCATTGTTGGATTCTGAAGACAAAGTGGAGAGAGTATGGAAGCTGGAGTTGATTGGCTTTGTGAAGATGAAGAGAGATCATGCTGAAGAAATAAGAAATGGATGTCTTGAGAAATGGCTAGAAAGGGAGAAGGAAATTGATAGACTGGAAGCCGAAGCAGAAAAGCTAAGGGTAAAAGGATTATGTAGAGTTCAGTTCAATCCCTATGTGGTGAAGTATAGGAGAAGAAATGGAGATAATGTTAATATAAGAATGAACCTACTCAGTCACTATCCTACCAACATTCTGAAACAAGTACTTGAAGATTTCAAAAACTCTATTCTGCTTGAAGAATTGGATGCTATGGCAGAGATCATAAGGGCTATGGATGAGAATTCAAGAAAGGAGAAAGAAAGAAAATAGAAGGCATATGATGATCTACAAGCCAAAACAATGGAGATGGAATCAAATGAGAATGGCTAGTATTTCACAATATTGTGTAAGATTACTCAACTAGTAATTCTATTCATGTTCTCAATCAAATTTCATACATGTACTTTTCAAGTTTTATCTTTATGTATGTTAGGCTTGTTATCAGACATAAAATTGTGACTAAGGGTCTTACTCACAATTTGGGGGAGATTGTTAGTCACAGAGGCATGCCTGTATACATCTAATAACAAGCCTAATTATTTGTAATGCTTTGCAATACTTACATGACCTATTAACTGAGGGAACCTCTAGTTATAGAGTTTCTACTTGTTTAGTACTTGTAATAGGCATCAATTCCTATCTGTGTAATTGTACTTAAAAGTCAGACAATAATGCTTGAAAGAAGTTCCAAGGTTCATGCCTCAAGCTTGAAGAACAAGACTATCAAATAATTACAGTTGGTATTTGAAGAAATGCAAAATTTGCCTAAGTACCAATTCGAGAAATATGTTTGTTATATTCGAGAAGTCTAGCCTTCTAGAAGTCAGGGATTCGATATCTCAAAAGACACTATTCGATATCTCTGAATACACTGTTCCATATCTCATTCGATATCTTAGAGATTCGATTTGTCTACTACTCTATTCGAGAACTCAGAAAGTCAACAAGTCAAAGTATCATTCGAGTTCTCTAGGAGTCAACAAGTCAAGGTCCATTCGATATCTCAAGGACTCAGAAAGCTATTCGACATCTCAGGGATTCGACAAGTCAAGTGTTCTATTCGACAACTCAAGGATCCCTGGAGAAAAGAGTTATTCGATAAGTGATTCGATATGTCAATTATACAGTATTCGAGAACTCAAACTTCTCGAATACATTCTTGGAGACAAACTACTGGATAAATTGTACAAGTCAGAAACCTGCAACAAGCCAAAGCACTTTATGGACCACAATCTGTATCGTGCTCTGGAAAGCCTACAAAGGAGCTTGGAGAGATGTACAAGAGACAAAGAGCTAAAGAAGTGGTTCTAAACAGAACTTTACAAAGTCAAATCTATAGCCGTTTGGAAGCTTACTCAAAAAGGATAGACACACTGGAAAGTAAACTTGTTTAGCTACCTTATTTGTAGTAAGTAGGTTGTATTCATGTTCTATAAGAATACAACCTCACTTCTTTAGAGATTAAGTTTTTCACATACATTGTAAGAGCACATCTCTTTGAGAAAAACGAAGCTGAGAATACTATCATTTGTATTCACAGGTTGTAGCAAATCTTTATCTAATAAAATATTAGATTAAAGTGATATCGTGTTTTGTGTTGTTCATAATCCGCACCTACACATCTGCACACACAAACAAATATTGTGCTACACAGATTCAAGAACAAGAAAAGTTCAAGAATCCTTTCACCCCCCTGTAATATTCCGTATTTTTAATTAAATATAAGTAAATATTTAATATTATTATAATATGTGATAATTTATTATCTTCGTCTTTAAAAAAAATTAGTTAGATAAGATAAGTATGTAATTAAGATATATACTTGTGTAGTGTTTTATTAGGAATGAACTTTTAAAGAGTTATCGATTAAAATTAGGTTTTACTTATACCTATATAAGGACCCCTAGGATAAAGAATAAACTCGTACAGTCTTCACACATTACCGAGACGTATGTTCTCTATTCCCTCGATTTTTATGAATTATGTTTCGCCAATATGCATGTTTTGTATATGAGTGATATCAATATTTTATAGGTAATAAAAAACATGTCTTGATATAAATATAGACGAGTACATCCTTATTTGTGCTAATACATGTGTAATATTACCATTTTCTAGAATCTAATGCTTCCTGTTTAGGCATGTACGACTACTTTATACGTATGTTTAAGAATATACAGATTGATTATGTGATTCCATTGCATTAGGTTGGATGTTTGCCATGCAGGTCTATAAATTAGCTTTATTTGTTTAAGATAATAAATTTGAATCATGACTTTAACTTGCTACGTGGTCCAATTTTAGTACTTAGTAATATGTCAAATTCTATTAATAAAATATTAATACATGTTCACACTAGTGCATGTGAGTCCGTTGTATGTTACTAAATTACTTGCTTGCTCATACATGCTACATATGGTTTGGTTAAATATTAGTGATATATACATGAAAATTGTTTTATAAATAAATGTCATATATTAAATTATTAGTTTTATGTTTTACTAGCCTCAAGTTATATGCAAGTTGATTTGAATTAATTTTGGGTGGCACATGCGGGGCATGTGTGAATCTTGTAATATGTTACTTATTGTTTACTTAATTAATTAATGGTTAATATAAGTGTTTTGTTAAATTGAAGGTATAATCAATTGTTTATTATATTATTAAGACTGTCAATCGTGTATAACATGTTTGGACTTTAATTTTAAGGTCTTTATCTTCTTAATGTGATTCGATTGGTTACAGTGTCAAGGCCGATTCATATATGACTTGCGTGGTGTCTGATTGTTAAATATGCGTATATTTTAATTATGGATTAAGTTATTAATTATGTTCTGTTTATTTATTAAAATTTTAGGATTAGTTCGTGAATTTTGGTATTCAGTTGACTTTTAAGGTAAGTTAACTTTTCGTGCTCTCCGATATATTTTTTTAAAAATGTTTTTGTATTTGAAATACTTTTAAATGTTTTATATTTATAATATCTTTGTTACTAAAATTTGGATCGAGTATGATTTTTAGATATAAGAATTTCCAGCTAGCTATGACTTATGAACCCGTTAGTAATTGCGTATAGTTCCAGAACTAGCCTATGATACCTTACTAGGGCGTGCTTTTTATGATGCCTTCGGGAGTGCACACTTTATGATACTCCCTCCGTCCCTCCCAATTCTTAACATTTGGGTTGGGCACGGAGATTAAAAAAGGAGAAAAAAGTAAGTAGGGAGAGAAAGAAAGTGAGTGGAAAGTGGGTAAAATTTGGGTCCTATCAATATTTAAGTAATAGATTCAAAAGATGGAGGAAAGTAGTGGGAAGTGGTGGGCCCTTTTTATTTGTTTAAAGGTTAAAACTTTAGTATTTTTGGAAAGTTTGGAAATGTAAAGAATTGGGAGGGACATCCCAAAATAGAAAATGTAAAGAATTGGGAGGGACGGAGGGAGTACCTTAGTAAGGGACGCATTATTGACACCTATGAACCTATGATACTGTGTCACCAGGTATTTGTGACCTTAGCGAACTGCGGAATTTATTATACGGTTTTGAGTTTTTGATTCTGGAAATATGATTTACGAACTATGAATTTATGAACTTTGATTTATGGAAATTTGTAAAATATTTTGTGAAACTTACTTGATCCACTGGTTAGTTCGATTTGTTATCTTGCTGGGCTGTGTAGCTCATTATTTGTGAACTTTCAGGTACTAGCTGCGCTAGCTGCGAGTATGGCATTTGGATTGAATTTTAATCGAACCAGTGTCACTTAATAATGTTCTATTTTTTTAGCTGTTTAGATTTGAGGAGCTGCGTCTCAATGGATTTAGTTTTACATTGTGTTATTTTATTTAGTTTCATATCTGGATTTATGGATTATTGTGATGATATTTTAGGATTTCGTTTTATGAGTTTACGGAATTTGAATTTTGTTCGATAATTTGATTGATTGATAATAGTCCGAAAAGTCGGGTTGTTACAGTTGGTATCAGAGCAGACTTCTCTTCGGAGTGTATTAGGTATGGGACTAGTACATTTCCTAGGGAGCGTTTCGCGATCCTGTAGACTTCCGCTTAGGATTGACCTGTAGGGTAGTGAATTAAATTTTGGGCTGATGTTCTCGCTTATGTGAATTTTGATATGTGTGATTTTTTTTGTTATTTGATTTTATGTTATGTGATCGTTATTTGTGCATCTAAAAGTATTATTTTATTTGTAAAGGGAAGTAAGGAAACATGAGCACTCGAGGTCGAGGCCGAGGTAGGGGCAATGGATACAACTACAACAACAACAACAACAACAACAACAACAATGATGGGGGTAATATGTTTAACCATCTAGCGCAAACCATAGCTACACTCGTTGGGAACCAGCAACCGGCTCAATGGAGCATTGTATCGGAATTCAAGCGGTTAAATCCTCATACTTTTGTTGGTGCAACGGATCCAGCTGTTGTCGAAAAATGGACACAAGAGATGGAAAAAGCATTTGAGTTGATGGGAAGCAATGATGCACAGAAAGTGACTTTAGCTGTGTATCAGTTGCAGGGCAGTGCTTATGACTGGTGGTTGATGGAACCGAGAAGAAACGAGGGAAATCCTGATCATGTTACCTGGGAAAGATTCAAGGTTGCATTGACTGACAAGTATTTTCCGAGAACTGTCCGCGTCCAAAAAGAGAGAGATTTTATCAGACTTGAGCAAGGAGACAGAACAGTGACAGAGTATGAGGCAGAATTTTCGAAGCTCTCTAAGTACGCTCCTAATTTGGTTGCAGACGAGGTTAGTCGTGCTAGAAGACTAGAAGAGGGACTTAGGGTTGACATTAGGCATGCAGTTGCCAATTTTGAGCTAGGTACGTACGAGCAAGTGCTTAATAAGGCTCTTGTGGTTGAAAAGGGTTTGGTAGATGCAAAGAAGAAGAAAGACGAAGATGGTAAGAAGAGGAACGAACCTGCAAGTGGGTTCAATGATAATGGACCAGCAAAGAAGTTTGGCAATCGAGGATTTGGTGGAAATGCGAATAAAGGAACTCAGGTGAACAAACTACAGTGTACTAGGTGCGGTCGTAATCATTTGGATAAAGACTGTCGATGGAACACATGCGCTTGCTTTAGTTGTGGCGAAATGGGACATCGAGTTGCTGAATGCCCAAAACGCGATCAAACGAAAGACAAAAATGATTCAAATAAAGGAACTTTGGCAACTCTTCTTGGACCTACTTACGGACGAGTATATCAGCACCAACCGAAACAGGATTAAGGTACGAATTTATTTGCTATGTCAATTTATTTGAAATAAGGTGTTATTTATGAACTTGTTATATTTACGGGTATTTTTATGTTTTCTGTAAAATTTGAGGACAAATTTTAATAAGGAGGGTAGAATGTAATATTCCGTATTTTTAATTAAATATAAGTAAATATTTAATGTTATTATTATATGTGATAATTTATTATCTTTGTCTTTAAAAAAAAAATTAGTTAGATAAGATAAGTATGTAATTAAGATATATACTTGTGTAGTGTTTTATTAGGAATGAACTTTTAAAGAGTTATCGATTAAAATTAGGTTTTACTTATACCTATATAAGGACCCCTAGGATAAAGAATAAACTTGTACAGTCTTCACACATTACCGAGAGGTATGTTCTCTATTCCCTCGATTTTTATGAATTATGTTTCGCCAATATGCATGTTTTGTATATGAGTGATATCAATATTTTATAGGTAATAAAAAACATGTCTTGATATAAATATAGACGAGTACATCCTTATTTGTGCTAATACATGGGTAATATTACCATTTTCTAGAATCTAATGCTTCCTGTTTAGGCATGTACGACTACTTTATACATATGTTTAAGAATATACAGATTGATTATGTGATTCCATTGCATTAGGTTGGATGTTTACCATGCAGGTCTATAAATTAGCTTTATTTGTTTAAGATAATAAATTTGACTCATGACTTTAACTTGCTACGTGGTCCAATTTTAGTACTTAGTAATATGTCAAATTCTATTAATAAAATATTAATACATGTTCACACTAGTGCATGTGAGTCCGTTGTATGTTACTAAATTACTTGCTTGCTCATACATGCTACATATGGTTTGGTTAAATATTAGTGATATATACATGAAAATTGTTTTATAAATAAATGTCATATATTAAATTATTAGTTTTATGTTTTACTAGCCTCAAGCTATATGCAAGTTGATTTGAATTAATTTTGGGTGGCACATGCGGGGCATGTGTGAATCTTGTAATATGTTACTTATTGTTTACTTAATTAATTAATGGTGAATATAAGTGTTTTGTTAAATTGAAGGTATAATCAATTGTTTATTATATTATTAAGACTGTCAATCGTGTATAACATGTTTGGACTTTAATTTTAAGGTCTTTATCTTCTTAATGTGATTCGATTGGTTACAGTGTCAAGTCCGATTCATATATGACTTGCGTGGTGTCTGATTGTTAAATATGCGTATATTTTAATTATGGATTAAGTTATTAATTATGTTCTGTTTATTTATTAAAATTTTAGGATTAGTTCGTGAATTTTGGTATTCAGTTGACTTTTAAGGTAAGTTAACTTTTCGTGCTCTCCGATATATTTTTTTTAAAATGTTTTTGTATTTGAAATGTTTTTAAATGTTTTATATTTATAATATCTTTGTTACTAAAATTTGGATCGAGTATGATTTTTAGATATAAGAATTCCCAGCTAGCTATGACTTATGAAACCGTTAGTAATTGCGTATAGTTCCGGAACTAGCCTATGATACCTTACTAGGGCGTGCTTTTTATGATGCCTTCGGGAGTGCACACTTTATGATACCTTAGTAAGGGGCGCATTATTGACACCTATGAACCTATGATACTGTGTCACCAGGTATTTGTGACCTTAGCGAACTGCGGAATTTATTATACGGTTTTGAGTTTTTGATTCTGGATATATGATTTACGAACTATGAATTTATGAACTTTGATTTATGGAAATTTGTAAAATATTTTGTGAAACTTACTTGATCCACTGGTTAGTTCGATTTGTTATCTTGCTGGGCTGTGTAGCTCATTATTTGTGAATTTTCAGGTACTAGCTGCGCTAGCTGCGAGTATGGCATTTGGATTGAATTTGAATCGAACCAGTGTCACTTAATAATGTTCTATTTTTTTAGCTGTTTAGATTTGAGGAGCTGCGTCTCAATGGATTTAGTTTTACATTGTGTTATTTTATTTAGTTTCATATCTGGATTTATGGATTATTGTGATGATATTTTAGGATTTCGTTTTATGAGTTTACGGAATTTGAATTTTGTTCGATAATTTGATTGATTGATAATAGTCTGAAAAGTCGGGTTGTTACAGTTGGTATCAGAGCAGACTTCTCTTCGGAGTGTATTAGGTATGGGACTAGTACATTTCCTAGGGAGCGTTTCACGATCCTGTAGACTTCCGCTTAGGATTGACCTGTAGGGTAGTGAATTAAATTTTGGGCTGATGTTCTCGCTTATGTGAATTTTGATATGTGTGATTTTTTTTGTTATTTGATTTTATGTTATGTGATCGTTATTTGTACATCTAAAAGTATTATTTTATTTGTGAAGGGAAGTAAGGAAACATGAGCACTCGAGGTCGAGGCCGAGGTAGGGGCAATGGATACAACTACTACAACAACAACAACAACAACAACAACAACAACAACGGCAATAACAACAACAATGATGGGGGTAATATGTTTAACCATCTAGCGCAAACCATAGCTACACTCGTTGGGAACCAGCAACCGGCTCAACGGAGCATTGTATCGGAATTCAAGCGGTTAAATCCTCCTACTTTTGTTGGTGCAACGGATCCAGCTGTTGTCGAAAAATGGACACAAGAGATGGAAAAAGCATTTGAGTTGATGGGAAGCAATGATGCACAGAAAGTGACTTTAGCTGTGTATCAGTTGCAGGGCAGTGCTTATGACTGGTGGCTGATGGAACCGAGAAGAAACGAGGGAAATCCTGATCCTGTTACCTGGGAAAGATTCAAGGCTGCATTGACTGACAAGTATTTTCCGAGAACTGTCCGCGTCCAAAAAGAGAGAGATTTTATCAGACTTGAGCAAGGAGACAGAACAGTGACAGAGTATGAGGCAGAATTTTCGAAGCTCTTTAAGTACGCTCCTAATTTGGTTGCAGACGAGGTTAGTCGTGCTAGAAGACTAGAAGAGGGACTTAGGGTTGACATTAGGCATGCAGTTGCCAATTTTGAGCTAGGTACGTACGAGCAAGTGCTTAATAAGGCTCTTGTGGTTGAAAAGGGTTTGGTAGATGCAAAGAAGAAGAAAGACGAAGATGGTAAGAAGAGGAACGAACCTGCAAGTGGGTTCAATGATAATGGACCAGCAAAGAAGTTTGGCAATCGAGGATTTGGTGGAAATGCGAATAAAGGAACTCAGGTGAACAAACTACAGTGTACTAGGTGCGGTCGTAATCATTTGGATAAAGACTGTCGATGGAACACATGCGCTTGCTTTAGTTGTGGCGAAATGGGACATCGAGTTGCTGAATGCCCAAAACGCGATCAAACGAAAGACAAAAATGATTCAAATAAAGGAACTTTGGCAACTCTTCTTGGACCTACTTACGGACGAGTATATCAGCACCAACCGAAACAGGATTAAGGTACGAATTTATTTGCTATGTCAATTTATTTGAAATAAGGTGTTATTTATGAACTTGTTATATTTACGGGTATTTTTATGTTTTCTGTAAAATTTGAGGACAAATTTTAATAAGGGGGGTAGAATGTAATATTCCGTATTTTTAATTAAATATAAGTAAATATTTAATGTTATTATTATATGTGATAATTTATTATCTTCGTCTTTAAAAAAAAATTAGTTAGATAAGATAAGTATGTAATTAAGATATATACTTGTGTAGTGTTTTATTAGGAATGAACTTTTAAAGAGTTATCGATTAAAATTAGGTTTTACTTATACCTATATAAGGACCCCTAGGATAAAGAATAAACTCGTACAGTCTTCACACATTACCGAGAGGTATGTTCTCTATTCCCTCGATTTTTATGAATTATGTTTCGCCAATATGCATGTTTTGTATATGAGTGATATCAATATTTTATAGGTAATAAAAAACATGTCTTGATATAAATATAGACGAGTACATCCTTATTTGTGCTAATACATGTGTAATATTACCATTTTCTAGAATCTAATGCTTCCTATTTAGGCATGTACGACTACTTTATACGTATGTTTAAGAATATACAGATTGATTATGTGATTCCATTGCATTAGGTTGGATGTTTGCCATGCAGGTCTATAAATTAGCTTTATTTGTTTAAGATAATAAATTTGACTCATGACTTTAACTTGCTACGTGGTCCAATTTTAGTACTTAGTAATATGTCAAATTCTATTAATAAAATATTAATACATGTTCACACTAGTGCATGTGAGTCCGTTGTATGTTACTAAATTACTTGCTTGCTCATACATGCTACATATGGTTTGGTTAAATATTAGTGATATATACATGAAAATTGTTTTATAAATAAATGTCATATATTAAATTATTAGTTTTATATTTTACTAGCCTCAAGTTATATGCAAGTTGATTTGAATTAATTTTGGGTGGCACATGCGGGGCATGTGTGAATCTTGTAATATGTTACTTATTGTTTACTTAATTAATTAATGGTGAATATAAGTGTTTTGTTAAATTGAAGGTATAATCAATTGTTTATTATATTATTAAGACTGTCAATCGTGTATAACATGTTTGGACTTTAATTTTAAGGTCTTTATCTTCTTAATGTGATTCGATTGGTTACAGTGTCAAGTCCGATTCATATATGACTTGCGTGGTGTCTGATTGTTAAATATGCGTATATTTTAATTATGGATTAAGTTATTAATTATGTTCTGTTTATTTATTAAAATTTTAGGATTAGTTCGTGAATTTTGGTATTCAGTTGACTTTTAAGGTAAGTTAACTTTTCGTGCTCTCCGATATATTTTTTTTAAAATGTTTTTGTATTTGAAATGTTTTTAAATGTTTTATATTTATAATATCTTTGTTACTAAAATTTGGATCGAGTATGATTTTTAGATATAAGAATTCCCAGCTAGCTATGACTTATGAAACCGTTAGTAATTGCGTATAGTTCCGGAACTAGCCTATGATACCTTACTAGGGCGTGCTTTTTATGATGCCTTCGGGAGTGCACACTTTATGATACCTTAGTAAGGGGCGCATTATTGACACCTATGAACCTATGATACTGTGTCACCAGGTATTTGTGACCTTAGCGAACTGCGGAATTTATTATACGGTTTTGAGTTTTTGATTCTGGATATATGATTTACGAACTATGAATTTATGAACTTTGATTTATGGAAATTTGTAAAATATTTTGTGAAACTTACTTGATCCACTGGTTAGTTCGATTTGTTATCTTGCTGGGCTGTGTAGCTCATTATTTGTGAATTTTCAGGTACTAGCTGCGCTAGCTGCGAGTATGGCATTTGGATTGAATTTGAATCGAACCAGTGTCACTTAATAATGTTCTATTTTTTTAGCTGTTTAGATTTGAGGAGCTGCGTCTCAATGGATTTAGTTTTACATTGTGTTATTTTATTTAGTTTCATATCTGGATTTATGGATTATTGTGATGATATTTTAGGATTTCGTTTTATGAGTTTACGGAATTTGAATTTTGTTCGATAATTTGATTGATTGATAATAGTCCGAAAAGTCGGGTTGTTACAGTTGGTATCAGAGCAGACTTCTCTTCGGAGTGTATTAGGTATGGGACTAGTACATTTCCTAGGGAGCGTTTCACGATCCTGTAGACTTCCGCTTGGGATTGACCTGTAGGGTAGTGAATTAAATTTTGGGCTGATGTTCTCGCTTATGTGAATTTTGATATGTGTGATTTTTTTTGTTATTTGATTTTATGTTATGTGATCGTTATTTGTGCATCTAAAAGTATTATTTTATTTGTGAAGGGAAGTAAGGAAACATGAGCACTCGAGGTCGAGGCCGAGGTAGGGGCAATGGATACAACTACAACAACAACAACAACAACAACAACAACAACAACAACAACAACAACAACAACGGCAACAACAACAACAATGATGTGGGTAATATGTTTAACCATCTAGCGCAAACCATAGCTACACTCGTTGGGAACCAGCAACCGGCTCAACGGAGCATTGTATCGGAATTCAAGCGGTTAAATCCTCCTACTTTTGTTGGTGCAACGGATCCAGCTGTTGTCGAAAAATGGACACAAGAGATGGAAAAAGCATTTGAGTTGATGGGAAGCAATGATGCACAGAAAGTGACTTTAGCTGTGTATCAGTTGCAGGGCAGTGCTTATGACTGGTGGCTGATGGAACCGAGAAGAAACGAGGGAAATCTTGATCCTGTTACCAGGGAAAGATTCAAGGCTGCATTGACTGACAAGTATTTTCCGAGAACTGTCCGCGTCCAAAAAGAGAGAGATTTTATCAGACTTGAGCAAGGAGACAGAATAGTGACAGAGTATAAGGCAGAATTTTCGAAGCTCTCTAAGTACGCTCCTAATTTGGTTGTAGACGAGGTTAGTCGTGCTAGAAGACTAGAAGAGGGACTTAGGGTTGACATTAGGCATGCAGTTGCCAATTTTGAGCTAGGTACGTACGAGCAAGTGCTTAATAAGGCTCTTGTGGTTGAAAGGGGTTTGGTAGATGCAAAGAAGAAGAAAGACGAAGATGGTAAGAAGAGGAACGAACCTGCAAGTGGGTTCAATGATAATGGACCAGCAAAGAAGTTTGGCAATCGAGGATTTGGTGGAAATGCGAATAAAGGAACTCAGGTGAACAAACTACAGTGTACTAGGTGCGGTCGTAATCATTTGGATAAAGACTGTCGATGGAACACATGCGCTTGCTTTAGTTGTGGCGAAATGGGACATCGAGTTGCTGAATGCCCAAAACGCGATCAAACGAAAGACAAAAATGATTCAAATAAAGGAACTTTGGCAACTCTTCTTGGACCTACTTACGGACGAGTATATCAGCACCAACCGAAACAGGATTAAGGTACGAATTTATTTGCTATGTCAATTTATTTGAAATAAGGTGTTATTTATGAACTTGTTATATTTACGGGTATTTTTATGTTTTCTGTAAAATTTGAGGACAAATTTTAATAAGGAGGGTAGAATGTAATATTCCGTATTTTTAATTAAATATAAGTAAATATTTAATGTTATTATTATATGTGATAATTTATTATCTTCGTCTTTAAAAAAAAAATTAGTTAGATAAGATAAGTATGTAATTAAGATATATACTTGTGTAGTGTTTTATTAGGAATGAACTTTTAAAGAGTTATCGATTAAAATTAGGTTTTACTTATACCTATATAAGGACCCATAGGATAAAGAATAAACTCGTACAGTCTTCACACATTACCGAGAGGTATGTTCTCTATTCCCTCGATTTTTATGAATTATGTTTCGCCAATATGCATGTTTTGTATATGAGTGATATCAATATTTTATAGGTAATAAAAAACATGTCTTGATATAAATATAGACGAGTACATCCTTATTTGTGCTAATACATGTGTAATATTACCATTTTCTAGAATCTAATGCTTCCTATTTAGGCATGTACGACTACTTTATACGTATGTTTAAGAATATACAGATTGATTATGTGATTCCATTGCATTAGGTTGGATGTTTGCCATGCAGGTCTATAAATTAGCTTTATTTGTTTAAGATAATAAATTTGACTCATGACTTTAACTTGCTACGTGGTCCAATTTTAGTACTTAGTAATATGTCAAATTCTATTAATAAAATATTAATACATGTTCACACTAGTGCATGTGAGTCCGTTGTATGTTACTAAATTACTTGCTTGCTCATACATGCTACATATGGTTTGGTTAAATATTAGTGATATATACATGAAAATTGTTTTATAAATAAATGTCATATATTAAATTATTAGTTTTATGTTTTACTAGCCTCAAGTTATATGCAAGTTGATTTGAATTAATTTTGGGTGGCACATGCGGGGCATGTGTGAATCTTGTAATATGTTACTTATTGTTTACTTAATTAATTAATGGTGAATATAAGTGTTTTGTTAAATTGAAGGTATAATCAATTGTTTATTATATTATTAAGACTGTCAATCGTGTATAACATGCTTGGACTTTAATTTTAAGGTCTTTATCTTCTTAATGTGATTCGATTGGTTACAGTGTCAAGTCCGATTCATATATGACTTGCGTGGTGTCTGATTGTTAAATATGCGTATATTTTAATTATGGATTAAGTTATTAATTATGTTCTGTTTATTTATTAAAATTTTAGGATTAGTTCGTGAATTTTGGTATTCAGTTGACTTTTAAGGTAAGTTAACTTTTCGTGCTCTCCGATATATTTTTTTAAAAATGTTTTTGTATTTGAAATGTTTTTAAATATTTTATATTTATAATATCTTTGTTACTAAAATTTGGATCGAGTATGATTTTTAGATATAAGAATTCCCAGCTAGCTATGACTTATGAACCCGTTAGTAATTGCGTATAGTTCCGGAACTAGCCTATGATACCTTACTAGGGCGTGCTTTTTATGATGCCTTCGGAAGTGCACACTTTATGATACCTTAGTAAGGGGCGCATTATTGACACCTATGAACCTATGATACTGTGTCACCAGGTATTTGTGACCTTAGCGAACTGCGGAATTTATTATACGATTTTGAGTTTTTGATTCTGGAAATATGATTTACGAACTATGAATTTATGAACTTTGATTTATGGAAATTTGTAAAATATTTTGTGAAACTTACTTGATCCACTGGTTAGTTCGATTTGTTATCTTGCTGGGCTGTGTAGCTAATTATTTGTGAATTTTCAGGTACTAGCTGCGCTAGCTGCGAGTATGGCATTTGGATTGAATTTGAATCGAACCAGTGTCACTTAATAATGTTCTATTTTTTAGTTGTTTAGATTTGAGGAGCTGCGTCTCAATGGATTTAGTTTTACATTGTGTTATTTTATTTAGTTTCATATCTGGATTTATGGATTATTGTGATGATATTTTAGGATTTCATTTTATGAGTTTACGGAATTTGAATTTTGTTCGATAATTTGATTGATTGATAATAGTCCGAAAAGTCGGGTTGTTACACCCCCTCTGTATTCTTTAGTCGTATTCAATACTCAACAGTATTTAAATATTTAATCGTTATATTATTGTTATAGGGAGAATATTGTATAACAATATTTTAGAGGTTTGCTGGAATCACATAGCAAAATACGGATATTCTGCTAAGAACATGAAGAATACGGAAGGAGATTGGTGATTTTTTGTGGCTGATTTTGTTTGTTGATTCGTTGAATGTTAGAGAAAAACTATTTATTCTCTCTTACTGCCAACTGCCAATCATCCATAACAAGGTGCCTTCGTGCCCTATTTATAGGGATCAATCCATACATAGTTCTTGGAGAAGAAGTTACCTAGACAAACTAGGTTTTTTGCAGATTCATCTTGGCCCAAGTTCACTCACTTTTGGACTGATGTTAATAGTGTACTAACCCAAGTCCACTCACTTTTGGGCTGATGCTAATAGTCCATTAATTCTGCTCATGACCCATGGCCCAATAATGGCTACCTATGGCTAACATGATGCTAGAATCACATGGTCTCACTGGCGAGGCTAATGGAAAAACTATGTGGCCTCACATGCGTACCCTACTAGGCTTAGTCATGCGATGCATGACCAAATATAGAGATACTCATGCGACCTCACTGGGCTTAGCTATTAGCCTTCATATCAACTCATGCAACCTAGCTGGACTTAGCTATGAGCCTTCATATCTACTCATGCGATCTCACTGGGCTTAGCTATGAGCCTTCATATTAAGAGTATTCTAGGCCTCGCTGGACCTCTAGGCCTCGCTGGACCTTGCAAAGAGATGTGATAGATGCTATCCCATACTAGGGACTGCTAGTGAACTCGACTCATAGCATGGGGTCGCAAACTTCCATATTGTGCTTGATAGTATATTGGACTGACTTACGGTGGGTTTTAGTGACCCAATCTTCATCTCTACGCCCATTATGAGTTGTGGACCGTTATTCCAGCCCATTAGGCCTGTTTAGGGCTTATGCCAAGATTTGGGCATAACAATTATATATTTTAAGAAGCAAAGTAATATAAAAATAGCTATATGCATAAATTCCGGCACGAACGGGGTTTTTTCAGGGTTTAGATCGGACGGGACCGATTACCGATTTTTTTTTTATTTTAAGGACCGGAAACCGAATCGGCTACACACGATCCGGTCCAGATCAATAAATCCGGTCCGATCAAATTTACTGGTACAAACCGGAATGTTTTGAAGTCCTACTTTTGTGCAAGGATAGATGTGACATCAGCACGAATTCAAAAGATCTTGATCGGAAACACTGGTTATTTAGCAAAAAAAACGGGAAAGGAGCTCTGCTGTGGATAATAAGTGCTGGGCGTAAAACAACTTCAAGTCAAACTTTCACATACAAGTCATTATTAACATATTGGGCCTTTGCTGATATTATATTTTGCAAAGATTTTGAATGCTTAAAAGGCCTGCTTAGTATGATATTTGGTTGTGACCCGGTAAAAGGTCTACCAACATTATATCCTATATATAATTAGCGTAAAAAAGTTCATATGATATGCTTTGGTCGTTAGGGATAGATATGTCATTTAAAAATATTACATTTTATATTCTTAAATAAGATTAAATAGAAATTGTTGTGGAATAAAAAGTAGGGTGTAATTAATTCGTGTGTTGATTGTTAGGGATTGAGAGCTTCGAGCTTTAATGGTTGCTGCTCTTACTGTCGGGACTTGTCGATCCTCGCAAGATGCCTACGTACCTTGATGAATATCAAGAATCAAGCCAAAACGTAGTTCTAGAGTTGCCTACGTGGCTTGATGCGCCCTCGCGGCGTAGTGACGTAGTGGCTTGTATGTCCTTATTCGAGGATTAAGCCTAAAACACTGTGGGTTACGTATGGAGCTGTGCCCCAAAAAGGTTATTTGGAGAATGAGGGGTCAGGCCCTTTATATAGGCATTGGGTACCTTGGAATTGGGGTAGGGTTTGGTGTCTTGGTGGACAAGTTACCCACTTTAGATAGAATTCTGGATCCTTCCATGAGGAAGACCGATTCCTATTGGACTCGTATGTCTTGGGGGCTACTCCTAGAAGGAATTGGTTCCCTTTTGGACTCAATAACGGACTCTTTTTATTAGCTGATTTATCAACTACGAATTTATTATTAAAATAGGGTTTTGGGCCTCAATAATGGGCTTTAACCTTTGACCAATCTAGGTTTATTTAATGCCACATTAAATGTGTCTTTAGGGCTTATTTTCAGCCCATATCATTTGCCCCCAACTTCTAGGAAAACTGATCAGGTTTTCTTTGAAGTTATAATTGGTCCTTATCAAGACTCGGGGTCCAATTTATCCCTTACCTGGAACTACATACCCTAAATCGGGGATTTTGAACACTAGTGTTTCACGAGTATCGCCTTGACTGTAAAGTGTGGAGCGACCCACACATTTACGACGATTTGCCTTATTCGAGGCTACACAACAATTTCATGTCTCATAGAAAACTTATTTATAATTTTCTTGCATGTTTTGGGATTTTTCCTAGTGCTCACAGGCATTTTCCCTATTTTGATTAATTTTATCAAAAATATTTGGGCTAATTGCCTTTGGAAAAATTTTAAAA
The DNA here is from genome assembly GCA_037693485.1 of Kitagawia praeruptora. Taxonomy (NCBI): domain Eukaryota; kingdom Viridiplantae; phylum Streptophyta; class Magnoliopsida; order Apiales; family Apiaceae; genus Kitagawia; species Kitagawia praeruptora. The sequence continues at coordinate 35,910,268 of CM075350.1, forward strand.
ATTATGCCATATTTTCTAGGATTTTACTACAAATAATCTTCAAGAAATATTATTTTTCAACAATTTTCTGCTGAAAAATAATCAAAAAATGTTAAAATGTTATTGGGCCTATGGATTGGGCCTATTACCTTGATAAATTGGGCATGTGCCTTTTTGAGTTGGGCCCAAACTTTTAGAGCTTAAAATTTTTCTAATAGGCTTTTTAACCTTAAATTCTTGGCCGATATTTAGAAATTTTCTTGTATCCACAGGTGTTTTCTTTAATTATTCCTAATAATTTAGGAATTTTTATGTACCCACATGTATTTTTCTTAATTTTTCCTAATATTTTAGGAATTTTTTCGTACCCACAGGTATTTTTCTTAATTTTTCCTAATAATTTAGGAATTTTTATGTACCCACAGCTATTTTTTAATCATTTTCGACATTTTAAATATGTCTTTCACGAATTACTTGGTCTTATACAAGACTTAAAATAATTTATGGGATCTCAATCCTACGAAGTTTATGATTTTTTGGTGTCATCGGACAATTTCTTGAAAATAATTCTAATATTTTATTCGAAAATATTGAATTTGTGCACACATGCATTTTAGGGGGACTATTTCGTAATTTTCCAGGAACTTTTTATCAATTTGTAAACTGCAGGGACGTTTCTGTCAAGTTCTAAAGTACAATGGGCTTTGTGCTAACTCAGCATAACCTGGGGTACTAAACTGCAATTTGCCATGTAAATTATAACATGGTCGAAATCGACCAGGATTCTGATCGACTTAAGTGATTTTTGGCAGTCTGGTCGACGCCAATTCGAGTAGAATTCCTGCTCATTAAACGAGCAGGATCGAGGTCGACAGTTGTTTTTTTTTCCACTTTTTCCTCTCTTTTTTTAAATATTATTATTCAATAATAATAATATTTGTTTTGTCCGAATTTTGGATAATTTCGGTTTCCAAATTGGAGGTGTCCCACTCAGATAAAATTTCGTTCGAATAAAGTCCAATCCGGATTTTATTATTATTTTAACAATAATAATAATAACAATTTTTATTATTCGATAATAATATTTTGGCCCCTTATTCGGAGGTGTCCCACTCAGATAAAATTTCACTCGAATAAAATTCGACCCGGATTTTATTATTGTAACAATAATATTTTCGTAATTTTGGAGGGGACCTCAGCCCTAATATTTTCGTAATTTAAGATCGTATTTTTGGCCTTGTTAGCTCCTAAATTTACGAAATTCGTCCCGAATTGAGGTCATTCACGACTCTAGGCACATCTAAATTTTCATTATATACCTCTTTTTTTTTTGTGCAACATGCATAGAAATAATTTTATAAATTATTCTCATTTTTCAAAATATATTTATTTCAAAAATGTTTCCTGACCCTTTAGACCAAGAATCTTGATCCCGCAAACCAGGATTCTGATCGAATTATGGGTGTTTTGCGCATCCTAAGCAATGGATTTTCGATCGGGGGTCCTTACCCCTTAGACCAGGAATCCTGACCTCTCAGATCAGGATTCTAGTCGAATTATTGGCTTCAAATGCGGTCTGGTCGATGGCTTTTCGACCATGATCCTGGTCGAATTTCGATCAGGATCCTGGTCGAATTAAGGGCCGTTTTTACACTCAGGTCTTATGAATTTCGATCAAGATTCCTGGTTGATTTCGATAAAGATCCTAGTCGAATTATGGACGAGTTTAACCTTCTGGTCTTTTGAATTTCGATCAAGATTCCTAGTTGATTTCGATAAAGATCCTAGTCGAATCATGGGCGATTTTAACCTTATGGTCTTTTGAATTTCGACTAAGATTCCTGACCCGTTAGATTAGAAATTCTGACTTGGGATCCTGACCCCTTTAGATCAGGATTTTGGAGTTGGGATCCTGATCCCGTAAATCAGGGATCCTGACCCCCTTGATCAGGAATCCTGACCCCCTGGATCAGGAATCCTGACCCCCCGGATCAGGAATCCTGACCCCCCGGATCAGGAATCCTGACCCTGTAAATCAGAAATCCTGACCCCTTGGACCAAGAATTCTGACCTCTTAGATCAGGAATCTGGTCGAATTAAGACCGTTTTCCTCACTCTGGTCGAAGGCTTTTCTATCAGGGATTCTGATCGATATTTAGACCAGGATCCTGGTCGAGTTAAGTCCACTATCTTCACTCTGGTCGAAGGCTTTTCGATCAGGGATCCTGATTAATATTTATACCAGAAACTCTGATCCCGTAGATCAGGAATCCTGAGCCCTTAGTTCAGGATTTTTGACTTGGGATTCTAACCCTTTAGACCAGGATTTCTGACCCCTTAGATCAGGAATCCAGATCTCTTAGATCGTAATTCACAACCCTCTAACCTAAATCCACAATCCTTAGATCTGGATTGAGATTGAATTATGGGCTCACTTGGTACCCAACTCGAGGGGTTTTCAACCTGGGTCGAGGTCAATCATGACTAATGTTTAGCTTTTAAATTGATCATTGGCTAGCCCTACGCAAAACTACTCATAATATTTTGAGCCTTCCATTGGATGGGACGTGGCCTATTCGAGCCTTCAATTGAATGGAACGTGGCCTATTCAAGCCTTCAACAGAATGGAACGTGACCTATTCGACCCTTCAATTGAATGGAACGTGGCCTATTCGAGCCTTTGATTGGATGGAACGGGGCCTCCACGAGCCTTTATTTGGATGGAACGTGGTGTATTCGAGCCTTCATTTCTACTTAGTCTGATCAGGTGGTGTGTCCTAACCGGATGCTCAGATACGATAAACCTAGAGGTTTGGGGTATGCTAAGTCTGGGAACCACATTTCTTCAAAACGTTTCCAGCTTGTAAGAGCCTCATTCTTGAATTGTTATCCATTTCTAGCATCAGGATTGGTGGAAGTCCATATCTATATATCACACTTTCCTACAGGAATTGTGTCATTTAGTTGGTGGTTATCTTGGCTTGGGATTTGGACTTGGTCTACTTCATGAAGGAATTCATTGCAACTATCAGGAACTTCCTCTAGGCACTTGCCACTGGGATTGAACCATGAACGCTTATCCCCCACCTTGCCACTGGGAATGGGGGAAGTGATGGGTGTTAGTATTTCAGGGGATTGATCATCAGTTATGTGTTTTTGGATATTGATCGCATATAACTCTTGGCATCAGCCATTATTTGGCTAGTAGAATCCCAATCGGGTCATCTTATGGGCAAGGGTCCTGCCCCCCGAGTGTTGTCCCCAGATTTCCATATGGGTTTCTTTCAAGTCTAACTCCGCTTCTTAAGGCCTTAGTGTTTTTACAGACAACTCCCGTGCCTCTAAGGCATTGTCGGGTAACCAACCAGCTTCCTAGTGAGCCATTGTAGGATCTATGCAACAGCTCCCCATATCTATAGATGCTATCGACTTTGCATCAGCGCTTCGGGTCTCCAAGACTTGGAAGTAAAACATCCAATATAATTCTCTATCTCTGAGGAGGCAAACATAGATAGGACATCAGCCTTTACGTTTTCCTCCCATGTTACACACATTGAATTGAGTCAAGTTTCAAGTATTTGTCACGGTTCAAGCCCTGGACTCAAGCCCATTATTTATTTGTGGTGCTACCGATTTTGAGTCTCCATAGACATTGAGATTTTTTGACCATCGGGCCTCCGACCAAGCCAAGTCCGGCTATCAAGGCTTTGCATTCATCCTCGTTGTTTGTCGTTGGGAAATCCGACTTCGGGGCATACTCAAGCATGAGCCCATCGGGGTATGTTCTTACTTAATTTTGGTTTTGATTCTCCGTCAAAATTGATCCAATACTCCTTGAGTACCGCTTCCGGATTCTCCTTCTCTAATCCTTTGCCCTCCTGGGGTACTGAGGTACTACCTTCTACCCCCCGACTTCTTGGTTGTCAATGGTGAATTCAACCACGAAGTCAGCGAGTTCTTGGGGTTTTCATTGTGGTTATTCTGTCTCACACAAGACCTTTCTCACATAATAGATGGGTTTCCGAACCTTGTCTTCCTCTTTCACGAGGACGACACTCAAATCTGTATTAAATACAGCCATGTATAGATACAGTTACTTTCCGTAATTTGGTTATGTCAACACGTGGAGGTTCCGTGTCAAGGATTGGTCTACTCTTATCGGGGTTGGCCTCAATTTCCATGCTTGGAGACCATCAAACCCAAAAATTCCTGATCCTACTCATGAGAATGTTCGTTTCTATGTGCCTTATCAAGGCTCATGATCATGTCATTTACATGGACTTCTATAGTCTTCATAATAAGATGTTAAAAAATCTTATTCATCAATCTTCGACATGTCGCCCATTCGGGACGTCAACTTTGTTGCATTGGTCAATGTATCATTCCTTGGTAGGGGAAAGTAGTCACTTAAACATGCATCTTTCATATCAATGAAGTCAATACACATCCTTCATTCTCCATTGGCCTTCCTGCCTCTTGGAATCATAATTTCTTTCCTTCCGTCTCATTATCTCCCTATTCGTGTGGACGTCTAGTTTACGTAATTAATTGGGGATCGACCCCTGGCATATCAGCTACTGTCCAAGCAAATACAACAATGTTCTCTTGTAGGAACGCATCCAATTTTCCCTTCAAGGATTCATTCAGCAATGCCTTACGTGGGTAACTTTTTAGGTTCTTCGGGAACTAGGGAGTGGGGACTAAGTCCTCGGTAGATTTTCCTCTTTCTTTCTCATCTTCTCGGACATCCATGTCTTCAATCGGGAGGACCTTCCCCCCGACTTCATCGGGCCTCAAGGCGAACGGATAGCAATTCTTTATTATTATTTGATCTCTCTTTTCATCAACTCCATTCCTCATAGGAAATTTGATCATCAGGTCTTATCTTGAGGTAACCGCCTTAAAGGCATGCAAGTCTGTCCTCCCAAGGATAACAATGTAAGCAGAAGTTACTTTAACCACTAAAAGGTTCAACATCTGAGTGGCCTCCCTAGGCTCTCGTCCTATTATAATGGATAGTCAAATAATTCCTTCAACTCTTGACTCAACTCTATTGAACCCATAAATGGCCATGTTGGAGGTTAATCGAGAATTGTTGTATCCCATCTTCGAGAATGCATCCTGAAACGAGATATCCACTAATGTTCCATTTTTTATCATGACTCCTTTCACTTGCGAGTTGCCTATCACAGGTGTTATGACCAACGGGTCATCATGGAGGCACTTCTCCTCTTCCAAGTCAGAATCATCAAAGGCAATTGTCATCTCAGTATTTGCTCGTTATGGAGCTTCTCCTATGATGTGCATAACTTCTCGAGCGTAAGCTTTACGAGAGGACTTTGCATTTTTTACCACTGTTGGGCCTTCAGAAATCAAGTTTATCACCGCCCACCTGGGGCTAAGGATTCGGATCTCAATCGGCATCCTTCCTTCATATTCTCTAATTCATAACCATGACTTAGGTTACCCTGTTGGCCATCCTTGGTGAACTTATTCAACTTTTCTTTTTGGATCAGAAACTTGATCTTGTGTTTCAGTTGTCTATAATCGTGAGTGTTATTCCCCAATGGCTTATGGCACTGACCATATTGGTTCTTGACTCTCTTCCCGGGATCAACCCTTAGTGGCTTCGGCCATCAGAGATTCTTGTGTTTCTCAATGTCCATCAGGATTTGGGTGTTGGGAGTATTCAAACGTGCATAGCTGGTGAACCTCGGTCCTTCCTCTTCTTTCAGGTAGAGTCAGAGTCTTTACTTATTCGAGGATACCTATCCTTAACATCGTACTCGTGACCACCTTCGCTTCTTGTTATTACCTACATTTCCTCCTAGGGGTATTACTCGAATTAAATACATTGGGGATCCTAGCCCTTGGAGGCTACCTAGCTTGTTGTATTTCTAGATTTTACTTCAATTCTCAGGTATGCATTTCATGAACGAGTATCCTTCCTCCTAAAGTCTTGGGAGTCAGTCCTTTGGATCCACGGGGCTAAGAAGGCCCTGACCCTCCTTCGAGCTTCTTGCCTGGTCTTCTCTTTCTGAGATAGGTATCTTCATCAGTGGATGATGAATCAATAATAGTATAGGGTCCGGAAAAATCATTACTCATTCATGGGCGTTCTAGGTCTTGAATGCGTAGAGGCACGTTTGTCTTGCGTTGCTGGCCACTTCTACCATTGATGAACGACATCCCATTAGTGGGAACCTAAGTTCATTGTGTAACGACAGAGATGGGGATTCATCCCTGAATTCATTGAACCCACATCCAGCTGTTGTGGATTGGTAATTTGAGCCCTTAAAATCCTTTCTTCTATTGCCTGAAGAGCCGTTCCTTGAGTCCCTCGGGGTTGAGAACGACCTGCTTGTTAGGTCCAAATGTGTTGTAGAGGGGGGGTGAATACAACTTTTCGATTATGAGTAGCAATAAATACGATGCAATAAATGAACACACAGATTCAAGGAATATATTTCTTTTATATATAACTTGAAAAGGTTGCTACAACATTCATTACAATGTATAACAGAAGTTGAGAGAGAAGTGAATGATTCTAAGCTCTGTGAATACTCTCTCTCTTTTTCTTGTGTTTTTCTCAATATTGCTCACTGACTAAAACATTACACAATTGCTTCTATTTATACTACATGTAATCTATGACCTGTAGTCTTCAAAGACTAAGATGTACGTGGCCCAATGATGTCCACATAAATCTTGTCTTATCTTGAAAGCTTGGAAATCTGCCAATCAGAAGATGCCATGTGTCATATTGAAGCTGCACTCTAAGTAGAACTTCTACTTGAGAACTTCTACTTAGCCATCTCGAAATTCTAAGTAGAACTTCTACTTGAGAATTTCGACTTAGCCATCTAGAACATTTCTTACTTAGAAAATATTCTGGTCTTCAACTTGAAACTTCAATGCACATCTTGAGCTTGTGATATCTTCATGTCTTCTTTGTTCTTCTACAAGCTCTTGAACATGGATCTTTATTACTGACATAAACTTGCTATCAATGTCCTGACACTTGATGCACTGGTCTGGTTCATAAGTGACTAGTCTTGATAGTGTTTCTGCTTCTTGAATAAATTACCATATTCACTTAGTAACTTGGCTTTCCAATATTTGCTTTCCTTCTTGTTCACTTGAAATCAATTGGTCTTGTTGATACTGATAGTTATGATCTTGATTCTCGAATTCTCAAATCACTGAGGCCTGAACAACTTTGACTTGAACTTCTCTCAATGATTTCTTCTTGGCTTGATCATAGTTAACATGTTCAATTGTATCAATTACCTTGTCTTCATTTAGTGTTGATTTCTTGTGACTTCTTGTTCTTGATTGTCTTCTGGTTAAGTATCTTTTCGTTTAATTGAGTTACATTAGTTATAGTGTTACAAGTTAATACACTCTGCCTTTCAATCTCCCCCAATTTGATTGTCTAACAATGACATTCAAATTAATGAAGGATAACTCAACTAAACAATGAGACGAGAAAAGATAATTAACATTACAGTCTTGAAAAATATACAATTTACAAGTACATGAAAACAATACAAAGAACTTAAACTAGAAACAGAATTCGAACCTCGAATTAAAGATCATTTGAATGATTCCTATCACCTGGATTATTTCATATCTTTTAGTCAAACTTATATCACCTTATTGGATTCATTCTAAGATGAATTTTCCTCAAGTGAGTTAAAGCAACCGAAAGACATGAAGGTTTTCCAACTTCAAGTTCACACCACTCTGACCTTTAACCCTAATTCCGTTTCCTCTTTCTAGCTTCAGCAGCTTGATCTTTTTCTTCTTTCTGCCTTCTGCGCCTTTCCTCCTGCTGCTTTTGTTTCTTATATACTGGATTATGAAGTTGCGTCCACCTAGTATTCAACAAACTTACTGCTTCCATCTCTAGAGGGTTCCTGGGTTCTGGGTAAGGATGTTTGAAAAGCCTTCTGAGTTTGTCCACCTCCTGAGTAGTTCTGATCTCTGGAATGTCCTCAAATTTCTTCATGATAAGCCGAGGTTTCCTATGAGTTTTATCAGATTTAAACTGACAGTAGATCATTTTGGGATAGCCTAGGACACGGTTAGTATTGTGGACACTAGCCGCATCTCGCTCCAATCGCTTCATTTCCACTACTACATCAGATAGGTAACTCACGAGTCTCTGCTTTTCTGTCACATACTTAACTTCCACATCTTCCCATTTGAACACATATAACACTTTCTCTAGAAATGCAGCATCTTGAGTCTGCTTCAGCCAGTCTCTACTCATATGCAAGAGTGTTTGCTTCTGGTCTGCATCTATGAATACTAAGGCATCAGCTGCATTATCAGCAAAAGAATGTATCCAGTATACGCTGTCTCTTCCTGGAACACCAACTGCCTCCCTTATCTCTCCTTGTTCCAGTTCTCCAGTAGGAAGATTCAGAGCTTCATCAACGTTCTTCATTGCTTGAAGAATATTCCAATTCCTCTCTATCAGCTCTGGTTCAATCTTCACATTATCAAGAGGGTTCGGAGCAATGACATCACACTTCCACACCTCATTGCTCTTCTTTAGTATGACACTTTCAATGGTCTTCACTGCATTATCTTTAAGCACAGAAGTGAATCCCTTACCCATCATTTGCCTACAGACGGCCTTAAGAGATTCCACTGAAAGTTCCATTAATTCCTTTTCCTCTAGGCTCACCCTCTTCATTTTACTGTCAACCACCATCCGGACAACATTTGGAAATGCTGAGAATTCTGGACCCTTGTCCTCTGCTAGCCGCATTAACTGATCCCTATACAGAATGCTTAGATTCTCAGAATGAGAGTATTGAATTTTTGTTGCTAGCAAGAACAACTCTGATGCAGATCTTCTCGTCATGAATTGATCATCTACATACATGAAAGACATAGGGACTCCTTCTGTGAAAGACAAAACAACCTGCCACTCCTTTTGCGATGAATTGTATCCAACCCTGACTTTAGAAATTAATCTCTTTAAAGCATTTATGTAGTCAGCCGCCATTGGATTCTGCAAATTGAGTTGGTAGAACAGATCATCTGCTTCCTTGTTATGCTCTCCTTTTGTACATGGTCCCATCAAAATCTTTCTTGCGTCATCCCACTTCTTCCCTATCCTTCTATTGTCCAGATCGATTTGAGGATCAGCTAGCCTTGCAAGCTCATAATCGTACTGCTTTCCTTGTAGCTCCGCTTTCTTTTCCTGAAACGCAGCACGACCTTGCATTTGCTTCATTTTAAAGAACTCAGCTTGATCCAAGGCTAACTGTTGAGCTTCAAGGGTTTCCTTATCGACAGCAATTTCTTCAGGCAATCCGAAAGACATTCCAGCACCTCCACCTTGATCCTTCAATGATCTCTTTATTGCATGTTTCAACGGTGCGTCTTCCATATCGGAATCTGAGTCAAGTACCTCCTGTACTTTTTCTTGATAACTCAGATCAACGAATGGCTCATCTGGCTCAATCGCTATTGCCTTACCCTTTTTCCTTCTTAGAGCCTCTTCATCAATGGACGGCTCAACTTCCATTTCTTTTACAAGATCAGCATGTTCTTGAATTTCTTCGATTTGAACTCCCTGCTGTCTCGTCTCCTTTATATTCTCCCCCTTAGGTGAGTTATCCTGAACTCCACCCTGGTCTCCAGATCCACCAGCTGTATCAAAATCTTCAAACCCGGAACCATAGGTTCCTGCTCCACTAGCACCACCTGTACCAGCATCGGGGGGAGGTTGTTGCGGCGCGAAACATTCTGGGGGCACAAAACTTCTGAGTGCGTACATAACTCTGCTTATTTCCACAATCAGATTATCCATTGTAAGCTCCATTGCTCCCATCCTGTCATTCAGGGTGTTTCCCATGACACCAGCAGCATGGCCCATGTCATTTACTTGATTTTTCAAATCAGTAAAAGCTGAAGCTTGAAGTGCCATTCGTGCTGCGTAGTCGTCAAGTGCCCTTTGATTATCTCCAACATTCATCCCTAACTGCCCCATTGACTGCCCAAACTCCTTCATTTGATTTTCCATAGAAGACATACGAGATTCAAGATTTTCAGAACTAAGGGACGGTGTTTGGTTTAGGTGACCTCGCTCTAATTCTCGTTCTGTTGGTATTTGGCGCTCGGTTTCGGGCCTTAAAAATGAAGGTCCCTCTCTCCCTAACCTCTCACACACACTCCCTGTCTCACGCTCGTGTATGTCTTCAATAATTGATCCAAAACATGAAGCAGTACCTGCAGAAACTTGATAAGAAATATAATTTGCAGTTACGGGATCAAATACTGTTTGTTCCTGAGTTGGAATCTCAGGCTGAGAGGCTACAAAGTGTTCTTGTACAACATCAGAACCGATCCTCTTTGTAGCATCAGTACGTACCGGTGAAGGTACGGTTGAAGTTTTTAAAGCTTCATGTCCTCTTGAAGCAACAGTATCTTTAAGAGGTACAAAATCATCATCAAAGTCAAAATCCCTATGTGCAGATTGTTCATGGGGTGAACCACTCTCGTGAGGTGGAGTGGTTGCGTGTGACACTCTAGGGTTTGACTGAGGTTTAGAAGTAGCAGCATGGGAAATTTTGGCTTTCTTGCGAATAAGAGGCTGCTCTTCGGGTTCACTCTCCTCATCATTTCCTACATCTATATGTGCTGGCTGTCTGATTTCCGGTGACTTGGATGACAAGGAATTAGAAATATGGCTCTCACCCTGGGATAGATTCTGCGGGCTAGCAGTCTCTTGGGTCTGGGAATCAGAATTGTAGGAAGAGGAATGAGTAGAATGTAGAGAGAGATTACCTGATTCATTACCTTGATCATCTCCGCTTTGCTCATCAGGAATCTCTTCAAATGCCTCAGCATGAGCAGACCGATTCTGAGCATGTGATGAAGCTTGTGAGAAGTCCATCAAGGTAGTAACTCCCTCATCATATGTAAGCCACACTTGTAATGTATCAGGAATAGACATCGGTTTTCCATGATGTTTATCCTGATTTTCAACTGTTGAAAGTGACTTAGTGCCCATCCCTAGCGGTGCAGATGATGAACCACTGGCAAAGCTCCGTCTAACTGCAAGAGCATCCTTCGGTACTAAACCATTTATCAGCATCTGTAGGAACCGAGGAAACCAGCAGACAACATCTGTGGTGTTGAGGTCTCTGTTTGCAGGAGATCCCATCACAGCCACTATCTCAGAGAGAACTATTCGTCCATAATTGATATCCAGCTCTCTTGCTAGGGCAATTCCGAGGTTTTGCATGGGAATGGAAATTTGATGGTAATCGCTTTCTCGTGCCCGAAAACATCTTGTGATGGCCTCGAAAAAGTAATTCCATTCCACATGAAGAAATTGTTTTTGGATGTTTCCAGTGATCCGGCCAGTCGGAGGATAACACCCTATTTCTTCAAAGAATTTGAGGCGATCTGCAGCTGTAGGTTCTGGATCATAAGCATCTTTAACAGGGAATCCAAGAACCTTGTTGACAATTTGTTCAGTCACCACATATTCCTGACCCGCTAAGGTAAACCTGAAACCAAAGGGGGTTGATTTGCTCCCAAAAGAAACCGCACTAGTCCATAATTGCTGTAAAGCATCATGCACTAGTGTAGGTTTAGCAGTAAAAGCAGTGCTAGCTTTGGAATACAAATTTAGAAATCGTATCCAAGACTTAAAGCGCGGGAGTTGATCACCAATTTCCGTAGAAATATTATAAAAATTGTTTTTGGCAAGTGAAAATTGGTGAGCCATTTTAATTAAAGGTTTTTCTTGAAAAAGATGTGAAATTTCAATTTTAATTTCTGAAAAACAATTAATTTTAAAGAATTAACCGTTTGTATCCCTTTTAATTAATCAAGAACAACAAATGTGCGTTTTTGAGAAATCAAACTACGGGCTCAATAAACAGTCAATGGAAGACAACTTTCAAACCACTATTTAAATCTGCTTTAACAGTGAGGTGTTTGTGTGAAATCTCGGTTTTGAACAGATTTGTTAACTTTTGTGTGTATATACGTGTGTATATATATATCAATGGAGATGAACAGTTACACAAACACAAGAACAATGATTAATGATGACACACAGAAGATATCAGTCACAAATCGGGCATTAATTCGTTGTCCGTATGAGATTTGACACAAAAATCACGAATCAGTGATTGAATGTATGAAATCGCCTGTATATATAGTGCGGCTGTAAAACTCAATTAGGTAAAAGTGAAATGAAAACATCGAGTTAAGGATGTATATATAGACTTGACTGTGAAATGACTAACTTGTCCCTGTTAAAAATCATGAAAACTCTAAGTACACACAGGGAGAACTCTATCTCGAAGTCTATCTCGAACTTTCTTAAGTCGAACTTCGAGATAGAGTTCGAGATAGCTGTAACTCGAAATTTTAGCACTTAGCAAAAATCAGCAATAAAATCTATCTCGAAATTCGAGATAAAGTTCGAGTTAGCAGTTAACTCGAAAAACTTGAACCACTTGAACCATTAATCTATCAAAGATCATGTAAACAGCACACAATACCAACAAGGAAACCTATCTCGAAATTCTAAGTCGAAATTCGAGATATAGTTCGAGTTAGGAGTTAACTCGAAAATTCCCTTTAACCAATTGAGAATTCTCTCAAACTCTAAGTCAAACCTCTAAGTCGAACTTCGAGTTGGACTCTAAGTCGAACTTCGAGTTGAACTTCGAGATAGAGGTTAACTCGAAGTTATTCTCAATTCTATTCAAAATATCCCCAAAATTGGAAATCTCATCTCAATTTCGAGATAGAGTTCGAGATAGGCTGTATCTCGAATATTTTGAAGAACTAGGCACACTGGTAACTCTAAGTCGAACTCTAAGTCGAATTTCGAGTTGAATTTCGAGATAGAGTCTAACTCGAAATTTCTACCAGACTTAGAATTTTCAAAACTTCACTCTGGAAGCTCAAATCGAAATTCAAGTCGAATTTCTAGATGAGTTTCGAGATAGTGACTAACTCGAAATTTTGAAGATACTTAGAATAATTTGACAATTTTTTCTTTGAAAAACTCAACAATTAATTTTGTCAAATTAATATAAATATCAATTCAAGGATTTTAATATATGACATAATTAAAACATTCCTTGACAATTCTAAGGCCTCTAATTACATGAAAAACACAGGTAAATTCATCTAAAAATCATGCAATATTTAGAATATTATGAATTTAACTCCCCCTATGTTCATGCAATCTAACAAGCATAAATTCACAGATTTGTGCTATAAAAGACACTTAAAACACACTGAATTCATGCAAAATCACACTATATGCATCCTATAATAATCATTAATTAGGCATTTTAAAGTCTAAACACATAATGATTAAATAGCTTGCATATACCAACATAACCATGGATTTTACAGATAGAAGGCTTTACTAACTTGTGTTAAGCATTCCCAATTCACCAACCAACCTATTGAATGTTACTTCATCAAGAGGTTTGGTGAATATATCTGCAATTTGTTGCATTGTGGGCACAAAATGTAGCTCCACAGTCCCCTCCTCGACATGTTCTCTTATGAAGTGATACCTGATGTCGATGTGCTTTGTTCTTGAGTGATCTACAGGATTGTTGGTTATGGCAATAGCACTTGTGTTGTCACACATAATTGGAATTTTCTTGTGCTCCATGCCATAATCTTTCAATTGGTTCCTCATCCACAGTATTTGAGATACACAGCTTCCAGCAGCAATGTACTCAGCTTCAGCAGTAGAAGTAGATACTGTATGTTGCTTTTTACTTTGCCAGGACACCAATCTTCTGCCAAGAAATTGACAAGCACCAGATGTGCTTTTCCTATCAATTCTGCAACCTGCATAATCTGAATCCGTATAGCCAATTAGATTAAAACCTGTATCTCTTGGGTACCAAATTCCTAGATTTGGTGTGCCCTTGAGATACCTAAAAATTCTTTTGACGGCTATGAGATGTGATTCTCTAGGATCCGCTTGGAACCTTGCACATAAACAAGTCGCGAACATTATATCGGGTCTACTTGCAGTTAAATAGAGAAGTGAGCCAATCATACCTCGATAGCTTGTGATGTCAACTGATTTACCTGATTTGTCTTCATCAAGCTTCGTGGCTGTTGCCATGGGAGTCTTGGCTGCTGATGCATCTTCTAGATTATACTTCTTGAGTAAATCTCTGACGTACTTGGATTGACAGATAAAGATACCATCTTTTCTCTGACTGATCTGTAATCCAAGGAAGAAGGACAGCTCTCCCATCATGCTCATCTCGTATTTGTCTTGCATTAGCTTAGCAAATTTCTCGCACAAGCGCTCATTCGATGACCCAAAGATAATATCGTCCACATATACTTGAACAAGTATTAGATCATTCTTCACATTCTTATAGAACAATGTTTTGTCAATTACTCCCCTAGTAAAACCACTTTCAATTAAGAATACAGATAGGGTTTCATACCAACATCTTGGGGATTGCCTGAGGCCATAGACTGATTTGAAGAGAAGGTACACAAAATCTTCAAGTTCTGGATCAATGAAGCCAGGCGGCTGTTCCAGATACACTTCTTCTTCTAACTCTCCGTTCAGGAAGGCACTTTTCACATCCATCTGGAAAACCTTGAAGTTCTTATGTGCTGCAAATGCCAAAAACATCCTGACTGCCTCAAGTCTTGCAACTGGTGCATAGGTCTCATCATAATCAATTCCTTCTCGCTGAGAATAACCTTTTGCAACCAAACGAGCCTTGTTTCGTGTTACAAGTCCGTTTTCATCCATTTTATTTCTGAATACCCACCTTGCTCCAATTACTGATTTGTTCTTTGGTCGGGGTACCAGCTTCCAAACTTTCTGCCTTTCAAACTGATTGAGTTCCTCTTGCATTGCAATCACCCAATCAGCATCACCAAGAGCTTCTTCTATTTCTTTAGGTTCAAGCTTGGATAAGAACCCAGAAAATAAGCAAATATTAGCCAGGTCAGCTCTTGTATTTCTTCTAGTAGACACACCAGCATCTGGATCACCAATAATCAATTCAAACGGATGGTCTCTATTCCATACTCGTTCTCTTGGAAATTGTCTTGATGATTCAGCATGACTTTCTGAATTGTGGTGCTGACTACTTTGAATACTTTCACTAACTCCCCCTGAGTTAGTGCCAGCTCCTACAGAACTAGAGTCAACTCGATTCGAGCCTTGAACAGTAGTCCTTGAGCTGCTATTTACTCCCCCTGAGTTGTTGCCGGTTCGTACTGAAGAAGTCTCTCCTGATCTTGTAGAATTAGCTTGTTCACTAGACTCAGGTTCTTCACGTACACTTGGAACATTTAATGGGACAACCAACTCAGGTTCATCTTCAAGATCTTCTAAGTCCAGATTCTGAAATTTTAGGGACTCAGGTTCACTAGAATCTCTTGAAATTGATGAGAGTTTGGTATCGTCGAATCTGACGTTGTAGCTTTCAGTCACTTTTCGATCATCCACTAAGAACACCCTATAAGCTGCTACCACATCTGTGGAGTAACCAACAAAAATTCCTTCACGAGCTTTTGCTGCAAACTTACCTAGATTTTCATCATCTATAAGTACATAGCATTTTGCTCCGAATACATGAAAATATTTGATTGTTGGTCTTCTTCCGTTCATTAGCTCACATGGTGTCTTTTCTTTATCTTTTATGATCAAGGATCGATTTTGAGTGTAACACACGGTACTCACTGCTTCTGCCCAGAAATACAGAGGAAGTTTCGAATCATACAACAAAGTTCTTGCTGCTTCAACCAATGTTCTATTCTTCCTTTCAACTACTCCATTTTGTTGTGGAGTTCTCGGGGCTGAGTACTGACGACGTATTCCTTTAGATACACAGAAGTCATTTAGCACTGCGTTTTTGAATTCAGTGCCATTGTCTGATCTAATCGTCTTCACAGTAAGTGTTGAAACATTCTCAATTTGAGTGATGTGATCAATGATTAGGAAAGGTACTTCGTCTTTCGTCATTGCGAACAATACCCATGTATACTTGGAGAAGTCATCCACGATTACCAATGCATATCTTTTCCTAGACAAAGATAGGACATTCACTGGGCCAAACAAATCCATATGAATAAGTTGCAGAGGCTCAGTGATACTTGAAATTTCCTTGCTTTTATGCGATGCTCGTTTTGACTTTCCCATTTCACAGGCTTCACAGAGTCCTTTCGGAGCGAACTCCATTTGAGGTAGATCTCTCACCAATTCTCGCCTCGCGAGAGCATTCATCGTTTTGAAGTTTAAGTGAGATAACTTTTTGTGCCATAACCAGCTTTCATCATCCGAAGCTTTGCTGTAGAAACAGGTAACTTGATTCTGATTTGCTGAATCCATGTCTGCAACAAAAAGATCTGCCTTTCGAACTCCTCTCAAAGCCAGTAAGCCTTCCTTGATGTGAGTGATTGATACACCTTTCTTGTTGAATACAATTTCGTAACCTTTGTCACAGAATTGACTGATACTCAACAAATTATGCTTTAATCCCTCAACATAGGAAATATCTTCAATGATGACATTGCCAGTTTTCAGTTTGCCATATCCCTTTGTCACACCTCTGCTGTCATCTCCAAAGGTAACATAAGGGCCAGCTTTCATAACCAACTCTGTAAGCAGGGACTTGTCTCCAGTCATATGCCTCGATGCTCCACTGTCTAGCACCCATATAACTTTATTTCTCTTTTGCTTAATGCCCTGCAATGACAGATTGATTAGACTTTCTTCGGAACCCAACTTTGATTGGGCCCGGCTTTTCGATAAGATTGATAATCAACAGATTTAACAACTGGAGATGCACTTTTCTTAACATGACTAGAGCATTCGACTTCCTCCTTTCCTTTCTCAGACTTGACATATTTATCAGTCCTAGGAGAAGGTTTGTCACTCCTAACTTTAGGAGGACTGACAGTCTTGGCTCTCCCAAACTTCTTTTTGTTATTTGAACTAGCAGCAGTATTTGAGCATGACTGGCTAGATGCATTCATTAAATTCACAAAAGTTTGCATGACGTTAAAAGTGCATGGCATACAATTAGGTTGACCACACTGTGCATGATTCTGATGCAGATTATTCATAGTGTGTGTGGTAGGCATGGCATGTGTAGCAGTGCATGCATAAGAAAGATGTTCAGTAGATTTACAGTGATAACATGCTTTCTTTATTCGATCAGCCTTAACCTCTTTTATGCCTTTCTTCCCTTGTTGTTTAACAGCCTTAGCTCCTATTCCTAGTCTAGATTCATCTCTAGGAAAATTGATTTTAACTTGTTTGATAGGAGTTATAGGTTGTGCGTTCTGACGATCTTCCATCTCAATCTCATATCTAGCCATCAATTCAGTCTCTTCTTCTTCTATTCTAGGAACAAGGTGTTTGTAGATGGGTTTGATAGAAGGTTTAAAAATGCTAGGTATATCATTTTTAAGGTCACTGGAACTAGTGTCTATAGGTCTCTTCCCATCTTTCTTAGAAAGATTAGAATAATCAAGTCCTACACCTACTCCAGTTATCTTTTTAAACACATCATTATCTACATACACTTTACTAGCAGCTAGTTTATAAGCTTCACATTTAGTTTCTAACTCAGCTAGTTTGTTCCTTAAACATGATTCTATTTCCTCCTTAAGGACGAGCTTGTGTTCCAAAGATTTAATAAAATCTCTTAGAGAAGTATCTACAGTGCAAGCAGCCTCTAACTCTTCCACTTTTGCCTCAAGCATTCTGCTTTTGGCGACAAGTGTTTTCTGTTCCTTTTGAGAAGTGTCTAGGCTTTTGCACAACATGTAGATCTCTTCACTAAGAGCCCCGTTCTGTTCCTTATATTCATCAATAGACATTTCTACTTTAAGGGTTAGAACTGGTACCTCTGGTTCCTCTGATGTCTCAGCCATAAGCGCAAAGTTTGCTACATGAGTAACCTCTTCCTCATCTGAATCATCCCAAGCTCTTCCTTCTGTTACTACTAAAGCTCTTTTACCATGTTTTTCTTTCATCAGCGATTCATACTTGCTTTTGAGGGCTTCAAATGTCTCTTTTGGATAAGTCTGTTTAGGCTTTTTGCAGTCCGAGGCAAAGTGTCCAGGTTCTCCACAGTTATAGCATTTGAACTTCATTTTGAAATCCAAAGGAGATTTGTAGCTGGTACTCTTGCCTTTACCTTGGTAGCCTGACGAACTACCTCCACCCTTAGCAGCCCGATAATAAGATGAAGAATTTCTCTGTGGTCGGTTGCTCTTTCTGAATCTCATGTTGCTGAACTTCCTTGCCATGTATGCCACGACACTATCGTCCATGTTGTCCAGCTCTTCTTGGGTGAAGTAGTCATCATCACTGTTGGATGCGCACTCGTCATCATTATCAACTTGATGTGGTGCAGGTGATGATTTAGGCTTTGCTGCAACCATTGCCTTCTTAGACTCTTCCTCATCAGCAACTAATCCTGATGCAGTTTCTTTTCCCTTTGAATCATTGTCCCATGCTTGATCTTGAAGAGTTTCCAGCTCATAGGTCTTCAGAATTCCATAATATTCCTCCAGAGAAGTTGTATGCAAATCTCTGGTTTCTCTGATTGCGTAGACTCTATGTTCAATGCTCTTTGGCTGGTTCCTCAAATATCTTGTATTGGTTTCAACCATGGGGAGAGTAACACCTCTCAGATTCAAATCCAATACCAACTGACTGAATCGTAGGTAGACGTCTGTTATGCTCTCTCCTTTTCGTATTCTAAAGGTGTCATACTCCATCTTGAGTATAAGTGTCTTGTTGCTTCTAACCTCTGCAGATCCTTCCATGACAACTTCTATTTTGTCCCAAATCTTCTTTGCTGTATTCAAACCTTTGACTATGTTGAACATTTCATGATCAAGAGATTCCATCAAGGTTTGTCTTACTGCAGTATCATAAGCTATTTGCTCCTTGTCGGCATCCGTAAAGTCCGCTGCCTTTTTGGGCTCAGACCGAGCAGGTATAACCTCCTCTCCTTCCGTACGCTCAGGAATAGCTTTCATTGGAACGAATTTACCTTTTTCAAGGACTTCCAGATACTCAGGGTTAATACTCTCCAAGTAGAGTCTCATTCTGAAAACCCATTCTTCATAGTGATCTCGGTTGAACATTGGGATCTTGAAAGAATTTTTAGGAGCCATTTCAAATCTTGTCACTAAAAATCTCTAAGTACCCAAGACTAGGCTTATGTAGAATATCTATGTAGAACTTCTGCCAAGTCGAAATTTCTCTAAGTAGAAATTTTTGCTCAAGTCGAAATTTCTCTTAAGTAGAAATTGTCCAAGTCGAAATTCACCAAGTAGAAATTGTCCAAGTCGAAATTCTATGTAGAAAATCTCAAGTAGAAATTCTATGTAGAACTTTTGTCCTTAGAATAATTTTCTTCTGCAGATTACTTTAATATTGAATAAACAATATCACCACTAAAACACCCTTTTTGACTTTTGATTACTTTACACACCGAAAGTGACTAACCCACCTGCTAAGCACTGAGTACACTTTCTTTTGCTTTCGGCTAAGAAATAATAATCAAATCAAAAGTACCAAAAACACCTTTTTGACTATAATTTCGTTGAAAAGGAAATTGAAAAGTTGCTGGGTTATATTCTTGATAAGAACAAATGATGAACACTCAAGAACACCAAATATTAATGAACCCAGATTAATTCACAAAAATTAATTAAAATACACCCAAGCCAAATAATCACTCCTGGAGTATTTAAATAATTTTTCTGGATGAGTTTTCACTGGAAACGAATTAAAGCTTACTTTTCTAGAAATTTAGAAAAGTAGATCTAGAAAATGAAAACTCACGATTCTTCTACTAAACACAAGGATCTATGTTTTGTATGTCAAACAACCGCTCTGATACCAATTGTTAGGTCCAAATGTGTTGTAGAGGGGGGGTGAATACAACTTTTCGATTATGAGTAGCAATAAATACGATGCAATAAATGAACACACAGATTCAAGGAATATATTTCTTTTATATATAACTTGAAAAGGTTGCTACAACATTCATTACAATGTATAACAGAAGTTGAGAGAGAAGTGAATGATTCTAAGCTCTGTGAATACTCTCTCTCTTTTTCTTGTGTTTTTCTCAATATTGCTCACTGACTAAAACATTACACAATTGCTTCTATTTATACTACATGTAATCTATGACCTGTAGTCTTCAAAGACTAAGATGTACGTGGCCCAATGATGTCCACATAAATCTTGTCTTATCTTGAAAGCTTGGAAATCTGCCAATCAGAAGATGCCATGTGTCATATTGAAGCTGCACTCTAAGTAGAACTTCTACTTGAGAACTTCTACTTAGCCATCTCGAAATTCTAAGTAGAACTTCTACTTGAGAATTTCGACTTAGCCATCTAGAACATTTCTTACTTAGAAAATATTCTGGTCTTCAACTTGAAACTTCAATGCACATCTTGAGCTTGTGATATCTTCATGTCTTCTTTGTTCTTCTACAAGCTCTTGAACATGGATCTTTATTACTGACATAAACTTGCTATCAATGTCCTGACACTTGATGCACTGGTCTGGTTCATAAGTGACTAGTCTTGATAGTGTTTCTGCTTCTTGAATAAATTACCATATTCACTTAGTAACTTGGCTTTCCAATATTTGCTTTCCTTCTTGTTCACTTGAAATCAATTGGTCTTGTTGATACTGATAGTTATGATCTTGATTCTCGAATTCTCAAATCACTGAGGCCTGAACAACTTTGACTTGAACTTCTCTCAATGATTTCTTCTTGGCTTGATCATAGTTAACATGTTCAATTGTATCAATTACCTTGTCTTCATTTAGTGTTGATTTCTTGTGACTTCTTGTTCTTGATTGTCTTCTGGTTAAGTATCTTTTCGTTTAATTGAGTTACATTAGTTATAGTGTTACAAGTTAATACACTCTGCCTTTCACTGCTCCTTCGACGGGCTCCTTGCCTTGACGTCTTTTGCTATAACGGACGTCCTCTTCCTCATATTCTTTAGATGAGGAGTCATCTTTGGTGTATGATCCAGAGAAATTTGGTGTCCTCCATCAAGGGGACCAAGCCTTAAATGTATTGAGGCACACACTTCTCATGAGTAGATCGACGGTTCTATCAGTAGTTGGGAACGGTGACAACCCATAAATGGGGTTTCGAGTTATTGGAATTAGCATGACGGGGGTGACAATCCGTGCTCCTTGTGATCCATTAGACAAAGGTAAAACCACCATCTGCAATTCGGGATTCTCTCTTTGAGTTAGTGGGTTTTGGATCACCCCTTTGGGGAAGTCGTTCCTTGATTGGAAGTCGAGGGGAGTGGATCATCAGTCCGATTGTTCTTTCATCATCGTTAATGCACGATCGAGACTTCTTCCTCCTGCTATATGCGGAGGTTTCAGGCCTCAAATACGGGGTGAGTCATCCTCTCGTTGGGGTGGAAGCCCATAAATTGGGTTCGGATCTGTTAGTGGTGGAAGCACCATGGTAGAGATTTGTAATCATGTTTTCCTATTATGGGCATAATCATGCCTAGGATCGGGGATCCGCCCCTAGAGAGATTAAAATCGTTCTTTGGACTCCAGCTTCTTGGAGACTCGTTTAAATTCCTGTTCTTAGAGGGTTCAACCCTTGAATATCGGTATGTGTTGGGTGAGTTCCAGCAACGGTGGTCGGAACGCGCATTGAGGCTGGTGAATCGTCATATCCATATTTTATATCCGTGTATTTTCCATGGTTGACGTCTTCGTCCCACAGACGGCGCCAAATGTTGTGGAATGAAAAGTAGGGTGTAATTAATTCGTGTATTGATTGTTAGGGATTGAGAGCTTCGAGCTTTAATGGTGGCTGCTCTTGCTGTCGGGACTTGTCGATCCTCGCAAGATGCCTACGTACCTTGATGAATATCAAGAATCAAGCCAAAACGTAGTTCTAGAGTTGCCTACGTGGCTTGATGCGCCCTCGCGGCGTAGTGACGTAGTGGCTTGTATGTCCTTATTCGAGGATTAAGCCTAAAACGCGGTGGGTGACGTATGGAGCTGTGCCCCAAAAAGGTTGTTTGGAGAATGAGGGGTCAGACCCTTTATATAGGCATTGGGTGCCTTGGAATTATGGTAGGGTTTGGTGTCTTGGTGGACAAGTTACCCACTTTAGATAGAATTCTGGATCCTTCCATGAGGAAGATCGATTCCTATTGGACTCGTATGTCTTGGGGGCTACTCCTAGAAGGAATTGGTTCCCTTTTGGACTCACTAACGGACTCTTTTTATAATTAGCTGATTTATCAACTACGAATTTATTATTAAAATAGGATTTTGGGACTCATTAATGGGCTTTAACCTTGGACCAATCTAGGTGTATTTAATGCCACATTAAATGTGTTTTTAGGGCTTATTTTCAGCCCAAATTAAAAATATTACTAAATTGTATAGCTTATTTTAAAAATTATGAATATGGTTTTTAAACATTATCTGATTGGTGTAGGTGAGTTTGTGGTTTGACAAGACAAAAGTGTCATTTAAGAAATTATAATGATAATAATAATATTTTTAAATAATATTAAGTAGAAATTAAAAATCTTCTTAAATTGCACACTTTATTTCAAAAATTATGAATAGGATTTATAGGTATTAATTTGAAATTTTTAATAGAAAAATCAAAATTAAGTATATAGAGTATAAT
This sequence comes from Kitagawia praeruptora, assembly GCA_037693485.1. Classification (NCBI taxonomy): domain Eukaryota; kingdom Viridiplantae; phylum Streptophyta; class Magnoliopsida; order Apiales; family Apiaceae; genus Kitagawia; species Kitagawia praeruptora. The sequence goes on from CM075350.1 coordinate 35,932,965, forward strand.
AAACTTATTAAGTGAAAAAAGTATAAAAAATAGTAACATTTAAAAAAATTTAAAATAGAAAAACACGAAATTTCATTTAAAAAATATAATAACAATTAGAATAATAAAAATAAATGTTAATAAAATAAGTATCATCTATTAAATCAATTAAATAGAGTTTACAAACATTATTTTACGATTCTTCCCAAAAAAATTGTAGAAATAAAAATTTTATATAAAAAATTCATAAGTCATATTTAGAAAGCATGGTCGTTAGGGATAGACTGTCATTTCCAAAATACTATTTTTTATATTCTTAAGTAAGATTAAATAGAAATTTATAATATTATTAAAAGGTACACCTTATTTCAAAAATTATATAATTGGTGTAAAAGAATTCAGGTGGTTTGGTTGTCATTTCAAAAATAATATTTCTTATATTCTTAAATAAGGTCAAATAGAAATTTATAATATTATTAAATTGTACACCTTATTTAAAAAATTATGAATAAGGTTTCTAGACATTATATAATTGGTATAAGGCAGTTTAATGTGATTTGATCCGATGTGATATTTAAGAAATATTAATAATAATTGTATATTTAAATAATATTAAGTAAAAATTAAAAGTACTGTTAAATTGTACACCTTATTTCAAAAATTATGAATATGATATATATGTATTATTTTGGATTTTTCAGAGAAAATCAAAATTAATTATATAGAGTATAATAAAGTTTTTGAGTGAAAAAAATATTTAAACAACTAAAATAAATTTTTTTTAATGTTAATAGGTGTTTGGGATATGTGGTTTGATAGTTAAGGGCAGATATGTCATTTAAGAAGTATTAATAATAATTATATTTTAAATAGTATTAAATAAAAATTAAAATATTGTTAAATTGTAAACCTTATTTCAAAAATGAATAATAGGATTATAAGTAATATTTGAATTTTTCGAAGAAAAATTAAAATTAATTATATAGAGTATAATAAAGTTATTGAGTGAAGAAAATATTAACATTCAATAATTTGAAAATTAGAAAAACATGAATTTCAGGTAAAAAAATATAATGACAATTAAAATAATACAAATTAATGTTAATAAAATACAGGAAAATTATGAAAAAATAACTATGTTTTCAATCTTTTTTCAAAAATACGGTAAAAGTTGGATATGAAATTATAAAGTAATTGAAACAGTTACATTTCAGGTTGCAAACATCGTATTTTTGAAAAAAGTTTTGCAACATGAGTATTTTTGGAGAAAACCATAAAATAAATATCATCAACTTAATACAATTTGCAGACATTATTTTACATTTCTTCAAACAAAATTTGGAAAAAAATGTATATAAAAATTTATAAATCACAGCACGGATATAAAGCTAGTAACTATAAATTACAACGCGAAAAGGAATGATACAACGGGCTTGTTAGCTAGGCCCACTACCATGGCACCTTCTCATTTCAATGAGTTTATGTAATCTGCAGATTGTGGATTTAGGGATGGAAAAAAAATTCGATCCGACGGATACCCGATTCGAAATCCGATTTTTTATCCGATCCGAACCCGATATTTTGGATATGGATATGGATTTAAATTTTAAACCCGAAAGATTTTGGATATGGATTTCATGAAACCCGATCCGAAACCCGATCCGAAACTCGAAACCCGATCAAAACCCGAACCGAACCCGAAACCCGAAAAATACCCGACTTTTATTTATTATATTTTATATTTTATATATTATATATTATATATAAATGTATATTATAAATACATATTATACATACACTATTTTATATATATATATAAATGTGTATATATATATATATTATATATAAATGTATATTATAAATACATATTATACATATACATATCTTTGAGACATAAGATATGAAAAGATCGAGAAAATAAATTGTCATGGATGTAGCGGTATTTTTTAACTTACTTACACAATTTTTTTTATTTTTTTGTTAAGCAACTTATTTACACTATTTTTAATTTTGAATACCCGAAAAAAACCCAATCCGATCCGAAACCCGACGGATTTGGATTTGGATATTGAGTTTTGGATCCGAAACCCGATACGATCCGAAACCCGAAACCCGAAAATATTTGGATTTGTATTTGGATTTTGCAAAACCCGAGCCGAACCCGAGCCGTTCCCATCCCTATGTGGATTTTAATCTGTACATTGTAGAAGCTTTGACTTTACTGAATTTTGTGTAGTAAAACATGTCGATAGGTCACAATGATTTATTGGTAATTGCTTCAGTTCTCATTGAACAAAATTAATGTTAAACTAGCATAAAAACCCGTGCGAGGCATGTGTCGCTATTTTAAATTGTATTTTTAAATTAAATTGTACATGATCAATGTCTTTCAAAGTACTCCATATGATTGATTTTAATGAAATTTTGCTTGTTAATGACACATATGTGATTATTGTGTACTTATTTAAGTATGTTCAAGTTTGTAATCTGAAAATTAATATGAGTAATATTGATAGTAGTCATGTTAGTTTTTATTTTTATGAGTCATATAATATAATTCGAGTGTTTTATGGGCATCGTCTAATTAAGAGGATTTTTCAGAACAATTACAATACTAAACTGTTTTTCCACTTCTTTGAAAATGATACATCTATTTAGTTCGATCTCCAATAATATTCAAGATACAAACTAAATAGGCTTAAAGATATTGCATTCTGCGAATATAGGTTTTACTCTTGATATTAATCAAAAACTTCGTAAATCTTCAAATATTCTACTCAGGCCTTGCGCTTTCACTTCTTAAAACTATCTTTCCAACTCTTTCATCTATTTTCTTCTAATTTCTTCATTTTAAGCATCCTTTGCCCTTTACTATTCCTCTATCCGCTAGACTTTTAAAACACCAGATAATTCTAATTGACTGAGTAAATATATCTTGTGTAACTACAAGCTTATCACACTCTAGAATATTTTTTCATACTTTTATCATCATAAGTTGAAGTTGCTCATATGCCTTATGTTCGTGCTTTAACAATGAATTAATCATTTCTTTTTTCAAATACAGTTTCATCCAAAGATCCTAATTGGAGTGAACAGATAGACCAAAGACTTGAATGAGTTTGTTGTTTATCTTAGCGAATTACGAGCCTCTAGCTTGCTTTACTTATTTTCTAAAAATTTATTATAATTTTTTAATTGATATTTTAATTATTTAAAAAATTTCAAAATTTTTACCTTTAATCAATTATGTCTTGGTAAATAAATATTTGATAAATCAATAAATTCGTCAAATAAATAATTTGTATAGTTCTATATATTGACATCGATAGAGAATAATATTAATAAATGATATAAGATAATATACTATTATCCGAATCAATAAATGTAAAAATAAAATATAGCCAAAAATTGTTAATATGTTACAATAATAAAAATATCAAAATTTGTTTCACTCAAGTAATGCATGCACACACATCTATAATGTGTATGATTTAAAACACATGAGACTAAGACCCGTTTGGCAACGGCTTTAAGCCGGAGCTTAAAGTTATTATTTACTTTAAATCAAAAAATGTCTGCTGGTGTAATAAGTTAGAAACTGATTTAGAGTTCAAAAAATAGCTTAAAGTCAAAAGTTGGTAGGAGGTACTTTTTTGAATGACTTATTTTATTTTGAGAATTTTATTTGATTAAAATTAATATCATCACTCAAATAGATAATTTATCAAATTTATTTTTATGTTTACATTTTTAACTATTCATATAATAAGTCACTCATAATATAAAATTAGTCAAATAGATGTTGACTTAAAATTTTTACTTTTCACTATGATTTAGTGATAGAAAGATGTGTGAATTAAATCTGTGACTTTATGAATATTATGTTGATTATTATTATTATTATTATTATTATTATTATTATTATTATTATTATTATTTTAAAGTTTAATTTAACTCCAAAGTTATTTACAAATGTATTACTGTTAAGACATTCACATATTACTTGTATGATTTATAAACACATGTGACATTGTGGCGTAGTGGCAAGAGCATGCATAAGTTACTTGATATATTCCCATGAACAACACTTTTTTTAATAAAAATGTATTGGTATTTTACCTAAGTTTAATTTAGCTCCATAATTATTTACAAATCTTTTACTCTTAAATGACATTCACTTATTATGTGTATGGTTTGAAAACACATATGACATTGTAGCGTAGTGGTAAGAGCATGTATAATTTATTTGATAGACTCAAGTTCGATTCCCATAAACAACACATTAAAGCTTAAAATAAATAATTCCTGGTTTAACAACTGGTAAACATATTGGAGAACTTTTTTTTTAGAATAAGTCAATTTAAACGTTAGAGATTCCTAAATTTTTTCTGAAAATAGTTTTTTTTTTTCAAATCTCAAAAATACATTAAATACTTGTATAAAAAAATTTATCAAAATATGAAATTTTTACTAATTAACCCGAATATTAGTGACCTATAACTTTATGGATATTTACCAAGAATACTAGATTTAAAGTTTCTTTTTGCAAAAATATCACCTTCCTTAATAAATTGCAATTTTACCAAAACAAAGTTTCAAATTGCAAAAATACTAGGCCCCTCCTCCCTCAATTTTCTCTCTCCTCCCCCGATCAACAACAGACGCCGCCGACTTTGTACTTTTTTTTCTTTCTTTTTCTTTTTTTTTTTTTTGGGCTATTTGGGTGGATTTTTGTTTGCAATCATATTCAATTACATTCAACTAAATGCAACCAAATCCAACTTTTTTTAAAAAGGTGGGGTGATTTTGGTGGATTTGGGTTGCAAAGCCCCGCCAGGGGCAATATTCAACCAAATCAACTATTTTCAACTGTTTTCAACTGTTTTGAACTATTTTCAACTAGTTGCAACTATTTTCAACTACTTTCAACTAGTTGTAACTACATATTATTGGTTTGAGTGATTTTGGGTTCCAAGGCCCCGCCAGGGGCAATATTCAACCAAATCAACTATTTTCAACTAGTTGAAACTATTTTCAACTACTTTCAACTAGTTACAACTAGTTGAAACTACATATTATTGGTTTGGGTGATTTTGGTGGATTTGGGTTGCAAGGCCCCGCAGGGGCATATTCAACTGAATGCAATTGAAATCAGAAATTAAGTTGCTGATTTCAAGTTCCATTTTTCATTTGTCATTTTCGACCTCATTTTTGGACTATATATACATATATATATATATATATATATATATATATATATATATATAAAACCCAAAAATGAGGTCGAAAATGACAACTGCCAAATGGAACCTGAAATCAGAAATTTAGTTGCATGTGGTTGCATTCAGTTACAAATTTAGTTGAATATGCCCCTGCGGGGCCATGGAACCTAAATCCACCAAAATATCACCCACCTTAAATATATAAATATATATATATATATATATAGAGTTCAAAAATGAGGTCGAAAATGACAACTGACAAATGGAACCTGAAATCAGAAATTTAGTTGCATGTGGTTGCATTCAGTTGCAAATTTAGTTGAATATGCCCCTACGGGGCCATGGAACCTAAATCCACCAAAGTATCACCCACCTTATATATATATATATATATATATATATATATATATATATAGAAAATGACAACTGACAAATGAAACCTGAAATCAGAAATTTAGTTGCATGTGGTTGCATTCAGTTGCAAATTTAGTTGAATATGCCCATGCGGGGCCATGGAACCTAAATCCACCAAAATATCACCCACCTTAAATATATATATATATATATATATATATATATATATATAGAGTTCAAAAATGAGGTCGAAAATGACAACTGCCAAATAGAACCTGAAATCAGAAATTTAGTTGCATGTGGTTGCATTCAGTTGCAAATTTAGTTTAATGTGGTTGCATTAAGTTGAATATGCCCCTGCGGGGCCAGGAAACCCAAATCCACCAAAATAGCCCCCACCTTAAAAAAAAGTATCACAATCGGCTGGAAATTGAGGAGAGAGAAATTGAGGAAAGGGGGAGGGGAAGAATTAGGGTTAGAGTTAGTATTTTTGCAATTTGAAACTTAGTTTAGTAAAATTGTAAATAGACTTTCTTAACAAAAGTAAATGTGCAAAAATTTACTTTTTCCTATTTATTTTTCAAAAGAGCCCCAACTTTATGAAAAATGTTAGAGGTACCAAATTGGGGTACCAAAAATTATTACTAAATGACATGGCATTGACTTGATTGGCTATAATTATATTGGGCCCGCAGCGCCAACCAATTAAAACATTTCAAAATGATAAGTAGTTAGTGCCTTATCATTTTGTAACAAAATTTGGTAACTAATTTGGTAGCTCTAGCACTACTCTAAATTTATTGACTAAATTTTGGACATTTTAACATGTAAACATGTAAAAAGTCTTATTTTACCGAATATAGTACATAGCATTAGCGCAAATAAATTCGATTCACACACTCAACATAATGTAAGCAGATGTATATACAGACCGGATATGTAGTGCAAGAGAGATGAATATCCGGCCAGTTCCGAGGATCCTTACATATTTTATTGTTTATGTTTCTGTATAGTTGAAGAATACTAGTATAATACTAGCAAATAGCAATGTCCAAGGTGCATGTAAAGGGAAAATGTGAAAGGGATATGTGAGTGCAAAAAGTATACATCTCTTTCTTTGACTCATTCATTTCAAAACTTTCTTGTTCGAGTCTGTCATGTCTACAAGCGGCAACTCCGAGTTTTCATTTATAAAATACGAAATGGATAATTATCAAGATAATATGAAAAAATCATACTCCCTCCGTCTCATAATAATCTTCCCCTTTACAATGTCGGGACTGTTCATGACATGAGATAAATTACTAATTTACGCATAATCTATAAGACCAAATATAGTCATGAGTGATCTTGTTGGATTCGTATTTATGAGTACTTTAATACAGTGAAGTTTTTATATTTAATACTAATACGAAATTGAACATATTAACGATCAAAAGTGTGCGTTGGCAAACGTGTTTTTTGAAATGGGAAGAGTTTTTTGAGACTGAGGGAGTACAATGTAATGTTTGCCTAGAATTCATAAATTTATACTGGTAAAGAATCTAGCAGGATGCAATATATGCATACACTGAATTGTGTATATATATTATGATAAAAGGAAACAGAGTCCCTGGTCAGAACTCAGAAGTGAACATGGTTCATCGCATGTGAGTTGATGGTAAAATTACATACGAATGCACTGCAATATTAAAATATCTCCGCCGGACCTGGACCTGGACATATTTAGGTCATGTTTGGCTGAACTGATAAGTTGGCTTATTGGACTTTAAGTCCAGTTCAACTTATTTAGAGGCCGTTTGGCAAACTTGGCTTAAAGCCAAAAGTGGCTTTAAGTCATTTTTGCCCTGTTTGTGTAAAGTGGTTTTAAGCCGGTTTTAAGTTAAAAAACTGCTTAAAGTCATAAGCTCCATTTAGGTACTTTTGACTTATGACTTATGACTTTTGGAGTTTTTTTTTTCTTTTTTCACAATTCTTGTAAAGTTTAAACATTATGAATTTAAAATTTTTTAAAGTCAAATTTTTTTAAATCCCCATTTAACTTTAAGTAAAATTACCCAAACACTTTCATTCAACTTAAAGCAAATAACTTTACTTTCTCCTTTAAGTTAAAAAGACCCCCATTAAGTCAAAAGTAACTTATTTTAAGCAATGCCAAACACCCTCTTAGAAGTGTTTGCCTATCAACTTATTTTAATGATTTATGATATTATAAATTCATAAGTTGAAAGTTACAAAGTCCCAACTTTTTTCCAGCTTATTAACTTATTTGTACTATTCCTAAATTCCTTCGCTTTTAATTTGTTTTTTCTCGTTAATCGACGATATTTTTTTCAAATCTAATTTCACCATATTTTTCTCCATCTCTCAACGATCATTTTGCATACCATATGTGCTATATTTCGACACGATTTAGAAAAATTGTATTAAAAATATGTGCTCTTCTGGAAGGCTTAAAGAACTCCATAACTTCTGACTGCATGGCGGGAATTATAGGAGCTGCCCATGATCCACAATTCAAAGGTACTCTTCACATCAATAATTTTAGATGGTCTATAAAAAATGGGGAAACTGCTCTTTTCTGGGAGGATTCTTGGAGCTCTGAAGGTATTCTTTGCCATAAGTTTGCAAGGTTATACAAACTTTCAAGACTCAAAGGAATTGTAGTCAGGTGCTTCAAGGATTTGCTTGAGTGTTACGACATATTGGGAAATACATTCTGGCAAAGACCTCTCCGAAAATGGGAAGAGGATGAGGCTAACAATATGGTTGCAATTTGTTTAGAGATTAAACCGACAGCGGGAAAAGATTGTTTAATTTGGAGTCCAGTAAACGGAGAATACACGGCTTCGTCTGGGTACTCTCTTTTAAAAAATGAAAGTGTCGAGCCGGACGTTTCGTGGAATTTAATATGGAGCATTAAAATTCCGCCCAATGTGCAAGTTTTCCTTTGGAAATTTCATCATCAGATTTTGCCTACAAAGAGTTTTTTGGCCAGGAGATTGAAGAACAATTTTGTAGGTACTTCGAGGTGTGTGTGGTGCGATAATGCTGAAGAAACGCAGGAACACATTTTCTGGGAATGTGTGCCTGCAATGTGGGCTTGGAAGTATGTTGAAGCTTGGTGGGGAATTAAAACTCCTCCGAAGGACTTGAGAAGCAGCATAGCAAACTTTAAAGGGCTGAGTCTGAAATCAGGGTGGGGTATTACTTGGGCAGCTATCTTGTGGTCGATTTGGCTGTGCAGAAACAAATTGGTTTTTGATGGTGTAAGAACTAAAAAAGAGAATGTAGAGTTCCTAATAGTGCAGAGGTCAAGAGCCTGGTGTAGTGCAATAAACCTTTTTGAGGACTCTACATTATGGAATGTAAATCCTGTCGGTACGATTTTGAGATCAAACACAAGAAGGCTAGCTAAACTAATGGATGTGGATGCAGAGATAATGGGATTTATAGACGGGGCTTGGAAGTGCGGTAATGACAAGAGAATTCAAGCAGGAATAGGAGGCTATCTTAAAGACAAGCAAGGAAATTTGTTGTTTCTGTTCTCAGGTCCGTCTACAGCTAAGTCAGCATTTGATTGTGAACTCGATGCAATGATCTTTTTGGTCAGGAATATATTCAAGAGTCCCTGGAGGTTGAGTAAGTGTGTTTTATACACGGATTCTGTTGAGCTAGTGAGAACTTTAAAGGATATCAAATTTAAGTTGCTAGATAAAGAGGAGGATGTCAGGAATCTGTTAAGATCCTGTAAGGTGGAGTTCAAAAAAATCGATAGAATCTTGAACTGTGAGGCAGACAAGTTAGCTAAGCAGGGACGACTTCGTGAGAAAATTCTCTTTGCTTGGTGCTAACCGGAGAGATGTTTCTGCAGGAAATGATCAGGAAGCAGTGAAGTGGGTTTTGCAAGTCAAGGAATGAAGCGAAGTTGGTAGCCAGTTTTTCCAGAATATGTTGTGTCCTTTCTTTTTGTTATTTGGTCAATTAAAGGTTTGGTCTGGAGCTCAATCTAGTTGGTCCTAGTATTCAAGGTGGATAGTTTTGTTGTTACTGCGTCTTGTGGCTAGAGTTTTGAGTTGTAAGGCTCGACCAAATTGGCTGTAACCTATGCTATTCTAATAAAACTTCCATTTCGGCTTAAAAAAAAAAAGAAGTGAACATGGTTCATCGCATGTGAGTTGATGGTAAAATTACATACGAATGCACTGCAATATTAAAATATCTCCGCCGGACCTGGACCTGGACATATTTAGGTCATGTTTGGCTGAACTGATAAGTTGGCTTATTGGACTTTAAGTCCAGTTCAACTTATTTAGAGGCCGTTTGGCAAACTTGGCTTAAAGCCAAAAGTGGCTTTAAGTCATTTTTGCCCTGTTTGTGTAAAGTGGTTTTAAGCCGGTTTTAAGTTAAAAAACTGCTTAAAGTCATAAGCTCCATTTAGGTACTTTTGACTTATGACTTATGACTTTTGGAGTTTTTTTTTTCTTTTTTCACAATTCTTGTAAAGTTTAAACATTATGAATTTAAAATTTTTTAAAGTCAAATTTTTTTAAATCCCCATTTAACTTTAAGTAAAATTACCCAAACACTTTCATTCAACTTAAAGCAAATAACTTTACTTTCTCCTTTAAGTTAAAAAGACCCCCATTAAGTCAAAAGTAACTTATTTTAAGCAATGCCAAACACCCTCTTAGAAGTGTTTGCCTATCAACTTATTTTAATGATTTATGATATTATAAATTCATAAGTTGAAAGTTACAAAGTCCCAACTTTTTTCCAGCTTATTAACTTATTTGTACTATTCCTAAATTCCTTCGCTTTTAATTTGTTTTTTCTCGTTAATCGACGATATTTTTTTCAAATCTAATTTCACCATATTTTTCTCCATCTCTCAACGATCATTTTGCATACCATATGTGCTATATTTCGACACGATTTAGAAAAATTGTATTAAAAATATGTGCTCTACAGTAAACTTATAATTTCCGATTTACCAAACACTTTACTGACTTATAATTTCTGATTTACTTATCATTTATAATCAACTTATTAACTTAAAGCAATAAGTTACTTTTTTTAAGCTACCCCAAATGGCCCGTTATTGATTTCAGTTTTTCACTATATCAAATTCTACTCTCTGGTACTAATATATAAAGAAAAATGAAATGTACTCCGTAGCATGTAAAGTTAGTAAGTACGGAGTATGTGACAGTGCCCCACGTGAACACATGTATTTTCACAAGAAGATGAGAATCGCACGTACTCCCTCTGTCCCATCCATTTCTTTACAATTTCCTTTTTGGGACGTCCCACCAATTCTTTACATTACCAAAAATAGTAACTTTTAACAATAAAATACATTATTATATCCACTACTTTACTCCACTTTTTCAACACTTTATACTATTACACCCACTACTTTACTTATTTTAACAATAAAATCACTATTACACCCACTACTTCATTTATTTTAACAATATTACATCCACTATGGGTTAATAATCAAGTGAGTCACTCGAGTGGGCCAAATGTATCAAGTTGGTCACTGATTTCAAACCGGTATCAAGCAGGTCACTTTAATCACATAAGAGTACATTTCGTTAGTTTTTCAATTACTTAAAGATGGAAAACTAATATTTCATCGAGGTCTACACATTTTTCTTAAATGCTACTGTAATCAAATGAAAGGTTATGAACTTTAGTATGTTTGATAATATATTTAGAATTTAAAAAGTTTGTTTATTATTTATTTTTAATTAAAACAAGGAAAATGACAATAAAATTAAAAATAAATAGTAAATGAATTTTTAAAAATCTAAATATATTATCAGAAATACTAGAATTATTAACCTTTCGTTTGTGTATATGCCACATCAGATATTTCTTAACACGTCAGCATTTTCTGTCTTTTAAGTAATTGAAAAACTAACGGAGTGTACTCTTATGTGATTAAAGTGACCTGAGTGTACTCTTATGTGATTAAAGTGACCTGCTTGATACCGGTTTGAAATCAGTGACCAACTTGATACATTTGGCCCACTCGAGTGACTCACTTGATACTTAACCCCATCCACTATCCTGGTCTCCGTGCCCGATCCCCATGTTAAGAACCTATCGGGACGGAGGGAGTATGTAATAGCAAAAGTACTGCTATGTTAATGTTACCCTCAAGTGTTTCAGTTTATGTAGGAGGTAACGTGTCATCGCCTCATTGGTCTCACTTTCGGTGGTACCTCCCTTGACTCCGGACGTTTGTTACTCCCTCCGTCTCTAAGAACATCTCCAACGGGGTTAGCTATAATGGTGGTTAAAATAATATAAAATAATGATTGGTTAAAATTTGCTGAACCTGTAAGGTATTGGGCTCCAACGGGGTTGGATATAATGGTTAGCTATATTTTGAAAGTAGTATTTTATTATTATTTTGAATACTTTTTAAATTCAAATTTACTTTAAAATATTAATTCAAAAAGTAATATTAATATTATAATATGTGGATATTGTTACAGCTTACTTACAATTTTACATGGGTTGGTTATATTTAGCCATTCAATCAAGGTTGGCTATAAATTTACACGGAGGTGTGCGTTGGAGGTGTGCAGCTTGGAAGTGGTTGGCTATATTCTTACTATTCATCTGCCAGGTGGTTGTTATTGCTAAGGGTGAAGAAGCGTTGAAGATGCTCTAAATATGTTGTCTGTTTCCTCTGAACACATTTGCCAACGCACACTTTTAATCGTTAATATCTTCAAATTTGTATTCACTACTACAAAATCGCACTTGCATAGCGCTCTTTTTAAGCCTTACATAGCGCTTTTGAGCGTTGTAGAAGCCACCGCTATGCAAGTGCAAATAACTTCGATAGCGTTTTTTTTCAGCTCTCTAAGTACTGATCTTAGATAGCGTTCTTAGAAACGCTTTTGTAGGAAGTGTTTCCTAAGTATATGTTCTTCCATAGCGCTTTCTGAAATGTTATGCAAGTATATGCCGTTTTTATGGTTTCATCTTCAATAGCGCTTATTGAAGTGCTATTGTACTACACAACACTTACTTAGATAGCACTTTTCGAAATGTTATGCAAGTTGATAGCAGGTTATAATTTCATCTTCTATAGCAGGTTATAAAACGCTATGCAAGTACATACATTTAATTTTTTTTTTAATTGTATTCTCTGCCATTTTATATCCCTAAAAATCAAATACAAACCAAAAATAAAATTTCCAACTACAATAACACAAACTAGAAACTCAAGTAATGAACTTGCATCCCAAAAAAATAATTAACTTAAGACTTTAACAAAGTCATAAATTAACAAATTCCATAAGTAACAAAGCCTTAGCATGACAGTACAGTACAAAGTCATGCATAAAATTCAAATACATTAAGTCACTGATCAGATGATCGATAAAGTCTTAGGATAGCAGTACAAAAAATAGAATGATAGACTAATTTTAAAGCTTCCCCTTCAGAAATCGATTGTACAGAAATCCTGCCCAATTTTCTCGAAAGCGAACCATCTTCTCGTGATTATAGCAAAGTAACCTGTTGGCACGTGTGAACTATACACCAAAAAATGTATAAAACCAATTAGAACATATCCAGAACTGTTCTGGTGCAATCATGTAATGGTTTGAGAAACAATAATATTTTACTTACATTTATGCTAATACTTGTTTCACCGAAAAGCAAGATATCTTCGATGAAGCATCCAACATATTGGCCACAAAAAATGTCATCATTCATAGCTTGTTTAGGGCACTATAAAACAAATCACAAACACTAAAAGTTAACTTTTATTCAATAGCCAAGCACAAACACTGGCTTTAAATTATCGAAATGATAAACAATTACACTTTCTGAACTTGAATTTGGAACAGAATTTGAAATAGACATCTGCACACATACTCACCTTTACATTCATCCATTTAAATATGTTAAACACCATCTTGGGATAAACCTTCCCACATTGAGTCCGGAAAGACTTTAGAGCACTGTAAGTAGTAGATAATATCTTTGACATGAGATGATAAAACAAACTCTTAGGAATATATTTTCTGGATCAGACACTTGCTACAAATATAGTATGAGTACTACGCAGATTTACATTATTGGGTTTTTAGAGCTATTCGAATTCTGGGATTTAACATGAGATTCCCCTGATTTAACAACACACAAAACAAGCATTTATGACGCAAATGAAATGTACATTTATGTAGAAAAAAAGGAACATACATATTACTACTAGCTCCTAATTTAGAGGCTGTCTGGAGGTTAGATACTACTAAGCATGTTAACTCATTATCATGCACTTGTTAAATTACCACTCAATAGATCTCAGGTCATTACGTGGAAATAGTCACTTTCAAATATTCCTCTGAAATCTCCAATCCTCAATCTAGGTGTCACAATAAGAAAGATAGATTTATGATATATCATTACTGTGACGACATTTGAACTAACAAATTGATTCAGGAGTTCTGATCAATAACCTCTGATTTTAGTTTCTAAGGTAACTGCTGGAAAAACTTGAATTCTTAAAATTCCATTTTATGGAAAATTGTTACTCCTCAGTAAACATTTCTTACACCTACGCATATATGTATACACGAATATATGTGCAGACTGTAGTCAGTAGACATGATTTTACACTAAAGATAATAAAAGTTGAGTAGCTGACAATTTCGTAGATAACTATACCAGCATTGTCTGGAGCAAAAGAAATCAACACATCAATTACAACATTTTCAGTCAATTAGATACTACTAATAAAGCAGGTAATGAGTTAACATGCTTAATAAATAAACACATATATTTACTTACGTTTCAACGAGTGATTTCAAATTTTTGTACTTTACAATGGTAGCGTTTGGAGCTGGATCCATAAAGTAGATGCTTTCTGTTTTTGTATTAATGGCAATCAAAACCCAGTGTACCCTACATTTTGTGTATTAGTAATGAGCAGTTATATAAAATTAATAGCATTATATATCCACCTAAAAATTGCAACTTACGAAACATTATAAGGCACAAAAAGTAGATGCTCTTTGTCAATATATCCCAGCAGAAACTTTGCTAAATTAGCTGAAGCCTCAGATATATCCGTTAGGTGAGACACAATATGTGGTGATGCAAAAGAGTAGTTGGCTGCCAAGGCGGGATTTTTGGACAAATAAACCTCACACAAATACCTAAGAAACAACAAGATTAGAAAAACTACGTACAAACAAACATACATGAAATTTGTGAACAAATATTACCTAATGTAGAAGGCAAGACTCGATGCACTTAACCACTGTTCATCCAATACTTCCAAAACATTCTCTTTATTAATATGCTCGGTCCAAGGGTCTCCATCCCAAAAAGGTCCCATTTCCACCTCTATATCAGTAACGCGATCGTACTTAACAACAAGACGAACAAGCTCCAAAACAGTACCATCATGAGAAACATCTCCTGTGAGTGGATAACCTAGTTGTTTCGAAGACGCTCCAGTAATTGACTCAAGTGTTTTCTCCTTCTCTTTATCCTTGTCCTTTTCCCGATCACTAGCATTTATGTTCTTTTCCTTATTGGTTTTTGGGGGTGTCTACATAGTAGGAAAATACAATTGAATATTAGATAAATAATAGGTTGTTCAGGTAATTCAACAATTCTACCAATATCATACACAAAACCATAAAAAATTTAAATAAGATGTTCAACCTCTAACTTCATGGAGACCAATTTGTGTGGCCATGCGAGAAAATATCCCGGAGCTTCCCCGACAAGATTGGCCTCATCACAAGCTCTAGGTAGTTTAGTTTTTAACTCTGAAGGTACCGCCACCTCAAACTGTACCTTGACATCTCCTTCTTCTAATGGAACACCATGAAGCATTCGATCACTAGGATCATTCCACAAGGTCCCTCGCCCAACATACCTACGACCGGGCTCCAGGAACAAATAACAAGGATTTTTTCCCTGTATATAGAAATATCATCAACAGAATATGTACTTAGTAGAATTAGAAAGAAAAGCAGACTAAAACTAGAGTAAGCAGAATATAATGATTAAAACTAGAAAGAAAAACAGAATTAAAACTAGAGTAAGTAGAACATAATGATACTGTTACTTTCTTATAACTACTCTAATTAAATGCAAAAACGATTTCCCTGTTATTTATGTAATAATATTCCTTGCATCTAATTAAGTACATATTTCCTTTTAATGCAGAAGTGTATTCTAGCAGGATCTCTGGAAATGTACAACCTCTTTTTTGACATGTGGGTATGTAAAGTACTTACTTTGATTAGATAATAACCTAGCTAGCGATGAATTTATACCTCAGGAAGGTCTTCACTTAAATCAATATCACGATCATCATCGTGGTCACCATCGAAGTCATCACCCATGTCAAAGTTGTCCATATGGCTGGAACTTCTTGATTGCACCCCCGGAATGTACCCCTTTTTCAACTCCTTGATCTCATTTTTCAGAAAAGAAATATCATTTTTTAACTTAGTCAACTCGCTGGTAGATGATAGTGTCTGCAATGAGGTCTTTGTTACCCCTCATCCTACACCTCTTACTCTTCCTGAATACTCTAATGGTATCAACCGAGCAAGCAAGTCATCTAGTCCAATATTTGTAAGCTCGTGTTCTTGCAATTGATTTGATATGGCAATCTAATAACGTAATATTTTTATTAGTGCAACTAATACAATTTGAATAATTAATCTTACACAAATTGTGAAATGGAAAGATTAAATATTACCACATCCTCCATAACTTGCAATGTAACAGGATCATCCACGACACCATCCGCATTTCGCCTAGCATACTCCCAAGCATCTATTCGCGTCACGACAGGGTTCTCTTATCCGGCCTTAATCTTCTCAGCAATCTGTACATCAGATATAAATAAACTAAATTATAAGTTTAAAACACATCATTTACATTTCTCTAAATTCTGGGTAAATATTAACAGATCCAGTAGAAACTGGAAATTTGCAATATCTTGAGACACGAATCCAAATAAATGAACAAAGAGGCACATCGACAGAAGGAATTCAAGGAGTGGAGATAGTTAAAAGCGTTGTGTATGGAGGGTTAGTAGAATCAGTAACAAGCCTTGGTGTTGTGTCATCTGCAGCTAGCTTTAATGTCACTACGCGTAAGTTTTTAGAATGTGGACTGTAATTTTATTTTTTTTGATGTCTTACATTCCATTTCTTTGTAGTCTTGTGTACATACAGTGGATCAAAGATTGACTAAATTCTAGTAGAAAAAGGAAAAATATTTAGTAAAGACCTTCTAGTAAATACACACAGAGATCTGTAATAAACAGAGACCTTCTAGTAAATACATGTAAAGACCTTACATGTATAAGCTACTTCAAGGTTTTTTGCACATTTAGTACTTCATAATTCTTAATTTTTTTAGGGTCGAATATACTAAAGCCGGTGACAAATTCAGAGAGCTACTAATGTGTCTTTCATTGCAGTGAATGTTTTCATTGCAGTGAATGTTTTCATTATAAAGTGAAGCTAATAATGATTTATAATAGTACTGGTTTAAGTGCTGCAACAGTTTACTTGATTTTAGGGAGTGGTTAGATATAAAAGAAGATAGCACAAGCGTAGGAGAAAAGGTCTAGCAACATTATTGAAAAATTTAGTCATGTTTTACTTAAAACAGAGATTGTTTCACCTATTACTAAAAACTAACAGAAAAGAAAATGTTAGTCTAAAAGTAAGGGACAAATGAGACTTGAAACTTACAATTATCTCTCTAATACGAGCATAGCCAACACATGCCTTCCTGTATCTCGCTTCCATCGATTCTGCTCGCTCCTTATTTTTTTTACTTTTTTCCTACCATGTAATTGTTAGGTAAGTATAATCCTTAATTAAGTACATATATGGTTTTCTAAAATAATTAACTAGTATCGAAAATTTTTACCACGAAATTTCCTGTCACTGAGCTCTCCACAAACTCTTTCCAGTATTGTGCCACGGTGGATAAGTTTGCATACAGAGGAGGTGGTTCTGTGGAGTAGTTACCATTTTCGTCTCTCGCTAAATTCCTCAATCTGGTTCTGAATTGTCGATGAAGGGTTCCGGCACGAGAAATAATTGTTTTCCTATGTACTTCTTCAATCCCATTGAAAGTTTCCTGCACGTAAACATAATTGTTAAATTTACAAAACCAGAAAAATAACTTATGAGAATAAAGCCCTGGGATAATGCAGATACTGAACTAAAAAGAAAAGATATATTCCAAAGATGTTCAATATTTGAACATTTGAGATATATTTATAATTCATAATATGATTTAGTTGATCATTTGAGACTGAAAGGTGTATATTTTTCTTGTTTGGTTTAAATGCAGGTGGATTTGGTACTGTATACAAGGGAAGCCTAGCAGATGAAACTTTGATTGCAGTAAATTTGCAGTAAATATATGAAACTCTGATTGCAGTAAATTTATACTATTCTGAGGGATCACAACGGTATGTTATCTTTGATTTTTGATAAATTTACTTTACCTTGAGAACTGTCCATTTATTACTGAATATGTCATCATTTACAGGCTTCTAGTTTATGAGTACATGAAAAATGGATCACTTGATAAGTGGATATTTTTCTCTTATAAAAATCGAGAGAGACTTCTAGACTGGCCAACTCGATTTAATATAGCAGTGGGTACTGCTCAAGGGGATTGCCTATTTTCACGAGCAGTGTCGTAACTTAATAACCATTCATCTGATTCCGAAAAAAGATATATTCCAAAGATGTTCAATATTTGAGTATGAAATAAATAGATAGCAGATTATATAATGATTCAAACTAGAAAGAAAAGCACATGAAATAAACTAGATAGCAGATTATGTTTTACCTTAATTTCATCCCACAAAGCTTGTTTCACAGAGAGCAAATCTTTTCTGCGCCAATTATCACATGTGATTGGAACATGCCGCCTTGTATAAGAGCCAATATAATGTACCAGGGTCATAGATGCTCTACCAATTGGTTGTCCCAGCTCATTCCAATTTACCTAAAAATATGTGGATGATTATTGGAAAAGAAAAAGAATATACAAGTAATTTGTAATAGTAATGAAATCAGCATTTTTCAAAACTATTTTGCAATTTTCTATTACCATTTGCAATACCCCTTTAGTCCTTGCTTTCTTGACCTTTTTCATGTTTACTGTCCCTCGCCTAGCACTCTTCTGTGTGACACCAGTGTCATTCGTGCCATCTGTTCCCTTTGACCGGCGTGATCCAGAAGTCATAATCTTGAATAGAAATAAAGAAAAACAATTAATGACAAGATTAATACTAAATCAAATAGATGTTACATGTTTTTTTTTGCCATAATAGATGTTTACAACAAATATACATACATTTTTTAGCTTTCATTTTCCTTTTACGTTTTTTAATAGGCTTTGATCTTTCGTGTCCATGCACATTCAAAAATTCTGGATTCACATATTCTCCTTCGTCATGATCATTTCTAGAATAATAACATTCATAATCGTCATCCTCGTTCATTGTTGAAGAAATGTTGGCTCTAACAAAAGGATCATCTATGGCATCAACTTCTTCATCTACACCATCACTAACTTGATAGCTATTGTTGAGCTTGTTTGACAAAACGACAATCGACCATTTCTTATCAATCGGATCAGTAACGTAGAAAACTTGTTGGGCTTGTGTTGCCATTATGAACGAATCATCTTTGTACCCGATCTTGGAAAGATCAACCCGTATAAATCCTGAATCTTCCACATGTACACCACCGACATTGTTTACCCAATTGCAATCGAAAATTGGCACCCTAAATCCAACATAATCGAGCTCCCAAATATTCTCAATTCTTCCAAAGTACGTTGTATTAGTCAAAACCGGATCTTTGTCATTACTTGATTGATGTAGGGCCGTTGCAGTAATTGCAACTCCACTATTCTGCATTGTGCTTGTTGCATCATGTTCCTTGGTGTAAAAAGTGTATCCATTTATGATGTAACATTTGTAAGAAAAGACAAATAAATCAGGACCTCTTGACAACCATTTAATCCTATCTGATATTGACACATTGTTCTGTGATAACTCATTTGTGACATGGTTCTTGAACCAATCAATAAATGTTCGATTATGCTCAACTTCGATCCAATTGGCACCTCTACGTGGATGCTCTAAGGTGATAGTTTGTTTATGTAAATTCACAAAGGGAACAACATCAACACTATTGTGTAGAACACAAAGATGCACACGACGCCATTGTTCAATATCGATCTCCACTTGATGACCTCCGGTAACACCTTCACCATCAACCCTACCACTATGACGATGGATTGGAAGACCAATTGCTTCTACATTTGGGATAAATTCTGACCAAAATTCTATTGCTTCTTCTATTAGATAGCGTTCTGCTATGCAACCCTCTGGTCGAGACCTATTCATCACATATTCTTTCAAAATTTTCAAATATTGCTCGACTGGATACATCCATCTCATACGAGCTAGACCACACATCCTAGTTTCATAAATTAGGTGAACAGTCAAATGAACCATGATGTCGAAGAAAGATGATGGGAAATACATCTCAACCTCGCAAAGTGTCTCCACAATTTGTCGTTGGAGATATGATAACCTTCTAGGATCAATGACCTTGCTACTCATTGATTTAAAGAACCAACACAACTTTGTGATTGTTACCCTCACCTTTTCTGGCAAGATGGGACGGATAGCAATAGGAAGCAAATTCTCCATGATGACATGGCAATCATGGGATTTTAAACCCTTTAACTTCAGGTCATCCAAATCCACAAGACTCTTGATATTGGATGAATATCCTTCTGGGACCTTAACAGAATGGAGTGTTTGGAGTAATACTTTCTTCTCATTCCTAGATAAAGTATGGGCAGCAGGAGGTAAATAAGGTCTTTTTCCCACTTCTTCCACAGGGGCTAGTTCGCTTCTTATTCCCATATCCATCATGTCCATTCTTGCACTGAGACCATCTTTAGTTTTACCCTTGACACCCAACAGAGTACCAATTAGGCTGTCAAACACGTTTTTCTGCACATGCATGAGATCAATAAAATGTCTGACATAGAGGTCCTTCCAATAAGGTAATTCAAAGAAGATTGAACGCTTTTTCCAACCCCTAGTCGGAACATTCTTTGCAAATGTCTTACCCAACTCTATGTTCAGATTTTCAACCTCTTCGAACACTTCAGTGCCAGAGCATATACGAGGGGCACCTCGTTCCTCAACTTCACCATTGAATGCCATCGTCATTTTTCGATACCGATTATTTGGCTCCAACCACCGCCTATGCCCCATATACACACACTTCTTG
Organism: Kitagawia praeruptora; assembly: GCA_037693485.1. Lineage (NCBI taxonomy): Eukaryota > Viridiplantae > Streptophyta > Magnoliopsida > Apiales > Apiaceae > Kitagawia > Kitagawia praeruptora. Next base: position 35,953,867 of record CM075350.1, read on the forward strand.
CAATTCTTCACTCGGAGATTATCGGTCTCCGTACCACACAAAGGACATGCATCATAGCCTTTAACACTATATCCAGAAAGATTACCATAAGCCGGAAAATCACTTATTGTTCCGAACAACATGGCCTTCAACCTAAAATGATCATTTCTATGTCGATCATGTACTTCAATACCCTCTTCCCAAAGTAGCTTCAAATCCTCGATCAAAGGTGCCAAATATACATCAATGTCATTACCAGGTTGTGCAAGACCAGATATCAATGTTGACATCATCATATATTTGCGCTTCATGCAGAGCCACGGCGCCAAGTTATAGATAATAAGAATGACAGGCCAAGTACTATGAGAAGTACTTTGAAGGCTGTTAGGGTTCATTCCATCTGTTGAAAGTGCTAAACGAAGATTCCGTGGTTCCTTCCCAAAGTCCTGATGTACATCATCAAATGTCTTCCACTGAGGTGAATCGGCCGGGTGTCTCAACATTCCATCTTTAATTCTCCCATCATGATGCCATGTTAAATGTTTAGAATCTTCTACACTAGCATACAACCTCCTAAGCCTGGGTATTATTGGGAAGTACCACATGACCTTGGCCGGAGAATTACCATTCGTGAAACGTTTTAAACTACATTTGGGACATTCATCCAACTCTGCATACTCTTTTCGATAAAGAATACAATCATTTGGGCAGGCATGAATCCGGTTATGTACTAATCCAATAGATTTAAGCATTTTTTTAGCCTCATACGCTCTACGTGGGAGGACATTGCCATCTGGTAAGAGGTCACTAACAGCTGGGAGCATCTCTGAGAAGAACACATCAGAAATTTGGTGTCCAACTTTTAAATTATACAGAGTCAACACAGTTGATAACCTAGAAGCCTTGGTGCAGCCCGGCCACAATGGTAATGCAGCATCATTTTTTAACTTTTCATGCATATCGGGATGATCACGTAATTCTTCATTAATCACATTGGGAATATCCTTTTCAACACGAGAATTATCATTATCGTTGTCAACAAACTCACTATCAACAAACTCGGTATTAACAAACTGTTGATTGGTATTATAATTACTAGAGCTTTGTTCTCCTCTCTCTTCTCCATGATATGTCCAGCGTGTATAGGTTTTATCAATACCGTGAAATATCAAGTGATCATACAACTCAGCCACACCATTAACTTCAATAATATTTAAACATTTCATACAGGGGCATAAGATGAAGTTGATGTTTTTCGAACTTTCAGCCGCAAATTTACAAAAAAATTTCACACCACTCTTATATTCTTCAGAATTCCGAGGTGCTCTTATCCAATTACGATCCATTACAACACAAAAAGAGAGACAACCTGAAGTTTTTTATTGTACAATTTAGCATCAAAATGGAATATGTCATACAACAAATTAACTAATATTCATATATTAAGCAAGTAATTAAAAACCATTTGTTATAAACTATAAGTAATATGCTTTAGTTTGAACTTGTAATTATATGGACAGTTTAATGAAAGTTGGGCATAATTGCTAACTAAGTAGTTCAAATTGTAATATGTTCCCATTATTTTAAGACCTAGGCACTACTACTTAAGTTGTGGAGATCATTTCTCCTATATAGGTGGTTCTAAACCCTCATTCTAGTATTAAATAACCCCGCAAACACACACAACAGGGAGCACCAAACTAGGATAATAAAAACAAATAAGTATCCCCCATGGCCAACTAATTGACAAAGGAATATGTTCTAAAAGCTAAACATGTATAAAATTCACTCATAATTTGACAATCCAAACAAGGTATCACTGCTTCCAAAATTCAGTTCAAATAATTTTTAACTGACATTAAATTTGACATACCAAAACCAAGTTATACCTTTTAATATTGTGAACTGAGAAGCCAAACCCCACACCGAAATTGAAGCCAATACCTTATAATCTTGAAGCAGCTACAAAATTGAAACATCAAAAGTAAAAAAAAAACAGAAGAAAACCGAAAAGAAAAACTCAGAACTCGCGACCAAAAACTCAGACACCAACAGATTAACTCGGCAGAACTCAGCAAAGGCAGTGAACACGACTCGAACAAACAAACAGCCACTTGAAATCAAAAAACTATACAGAAACACACAGCCACGACAAAAGCAGGTACATTACTCAATATCTCAGCACAACTCACGAAATTTAAACAAAACACATACCACACCTCTGCAATTTACAGTAACAATGAATTAAGAAACATCAACTCAGCCTCCAGCAAAGAACTTCGAAAAATCAGAAACTCACTTGAACAAAACTGAACAAAACTGGAACTGAACAAAAACAAAAACTAAACATGAGACTCAATAGTAAAATACAATTAAACACGACTTAAACAAAACTCAGAATCCCTAATTACTCAGCAAACAAAACAAAGAAAAATGTGTTTGTATAAGAAAGAACGTGTTTTGGGTTTGGGGTTTTAGCAAGAAGGGATTCGTAGGGAAAGGGAGGAGGGGAGAGAGGTTGTTTAATTTGAAGAAGAAGGACAGGAGAGAAAAAAAACAAATCAATTAAACAAACCCAGTGATTAAAACAAACCCATTGATTAGAACCCTAAAATTGAAAACCAATTAAACAAACCCAAATGATTAGAACAAACCGAAACCCAAATCACTAGTGTTTAGAGGGAGAAATAAACAAACCAATTAAACCCAAATCGAAACCCTATAATCACTGTTGCAAATCGTAGAGAAGATGTGCGATTGATTGAAGATGAAGAGAAGTAGATCTGGCCGCCAGTGGGAGACTGGGAGTGATATATAGAACTTAGGTTTTTTTAGTAATTGATATATGCGTATATAGTTAACTGTGTGACAATAAATAATTAACAAATGCTAAAATATGTTGTTAACTTCAAGAGCCCTTCTCAAAACGCTATAGTAGAGTTTAATAACGAATAAAAAAATAAATAAAAAGTACTTGAAAAATGGTATCTTCAATAGCGCTTGTGGAAACGCTATTTAAATTTATGCTAGCATAGCGTTTATTGAAAAAACGCTATAGAAGAATTTTTATTTTTATTTCTATTTATTTTTATTCACTTGCATAATTCCTTGCATAACGTTTTTTATAAAAGCGCTATGTAAGATGTCCACTTACACAGCACTTCTTAAAAAACGCTATGCAAGTGGTAACTCCTAAGTTCAAATTTGTAGTAGTGATTAGTTTTCAATATAAAAACTTCACTGTATTATTGTACTCATAAATACGAATCCAATAAGATCACTCATGACTATATTTGGTCTTATAGATTATGCATGAATTAGTAATTTATCTCATGTTATGAACAGTCCCGACATATCAAATGAGCAACATAAAAAGAGACAGAAGGAGTAGGAGGAAATAAATAAATAAATTTATGAAAATTCTCAGATCTTGTAATTGATTAAAACTTAAAACAAAATGAAAATACTGAAATATATGTAATTGGTCAGAACTTAAAGCAAAACTAAATAAAACTGATCATTTTATTTACTTTTAGTTGAACATCACCAACAGTATAAAATTCTTAACTAAATAATCTATGGATAAACAACCTAAATACCCAATATTTAGTATCTTTCGTCCGTAATATTCATTTTGGGGATGGATCGTCCAAAATACCCACCACATACGTCACTGACATAGACGTATGTGATAATACGCCATTGATATTTTCGCATGTTGAAGAAACGCCACTGGCATAGGAGTGACGTCCACGAGTCATGCCACACTTATAGACGCATCACAGATCGCGCGGCACCCATGGGGCAATATAGCTAGGTCACGCCTCACGCAAAGGTGCCTGTCCCTGCAGGTCCTACACAAATACTAGCGAGCTCTGGCGCGAGACTATGGCGATTCAGGCGATTTTTGCCCAAAATCTCTAGAAAATCTCTAGTTTCTCTGTTCACCCATTTTTCATGGTTATGAGTTACAAACCCTATCTTTCGTCGGATTAAAAACCCCCCAAAACCTCTAATCGGAGAGAGAGAGAGGGGGGGATGGAAAGAGATGAGAGAGATGGGGAGAGAGAGAGAGAGAGAAAAAGAAATGAACGAAGGAGATGATGGTGGTTGGAGATAGAGTGGTGGTGGCGATTGAGGGAAAGAGAGATGTGGTTAAAGCGGTGGTGGTGGTGGTGGTGTAGAAAGATGAGGCAGCGAGAGAGTGGCCGGGAAAGAGAGACAGTTGAGCGATAGAGAGAATGAACAATGAGAAGGGATGCTTCTTTCCCAACGGCGTATTCCATGAGTATATTTAAAGCATTAATTTTGAAAACGGATATTTTGATAAGTGGGGTAGTAAAAAAAAGCTATTTCTGACATTATTTCATAATTTATGTGAAATTTAGGTATTACTCTCTTGATAATAGTTAAAAATTTGAACATTTCAATCATATAATCCTCAACAAAAAAATATCATTAACCTAATTTTATAGATTATATTTGTTGCGTCAATAAATCCTTAATAAGAAATATAAAAAATATATATATATAATATATATAGAGTAAAGTTCTATGTATTACTGTTTTAATTGGAGTACTTGGAGTAAATATACTTTCTGCATTCAAAATTTTGCAAACTTTATTATTTTGTAAAACTTATTACGTGAATATCACTATTTCATCGAAAATATTGAAAATTTTGTATGTTTTGCTAACAAAATATTGCAAAACGAATTTTTCTGCGAAACACATTTGTGTTGCAAAACATATATGTTCCGATGGCAAAATATAAAGAATTTTCAAGATAAACATATTGCAAAACATACATAATTTTCAAGATTATCAATGAAATTATGATATTCATATAACAAGGTTTGCAAAATAATAAATTTTAAAATATTTTGAATGCAAAACATATATGTACTCCAAGTAATTCAATTAAAACAGTAATTCATAGAATTTTACTCAATATATATATATATATATATATATATATAAGGCAAATGTCAATTAGCCTGTAATCCTTATAATCCTTATAACCAAGACAATCAATCATCCATCTATTATTTTTGAAATCAAGGTAATCAACCTTATAGACTAAATATGACTTTTGGAGATGCTCTTATATCAACTAAATATGACTGTCTGCCTTTATTTTTTTCACAAGAACTATGGACATCTTTGTCTCATATAAATAAGCTAATTTAGGGTTTACAAGCCATAAAAATTTATGAAGTGGATTTACCAATTCAACTTATGAACTTAAGTTACAACAACTTAATGATATGTTCATAAGTTAAATGTTAGAAATAACGTATTTTTAAATTATTTATGTCTTATTGTTTGATTTTTTTTAATAATATATGTTTTTACACTTATATTTTTAAATATTTTTTTAGTTTAAAATACATGTATTGAAATAATTGTATTAAATAAATAAATTTTAAATTTACTTTAACAAATTATTCCTAACTTATAAATAAATTTATCCAAATATTCATATAAATCATACTCCCTCTGTTTTTTTTATATGACGATTGACTTTTTACACACAAATCCAAGTGTTTTGATCGGGCACTTATAATTATTATTTTTAAGATTTTCTTTTTTTGAATTAAAATAGACAATAAATATTTTAATTCACAAAAAAAAAATTAAAAAATAATAATTTTAAGTACCCGGTCAAAACACTTGGAAATATGTGCAAAAAGTCAAACGTCATATAAAAAAAACAGAGGGAGTAACTTATAAGTATATTTTTATTTATCACTTATACAACACTTATAGAAATTAGGGAGTTTAAGATATGTCTTAGGTAACTTTACTGAGATACACAATATGTAAAAATGGGATGGACATTTTTTTAAAATCAAGATTTTTTTTAATAATTTTTCAATATTATTAGTTAGCCCTATACGGGTCCAATAAATTTTAAAAGCAAATATCTCAGGAAACTTTAGTGAGATTAATCTCAGGATCATTTTTCTCATACTTAAATATTTTAAGTTAAAAATTAGTCAATTTAAGATATCTGACAAAACTGCATTTGATCGCAATAAACAAAGATATTTTTTACTATAAAAACGAAGTAAAGAAAATTAAAGATTACTAGCCTATTACCCGTGCGATTCACGGAATTAATTATTTAGGTTATAAATTATTTTATTAAAATGTTAGTTTTTTTTATAATATATTTACTAAATTTGTCCTAGCCTGTTTTATGATTATCATACTTTTTATTAAAAAAATCACAATATTTTTCGATGCGATGCACGGAATTCATTATTTAGCTTATAAATTATTTTATTAGTTTTTTGTAGAATATATTTACTAAATTTGTCCTGTTTTAGATTATCATACTTTTTTTTATTTAAAAAAATCACATTATCTTATGATAAAATAGTTTTTTTTTTACCAAAGTGATTGCATTTTACATTTAATGTTTCAACATACATAATGTTGTGGAATAAACTAGGTTATTAGATTGCGGCTAGGGTTTGTATGTATTTATTGCTAGGGTTCGTGAGCTTCGTGCTTAAATGGCTGCTCCTGTGCTCGTGGCTGATTCTGCCTTCACAAGATGCCTACGTACTTTGATGTATATCAAAGATCAAGCCAAAAAACGTAGTTCTAGGGTGAGGGGTCTGACCCTTTATATAGGCTGAGAAGCCTCAGAAATATGGTAGAGTTAGGTGACTTGGTGGGTAAGTCAGCCTTGAAGAAAGTTCTAGACTCCTACCTTGTAGGAGTTTGTTTCCTTGTATGGCTATGTGCCTTGGAGGCTACTCCTAATAGGGATAATGTCCTTATTTGACTTATATTTTCCAGCTGTTAATTAGCCCTCAATATTAATTACGAAATTAATATTTAATTAGGGTTCTTGGGCCATCTGGTGGGCCCCATGTTTGGACCAAACAAGGTCTAATTAATGCCACATTAAATGTGTCTTTATGGTTTACTTTTAACCCATATCATTTGCCCCCAACTTCTAGGAAAACTGATCAGGTTATCCTTGAAGTTTTAACGGTCTTTTCCGAGACTTGGGTCGGGGTTTATATATGTACACTAGTGTTTCACATGTATCGTCTTTTGTAAAGTGTGGAGCGACCTACACATTTACAACGATTTGCCCTATTCGAGGCTAAGCAATTATATTCCATAACTTTAGTTACAGAATTTTTATTTATCTTTTTCAAGGAATTCTCTTTAAATCTCCATATTTACCCTATATTTTAGGATTTTTATAGTACCCACAGGTATTTTTCTCATCAAAATTCTATGTCCATGAAGATTCGCTGTTAAAAAAGCAAATTTCGACCAAGATTCATCATTTTCGACCAGAATTTCGACAAGGAATTCGACCAGAATTCTGGTCGAAATAAGGCCTTCAATTTCTTCTGGTCGAAAGACTTTTCGACCAGAATTCCTGATCGATTCGACCAGGATTAAGCGTCCAGAATTCTTCTGGTCGAACACATTTTCGATCAGGATTCTTGGTCATTTCGACCAGGATTCTGATCGAATTAAGCGTCAAACATTCTTATGGTCGAACACATTTTTGATGAGAATTCTTGGTCATTTCGACCAGGATTCTGATCGAATTAAGCGTCCAACATTCTTCTGGTCGAACACATTTTCGATCAGAATTCTTGGTCATTTCGACCAGGATTCTGATCGAATTAAGCGTCCAACATTCTTCTGGTCGAACACATTTTCGATCAGGATTCTTGGTCATTTCGACCAGGATTCTGATCGAATTAAGGGTCTTCTTGGCTTGTGGGCCTACTTTAACGAGCCTCTTGTTTTATTGGGCTTTATGGGCTTAAATGAATTTTGACCTAGCCCAACTCAATAATTCCCACAATTTCTTTTGGAATTTCTCTACTTTGCAAAATATCTTTGATGTTTTCTATAAAATATCCCAGATATTTCCGCAAAATATCCCAGATATTTTCTGTAGAACCTTCCAGAATTGGGCCTATTCCCAATTGGGCCAGTTTCATGGGCCTTTCACAGGTCAACTTTACCATTTTGACCGGTTACTGTAGGTTTTTTGACCGTTTGTAAGTATTTCAACCAGTTAAAAATTTCTATATAAGAGTGAGAGTGGAGAGTTCATTTCTCACACTCTCATTTCTCTCTTCACATTTTCATTCTGAGCTCTCGATCTTTAGCTAAAGAAATCTCTCTTTAAGTTCCGTTTGTAGTTTTCAAGCATCCTCCGGCCATCTTCTCCGGTCTTCTTCTCCGTTTACCTCTAGGGTTTAAAGCTGCCATTAATGGAGGATAAGGCTAAAGCTCGCCTTGCCAAGATGAACCAAGCTTCTTCTAAAGGTAAAATCACCATCCGCTCTCCTTACACATCACTATTAGATGTGTTAAATGAGCGAGCTGATGACTACCCTTCCCTAGCCGAGTTAGATGCTTATGATTGCTGTAATACATACCATGATGCTGATGAAATTGATAAATATAATAAGTTATTTAAGATTAGAAAACCTTATAAACTTGTCCCGGCTGGGCCAGGTGATAGGCCTTGTCATTGGAGACCCAATGCCTTGTGTATTTATAGGGAGTGTCTAGTAGCAGGGCTCCGTTTTCCTTTTCATGAGTTCATCCCACGTCTGTTGGCTGACATCCAATGCAACCCTTGTCAACTACCCCCTAATGCATGGAGAATAATTCTTTGTTTTATGGTTTTATGCTTAAGGCAAAACCTGCCTTTATCTGTAGCCCTCTCTCGCAAAATTTTTCAAATAACAGCCCGCTTTTGAATAATGGCTGGGTGTACATCAAACTTCGTCCCAAAGTCCCCCCTATTTTCAATAGTAAATCAGTGCCAGATAACAACCCTGGATGGAAAAAAGAGTTTGCCTATCTTGAATGGGAGGGTGGTGATTGGGGCACCCTTTTTAGAAAGACCTTTCCCAAGGTTTCGGATGGAAAGGCTAAAGGGATCACCCTTAGTACAGAGGATCAAGCTGCCTTTGACATCCTGACTAAAGGTGATGGTATGTCTATAACCTGCCAAAGCCTTATAAATGAAGAGTCTCTGAAGGCAGTAGGCCTCTCACCAGTTTCTGAACGGGGTAACTTTCTTTCCTTTCTTTGTTTTTCCTGTTTTCACACTTGACTTATTCAATTGTATCTTTATTCATGTCATTTCAGTGGCCAAAATGCTTGTGGAAGCTTCTCCTGATCCTGAGAACGAGACTTCCAGGATGGCTCGGGCAAAGAGGAATGCTGATCCTCGAGAAAAGGGAGCTGAGCCCTCTTTCTTACGCCCACACAAGGTTCAGAAAGGGAACCTCAAGTATGGAGATATAGCTGACCTGGAGGGGAGTTCCCAGGTTAATGTCCAATCTGCTGTCTTTAGGCCTTCTTGGGGCTTCAGGAAGCGGGACTCTGTGGTGGGCTCAACCAAGCATGCTATGGACTGGTCATTGAATTCAATCACTCCTCCAGACTACAAGGACCTGGTCCTTAATGGTGGTATAGGAGAGTCTGAATCACTTGGCTCCCAGGCTATTGCTACGGTATGCCTTAAACCTTACTAGTTTCTTATTTCCAACACTTCACTTTTTCCAGTATTTCAACTTTGTTTCTCAATGCAGGCCAATGTTCATTTCCAGAACTTGATTCATCAAGCAAAAACTTGGAAGGAGAAGGCCAAGGGTTTCGAGACTGAGTCCCAGAAGAGGAGCTTACACATTCACCAACTTGAGGAACAGCTGAAGAAGAAAGATGAAGAGCTAGTGAGTGCCCATGCTGAGGTGGTGGCCCTAAAGGATGACAAGGAGAAGCTGATTGATGACTACTTGGACTCAGTTGAGTACAAGGGTATCATGGACCAGCATGATGAAACTCTATATCCTGGCCAGTTCACAGAGGGATGGAACAAAGCCCTTGAGGCTGTTCTTAGGAACCATCCTGGCCTATTCCAGCCTTCTGCCTTTCCTAGTCCTCATCCTCCTAACACTATGGCCACCGTAGCTGAGGCTGGCTCTAGTGAGGAGTTATTTTGGTGAGGATGATGCCTTAGTTAGGAAGCATACTGCAACTAGGTCTTTGGATCCCGAGCAGCCCCTTGTTCGGGATGGAGACGCTAACTCGGATGGGGAAGCTTCCACCACTGCCACCAGCTCTGAGGATGGTTCTTCAGTCAAAGAGACTCCTGAGGCCACTTAGTTTATTTGATGTATCTTCTGTCTAAACTCTCATTTTGTAACTTAACTTTAATAGCCTTCGGGCTTTTATTTATTCAACTCTTTAACTTAACTATTCGTATAGCTAGCTTCCTTTCTAGCTTTTTCTTTCTTGTCTTTGCTTGTTAAGCTTTAGAGTTCTCTAGGTACTTGGCCCCTTGGCTTGTACCAAGCTTATAAATTAGTTCACCATTTGTTTTACGTGTTTAAAATAACAAAACAAAGGAAGTAACTCAGAGAGAAAGCAAAACAAACTTCATTAGGCTGTCAAAGAACAGTGATAAAATGGGCTCAACCCTTACATAAATACTCTATCTCCTACTGGGAGCAACATGCTCGACTATGGTTTCATTCGAACCTTATTTCTATTCTTAATAGGTAAAAGACCAAGTCTTTAAACATAGTAAGTCTTGAGGTTCACTGCATGCCAAGTTCGGGGCACCTCAACCCCGTCCAAGGTTTCCAACTTGTAAGATCCTCGCCCTAGCACCTTCCTGACTCGATATGGTCCCTCCCAGTTTGGAGCTAGCTTCCCTTTTTGGCCAACTCCTGAGGCTTCTATCTTCCTTAGGACCAAGTCGCCTTGTCGAAAGAACCTCTCTTTAACCCTTTGGTTGTAGTGGAAGGATGCCCTTTTCTGGTGTTCTGCATTTCTAGCATTTGCTTCATCCCTGACTTCGTCAATCAGATCAAGAGCTAACCTCATGCCTTCTTCATTACTTTCTGGTTCATATGCTTCAACTCGAGGCGAAGCATGCATAATTTCTAAGGGCACCACTGCCTCAGCTCCATAAGCCAGTAAGAAAGGGGTTTCTCCAGTTGTTACTTTGCAAGTAGTGTGATACGCCCAAAGTATAGAAAGTAACTCATCTACCCAAGTATTCCTTGAACGTTCAACTCTCTTCTTTAGTCCATCAAGGATAATCCGATTGGCTACCTCAGCCTGTCCATTAGCTTGGGGGTGTGCTACTGAGGTAAAACGAAGCTCGATGGCATTTTTTTCACAGTACTTCTTAAACTCTTCATTGTTAAATTGTGTTCCATTATCCGTCACAAGGATTCGGGGAATTCCATACCTGCAAATTACGTTTTCCCAAAAGAAATGGGCAACCTGTTTGGTGGTTATCTTGGCTAAAGGTTTAGCCTCAATCCACTTAGTAAAGTAATCAATGGCCACTATCAAGAATTTCCTTTGTGCTGAAGCTACAGGGAAATGACCGAGTATGTCCATCCCCCACATGGCAAATGGAATAGGAGAGTTAACTGATGTTAACTTCTCAGGTGGCTGCCTTACAATTGGAGCATGCTTCTGGCACCTATCACACCTTTTAACATAATCTTGAGCGTCAGCCAACACCTCTGGCCAATAGAATCCCAAACGAGTAATCTTGTGAGCTAGGGCTCTGCCCCCCAAGTGCTGCCCACAGATCCCTCCATGAACATCCTCCAATGCTTCCTTTGCCTCCTGGGGCCTTAAACACTTCAAATATGGGATAACAAACGACCTTTTGTAAAGGATGCCTTCAATTAAGGCATATCTCAATGCTCTTACTGACAGTTTCCGTGCTTCCAAGGCATTGTCAGGGAGCCATCCGGTTTCAATGTGAGCCTTGATAGGATCTATCCAACAGCCTCCTATATCAATTGGTGCCACTAACTTTGAGTTGACGGTCGGGGCCTTCAAGACCTGGAAGTAAACACTCCCTGCATAATTTTCTATCTCAGAAGAAGCGAACTTAGACAGGGCATCGGCCTTAACGTTCTCTTCTCTCGGGATATGCTCAACATAGCACTCTTCAAACTGAGTCATAACAGCTTTCACGACTCTCAGGTATTTCGCCATAGTTTCATCCTTAGCTTCAAACTCACCATTCACTTGCGATACCACAAGCCTTGAGTCTCCACAAACTTTAAGGTTCTTGACCCTCATGATTTTAGCCAAGCCCAAACCAGCTATCAGAGCTTCATACTCAGCTTCATTGTTGGTCGTTGGGAAGTCTAACTTCAAAGCATATTCAACCATAAACCCATCGGGGCTTTGTAAGACCATGCATGCACCACTTGACTTTGTTTTTGATGCTCCATCAAAATAGAGCACCCAATACTCTTTCGGATCAGGTACAGGTTCCTCATCCTTATGTTCTTTCTCATGGGTAGTTACCATCTCTTGCCCCCCGACTTCTTGGTTGTTAATGGTGCATTCAACCACGAAGTCAGCCAATGCCTGAGCCTTAATGGCCGTCTGAGGCTTGTATGTGATATCAAACTCTCCTAATTTAATTGCCCACTTGATTAGCCTTCCACTGGCCTTAGGGCTGTGCAGTATGTTTCTTAACTGCTGGTTTGTCAAGACTTGAATCTTATGTGCCTGGAAATAAGGTCGCAACTTCCTCGAGGCTGTTACTAATGCCAAAGCAAACTTCTCAATGGGTGAGTAATTCAACTCAGCCCCATGCAACACCTTACTCACATAGTAGATAGGTTTCTGAATTTTATTTTCTTCCCTGATAAGAACAGCACTCAATGCTAGTTCGGATACCGCCAGGTATAAGTAAAGAACTTCTCCGGGAATAGGCTTGGCCAATAGCGGGGCTTCAGCCATATACTTCTTCAGCTGTTCGAAAGCCTCCTAGTTCTCAGAAGTCCACTCAAAATTTTTCACCTTCTTCAATGCTTCAAAGAAAGGCAAGCATTTGTCACCAGATTTGGAGATGAATCTCCCCAAGGCTGCAACTCGGCATGTTAACTTCTGTACATCTCGTATAGTGCGGGGTGGTTCCAAGTCCAGGATAGCTTTGATCTTGTCAGGGTTGGCCTCTATGCCTCTCTTTGATACCATCAGCCCCAAGAATTTTCCTGATCCAACTCCAAAGGCACACTTGGCTGGATTCAACATCATCTTCTGGCGTCTCAGCACTTCGAATGCCTCTCTGAGGTGCTTAATGTGGTCTACCTTAAACAGACTCTTGACTAACATGTCATCAACATAGACCTCCATGGTTTTCCCAATCAGATGGGCAAATATCTTATTCACCAGTCGTTGGTAAGTAGCGCCTGCATTTTTTAGACCAAAAGCCATAACAAGATAGCAAAAAACACCAAAGTCAGTTATGAAAGATACCTTTGGGATGTCATCCTTGTGCATCTTAATCTGATTGTAGCCGCTGAACCCGTCCATGAAACTCAACATCTCATGCCCAGATGTGGCATCTATCAACGTATCTATCCTTGGCAGAGGAAAACAATCCTTAGGACAGGCGTCGTTCAGATCAGTAAAATCTATACACATCCTCCATTTCCCATTCGCCTTTTTGACCATCACAGGGTTAGTTAACCATTCAGGGAATTGTATCTCTTCAATGAACCCAGCCTCTAAAAGCTTATCAACCTCTTGCTTAATGGCTTCTTGCCTTTCTGGAGCAAAATTCCTTTTCTTCTGTTTTATCTTCTTCCGATCAGGATCAACATTTAACTTATGAGTTATGAGTTGGGGATCAATCCCTGGCATATCAGCGGCAGTCCAAGCAAACACATCACTATTCTCCTGTAAGAATGCTATCAACGTTCCTTTCAGAGGTTCTTTTAGAGAAGCTCCTATATAGGTGACTTTCTCCAGGTCGCCTAGCTCCAAAGGTATGGGGACTAAGTCCTCTGCTGGTTTCCCACGATGTTCATCATCATCACGGACATCCATGTCTTTAATTGGGAGTACCTGCCCCCCAACTCCATCAACTCTCAGTGCAGACACATAACAACTTCTCGCCATCTTCTGATCACCCTTTTGTTCTCCAACACCGTTCCGGGTTGGAAACTTAATTTTCATGTGGTAGGTTGAGGCTACAGCCTTGAATGCATGAAGTCCTGTCCTTCCAAGGATTGCATTATAGGTTGAGGCTGCCTTGATAACCAGAAAATTCAGCATCTGAGTAGCCTCCCTAGGTTCTTGTCCAATTGTCATGGGCAACTGAATAGTACCCTCAACCCTGGACTCAACTCCATTGAATCCGTAGATGGGCATGTTAGTCGGGGTCAGCTGAGAATCAGTGTATCCCATTTTCACAAAAGCATCATGAAACAGAATATCAATAGAGGCTCCATTGTCTATCAAGACTCGCTTTACTTCTAAATTTCCAATTACTGGGGTTATGACCAATGGGTCATCATGGGGGAACTTCACCCCTTCGAGGTCTGAGTCGTCAAAGCCAATTGCTACTTCTGTCTTAGCACGCTTCGAGGCCTCTCCAACAATGTGCATCACTTCTCGAGCATAGGCCTTTCGTGAGTTGCGAGTTGTGCCAGCTGCCGTTGGTCCTCCCCAAATCAGTTTATAACTGGCCCTCGGGGCTGTGTGTTTCGATCGCGATTATTGTCTCTTCTATCATCGTCTCTTCTGTCATAATCTCTTCTTTGGGCTCCACGATCTTCACCCTTAGTGAATTTATTCAGCTTTCCCTTACGGATTAAAAATTCAATCTCATCCTTCAACTGTCTGCAATCATCTGTATCATGTCCCACATCTTTGTGAAACCTACAATATAGATCCTTGTTTCTCTTCTCGGGGTCTCCCCTAAGTGGTTTCGGCCACCGAAAGTCCTTATCCTTTTCGATATCCAACAGGATCTGGCTCCTTGGGGCATTCAACCTTGCATAATCAGAGAACCTCGGTCCCAGACTCTTTTTTGGTGGCGAATCAGAGTCTTTGCTAGTTCGGTGATACTTGTCCCTAGCATCGTACTCCTGCTCTTGCTTTCGCTTCTTTGTATCATTGTTACCCCGACCATTGCCTATTGTGACCTCCTTCTTCGTGCTGTCCTCAGCCTTGATGTACTTATCAGCCCTTCGCTGGAGCTCAGCCATATTCTCGGGAGGATGCTTTGCCAATGATCTCTTAAAGTATAGGTCGGTGGTGCCATGCTCCAAGGCTACCATTGCAACCTTATTGTCCAAATCGGTAATGTTTAAAGTCTCCTTAGGAACCTCTTAAGGTAGTCTCTCAGATTCTCATTATTCCCTTGTACCACATACATAAGAGACGCAGAACTTTTCTCATGCACTTTTCCGCTGATAAACTGGCTAACAAAGGCAGCACTTAGCTCCTTAAAAGAGCCAATTGAGTTTGCAGGCAACCGGCTGTACCATTTCTGAGCCATACCCGACAAGGTTTGAGGAAACGCCCTACACTTTAAGGCATCACTTGCGGGCTGTAGCAACAGCGCGTTCGAGAACGTCCTGACGTGGTTCGCAGGATCACCCGTTCCATCATAGGCCTTAATTGTTGGCATCTTGAACTTCTTTGAGATGCGGGCATTCATCACCTTCTCAGTAAATGGGGATGTGGGATCATCAGGATCCCCTAGTGGCATCAGATCCTTAGGGTTGCTCTTGGGGGTTTCCACCCTCGTTGCTTTTCCAGTTGGGGCATTAGCCCTTCTTTGCCTTCTTGAAGGCCTCTCCAAGTCTATAAAGGGAATCGATCCTGATGTTGGAGGAGGTAGAGTTTGATTTGACCTGGCTTGTTCTCTTGCCATATCTTCCTTTAATCTTAAGATCTCGGCTTCATAAGCCTTAATCCTCTCAGCAGTTGTTGAAGGGAGTTCATCGTGAGTAGTTCGAGTTCTTCTTCGAGGTTCTTTACTTGCACGTCGCCTCCTTGGAGCTTCATCACGATCGTAATCGTCGTCAGAGGATGAATCATCCGTATAAGGACCAGAAAAATCGCGATAATCTCGATCTCGGATATGCAGGGCATGACCGCTTAATCCAGCTCCTTGAGTAGGAGGGTAGTTAGGCAACCCATACATTGGGTTGGTATTCACGGGGAGATCCGTAGTGTGGATCTGGACCCCTCATGGAGGGTTGTTGGGATCTACAATCAAGGGAGAAACCACCATCTGAAAGGGATTAGTCCCTGGATTTGTGTGGACTATCGGAGGTAACGTACTCTCAACATGGGAGGTCATCCCTAGGGGTTGAGAAACTTGAAGCGGAACGATCGTTCCAGTCGTTGGGGGCACCGGATCTGTTGCTGGTAGAGCGGAGCTAAGTGGAATAGGATCAGTAGTTGCTGGTGTTGTTCTTCGTGTAGTTACCATGGTTGATGTCTTCTTCCCATAGACGGCGCCAAATGTTGTGGAATAAACTAGGTTATTAGATTGCGGCTAGGGTTTGTATGTATTTATTGCTAGGGTTCGTGAGCTTCGTGCTTAAATGGCTGCTCCTGTGCTCGTGGCTGATTCTGCCTTCACAAGATGCCTACGTACTTTGATGTATATCAAAGATCAAGCCAAAAAACGTAGTTCTAGGGTGAGGGGTCTGACCCTTTATATAGGCTGAGAAGCCTTAGAAATATGATAGAATTAGGTGACTTGGTGGGTAAGTCAGCCTTGAAGAAAGTTCTAGACTCCTACCTTGTAGGAGTTTGTTTCCTTGTATGACTATGTGCCTTGGAGGCTACTCCTAATAGGGATAATGTTCTTATTTGACTTTTATTTTCCAGCTGTTAATTAGCCCTCAATATTAATTACGAAATTAATATTTAATTAGGGTTCTTGGGCCATCTGGTGGGCCCCATGTTTGGACCACACAAGGTCTAATTAATGCCATATTAAATGTGTCTTTAGGGTTTACTTTTAACCCATATCACATAATTATTCATTTTTTCTCACTAACAATTCTTTTGTATTATTTTAAATTTTTAGGATGTGTTTTCTATCTTCTAAATTTGTCAAAATTGTTTTTTTTAAAATAAATTTTTCTTTGGTAATGTTGTTAAAGTGTTTACTCTCTACTAAAATTTAATAAATGCTTCATTTGTCATAAGTTGTTATTTTGTTATTTATTTGTAATAGTGTTATAAAATGAACTTTCGTAATTTGTTTAAAAACTTTTTTGTTAAGAACTTTGTCCAAGATTTTCTCTAAATTTCAAAAAATTATCTTAGTTTGTTACTGAAAAACGTTATGCGGATCATTAATTATTAAAAATTTTTCATTTTCTTTTTTTACGAATTTTATCATGAATCTCAATGATAAATAATGTGCAATTTATTTGGAATTCAAAGATTTTTTTTATGAATTGTGCATATTCTCAATCATATATTATTGCACAAACGTAAAACTAATTGATTTTTTATGGGCATAATTAAAGGTTATATATTCCTCAAAATCAATTATCATCTTCCTTTTTTCCCCATGTTTAGTTTCTCTTTATTATACTTTAATGTTTTCTGTAGAGATTAAAGTTGTTATACTTTAATGTTTAGTTTCTTAAATGTTTTTATTATACTTTAATGTTTTTTTCAAATGTTTAATGTTTTCTTTTAATGTTTCTTAAATGTTTAGTTCAAGTTGTTGATTCTCTATGCTGTTCTCTGCTGGAATCCGTTGTTGTTGCTATTGTTAAGGTGTAGTTTCTCTGTTGTTACAGGTCATAATGTGTATTGTAATGTTGTTGTACATTATGATTTATATCTTTTTTTCTATTTAGCATTAGATATTCCTATCCTTTTAGATGTCTTATTAGAAAAAGTTAATAATATGATTTATATTTAAGAAAATATTCATTTGTTTCTTCTTTTTAAAAAAAAGTTGAGTTATGATTTTTTTTTTAAAAACATTTGTGCAAATACATTATTTAACATGTTTCTAAATAACATGGAAAATACCAGGTTGTTTATAAATTAATTTATGCTTTTAATAAAGTTTTATTCTTATAATTTTTTGTAAAAGAAACAGAATTTTGCAAATACATTATTTAATTATTTTAACTATTTGATTGGCACTAATTGTCTCGCTTTAGCTTTGCAGTTGAATTCTTTTACATACAAAAGAGTCCATCTTGTCTAATTTATTGTTACTACCTTTGCATTAGATGTTACTTATAATATAATATAATCTTAATATAATCTTGACCGTTGATTTAATTTAATATCATATCCATACAATGGTGGTTATTTTTTTCGCGATAGTATATAGCAAACTAAATAATATAATATAATCTTTTATACTCCCTCCGTCCCGTTCATTTGTTATCGTTTCAAAATGGGGAGTCGACGCGCATTTTAAGGTGAATTTTAAGAATAGTTCCATAACTTATTTTTGAAAGTTTCTTTTTTTGTATAAAAATAGAACAATCCTATTTTTATACAAAAAAAGAAAATTTTAAAAATAAGTTATGCAACTATCCTTAAAATCCACCTTAAAATGCGTGACAGAAAGTGACAAAAAAGTGTAAACAAATGGATGGGACAGAGGGAGTAATATAATAATAATATAATCTTGACAGTTGATTTAATTTAATATCATATCCATCCAATGGTGGTTATTATTTTCGCGATAATATAAGTATAGCCTACCAAATAATATAATATAATTTTTTATAATATAATAATATAATTTTAATATAATATTGACCGTTGATTTAATTTAATATCATATCCATGGTGGTTATTCTTTTCACGGTAGTATAGCCAACCAAATATCCAACGTACCTTTGCATTAGATGTTAATTATAATATAATATAATCTTAATATAATCTTGATCGTTGATTTAATAATATCATATCCATCCAATGGTGGTTATTTTTTTCGCGATAGTATATAGCAAACCAAATAATATAATATAATATTTTATAGTATAATAATAATATAATCTTGACAGTTGATTTAATTTAATATCATATCCATCCAATGGTGGTTATTATTTTCGCGGTAATATAAGTATAGCCTACCAAATAATATAATATAATCTTTTATAATATAATAATATAATTTTAATATAATCTTAACCGTTGATTTAATTTAATATCATATCCATCCAATGGTGGTTATTCTTTTCGCGATAGTATCGCCAACCAAATATCCATCTTATACTTATTATATGTAGGATATAAATTTCCGCAAATACACAAAAAAACTCTCAATTTCTTTTTTTTTTTGCCGAAAAAAAACTCTCAATTTTTAAGTACCCTTTTTTGCTTATATACCAAAAAGCCATTTATGAATGTACGCTGTAGTCTGTAATTTCAACATTTGTAGCTCGTGCAGTCCGAGTCATTTCTTTCTATTGTTTTTTGAAAATATATTTTCCATTTTACGCAGTAAAAATGGAAGGTGTGTTTGACTGAACAATAAAAAATAAGATCAATGAGAATCCGAACATCAATTGCATGTAGAGCATTAGTGGCTAATGTGTGAATGAGTTGAAAGATTACTGTAATACGGAGTAATATATTTATGAGACGATTTTATCATACATTTCGCTAATGTTTAATGACTTAAATTAAGGGTTTTAAGGATATAATCAGCGGCAAAAGCGGAAGTGTACCCTGCCAATGGGACCCAATGTCCTCTCACACCCACACAAAGCCTGTGCTCGTAAAGCTATACAGTACCTTACATTTATTAATCTCCCCACTGATCTTCTTCTTTATATTTTCAGTTTCTTTATAATTATCCTTCCTTTCTGAATATAATACCTTTAGTTATAATATTCACCATTATACCTACTTCCTTATTACGGTTCTTCTACATGATTATCCATGTATATTTACCTGGGTCCGTTCCCTAGCAAACATTTGCTAGGGAACTGTTTCCCAATATATGGTTTTAGGATTCAACGATCCTGATTTAAAAAAAATTACATCATACCGCAAAAATTTTCCGCGGTATAGAATAATTACAAAAATGCCTTCACTGTTCACGTACCGCAGAAAGTTTCTGCGGTACGATAAACAGTAATTTTTGATGTGAAAATAGGGAGCATTTTTGTAATTATCCCGTACCGCGGAAAGTTTCTACGGTACGGTATAAATTTTTTTCTTTTAAATCCTAGCCATTGGATTAATAATACAATGGTTGGGACACCATATATTGTGTAACAATTCACTGACAAATGTTTGCCAGTGACCGGAAACCTATTTATATATGAATATAGGTTTTCACTGGCTACACACTACTTGTTTTCGGGGAATCAATGTATTGTTAAGTTGATCCAAAAGAAAAATGTGAAGGAGGTTTTGAGACCGTTTGAAATGGATTAAAATAAGTTACTTTTGACTTAATGGAGGTATTTTTAACTTAATATTGAATGTAAAGTTGTTTATATTAAGTTAAATAAATGTGTTTGGTTAATTTTACTTAAATTTAAACAGGGATTTAATAATTTTGACTTAAACTGAAATTTGCTTAAAAAAAATTTAAATTCATAATATTTAAACTTTACAAAATAAAAAATAAAAAAATTGGATAAATCATAAGTAATAAGTCAAAAGTACTTATAAGGACTTATGACTTAATGAAGTTTTTTTAACTTAAAACTCAGTTTTAAGCAAGTTACACAAAAGCAAAAACTCCTTAAAGAAACTTTTTTCTTTAAGGAGGAGTAGCCAAACACGCTCTTTTAACTACAAAATAATTAAGGACTAATTAGAGGAAAAGCAATGAATACAAAATACAAAATAAGGTAATTTGACAAAATTTACCTTAGGTGATTCTACTCAAATTTAAACAATGCTTAATTACTTTTACTAATTAACAATGCTCATTGTTATAGAAAGATATTAGGAAAGAAATTAACAGGAGCAGTTGGGACTTGGAAGAAGTCCTATATAAATTTATATGAGATTCAACTTTGGTTTAATTTTCTTGCATGGAATGCATATTGAACGTCTGAACGAATATTTTAGAAAAATACTGACGATACAGTTTAAGTTTGTAAATTGTCTGATTTTAACATTATAATTACGAACAACTCAAAAAGAACAAGAGTGCAAGGAAAGAAATAATGAACATATACAAAACATAGTGTAGTGCAGGAAGAAGACACCAACATGTAAAAGCCAATCAAAGTATAGATACATGGGGGTTGCTGATACCTTGCAGGATTCAATCCCTGTGTACATACATGTTTCAGACTATTTAGTACAATGAACTATTCAACAACAGGTTTTTGTTTTTGTTTGAGGGGCTACTCAAACTAATAGGAGTATATCATATATATTAAAAATAAAATTAGCTTCTACATGTATATGGTCCCCTACCCCCAATCCCCATCGTCACCGGTCTGCGCGGAGTTAGGCTCCGTCAGCCGCCACGCCACCCTAAGTGAAACTCTATTTTCTCCTCTGGATCTATCATATTTATTAGGTGATAATCCTCACGGTCGATTAATGGCTTCCGATCACTGTTCCGAGCACTGTTCCGGGGATACTTCGCCTGAGTTTGGGTATCTGCAAAACAATGCTTGCCCGGGGGTGGTGGCCGTCAAGCACCTCCGGTGTGAGAATCAGTAATCGAAATAATAATAATCGAAACGGGTGAAAATGTATCTGTGTGAAGGAAGAGAATGAGTAATAAGTTTGTGCTATTGAAATTGTATATCTCACCTTGTGTGTAGAATGGGGGTATTTATAGGTTGGGTCTTCTAATCACTGTTCACCCACATGGTGACCCACTTGTTATGCTGTTAAAGCTACAGTGAGCCACTATTGGAATAGTGATTAGTGTCCCTTTCCCACATACCTCGATTCTAACACCGCCGCTTTTGCTACAGTTGAATGCTTTTGTGTCCCCTTAAATACCTTTATTGTCCCCTGCCTTAGTGAGCAAGGTAACAAGATATTTTGCACAAGTATTTATGTGAAGATATTTGTTTGTCAAGTGGAGCAATTTAGTAAAGATAATATGAAATGACACATGTGTAATTAGTGAGTATTTGTTACAGGTGGAGGTGTTACAGCGGGCAGGGGTTGGTACTATTGCAGGGGTGCCCGCTATCAGCTTACAGCGGGTACCTATCATTGCCCCCCACTCCTCTTGTGCGGTTTATCGGACAGGAGGAGGAGAAACTAAAGAAGCCGTAATGTTTGAGAGAAATTTTTTGAAAATGATACTATGTGTGCCCCCCAAGTGTTGGCGGTCATCACTTTGGGGGATGTAAAAATTTGTGAAAATATGCCCCCCAAGTGTTGGCGGACAACACTTAGGATTTAGAAAAAAATTGTGAAAATATGCCCCCCAAGAGTTGGCGGACAACAGTTAGGAGTTAGAAAAAATTTGTGAAAATATGCCCCCCAAGTGTTGGCGGACAACTCTTAGGAGTTAGAAAAAATTTGAGAAAATATGCCGATGTTTGACAACGGGTTTTGGTGCTTGACGGGTGCGCAATTTGAAACGTTTTTGTAATCGCTCGATAATAAATGCAATAATTGGTAATAAATGAGAAATTCGAAATAAATGATGGAATAATATTAAATGTCAATAATAAGAAAAATGATAAGTGGTAGTTCGTATTAATGAGAAGTGACCTTTGGGTGGAAAGAGAATGTACCTTTGTGATGTAATGTGTCAGGAGTAAGTGGGAAGTTAAGGCTTAGTGGGCAGTTTTGCCAGAAACGAGGCGGTTACTTCGTGCTGTAATAATGACGTGGACCAATCAGAGTTATCCACGAAATGGTTGTAAGTTTTTCACCCCCATTTCACGCGCCGCACGCGTATAAAAGATGGGGTTGTGGATCAAACATTTTTTACTGCCTTTTTCACCTTTTTTCTCTCCATTTTCTTTGTCTTCTTCGAGTGTGTTGCTACTCTTTTAGTGGTTTTGCCGAGTAATTCTGCCATTGAAGCCACATACAACCTCCTGATTCGAGGTATGCTTTCTTTATCTTTTTCTTTTGTGATTTTTGTTTCCTCTTTTCATTGTTTAATTTGTCCCTTCATTCGTTCCTGTTGTGGTATGTGTGAATGGGTTTTGCATGTTCGAGTATTTGTAATCTGGATTTGATTGTGTAATCTGTAAAGGTTAGTAATCTGTGAGTTTGTGTTTGTTGTGTGTATTTGGTACTGGGATTTTGGTAGTTTTGATCCGTTTCTTGATTCATTCGAACTCAGTGGTTAGATTTCGTAGTGTTTATGGGATGTTTGTAAGTTGTATATGTGTGTATATTCTGTATATGGTGTGTGTTTTGGCTTTTGATTCTAGGGTTTTGTTGTTTGTGGAGGGAATGGAATATGAATCGTTTGTTTTGATTTGTTTGATAATTTAGAATAAAAAATTGCTATAAAATATATGTGTGTACCAGTCATTGTTGATGGCGTGTTGGCTGTTAGCGGTAGTAATTGATGAATTGTGCCCATGTCTGCAGATGGGTGATGAATTCGTAGATCCCGCCACTGGTGAGAGAAGACCACTAGTGAACATGTATGGGCGTTGGGCGGACATAGGTCCGTTGAGTTATTCGGCCGTTTTGCGGAGAAACCGCTATCAGTACTTTGAAAGTTCTGAGAGTTTGTGGCGGGCGAGCAACGTGTTGCCAACCTCATATTCGAAGGCAGATATGGATGCTAGATTTGCCGAATTTGCTCATTTGCAACAAGACAGCACGTTTAGAGGTGATGACTGGGGGGATTATGTCGAAAGGATGTTTCGAATTGAAGATGGTTATTTCTGGAGACGGGCAGGACCCGGTGAGAAGTTGTACCATCGTTTTGATGATGACTCCGTTTGTATTCCCGTAAGTCATTTTAGGGCGGGTTTACGGTTGCCGCCGCACAAGTTTCTGATGGATTTATTTCGATTGTACTTCCGCTGTCCGTTGGCTCAAATGTCTCCCAACTCAATAAGGGCAATTAACTGGTTTATAGCTAGTAACGAGGCCTTGAATAAACAGCCTACATTTAGGGCCTTTTTCTGTCTCTTTGATGTTAAAGCTAGCCGTGCGAAACCCTTCTATGAGCTCCAATTTGTAAAGTCTCAAACGCGTATTGGAAAAGCTTTGGATGGATACCGCCCTTTTGCGTTCCCCAAGGGTATGGCGGGTTGGCAAGAGGAATTTTTTGTAGTTGGTGGTGGGGAGTTCGCCTGGCATAAGAATTTTGTGAAGAAAGTTGAGTGTGCGTACAGAACGGATCGTAACCGTCTTAGCCAGGTGGAGATAGATTTTTTAGTTAAGCTGGTAAAGGCGTTGGGCGAGGTGTGGACCGAGTCGAATTTGATTGACCCGGCTGATTTGAGAAGACACTGCTATAAGTCTCTATTTTGACTTTATCCTTTGGGTTTTGCCATTTTCCTTTATTGAAATTCTTGTGTGTATTTTTGTAGTGTTGGATCCTCGTAAAGTAGAGTTGGATCCTCATCCCACCTTGTCTATTGAGCAGGAGGCTAAGATGTATGATGATTTCATGCTTCTCCAACCACCCAGGCCAAAGCGGGTTCGTGGGATGTTTGCTGCGGAAAACATCATAGATGCCTTTGATCTTTCAGGGCAAGGTGCTGGTGTGGAAACCGCTGAGCGGGTTGAGTTTGAGGCACCCATTGTTGTAGAGGAAGAAGTGCCCGGGAGTAACGCTCAATCTGAGGAAGAAGAAACTGGGGGTGGTATAAACTCTGAGGACGATTCTTTGTCCGAGTTGTTGGGTGATGTGTCCGTAAGGAAAAGGGATACTCTTCTGGAGTCAAATTTGCAAGATGCCCAAGCTGATGAGTATCCTATTGAGGATGAAGTTGTCGTTGAGACAGAGAAGTCCGCTGATAGGGACGTTGGTACGGAAGATGAGCCATCTGTTGATAGAGGTTTTGCTGTTGATTCTGAAAGTGAAAGTGATGGTGCTGTAGCTAGGAGAACACTTGCGTCTCATACGGTCGGAGATAGTGATGATGATTTTGACATTCGCTCCTCAAGTGTAAAGGCCGCTATTCAAAGGCAGGAACGTGGTTTTGTTGTTAAGCCTGTCCAGGTGGTTTCCACCGTAGGCCAAGTAGTTATGGATATTAATAGCGGAGAGAAAGAGTCCGCCGTGAGAGAGCAAGAGCCACCAGTGAAAGTAACGGAGGTGACTGCTGATGAGAGTCCTGAAATTCCTCTGCGTCGTTCAAAGAGGAAGTCTGTTGTTGAGGCTGGTACTTCTAAGCGTAGACGCATAGAGCCTACTAAAGTGAGTGAGGTTGCTGTTGATGATACTTTTGTTATGGAGGAACCCGTTGAGGAAGGTTTTGACGATGTTGATAGTGAGGATGGTGGCGAGGATTATCGTGGACAAAATACCGAGGATGATTCTGAGGACGTTTCTGAGGATGGTACTGAGGATGGTGATGATGGTGAGGAGGAGATAGTGTTTTATACAAGTAGCGACGATGAGGTGAATGATGCAGAAATTGGGTCCAGGCCAGGCTATGGGTTTCTTTTTAAATCAGGGCCCAATACCTTCACCGTCGATTCTATGACTGATAATGATCTTGTGAGGCTTAATGAGTTGAGTTGGGAGCGGATGTGCCGCTTATCCCAGAAATATGCTGCCAGGGTATGTAGTTTTTTGTTTTGATATTTTCGTATAGTTCCTCTGGTTATGTCCGTTGTTGAAGTGTAAGTTTTTGTGTTTTGTGTTGTTTGTAGAACCAATGTATGTACACAGGACTGATGGCCCGTGGAAACATGTACCGCGGTAGCAATCTTGCTTTGAAAAAGAGGATCAATACGCTAGAGACAGAGCTGGCCGCCGAGAGGATACTGAAAGATAATGCTGCTAGAGCCTTGCATGAGATAGAAACTGAGAAAGTGGACATCCAGGCCAGTTATGACTATAGTCGTGACTTGCGTCGGTTCTTGGCTGAAGATAAGATAGAACTTGAGGCTGCCAATGCTACTCTGTCTGAGCAAGTTAAAACTTTGACCACTTTACTAAAATTTGAGAAAGAGCGTGCTGAGGAGGCTGAGGCTCATCTTGATTCTTGTCCAACTGAGGCCGTTGCCATATTAAAGTTCAGAAATAGTGGTGAATTTGCTGAAATTGTGAAGGCTGAAGCTGCCAAGGTTGCTACAGTGGTGGCGGGCGGTGTCGTAATGCAGCAGCGGCAGGATCCCGCTGAGAATGCACCTGAGATTGCCCGGCTACAAACTGAGATATCTAGGCTTAAGGCAAAAGTGAAGAAATCCAAACGTAAAGCCAGAGCCCTGAAGGCCCGCCTTGGGAAAACTGGGAGAAAGAGTGTTGGTTGTCAGTCTGATATTGCTATTGGTGAAGTGGGCGCACAAACCGCAGAGAGTGAGACGATTCCTACTGAGAGACTTGAGCCCGTTGAGAACCCTTTGGTTATAGAGGGTGTAATTCCATTATCAACGATAGCGGCTGTTCCCAGTGAAAGTAATATTGAAGCGGTTGCCGCTGCGAAACCTGCTGAGGCTGAGGGGGAGCAAGTGGATGTTGCTATTGTTGATACCGATCTGACAGAGGCTAGCGGAACGGCCGCTGAGTCTGATGTTGCTGTCGAGCCCCTTAATGCCATCGCTACCGCGTATAACAGTGAAGATGAAGATTCTGAGCCGCTAAGGGGTATGGAAGGTCCCTTGAGCGGGTCTCGTTGGGCTTAGGTTAACTTTTGTAACTGTTGCTATGAACTTTTGTCTGACTTGTTTTGAAGTTACTCAGCGGGTATGTCCGCTGTGTGATTTGGAAACATCTTGGTTTGATTTCGAACTTTGGAAATTCCACATTCTAAGATACTTTTGTGTTTGGCATTTTGGTAATTTTGGTAATTTTGCTTCAAGCTATAACTGAATTTGTGTTTGTATTTTTGTGTCAAAGTTTGTAGTAAATATGTGTGGGAAAATGGTTACCTTGATTTTGTGATTTTGACTGTGGGAGTTTGTCTTCAGCATTTAATACTGCATGGGAGTCAAAAAATTTTGACTGTGTCTTTACTTCTTTCTGCATGGGGATTGTAATTTTTTGACCGGTGATGACTTTAACCTTCATTTACCCCCTATAAATAGGATAATTTGATTATTGATTTCGATCATCCCCTCCTGTATCTGTTAGAGAGTCCCTCTTGTTATACAATCACATGGATATTTCTAAGATGGACGAATTTTTCAGTCCGTTCGCTGGGGCACGGGAGCGTTCTCTTTCGAAGGAGAGTGAAAATCTTTGGCTAGCCCTTGCCAATCATCATGAGGAAGAGGGCGATCTGTACATGGCCGAGGAATTCCGGAAGCATGCTCGGAAAATCGCCCGTACTCGTGCTGCGGAAGAGAGCAAAGGTGCACCGGAGACGGATGCAATCAATTTCCGTTTTCGCGCACCTCCTCAGGGTGAAAGCTCTGAAAAGAAGGGCGCGGAGTGAAGCTCCCCAGGCATGAAGGATTTTTAGATGTAGGAATCTTCAATCCTTGTAATAACATGCTTGTAAGAAAATATTTTTATGAATAAAAAATTTATTTCTCCCTTGCATCCATATTGCCTTTGTATTTGTGCAGTGTGTAGATATTTTGTTGCAGATTGCTTGTAGTATTCATCCCTTGTAACTTTGAAGTTATTGGCTCGTTGTTGTAGTAAATGCCCGTCAAGGGGACTGCTATTTCTTGATGAAAACTGTAGCTTAGAATCCATAGTTGTCTTTATGCCCGTTTAGGGGACTTAGTTCTTTCTTTTTCTTCCTCGCTGTGTTAAGTATTTATGCCTTGATATTTTGTTGTCGATTTGCCACAACAAACATCTTTCGTAACTTTTGTCTGAAGATTCCATCTTTTGTTGCAAGACTTGTAATATGTTGAAATCCGTGGTTGTGAGAGTGTCCTTCAAGGAATTTTGAAAAGGAAGCCATCAAATTGTCTGCTGATAACTTTGTGCAATTTCCAACTGTAAATCTGTAGTTGTCCGCTGATATGCCTTATAAAGTTTGTAAGTAGTGCTGTAGTAACTGTCCGCTGATGAATTGTGTTAAATTTGGGGATTTGTAATTGTGTAATGGTCCGCAAGGGACTATGTAAAAGTTGGGATTTGTAATTGTGTAATTGTGTAAGTGTCCGCTGAGGGACTTTGTAATATTTGCAATGTATAATTGTGTAAGTGTCCGCAGAGGGACTTTGTAATATTTGCAATGTGTAATTGTGTAAGTGTCCGCAGAGGGACTTTGTAATATTTGCAATGTGTAATTGTGTAAGTGTCCGCAGAGGGACTTTGTAATATTTGCAATGTGTAATTGTGTAAGTGTCCACAGAGGGACTTTGTAATATTTGCAATGTGTAATTGTGTAAGTGTCCGCAGAGGGACTTTGTAATATTTACAATGTGTAATTGTGTAAGTGTCCGCAGAAGGACTTTGTAATATTTGCAATGTGTAATTGTGTAAGTGTCCCCAGAGGGACTTTGTAATATTTGCAATGTGTAATTGTGTAAGTGTCCGCAGAGGGACTTTGTAATATTTGCAATGTGTAATTGTGTAAGTGTCCGCAGAGGGACTTTGTAATATTTGCAATGTGTAATTGTGTAAGTGTCCACAGAGGGACTTTGTAATATTTGCAATGTGTAATTGTGTAAATGTCCACAGAGGGACTTTGTAATGTTTGGGATTTGTAAATGTGTAATGGTCCGCTGAGGGACTGTGTAATGTTTGTGATTTGTAAATGTGTAATGGTCCGCTGAGGGACTGTGTAATGTTTGTGATTTGTAAATGTGTAATGGTCCGCTGAGGGACTTTGTGATTTTGTTAGCGTTGTGATAAACTTGTAAATGTAGACCGCTTTTCTGCAAAAGTATTCCATTGAAAACATAGTTCCCTTAATTACAGAGAAGATAATCTTCTATTGATAGTATTTGCGTAGCTTGTCACCATGCCAAGTGTTGTTAACTTCAGTACCATTGAGGTAGGCTAGTTTGTAGGAACCCGGCCTAAGTACTTTGATGATTTTGTAGGGTCCTTCCCACTTTGGCATAAGTTTGCCAGTATGTCTGGGGTCGGATGCCTCAGTTGCTCTGTTAACCAAATCGCCTTCCACATAGGCTTTGATTCTGGCTTTTTCCCCAAAGAATTCTTTAGTTTTTTCTTTGTAAGCGGTCATTTTTTCAACAGCGGCCTCTCTGGTTTCATCCAGAAGGTCAAGATTTGTTTTGAGTCCTTGAGTATTTGCCTCTTCTTCGAAATTGATGGCACGGTAAGACGGCGAGCCAATTTCGATTGGTGCAAGTGCATCTGTGCCAAATGCCAATTTGAAAGAGGATTCCCCAGTACTTGTCCTGGGTGATGTGCGGTAAGCCCAAAGAACGTTGGGCAGCTCATAAGGCCATTTCCTCTTTGAAGTAGTTAGTCTTTTCTCTAGACCTCGGACAATGATGCGATTAGTTACTTCAACCTGTCCGTTGCTTTGAGGATGGCAAACGGACGCTTTCTTGTGTTTGATCCCGTGGTTGGATAGGAATTTAGTAAATTTTGACCCCACAAACTGCGTACCGTTGTCAGATATGAGTATTACTGGGATTCCAAATCTTGTGATGACTTGTTTTTCAACAAAGCGAATGGCATCATCTTGTGTAATGTTCTTAAGGGCTTTTACTTCTACCCACTTTGTCATGTAATCAATGGCGACCATGACGTACTGCAAATCACCTTTGGCTTTCGGGAATGGACCCATGATGTCAATGCCCCAAATTGCAAAAGGTATAGGGGAGAGGATGGCCGTGGGAAGTGCTGGTGATTTCCTGGACATATTGCTAAATAGTTGACATTGGCGGCACCTTTTGGTGAAGTTTTTGCATTCCTTGTGCATTTTTGGCCAGTAATAGCCTTGTCTGAGTATTTTTTGTGCCAATGCCTTGCCAGTCATGTGGTCGCCACAAATGCCCTCATGGACTTCCCTTATGCAATATAGGGCTTCTTCCTCGTCGACACATTTAAGTATAGGGGAGTCAAAACTTCTCTTGTATAGGGTGCCTTCCTGAAGAAAGTATTTTGTTGCTTGTGATTTGACTATTTTTGCTTTGACTCTGTCATCTGGTAGTGTGCCATTTTCCAGATAACGGATGTAAGGGGTCATCCAACTATCCCTTGGCGGGTTTATTTCCATGATATCCAGTTTGCTTGTACTTGGGACGGTTAATTCTTCAAAGTAAACTGTGTCTGCTTCTACTTTCTCCCCTTGAGTTAATTTAGATAGCATATCCGCAACTGTGTTATCCGTCCTGTCTATTTGCTCAAGGGAGTATTCTTCAAACTGAGTTAGCATTGTCTGAACCAATTCCTGATAGGGATGTAATTCGAGTCGAGTCGAGTCGAGTTTGAGCTTTTTTTTTCGAGTTCGAGCTTTTTTTTCACGAGTCGAGTCGAGCCTAAAATTTATCGAGCCTAAAATTTGTGTTCGAACTCGACTCGTTTATTACACGAGTCGAGTTCGAGCTATTATCGAGCTTTCAAGCTTATCGAGTTTTTAACCGAGCTTTCGAGCTTATCGAGTTTTTAAACGAGTTTCCGAGCTTTTATCGAGTTTTCGAACTTATCGAGTTTTATCGAATTTTTCGAGTTTTTCGAGTTTTTACCGAGTTTTCGAGTTCTTACCGAGTTTTCGAGTTTATCGGGTTCTTATCGAGTTTTCGAGTTTATCGGGTTCTTGTCGAGTTTTCAAGTTTTGACTTAAGCTCCATGAAAACTATTTGTTATATTATTTCCCCAATTTTAAATGACAATGAACTTTCGAAATTTTATATTTTATGATTTCGATAATCAACTTTTCCAATCAATTAAGTAAACTTTTAGTTTATTCTATTCTTATATTTACGGATAAATTATATCTTTAGTACAGATTATGCATCTAAATATCTAAGCATTTAACTAGTAAACGATGATAATAAGAATAATAAAATGTGAAACATGTTTTGACTGTGAGCTCATATGTGTTATATTTTTTCAAAATAGGCAAATAAGCACCCTACATCGAGTCATTAGTAATTTTATAAAATTTATTTATAATTGAATAGAAATATCAAATATGGCATACAACAAGTCTATGATGTTACTGTTTACTATTTTGCTACTTACTATCTTGTTGTTATAGTTTATAATTGCATGAAGACAAAATATATGGAAGTAAAATTCAGAAATCGAACTTGATCGCTATTTCATCAATTTATTATCTACTAATTTAGATTGCCATTTATCGCCAGCTCTGAGCTTTGTGATACACATCTACATGCGGCGTATCATGTACTATGCTGGTTTTATAGGCGTATCCTCTGAACTCTGAGCTCTGGATGTATCATGTACATCCAAATAAGAGATTCAAATATATATAACATTGTATGAAGTGTGTGACCCTTATATATTCAGGGCACCAAATAAAGTTTTTTTAAAAAAATCACATTCTTGATATAGACAACGGTTAAGTTGAAAATAGATAACTAAGGATCAATCAAAAGATTAATCGAAGAATATAAACTAATCGTGATATTAAATATTTTTTTATAAACTATTTATAAAAATGTATAAATAAATATCTCATATTCTCGTATTAGAACAAATTTAATTCAAAATTTCACTAATTATACTTATTATATAGTATTGCACATAACATATGAAAAAAAATCAAGTTAAGTTTAAAAGTAATTTTCATAAATAGTTGAGTGATGACACATAAAATAATAAACACATTACTATTTTTAAGAAAAAATAAAAAAAAATTAATCGAGTTCGAGTTCGAGCCGAGTCGAGTTCGAGTTTATCGAGTCGAGTTCGAGTCGAGCTCCAAAAAACTCGGCTCGACTCGAGTTTTTAATCGAGCCCGAAAACGTGTTCGAACTCGAGCTCGATAACGAGTTCGAGTCGAGTCGAGCCCATTTTTTCGAGTCGAGCTCGAGTCGAGTTCGAGCCGGCTCGGTTTAAATTACATCCCTAATTCCTGATATTTGCTGAAATTGCTATCTTTTGTTGAATAATCCCCTGTTGTTTGTCGAACGACCAGCTGTGAGTCGCTGTAGATGGCTATCTTTTTTATTTGTAAGTTTTTTGCCAATGCTAAACCGGCCAAAAGTGCCTCATATTCTGCTTGATTGTTTGTGGCTCTGAAGTTCAGCTGTATGGCTTGTTTGACTTGAAAACCGTCGGGGCTAGTCAGAATGAGCCCTGCTCCACAACGGGTGTTTGTAGAGGAACCATCCACATGCAACTGCCAATTGTTGTCCGTCGTTGTGATGCTCTTTGTGGGTGTTTCTTTTTCAGTTGTCAAGAATGAACATTCAACCATAAAGTCAGCCAAAGCTTGTGCCTTGATGGCGGTTCTTGGGATGTACTTTAGATCAAATTGACCAAGTTCTACCGCCCAGTTGATCAATCTACCTGATAAATCTGGTTTGTGAAGTATTTTTCTTAGCGGTTGGTCTGTGATGATTCTGATTTGTCTTCCTTGAAAATAGTGTCGCAATTTTCTGCTTGCCATGACCAAAGCTAGAGCAAACTTTTGGACGTTGGGATAGCGGGTTTCCGCATCTTTGAGCACTTGGCTGACATAGTAGACTGGTTTTTGCTCACCATTTTCTTCTTTGATAAGTACCGCCCCCACGGCTTTGTCTGTTGCGGATAAGTAAAGTGATAGCGGCTCTGAGGGGGCTGCGACTGCAAGTAGTGGAGCGGAAGAGAGATAAGTTTTGAGATCTTCAAAGGCTTTTTGGCATTCTGCCGTCCAAGATATTGTGTTAGTTTTTGTTGCCCCTTTCAAGGTGTCAAAGAACGGAAGGCATCTGTCTGCTAATTTTGCTATGAACCTTCTAAGGGCGGCCAACCTCCCCGTTAGTTTTTGTATCTCCTTTAAGGTTTTGGGTGGTTGCATGTCGATTATGGCCTTTATCTTCTCCGGGTTGGCCTCAATGCCTCTGTGAGATACCAGGAAGCCAAGGAATTTGCCAGCGTCAAGTGCGAATGCACATTTATCTGGATTGAGTTTCATGTTGTGTTTTCTAAGGGTGGTGAAACATTCTTCCAAGTCTTGGAGGTGAGAAGCCGTCAAGAGGGATTTTACTATGAGATCATCCACATACACTTCCATATTTCGGCCCAACTGTTCGCTGAAGATTTTATTCATGGTTTTCTGGAAGGTTGTACCGGCATTGATCAATCCAAAAGGCATCACCTTGTAGCAATATACTCCCCTATGCGTAATGAAAGCTGTTTTTTCCCTGTCTTCTGGGGTCATTTTGATTTGGTTGTAGCCTGAGTAGGCGTCCATGAAACTTAGCAATAGATGACCCGCTGTAGCATCAATGAGTTGGTCTATTGAAGGAAGTGGATATGGGTCCTTTGGGCATGCTGCGTTTAAGTCTGTGTAATCAACGCAAATCCTCCATTTTCCATTAGCTTTCTTTACTAGCACTACATTTGCAGCCCACTTAGGGTAAGTGACCTCGCAGATCAAGTCTGCATCCAAGAGTTTGTCAATTTCAACATCGATGGCCCGCTGTCGCTCCGGTGCAAAGTTCCTTCTTTTTTGTATTTTTTGTGCTTTGTCCGGGTCTACATTTAACTTGTGGATTGCCACGGACTCATCTAATCCTGGCATATCCTTTGGACTCCATGCGAAAATGTCCACGTAATTTCTCAGGAGATCTGTGAGACCCTCTTTGAAGATCGAATCCAAACCCGCTCCTATATTGACAGTCTTGTTTGTGTCTCCGGGTATAATTTCTATTTTTTCAGTCTGTACCGCAGGAGTTATCGGCGGTTTTTCTTCTCTTTTGAGACACTTCATTAGATTGGAATCTATCCTTGGCGGATCTTCTGTTAGCGGGTCATGCCCGTCGATAAATTGTACCTCTTTTCTCTTTTTGTTATTTGCACGCTGGCTTGCATCGTGCCTCTGTCTTTTTGCTTGCCTTCTTTTTTGTGCTCTCTCTCTGTTAACATTGCTAGGTTCGGTTTTTCCCAAGGTAAGTGCAATGCCATAGCACCTTTTGGAGGTTTCGAAATCCCCTTTGATTTCTCCTATTCCGTTTGAAGTAGGGAATTTGATTTTGAGATGAGGGGTGGAAGTAATTGCTTTCAACAAGTTTAATGTAGGCCTTCCTAAGATCATGTCGTAAGAAGATGCTGTATTGATGACGTAGAATTTGATAATTCTGCATATTTGTCTGGGGGATTCCCCAAAGTAAACAGGGAGCCTCGCAATTCCCGCTAGGGGTGTGCACGGGTCGGTTCGGCTCGGTTTTTACCGAAAACCGTTACCAAACCGTACATGTCGGTTCGGTTCGGTTTTTACCTATTAACCGTAACTGAACCGCTCGGAACGGTTTTTTTCGGTTCGGTTAACCGTTTGTCGGTTTCGGTTTTTTTCGGTTTTTTATTTTTAATACTTAATATCATGCTAGTAAAAATTATAAGTTTCTAATTTTCTTAAACTCACTATTCCTACGAAGGTGGCGCATGTTTTAGCTTAAAGGTGGTCATAAGATCAATCAATTCATTTTTAAAATATAAAATTGTAAAATCAAATTTTTTGACATTTTTAAATCTTTTTAAGTACATAATTATTTTTTGATAGATTATTAATAATTAATGTAAAAAATAAGATGGGAAACTTTTGCAATTCAAGTTATACTAGCTTTTGTCTTACTTCTTATATAAAATTCTATATTTATATAAGTATATAATATAAAAATATAAATTATTAAAATAATATATTTTCGGTTCAGTTTTTCGGTTCGGTTATTGGCATAAAACCGTAACCGTTACCAAACCGTTCCGTCGGTTCGGTTCGGTTACGGTTTTTTTCGGTTTTTGCCGGTTACGGTTTTTTTGGGTGCGGTTTTTCGGTTTTTCGGCTCGGTTTCGGTTTTTTGGTTTTATTTTGCTCACCCCTAATTCCCGCTATTGGGACGGCGTTGTGGCCGAACCCGTAGAGAGGTGTTTCGTCATGACATGTTTCTAACTTTTCGTCGCTTAGTTTGAGTCTGTCCCAGGTGTGTTGGAAACAAATGTCAACAGAGGACCCGTTGTCAACTAAGACCCTTTTTACTTCATTTTGAGCAATGCCCAAGGATATGACTAGTGCCTCGGTATGATTGGGATTGATGCCTTCATAGTCTGCGTCTGTGAAAGTAATGACGTTTGGCGGGCCCTCAGATATGGTGTAGACAGATTGTTCCTCTCTAGGTGGTGAAATATGTCCGCCAAACACGGTGTGTACTATGTTTTTGTTGTGCACTTGGGAGGTGGATGGGCCAAGTATTTGTCTGGGCAAGTATTGAGATAAGTTGCCAGCCTTGACTTGTTTTTCCAGGAAGTACTTGAGAGATAGGCAGTTATCTGTAAAATGCCCATGTGTTTCATGGTAATCACAATGCTTGTCCTTGGGTCTGTCATCAGGTGATGAGTGCATTGGGGCTGGTGGAAAGTAGAAAGGTTTTCCTTTGATTTCTCTTAGGATGGTTGCTCTTGGGAGAGTAAATTCGGTCCATTTTGGTTCAGGACACTTATCTGGTCTTTGCGGGTTTGAGGGTCCTATTCGGTCTCTGATTGGTGTTGACGGTTGGGTTCTTTGAGCGGGCGGTGGCCCATGAGTAGTTTGTACTTGATGCAAGGCGGGTGCTTGCCTTTGGTAAGGCGTGTATCTTTCTCTCTGAAAATATGGTGTTGAAGTGGGTGGAGCCCTGAATTGTTTTAGCACGTTCAGGGATTCGATTTCGTTGATGGCTTGAGATGCCAAGTCATATGCTTTTGCTAGAGTGGTGGGTTTAGTTTCCATGAGACGGCATACGTATTTCTCGCATTCGTAAGGGTTGAGACCTCTTCTTAAATGGACCAAGGCCTCTGTTTCGTTGACACAGACAACCTTGTTGATAGCTTCTTTGAAGCGGTCAATGTAGTTTTGCAAGGTTTCACCGTTGCGCTGTGCAATGGTTTCGAGGAACACGGAATGAACCTCATGTTGCTGATTTGCTTTGAACTTGTTGAGGAATAATTTCTTAAATTCCAACCAAGTATCTATGGACCTGGTGGATATTCTGCAGAACCATCTTTGGGCATTGCCGCGGAGAGTTGCGGCGAAGAATCGACATCGTGTTAAATCATTATACTCATAATGGAGAGCCAGTTGGTCGAAATAGCTCAGGTGCTCTTCCGGATCTCCAAGTCCATCGAAAGAGTTGAAGTTGTGATGTTTGATATTTTTCTGTCGTGGTTCGGCTTCTAGCCTTGCTGTGAATGGTGTTCCACCCATATCTTGCTCGTTATTTCTCTCTATCTTATTTTTGAGTTCCAATATGGTTTGCAACATTTCTGCGTTTGTTGGTTGTGTAACTTCAGGCTGCTTTGAGCGGACAGGGGATCGCTCTCGGTGTTTGTGTGCTTCATACTCAGCTACTACCTTGTCGTAGGCGGCCTTTTTGTCAATAATTATTTTTCTCAAGTCTCTATGTCTTCTATTTTGTTCCCACACTTCAGGGGGATGGTGACTCTTATTGTGCCTGTCATGTTTCGTGTTTTGAGACGAACCTAGGCGGGAGAAAGCAGAGTTCGCCTCGCGAGGTTGACTGTTCGCCTCGTCATGATTGTCTTGCGGGTTTATGGGCAAGCTCCCTTGTTTTGTTAATGACCTTGCTCCGGCCTGGGGAATAGATGCAGCTATCTGCATGATTAAGTCAATTTGTTGTTGGTTACAGCCTGTGAGATTGAGACTAAGGATTTGTTCTCGCCCATCGTCTCTAGGCGGGTTTAGCGGCGGGTTCACCGGCGGGATGCCAGTTGTATTTCCTTCGTGTTCTTGTTCGTCCGGGTGAGGTATTACAGTTTCCATTTAATGTGTTTGAGGTGTTTTGGTTTGTATTGTGTTTTGAGTGTGTGAGTAGCTACTATGTTGGTAGAGCAGGTGGTGGGTTTTTCTCCAAGAAAAAAGCCCCCTCCTTCTAGCGCCAAATGATAATCCTCACGGTCGATTAATGGCTTCCGATCACTGTTCCGAGCACTGTTCCGGGGATACTTCGCCTGAGTTTGGGTATTTGGAAAACAATGCTTGCCCGGGGGTGGTGGCCGTCAAGCACCTCCGGTGTGAGAATCAGTAATCGAAATAATAATAATCGAAACGGGTGAAAATGTATCTGTGTGAAGGGAGAGAATGAGTAATAAGTTTGTGCTATTGAAATTGTATATCTCACCTTGTGTGTAGAATGGGGGTATTTATAGGTTAGGTCTTCTAATCACTGTTCACCCACTTGGTGACCCACTTGTTATGCTGTTAAAGCTACAGTGAGCCACTATAGGAATAGTGATTAGTGTCCCTTTCCCACATACCTCGATTCTAACACCGCCGCTTTTGCTACAGTTGAATGCTTTTGTGTCCCCTTAAATACCTTTATTGTCCCCTGCCTTAGTGAGCAAGGTAACAAGATATTTTGCACAAGTATTTATGTGAAGATATTTGTTTGTCAAGTGGAGCAATTTAGTAAAGATAATATGAAATGACATATGTGTAATTAGTGAGTATCTGTTACAGGTGGAGGTGTTACAGCGGGCAGGGGTTGGTACTGTTGCAGGGGTGCCCGCTATCATTTTACAGCGGGTACCTATCATTAGGTTTGCATTAACTCAGATCTATATGCATGTCTATCAAGAACCAAGTGTATACTCCAATACTTTAAAACAGTGCATGCATGATATATATATATATATATATATATATATATATATATATATATATATATATATATATATATCGACTTTGAAGACGTTAAAAATCAAAAATGCATGACATGTGATGTCGCAGATTAAGTTCGTCCTTCGACTTTGTTATTGAGCAATTTGAGATTTAAAAAATCATAATGTTGTTACTGAAAACTTGTCATTCCTTGCACTAGTTTCTAATAAACTAGCTTTATACCCGTGCAACGGATAATTTTATTAATATTTTATAATATAATTTTTTTCCCTTGAAAAATTAGTTTTATAATATATTAAGTAGTTTGTTTTTACTTTTAATGATAATAATACATAAGTTATATAGTTTGTGAGTATACATTTATTTTTTTCTTGTAAATATTTTTTCTATTTTATAATTATTTTTGACTTTTTTATTTTATTAGATTACATATGAATACTTGAAGTGTTTCTATAGTTTTTGAAGGCATTTTTTAAAATTTTTTGGAAACATGTGTGGTATTAATTTTTTTTATTTGTTTGAATATTGATTATTTATTTAAAATTTTTATTTCTTTATTAAAATGATTTTTTCTTAAAGAACTTTTATTTGGTAAATATTTTTTTTGTAAATTATATTTTAAGGTGTAGCCTAACATATGTTTTAATATTTCATATTTTTTTGGGAGTTTTCTTCAATTTTATTAGAATATATATAATATCCTTTTTACATGTGGGGACTTTTTGGTTTAACTATTATTTATATATATATATATATATAGGCAAAGTATCAAATAGAAACCAACTCTTAAATAGAAACTAGAAACTAACATTAAATAAATTCTATTTCATTCATTCTAATGGCCCCGCCAGGGGCACCTTCACAAAAAGTGTTTAAAATTATTGGCTCCATCCAGCAAAAAAAAAAAAAAAAAAAAAAAAAAAAAAAAAAAATACTGTTCACGCTGACGTCACTGCCACGTCAGCAGTGAACAGTAATTTTTTTTTTTTTTTTTTTTTTTTTTTTTTTTTGCTGAATGGAGCCTAGAATATTATGAACTTTTTGTATTGGGGTCCCCCTAGTTTGGTCATTAGATTAGCTTTAAATATTAGATTAGTGTTTAGTTTCTAGTTTCTATTTTAATTTGGTTTCTATTTGAGTAAGACCCTATATATATATATATATACATATATACATATATATATATATATATATATATATATATATATATGATTATGTAATTGTGAACACACAGATATTTGTATTTTTTTTAAAGAAAGTTTATATTATCTTTTAATGTTTTTGTGTTGGTATATATTTATTTTAATTGCATTATATTAAATTTTATATTTTGTGAATTTTGGTGTCATTTCCAATTATGACATGTTTTTTTTATTACTTTTTTATTATCTTATTTTACCATATATTTTCTAAAGACTTCTTTTTTGTTTTGTAATTAAATGTACATACTTGTTTTCTTAAAAATTATTTTTTTGAATTGAAATTATGATGATATGTTTTGTTTACTTGTTTATTATATATAAAAAATGAATTTGAAACTTATTTTTAATCATAGTTTTTTACTATTTTATCATTGTTTGTTAATTGTCAAACCTAAAAATAGAATCTTTAATGATTTTTATTAAAATAATATTTTTCTTAAAACATTTATATTTTGTAAACAATTTTTTTTGAAAATTACATTTTAAGGTTTATCCTAACATATAATTTAATTGTTTTTTGGCATCTTTTTTCTATTTATTAGAATATATATAATATAATTTATACATGTGGGAACTTATTGTAATTTAACATACATGCGCATACATCATTTCCAATTATAACATTTTTTTTTTTGATTATTTTTTTTAATATCTTGTGTTACCATATATTTTCTTAAAAAAAATTCTTTTGTAATTAAATGAAAATTCTTGTTTTTAAAAAAATTATTTTTTGAATTGAAATACTGATGGTATGCTTGATATACTTTTTTATTATATGTAAAGAATGAAATTGTGATTTATTTATTATTATGATTTTTTGTTATTTTATCCTTATTTGTTAATTGTGCTATTACGACTCTTTTTCCTATAATAATAATTACTAATTAAGTTGATGATGAATATTTTATTACTTTTATTCTTTATTAATTTATTTTAAATTTTATTTTTGAAGAAATTAAATACTTTTGTAACTTTTAAATTATTAAATTGTTATAAGATTTTTTGTACTTATTATATTCAGATTCTCTATTAAATATTTTATTTTGGATTGTTTTTTAATTTATTTACAATTTAAGTATCGAATCTAAAATGTTTGCAAAAATAATAAAATGATAGTTTATTGATTTGTGTTGACTTTTATTATTATAAATTTTAAAACATGTTTGTTGTCAAATCTAAAATTAATATTTTTATGATTTTTTTTAAAAAATTAGGTTTTCTTGAAACTATTTTTTGTGGTAAGGTTTTTTTAAAATTATATTTTAAACTTTAATTTAAATTATCTTTGCATTAATTTTAGTTAACAACAATTTTCTCAACTTTAATTTTTTTGTGTTTTATCATGTATTATTTATTTTAGTACATTCTTTTTTTTATCTACTTGTTTTTGTTAAATTAAAAATATCATTAGTTACTTTGTAATTTTAGCTTTTAAACCACTGGCCCAACTTGTTTCAGTAGCCCAGAGTAGCCCATTTCTAATTTTCCTTACGCTAATTATATATGGGATATAATGAATATTGACATAACAACAACATACGTGTACAAATAGTTAAATTAATGATAATTAGCGTATTTCAACTAGACCAATTCAATTTATGCAAAAGAACCAATATATTATAGAGTCTAAACTTCTAGGAGAGCATGCAGCAATCGCACACATAACATTTTAAGCCAAAATTTTGATTTCTAATGATAGTCTCTCACAAGAGATAGTAGACTTTTTTACTGGGTGTATTTAACTGAAATTTTAAAGTATTTTTAAAAATTCATGAATTTTAATGAATTTTTTAAATTCACGAATTATTTAAATACTACAAAGACTCTACAAAGAATCTTGGAAAATCGATGTAGAGTCATTGAGATTTGAAATGTTTTTTTAGAAATTCATCAAAATCTCACTAATTTTTGCAAGATTTCAAAACTTATAAAAATAACTAGCAAATCCATCAAAATCCATGGATTTTAATAAATCTAAAAAATCCATGGATTTTTGGATACCATTAGATTTAAATGAATTATTTTAAATTCAGATTGAATACACAGAGATTTAATAGACTTTTTGAAATCCTAATTGAATATCCTTGAATTTTAGATGACATTTTGAAATCTAAATTGAATACCTCAAAATTTTAATGGATTTAAAAAAATCCAAATTGAATACCCCTAAATTTTCAAAATACCTCAAAATCCTTCAAAATCTTAAAAAAAAAGAGAGAGAAATTAGACTTCTAACCAAGTTTATCTCACAATAAAAACAATAAATTTTCTCGTTTTTTCTTTTAGACACTACTCACAAGGTCAGATTTGATCTCGTCATTCAAGTAATCAAGTTCTCATCTGCGAGACTTGCCTTGATGACATGGTTCTCGATGAAACGCAACACTTCTCGATCGATCTCATTAATTGCGATGAATCATATTTCATTCTGGCATCACATGTTCAAATCCGATCTCAACATTGAGAATTTTATTTTTCGAGACCAGGATCTTCAACTTTCGGTCCCGCTAATTTTTTGGTCTCGTGTGAGCTAAATGGATTGCGGTTCGAATGACTCCTTCATGTATGATTTGGTTTACAATTATGCAATCATTTCAAAACCTAAAATCAACATTAATTAGCCTAGAACAGCATGATAGTAACATCGACTGTTGAGTATCATGAAATGGAAGTACTATCGGTTACATGCGTTAGGCATGCATGATAGGAAACAAGTGATGTGGGTTTAGGGCAAGCGTGCAAAAGTTACCTGGAAGCCTAATGATGCCATTTACGACCCAAAAAGTTCCAAACATTATAATACGGACTACCTAACTAGACGCACTGCATGAGTACATGTTCGACCGAAATTAAATTTGATTATCTATATTGTTAATATGCTTACTATTGAATGTCATTAACATTATTGAAAACTTTCACTTTAAATAAAGGTTTTACTTTTTTTGAGATTATCTCAGGTAAGAATCCTAAGATTATAAGAAAAATAATATAAAAACAGAATTATTTTTATAAATACATGAAACATGTTCAATTATTACAGTTTTCTGAGATCAATCTCATAACGTTATTCTCTTATTTCAATTAATCAATAATTTATTGTTTTGATTGATATCAAAATTTAATATTTCTTTTGTATTATAATATAAAAAATACTTTTTTTATAGTTCTATTACATTTTTTTTCAAATATTTTACTCATTAAAACATTATCAGTGTTATCCATTAATATAAAAATATTGTATTTTACTTATTTACAATATAGTGAAACAATTATATTAACATAATTATCGAATATGAAAATCAAAATTAAGAAGTACAAATAAATATTTTATAAAACTATAAAATTACAAATCTTACATTATAAAATTGGATTACTTGTGTAATTTCATAGGATTATAATAAAATAATTACAATTAGAGAAAGATTACAATAATTCCATTTTTTAAATGAAAATAAAAAACATTAAAAACATGATTTTGATAGATACTGAGCAAACAAAAAAACATTACACACGTAATTTTAAGAGAAAATGCCCTTAATATCATCTTTTTAGAGTTGAATTGCCCAAATTGACATTTGTCGGGAATGTTACCCTTTCTACGCAAACATATACGCATAGCTCATATGCGTATGCTAACATTAATTCAAACTCCCTGGTCGATTGGTTTGAACATCATGTCAAATAAGTGGAGCGCATCTCGTATATGCGTACATCCACATTTCATATTCTACATCGCATATCCTTTATGCGTAGTCGACCTCTGGATACGAGGGCCGCGCAGCGGGGTAATGCGTGGGTCAATTATAAAAATAAAAACCTGAAGGCTACGCTTCGCGCATATGCGTATTCAGTGTCCGCATTTTCCATATGCGTAGTTGACTTGTTATTTTGGTCAGCTTTTCCGCCAAATGATATTTTGGGCACAATCACATGTAAATGTGATATACAGGGCTTTCACCCTAATTTTAATACGATAATTGTGAAACTCAATAGAAAAGAAAATATAGAAACTTAAAAGATTATATAATCAGTTAATATAACCTCACGTTCTCATTGATAATTTTTTTAAAAAAATGATCATAATCTCATTATTCTAAATTGTAACAGAAAAATTACAAATAAAATATTTATAGTTACAAGAAAATTCTATAGTTTTTCTAAACACCAAAGATTATAGTGTAATTAATATTTTAGAAATGAACCCAAAATTTGGTTCACAACATATTAATACAAAATACATATTAGAGCATCTCCAAGGGTGTAAAACAACCCTTAGCTAAATCAAAAATCTAAGCATTCCAACCATTAATCTCTTAGCAAAAAAATATAAGCAAAAAAATATAGATAATGATATTTGATGAGCTATATTTGTTGAATCAATAAAGATGTATAATTTTACATGACCGTAATTATAATAGATAATTCTCTTGGAACACATGTTCATCCTTAGCAAAAATTTTACATTATCATTATAACTAATAATTATAGCTAACCATTTTACATAACACCCTTGAAGTTGAAGATGCTCTTATGCTTGTTTAGATCGTAAGCACGTTTATCCTACCTCTCTTTTAGTCCGTTTTTTAAAGTTAATTCTCTCTTTTACTCTTCTAAGTTGGTGGTTTTTTTGTATTAACTCGTGCAGTTTGTTAATCATCTGATGAGTGATCATACGTTGTATTTGTAAAATTTGTCAGACCGTGTTCGTGGTAATTTTGTAATGATCTAGAAACTAATTTTTAGTAGAATGGATTTTGTAAAATTCATATAACATAAATTTTATTATGTAATATATTGACAACATTTTATTTTTAAATGTGTGAATTTTATGTATAGGTAGTAAGTTAAACTTGATTCCATTAATTGTTATATTCTTTATAAATGATTACATAGAGAACGTGAGCTGTGCATATAAAAGATGCAGACAAGTAAATGGGGTGAAGGTTAATTTAGGTCTCACTAACGGATAAAGTTCTATCAT
This sequence comes from Kitagawia praeruptora, assembly GCA_037693485.1. Lineage (NCBI taxonomy): Eukaryota > Viridiplantae > Streptophyta > Magnoliopsida > Apiales > Apiaceae > Kitagawia > Kitagawia praeruptora. The sequence continues at coordinate 35,997,615 of CM075350.1, forward strand.
TAAAATATACTTGTAATTTAAGTCTAATTTCAATTAAAACTCGTGAATTACTTGTTCCTCTATTCTAACCATTTCTTTATATTTCGGAAAGGGCGTTTGACTCGTATTTTAAGATGTATTTTAAGAATGGTTTCATAACTTATTTTTCAAATTTTTTTTGTATAGAAATAGAACAATTCTATTTTTATATAAAAAAAAAATTTGAAAAAAAATTATGGAACCATCCCTAAAATGCGTATCAAAAACCCTTTCCGAGATTAAAGAACCGGACGGGACGGAGGGAGTACTAAATATCTAATCATTTCATGTTCTTGTTTAAGATCACCTTGAAGTCGAGTATTGATCTCATGCAACGTCTTATTAAAAGTTACTTAGACCATTAACCTAGACCATGCGATTTAAAAGATAGTCGGAGAATAGAAAAAACAATATTAAAATTAGAACAATTTACTATTGTTGCACAAGGATTTTGGTCCCGCAACTACTGTCAAAAAGGAAGCCACAAACCGTAGTATTTATCTGTATACATGAACCCTCTATCTGAAATGTTCTTTATAGCTTCTTAAAGTAAAAAATTGTAGTTTTTCTAAAATAATGGGCCTTACTTTGTACTAAAGTAATTACTTTGATTATCTAGGATCAAAGGTCTAAGCAGGGTTGAAAAATGAAATTAGTAAAAAGTGAAGAAAAAATTAAAACAAAAGATTAATGGAATAATATTAAAGCACTTATCGGGCTGTGCACTGAATCTGCGTGTAATAGTATATGGTAGACATGCGTAAGTAAGAAGGGTGTTAATGGAAACAGGAAAGAAGAAGAGCATTGAGAGAGAGGAGGTTAGATGTCCTGATCGCTAGCCGGCAGTGCAAGTTCAAATGCCGCTTTCTTGTCCCCTTTCCCTAACTATCTGTTTTCTTTTGTCCCCTCCACACTCCTTTCATTTATTGCTCTCCTTGCGTGACTTGCACCAACCCCTCTCCCCCTTCTTTCTTTTCTTCTGCCAACCTTGGCCCTTAATATCTTTCGTATTCATTTGAAACTTAAATTCTCGACCTTTTTCGCAATAACAAAATTGTTCTTGATTATTTTCGTATAACAAAAATCTGTTAACGTTTTTTTTAAAAAAATGCCATGCTTCTGATGAGGTATGATTGATACAACAATAATTTGATTATGGTAGCTGGAATTGGATTTTTGGTATGATACAAATAAACAAGAGGGGTGTGTAGATTAAGATAGCATGAGGAAGCGTGATAGGTGTGGATGATTTAAAAAAAAATGAGTAGGACTTGAGTAGTTGAAAAATGGTATATATGGCTAAACAAGAACCCGAATTATGTGAAAATCGCAATTACTACTTTCAGTTTACTGCAAATACAGTGTTCTTACGACTTTCCCCTAAACACTAATGATGAGACGTATGGTATTGTTATTCTACGTACTAGCTATATCACACCATTTTTGCACCCAAACTCTCAGGTGCCCTTGCCTTTTTCTCAAATTTTTTTACCAAGGTTGCGTAGCTTTTTCAGTATCCACAAGTCCCTAAAAAATATAGGCGTATTATTTTTGTGTAAAAGAAAAATACCACCAACGCACTTGTATCTTTTTGCAACTCTACTGCTCTTTCAATACTTTTTGGGTTTTTTTAGAAAATAGAAAACAAACTTTTATTTGTCAAAAGTTCAATTCCGATGATACAAAAGTTTAATTCCGATGATTTTCAGATTCGTCCTGATGTTACATAAAATTGCTGACTCCGGCTTGAGCAAGACAAAATCGGAAGCAGTTTGAACATAATATGACACATAAAATGTATGGAGTTAGACCTTTATTAATGAACATAATTATTTACATGTAAAGTAGGGTTATTTTTAATTTTTTTAATTTAATCATAATTTAGTATATATAATATTATAAATATTATTTTTAATATGTTGGGAGAATTCAAATTTTAGACCTTTGTATATAAATAATTTTTAGTATTAAATCTAAATTAATATGCTGGTGGTGACAATTGAACCATCAATCTTTCTATATAACATAATATAGTATTAATTTTATATTAAAATGTTGTTGACGGGATTCGAACCTTAGACCTCCAACTTTTAGTATTGTTATATCTAACGGTGATTATCTATTTGAGTTGAAGATCTAACGATTGTGAATGAGGGATAACCAAAAATGAGGAGTAACCAAACTACAAATTATACCCCTTTAGCTTATTATAGTATAGTATAGATAGTATAGATAGTATAGATTATAGAAGTGAAACCTTTTTTTAATCGTATCAAATTTGATTTGCAAAAAATTTTGATTTCACCCGTAAACTCTTATTTTTACTAGAATTCTATGTTATTTTTTTAATTAAAAAAAAATAAAAAAATCTATTATAATTATAATTCTCTTTTTGCAATTATTTTAATTAACGCGTCATAAAACACCATGCAACAAGTAAAACTCCACCAACATAGTAAAATACCAATTAAGGTACAATATACTTTCAAAAATATTTACACAAACAAATATATAAACTATTGTTATAGATGAAATGATCATCATCCATCAACGAAATACAAAAAGGCGAAACTAATCAAATTTGTGGAAATGTAAAGATTCTATATCTCAAAACAACTTTTTTTTCCAACATAATCGCTTTTTAGCCTAGCAAGTTGTGTCCATCTCTGCATGCTCTTTATGTTCAATTAAGATAAATTTAATCATCATTTCGCTACTTATATTTAGATAGAACTTAGGAAAACTCATATTTTTGCGACATATTAGCTTTCATCATGCTCATATTAGCTCTTTTTCATATTAATAAGAGAAATCCTCTTTTAAATTTTATATGGTACCAAATTTGGTTCCATTTTTTTGGGATTTCACCTCTTTATTCCTATTTATTCTAGAATTCTATATTATCATTAATAAAATAATAACATTTTTATAATTCTAAAACAGTTGCACTTCTTTCCTGCCCTTTATTCCTATTTCTTCTAGAACTCCATGTTATCTTTAATAAAATAGGAAAATTGTTATAATTTTAAAACAATTGTAATTCTTTTATTATAATCGTATCGAGTTACAAAATAATATATGAGAACCATATATATCGTATTTTCTTGATTTTCTTAAAATGATCTTAAATTAATAATAAATTTTATTAATAAGTAAAAAAACCCATTCTAATGATACTTGAGAATTCATATTTGATTTTACATCAAAATCAGTGTCTTTCAGAATTGTTGAAATTTTGTTATAAATATAATTATTTCTTCATTATAAATTATTGGGTTATATAAATAACATAACTTTTTAAGATCATTCAAAATAATAAATTAATAATCAATTTAAATTAATTTTCTCGACCCGTGCTCCGCACGGGTTATCATCTAGTAAGAATAAAACGACAAAAAAAATATAGCTAGTTAAAAAAAACTAAAATTAATAAAATTTCAACTAAATAAATTTACATGTATACCCTCCACAAAAAAAGAAAAGCAGCACATCAATAAACAAAACCGAAGGCTAATCTCGTAAATTACAACACAAACCCAGCTCCAACCAAGCCAAAACTAGAACAAACAGAACTAAAACTAAGAATCACGGAACCAACAAATCTCGGAAAAATAAACCCAAAAACACACACCCATACCCATACCAGGATACCACTACCTTTTTAAAATTAAAACGACAGATGAGGTAAGTACTAGTATTATAATCTCAACTTTTTTCCAATCAACGGCCACGATCTCTCTAACCCCCTTAAATCTCAACCGTCCATTTGGAAATCGGGGCAGTATGTATCACATCAGTCCGAATTGCAGGGGACTAAAATTTCCATTTTACCCTTTTGCTCTTCATTTATCATACTTTCCGTTTCTTCCTTACTCTCACTCTGACACTTTCCTATTTCTTCCCTCAACAATACTACATAATTCTTGTCTTGATGGACGGCCCTTGAAGTTACCGCTTTGTTCACCGTTTTTACTGCTCACATTTTAATCTTCTTCTCCACTAACAAAATTTCTCAGGTACTTATGTTTTACTACCTAAATACTGCATGTGTAGAATTTGTTTCTGTGTTATAGTTAACATCTCTGTGTTGTTTGACTCATGTAGTTCTATTTGTGTTTAATTTGGTGATTTTAGATTTATTATTTTGTTTTTGTTATAATTTCTTGTTTGTTTGATTTATGTTAGCTAGGTCAACAATGTGTAACTTTTTTTATTTAATTTCTTGTTTTTCCCCCCTAATTTTTGAGGTTTTTGTTTTGGTGATTCTGGATCTAAAACAGGTTAAAAGATGTAGCTCTGGCTTTTGTTGCAATATAGTTTTTATAAAATGTTAATTAATTTTGTTTAATTTGGCAAAAATACTTGCATGCCTCTTTGTTTGCTCCTAAATTTTTTACTAGATTTTCTTTTTAAAATGAGCTAATTGTTGTGTAATTATGTTTTTGTAGCCTGTTCATGTGAGCTTAAGGAATTAATTTATTGGATTCATGTATTTTTGTACTTTGGGATATATAAATTTGAAATAAAGTTACAGGTTTAGTTGTAGTTGGTTCTGGTGGAAGCTTTTAACAATTTTGTGTTGCTCTGTTGTTGGTATTCTACATAGTTTTGGTCAAAGTAAATCTCATCCGTTAATAAGCCAAGATAATGAGTAATTTTCGGTATTTAATATTTACGAATGCTTAACTTTTTCCCTTGGAGCTGTTTATGAATCATTCTAGATTGTGTATTTTAATAAGGTTGGGGTCGGCAAAATCAGTTTTGGCAAATGAAAATTTCATGTTTCTTGCTCGATTGCTTGCCTTTTAAATTCAGTCCAGACTGGATTTAATTGGTTTAAGATTAGTTGGATTTATTTATCAGTATGATATACTAGCCAATTGTCATGAGTTGACACTAGTTCCTTGTTGATTGTCACTATAATTTTATTTTTGTTTCTATCAGAAGTTCAATCCCTTTTTCAGAATACGAAGGATCCATTTGTGGCAACAATCTATCTCCTTTTTCGTATTAGCGGGCATATTTAAAAATATAAGTTATTCTATGACTTCCATTGTTATGCATTACTGATTTGGTCCATGAAATCAATTTGTCATTTTCTATTGCAGGTTTAGAGGCAAGCTTAAGTTTGGGTATCTGATGTCTCCACCTTTGTTGAGTGTTGAGGGGCTAGGACAGGGTAATGTGTCATTAATGGCTTCACAAGTCACTGTGGACTCTCTTTCCCCTGCTAGCTTGGAATTTAAAGAACGTAATTACCTTGGACTGTCAGATTGCTCCTCTGTAGATAGCTCACCAGCTTCGAACATATCTAAGGAGAATAAGAGTAATCTAAATCTCAAGGCTACGGAACTAAGACTAGGTCTTCCTGGATCTCAATCCCCAGAAAGAGGGCCAGAACTAAATCTGCTTGCCACTGGTAAACTTGACGAAAAAACCTTATTTCCGTTGGCCCCTTCAAAGGATGGTATCTGCCCATCTTCACAGAAGAATGTTGTTTCTGGTAACAAGAGGGTTTTCTCCGATACCATGGATGGTTTCTCAGAAATAAAAGGACCCTCGTATACCGAAGGAAATTGGATGTTTAACACAAGCAGGACTGATTCTGAAAGTGCACAACCTGTGGGACTTGGAAAATTTTCAGGCAGTGCAAATATCAATGTAATGCTATCATCTGGGTCAGCTGTGACCCATGCTGCCTTGGTTAAAGAAGTTCCTCAGAAAGCATTGGAAGCAGGGCATCATTTGAAAACTACAAACACTAATAAAGTGAATGGTTCTAACAACAATACTAGTGCACCTGCTGCAAAGTAAGACCGACTTCCCTGGAAACTATTACAAGGACTTGAGCAAAAGGATGGCATTTATAGAATGTAGAATACTTACTTGTCTTCTCTGCAGGGCACAGGTAGTTGGATGGCCACCCATAAGATCATTTAGGAAAAACACACTGGCAACCAGTTCTAAGAACAATGAAGAAGTGGATGGAAAGCCTGGGCCTGGCGCCTTGTTTGTGAAGGTCAGCATGGATGGTGCTCCTTATCTGAGGAAGGTGGATCTTAGAATATATTCTACATACAAAGAACTCTCATCTGCTCTTGAGAAGATGTTCAGCTGTTTTACCATCGGTGAGCCTATATTATAGTGCTATTACGCTTAGTATCTGGTCCGTTTCTTAAACTTTGCTACTCAAAGAATCAGCATTGCAACTACGAATTAATTGATTGAATTCCAGGTCAATGCGGATCTCAGAGTACTTGTGGAAAGGAAATGCTGAGTGAGAGCAAGTTGAGAGATCTTTTGCATGGATCAGAGTATGTGGTCACATACGAGGACAAGGATGGGGACTGGATGCTTGTAGGAGATGTCCCATGGGAGTAAGCATCAGTCCATATCATTTTCTTTCCTTGCATGAGTCTATGTGTATCGATTTTTCCTGCGTGATTATTATACATAGTCATTGATTATTATATATAGTCATGCATTCTTATGCATAAGCCTAGCGAAGGTGCATAACCCTTTTGCAGTTCTATAGTACTGATAGGTAGAGGTTTCTAATTTTCGTCGTCCTATCCCGTGGATTTAGCCTTGCATATACCCATCTCCTCTCCCAATAAGGCAACGTGGGTATTTGAGTATTAAAATTTCTAATAATGACTATTTATGAAAAAAAAAAAAAATTACATCTCGATGTCTATGTCCACCAAATGGTGACTTTGATGTTGTTCCTTCTTCCCCTTGCTAAGTTCTTTAAACACGGTTGTCCAACTATTTTTCAATCCTTGACATAAGCATGTTTAATGTATAGAACATCATTGTCAAATAATCGCTACCTTATGTACCCAAAACAGGACAAATCTGTTGGCCAATCTGGAATTGTAGTCCTTCCCTGTTTTGCATGTGACACGTGTCTGATCTATGCTGTAATCTTGCCAAAATATATTGAAAACATTAAATTTGAATCAATCTTAGCCCTGTGATAGAGTGGTCACTTGTCAGGCAGTGAGACGCAATTAAATGAATGTTATATATATCTGTACTTGGCATCAGGCTCTGGTGGAAGTTATTTAGTGTATATTTCTCAATGTGCCTTGTTTTTTCAAGGAGAAAATGTACTTACTAAAATTGCAATGCTTGTCATAGGATGTTTATTGATTCGTGCAAGAGGCTGAAGATCATGAAGGGCTCTGATGCTATTGGATTAGGTTTGTACTACTATTTGGTTGATTCAGTTTTCCATTTCTAGCAGATCCCTATAGCGAGCCTTGGTGGATGTTTCTGTATCATATACTTCAGTACATATTCTGTTCTGTTATGTTTTGCAATGTTTTTATATATTAATGTATGGTTGATGATCAAGATCTCATTTAATTAGAACTTGGGTAATTCCTCTTTAAAAATAATCAAGTCTATAACATCTGGGTAATTCCTGCGGTGGTACTCATTGTTATGTGATATCTAATGTTCAACTCACTGGAAATGCCCCTTAGTGGCATTTGTTGATCCCAAAATAACTAAGTTAAAATTTTAAAACTAGTCTGTACTATCATTTGGTTGGGTAATATTAGCTTCCGTTTTATCTAGTTTCTTTTCATCTGGCTTCTTTTGTTAAACCAAGTGTGAAAAAATGTAAGAACCAATATTAACTGTTATTTCCTTCCATAGCTCCCAGGGCAATGGAGAAATCCAAGAACAGAAACTAGCGTATGTGGGGCTTCATGACTACTTTTCAGCTGCTTAGTTTGAAGGTGATGGGCGGGCACAAAATGTAAAAGAAATGGCAGAATTACTCAAGCCTTGGGCTTGGGGCTGAAATGTGGATCATGGCCTAATTTCCTATGTTTCCCCTGTCTGTTTGTTTGATTGCTTGGAGAAGTTAATGTGTATTTTGTGTTTGTTGTAGGTCTAAAATTATTAGAGGGACTTTTCTAAGTTAAGAAAAAATCCTTGTGAAATTTTTATTTCTTCATAGCTATTTAAGATTCCAAGTGCGTTGTATTTTGCTAAATGTGTGATAAAACCTCTTCCAAGTTGTGGCTTCTGACATGCCTTTATGAACTTTCTTACCTATTTAATGTACTGTGTTTTGTTTCGAGTTTCTAGAGAGACTAATAATTACAATGCTCAGCTTAGTGTGGATTTTATACCGTGCAAAAAAACATTTTTAAGTTGTAGATAGAAGGGTTGTCTATGGTTAGATTGACACCAGTGGTAAGTAATTATTTAGATGTATTTACGAAATTGTGATTATATCTGGGGAACGCTGTTTATTAATTTGTCAAATTGTTATTTTCATTTTTGAGTTGGCTGCATGTGACCAAATAAACTGAAATGACAAAGCTCTTAGACAAAAAAATGACAACGGGCTACTTGTAAGTTATTACTTCTAGCAAATTAATGTAAATTCGATTCAGTTATGGTTGATATATCACGTAGTTTGAAGAGAGTAATTACAAATAAAATCTGCAGTAAGGTATCAGTTAAGACGATTAATTGATAGTTTAGTAAAATCCTTGATAATCCTCACGGCCGATTAATGGCTTCCGATCACTGTTCCGATCACTGTTCCGGGGTACTTCACCTGAGTTTGGGTATCTGCAAAATAATGCTTGCCCGGGGGTGGTGGCCGTCAAGCACCTCCGGTGTGAGAATCAGTAATCGAAATAATAATAATCGAAACGGGTGAAAATGTATCTGTGCGAAGGGAGAGAATGAGTAGTAAATTTTGTGCTATTAAAATTGTATATCTCACCTTGTGTGTAGAATAGGGGTATTTATAGGTTAGGTCTTCTAATAACTGTTCACCCACTTGGTGACCCACTTGTTATGCTGTTAAAGCTACAGTGAGCCACTATTGGAACAGTGATTAGTGTCCCTTTCCCACATACCTCGATTCTAGCACAGCCGCTTTTCCTATAGTTGAATGCTTTTGTGTCCCCTTAGTTGCCTTTATGGTCCCCTGCCTTAGTGAGCAAGGTAACAAGATATTTTGCAAATGTATTTGTGTGAAGATATTTGTTTGTCAAGTGGATTGTTTTAATAAAGATAATATGAAATGACACATGTGTAATTAATGAGTATTTGTTACAGGTGAATGCGTAATAGCGGACAACGGGTGGTTACAGCGGGTGCCCGCTGTAGGCTTACAGCGGGTACCTATCATTGCCCCCCACTCCTGCTGTGCGGTTTAGCGGACAGGAGGAGGAGAAACTAAAGATGCCGTAGTGTTTGAGAAAATTTTTGAAAATGATGATACCTTGTGTGCCCCCCAAGTGTTGGTGGTCAACACTTAGGAGTTAGTTTTTCGTGAAAATATGCCCCCCAAGTGTTGGCGGACAACACTTGGGAGTTAAAAAAAATTTGTGAAAATATGCCCCCCAAGTGTTGGCGGACAACACTTAGGAGTTAGAAAAAATTTGTGAAAATATGGGAATTTTTGACAACGGGTTTATGTGCTTGACGGGTGTGTCATGTGAAACGTTTTTGTAATGCTTGTGAATAAATGTAATAATTGGTAATAAATGAGAATTTTGAAATAAATGAGGGAATAATATTAAATGTTAATAATAAGTGAAATGATAAGTTGTAGTTCGTATTAATGAGAAATGACCTTTGGGAGGAAAGAGAATGTACCTTTGTGATGTAATGTGTCATGAGTGAGTGGGAAGTTAATACATAGTGGACAGTTTCGCTGGAAACGAGGAAGTTACTACCGGTTGTAAGGGTGACGTGGACCAATCCTAGCCATCCACGAATTTGTTGCAATTTTTTCACCCTTATTACACGCGCCGCACGCGTATAAAAGATGGGTCTGTGTATCATTTGTTAAAATTTTTACTGTCTTTCTTTACTTTTTTCTCTCCATTTTCTTTGTCTTCTTCGAGTACGTTGCCCTTCTTGTACTGGATTTGTGGAGTATTTCTGCCATTGAAGCCATATATAACCTCCTGATTTGAGGTATGGTTTCTTTGTATTTTTCTTTTGTGATTTCTGTTTCTTTTTATCATATAATTTGTCTCTCCATATATGACTGGTTTTGTGTTTATATCCTTGGTTTGCATGACTCGAGTATTTGTAAGTGTGAGTCGATTGTGTAATTTGTAAAGGTTAGTAATCTGTGAGTGTTGGTTTTGTATTTGTTATTGGTGTTTTGGTGGTTTGAATCCGTTTCCTGAATCGTGTGAAAATAGGTGTATGATTTCGTATTGTTGATGAGGTGTTTGTAATTTGTATATAAATGTGTATATATTCATAAGTGTTGTGTATATGGGTTTTTGATTCTAGGGTTTTGTTGTTTCTGGAGGGAATGGAATATGAAATGTTTGTTTCGATTTGTAGAATGAAAAAATGTTTAAAAATATATGTGTGTACCAGACATCTGTGACGGCCATCTTTGCTGTTAGCGGTAAAATCCTTAAAATTGTGCTTTTGTCTGCAGATGGGCGATGAATTTGTCGATCCCGCTACTAGAGAGAAAAGGCCATTAGTAAACATGTATGGTCGTTGGGCGGACATTGGTCCGTTGGGTTACACAGCTGTGTTGCGAAGAAACCGGTATCAGTACTTTGAAAGTTGCGAGAGTCTGTGGCGGGCGAGTAATGTGGTGGCAACCCCTTATTCGAAGGCGGAGATGGATGCTGAATTTGCCGAATTTGCTCATTTGCAACAGGACAGCACGTTTAGAGGCGATGACTGGGGTGATTATGTTGAAAGGATGTTGCGAATTGAAGATGGGTATTTTTGGAGACGGCCGGTACCCGGTGAGAAATTGTACCATCGTTTTGATGATGATTCTGTCTGCATTCCTGTAAGTCATTTCAGGGCGGGTTTAAGGTTTCCACCTCATAAGTTCTTGATGGATCTCTTTCGATTGTATTTCCGCTGTCCGTTAGCTCAGATGTCTCCCAATTCAATAAGGTCTATTAACTGGTTTATAGCTAGTTGCGAGGCGTTGAACAAGCAGCCAACATTTAGGACTTTTTTCTGTTTATTTGATGTTAAAGCCAGCCGTGCAAAACCCTTTTATGAGCTCCAGTTCGTAAAGTCGCAAACCCGTATTGGAAAAGCTCTGGATGGGTACCGTCCATTTGTGTTTCCCAAGGGCATGGCGGGTTGGCAGGAAGAGTTTCTGGTAGTTGGTGGCGGGGAGTTTGCTTGGCAGAAGAATTTTGTGAAAAAAGTGGAATGTGCCTATAGGACGGACCGTAACCGCCTCAGCCAGGTTGAGATAGATTTTTTAGTTAAGATGGTAAAGGCGTTGGGTGAGGTATGGACCGAGTCGAATTTGATTGACCCGGCTGACTTGAGAAGGCATTGTTGTAAGTCCTTGTTTTGTCTTTAACTTTTGGGTTTTTGTAATGTTCTGTATTTGATGTTTTGTTGTGTTTTTCTTTGTAGTATTGGATCCCCGGAAAGCAGAGTTGGATCCTCATCCCACTTTGTCTATAGAGCATGAAGCTAAGATGTATGCTGATTTTATGCTTCTACAACCGCCCAGACCTAAGCGGGTTCGAGGGATGTTTGCGGCAGAAAACATCATAGATGCCTTTGATCTTTCAGGGCAAGGTGCTGGTGCGGGGAGGATGGAGCAAGTTGAGTATGAAGAGCCCGTTGTTGCCGAGGAAGAAGTGGCTGTTAGTAATGCTGAGTCTGAGCGAGAAGAAACTGGAGAGGGTATAAATTCTGAGGATGATTCTTTGTCCGAATTGCTGGGCGAAATATCTGCACGGAGAAGGGATATGCCTTTAGAGTCAAGTCTGCAAGATGCCCAAGGTGATGGGTACGATGTTGAAGATGAGATAGAGATGTCCGCCGAGAGGCACGGAGATGAGCAATTTGTTGATAGAGATTTTGTTATGGATTCTGAGAGTGAAAGTGATGGTGCTGTTGCTAGGCGGGCAAGTGTGTCGCATACAAGTGTGGCTATTGGTGCGGATTCTGGTATTCGGTTGCCAGTTGTAGAGCTCGCTAAACAAAGAAAAATTCCTGCTTTAGTTGTGAAGCCCGTCCAGGTTGGTTCTGGCACAGGGCAAGTAAGTGTTAATATTGAGAGTGTGGAGAAAACGGCCGCTGGGAGAGATGAAGAGCCAGTAGTGAAAGTAACGGAATTGCCCGCTACTGAGAGTCCGGAAATGCCTCTGCGTCGTTCGAAGAGGAAAGGTTTGGCTGAGGCTAGCACCTCTAAACGAAGGCGTATTGAGCCTACTAAGGTGGCCAAGCCCGCTGTTGCAGAGAAAGTTGTGATTGAGGAACCTGTTGAGAATGAGCCCGTTGATGGTGATAGCGAGGATGATGATGAAGATTATTGTGAAGGTGATACTGAAGATGCTTCTGAGAACGAGTCCGAGGATGGTTCTGAGGATGAAGGTGATAATGGTGAGGAGGAGATAGTGTTCTACACAAGTAGTGATGATGAGGTAAACGACTTAGAAGTTGGGTCCCGTCCAGGCTATGGATTTCTTTTTAAATCTGGGCCCAATACCTTCTCTGTTGATTCTATGACCGATGATGATCTTGTGAGAATGAATGAGTTGAGTTGGGAGAGGATGTGCCGTTTATCCCAAAAATATGCTGCACGGGTAAGTCTTTTGTGTTTGTTGTTTGTCATTTTTGTAGAGTTGATATGCATCTATTCGTTTGTAATTTGGATGTTTTTTGTGTGTTTGTGTTTTGTAGAATCAATGTATGTATACAGGTTTGATGGCTCGTGGGAACATGTACCGTGGTAGCAACCTTGCTTTGAAACAGAGGATCAAAAGGTTGGAGGAGGAGCTGTCCGGTGAGAAATATTTGAAGAATAATGCTGCCAGGGCTTTACATGAAATCGAGATTGAGAGGAATGATCTTAAAGCCAGCTATGAGTATAGTGCTGATCTGCGCCGGTTTTTGGCGGAAGACAAGATAGAACTTCAGGCCGCCAATGCTACATTGTCTGAGCAGGTGAAGAATTTGAGCACTTTACTGAACTTTGAGAAAGAACGTGCTGAGGATGCTGAGGCTCATCTTGATTCGCGTCCAACTGAAGCCAATGCTATATTGAAATTCCGAAGTAGTGCTGAGTTTGCGGAAATTGTGAAGGCTGAGGCTGCCAAGGCTATTATAGAACGGCAGGAGCCCGCTAAGAATCTGTCTGAGACTGGCCAGTTACAAACTGAGATCGCAAGTGAAGAAATCGAAGCGTAAAGCCAGAGCACTGAAAGCCCGCCTAGGGAAAATTGGAAGAAAGAATGTTGGGTGCCAGGTTGATGTGGCCGTCGTTGCCCCGGGTGCAGAGACCACTGATATGGAGATGGTTGTCATGGATAGCGATAAGCCCGTTGAGAGCCCTTTAGCGATAGAAGGTGCAAATCCAATGTCGATTGTAGCCGCCGTTGATGCTGAGATCAATTCGGAAACGGACAGCATTATGAAGCCTTGAATTTGTGATTTTGACTGTGGGAGTTAGTCCTCAGCATTTAATACTGCATTGGAGTCAAAAGAATTTTGACTGAGCTTTTACTTCTCTCTGCATGGGAACTGTAATTTTTTGACTGGGAGATGACTTCACCCCCTCCCCTTTTATTTTTACCTCCCTATAAATAGGATGGTTGCTTGTAAATGTAGATCATTCCTTCTCCAACTTATTCTTTGAAAACCCTTGTTCCCTATGTCGAAGAAGCTGGCTGTTTCTGATATGGATGACCACTTTACCCCATTCCCATGGGGGCGTGAACTGGCTATCTCGGAGGTGACAGAAGCCAGTTGGAAAGCTTGGGCAAACATTTGGGAAGAGGAGGGCGATGCCTACAATGCCGAGGAATGTCGTAAGGCTGCTCGGAAAGTTGCTGCTGCCCGTGCTGCTAAAGAAGCAAAAGATAAGCCGGAGACGGATGTAATTGACTTCCGTTTCCGAGCTCCTCCTCAGGGTGAAAGCTCCAAGAAGGGTGCAGATACTAAAGAGGAAGGCCCCCAAGCATGAAGGATTGTTAGATGTAGGAGTCTATAATCCTTGTAATAACATGCTTGTAATAAAACAAATTTATGAATAAAATATTTATTTATCCTTTGCATCCAACTGTTTTCCGTTTTTGTTCTGTTTTGAGTCGTACTGCCTTCATATTTGTGTAGACATTTCGTTGTAGATTGTTTGTAGTATCCGTCTGTTGGCGGGTTTTTTGCCGTAATAAGTGCCCGTCAAGGGTGCTTTATTGTTTCTTGTCGAGAGTTGTAGACTGAAATTCACAGCTGTCTTTATGCCCGTTTAGGGGACTTAGCTCTTTCTTGAAGTATTGAGTATTTATGCCCTGATAATTTCTTGTCAATTGGCCGCAACAAACAGTTTTTGTAACTTATGTTGTAAGATTCCGTCTTTTGTATGGAAGACTTGCAAGATGTTGATATCTTTACAAAATCTCCCAGTGTGAGTCTGCAGTTGTCTGTTGACGCCCTTAGTAACGTCTGTAAATAGTGTTTGCGGAAATTGTCCGTAGACGAATTGTGTAGATTTGGGATTTGTAATTGTGTAATGGCCCGCAGAGGGACTTTGTAATATATGCAATGTGTAACTTGTGTAAATGTCCGCAGAGGGACTTTGTAATATTTGCAATGTGTAACTTGTGTAAATGTCCGCAGAGGGACTTTGTAATATTTGCAATGTGTAACTTGTGTAAATGTCCGCAGAGGGACTTTGTAATATTTGCAATGTGTAACTTGTGTAAATGTCCGCAGAGGGACTTTGTAATATTTGCAATGTGTAACTTGTGTAAATGTCCGCAGAGGGACTTTGTAATGGTTGCAATGTGTAACTTGTGTAAATGTCCGCAGAGGGACTTTGTAATATATGCAATGTGTAACTTGTGTAAATGTCCGCAGAGGGACTTTGTAATATTTGCAATGTGTAACTTGTGTAAATGTCCGCAGAGGGACTTTGTATTGGTTGCAATGTGTAACTTGTGTAAATGTCCGCAGAGGGACTTTGTAATGGTTGCAATGTGTAACTTGTGTAAATGTCCGCAGAGGGACTTTGTAATGGTTGCAATGTGTAACTTGTGTAAATGTCCGCAGAGGGACTTTGTAATGGTTGCAATGTGTAACTTGTGTAAATGTCCGCAGAGGGACTTTGTAATGGTTGCAATGTGTAACTTGTGTAAATGTCCGTAGAGGGACTTTGTAATGGTTGCAATGTGTAACTTTGTGTAAAGTAGACCACTTTCTTTGTAAAAGTATTCCATTGAAAATATAGTTCCCTTCTATTGATAATATTTCCGCAGTTTGTCGCCGTGCCAAGTGTTGTTGACTTCGGTGCCATTTAGATAGGCTAGTTTGTAAGAACCCGGCCTGAGTACTTTGATGATTTTGTAGGGTCCTTCCCATTTTGGCATAAGTTTGCCAGTGTGTCTGGGGTCGGATGCTTCAGTTGCTCTGTTAACCAAATCGCCTTCTATATAGGCTTTGATTCTTGCCTTTTTGCCGAAGAATTCTTTAGTTTTTTCTTTGTAAGCGGTCATTTTCTCAACAGCGGCTTCTCTGACTTCATCTAGAAGGTCAAGATTTGTTTTAAGTCCCTGAGTATTTGCCTCCTCCTCAAAATTGAGGGCACGGTAAGATGGTGAGCCAATTTCGACTGGTGCCAGTGCTTCTGTGCCAAAAGCTAATTTGAATGGAGATTCCCCAGTACTTGTCCTGGGTGATGTGCGATAAGCCCAAAGAACGTTGGGTAATTCATAAGGCCATTTTCTCTTTGAAGTTGTCAATCTTTTCTCTAGACCTCGAACGATGATGCGGTTAGTGACTTCAACCTGCCCGTTGATTTGAGGGTGGCAAACGGATGCTTTCTTATGTTTGATTCCGTGGTCGGATAGGAATTTTGTAAATTTTGACCCTACAAACTGTGTACCGTTGTCAGATATGAGTATCACTGGGATTCCAAATCTTGTGATGACTTGCTCTTCAACAAAGCGAATGGCGTCATCTTGTGTAATGTGCTTAAGAGCTTTTGCTTCTGCCCACTTTGTCATGTAATCAATGGCGACCATAACATATTGCAAGTCACCTTTGGCTTTAGGGAATGGTCCCATGATGTCAATGCCCCAGATTGCAAAAGGTATTGGGGATAATATGGCTGTTGGGAGTGCCGGTGACTTTCTGGACATATTGCTAAATAATTGACATTGGCGGCATCTTTTAGTGAAGTTTTTGCATTCCTTGTGCATTTTCGGCCAGTAATAGCCTTGTCTGAGTATTTTGTGTGCCAATGCCTTGCCAGCCATGTGATCACCACAAATTCCTTCGTGGACTTCTCTTATGCAATATTGGGCTTCTTCTTCGTCGATACATTTAAGTATGGGGGAGTCAAAACTTCTCTTGTATAAGGTGCCCTCCTGAAGAAAGTATTTCGTTGCTTGTGATTTGACTATTTTTGCTTTGAATCTGTCATCTGGTAGTGTGCCATTTTCCAGATAACGGATGTAAGGAGTCATCCAACTATCCCTTGGCGGGCTAATTTCCAGGATATCCAGTTTGTTTGTACTTGGGACAGTTAACTCTTCAAAGTAAACCGTGTCCGCCTCTGCTCTCTCGCCTTGAGTTAATTTAGATAGCATGTCCGCAACTGTGTTATCCATTCTGTCTATTTGTTCAAGAGAGTATTCTTCAAACTGAGTTAGCATGGTCCGAACTAATTCCTGATATTTGCTGAGATTGCTATCTTTTGTTGAATAATCTCCTGCTGTTTGTCGAACAACCAGCTGTGAGTCGCTATAGATGGTTATCTTTTTTACCTGTAAATTTTTTGCCAATGCTAAACCGGCCAAAAGTGCCTCGTATTCTGCTTGATTGTTAGTGGCTTTGAAGCTTAGCTGTATGGCTTGTTTGACTTGAAAACCGTCAGGGCTGGTCAAGATGATCCCTGCCCCACAACGGGTGTTTGTAGAGGAACCATCTACATACAACTGCCAATTGCTGTCCGCGGCTGTGTTTGTCTTTGCGGGTGTCTCTTTTTCATTTGTGACGAATGAACATTCAACCATAAAATCAGCCAATGCTTGTGCCTTGATGGCGGTTCTTGGTATGTATTTGAGATCAAATTGACCAAGTTCTACCGCCCAGTTAATCAATCTACCTGATAAATCTGGTTTGTGAAGTATTTTTCTTAGCGGTTGATCCGTGATGATTCTGATTTGTCTCCCTTGGAAATAGTGCCGCAATTTTCTACTTGCCATGACCAAAGCTAGAGTAAATTTTTGGACGTTGGGATAGCGGGTTTCCGCGTCTTTGAGCACTTGGCTGACATAGTAGACTGGTTTTTGCTCACCATTTTCTTCTTTGATAAGCACCGCCCCCACGGCTTTGTCTGTTGCAGATAAGTAGAGTGATAGCGGCTTTGAGGGGGCTGCGACCGCAAGTAGTGGAGCAGAGGAGAGATAAGTTTTGAGATCTTCAAAGGCCTTTTGACATTCCGCTGTCCAAGATATTTTGTTGGTTTTTATGGCCCCTTTCAAGGTGTCAAAGAATGGAAGGCATCTGTCTGCCAATTTCGCTATGAATCTTCTGAGGGCGGCCAGCCTCCCCGTTAGTTTTTGTATTTCTTTTAAGGTTTTGGGTGGTTGCATGTCGATTATGGCCTTTATTTTCTCAGGATTGGCCTCGATGCCTCTGTGAGATACCAAGAAGCCTAGGAATTTGCCAGCATCAAGTGCGAATGCACACTTATCCGGGTTGAGTTTCATATTGTGTTTTCTGAGGGTGGAAAAACATTCTTCCAAGTCCTGGAGGTGGGAAGCCGTTAGGAGAGATTTCACTATGAGATCATCCACATATACTTCCATATTTCGGCCCAACTGTCCGCTAAAGATTCTATTCATGGTTTTTTGGAAGGTGGCACCGGCATTGATCAATCCAAATGGCATCACTTTGTAACAATATACTCCCCTATGTGTAACGAAAGCCGTTTTCTCTCTGTCTTCTGGAGTCATTTTGATTTGATTGTAGCCTGAGTAGGCGTCCATGAAACTTAGCATTAGATGACCCGTTGTGGCATCAATGAGCTAGTCTATCGAAGGGAGAGGATATGGGTCCTTTGGGCATGCTGCGTTCAAGTCTGTGTAATCGACGCATATCCTCCACGTTCCATTAGCTTTCTTTACTAACACCACATTTGCAACCCACTTAGGGTAGGTGACCTCGCAAATCAAGTCTGCGTCCAAGAGTTTATCAATTTCAATATCAATGGCCCGCTGTCGTTCTGGTGCAAAGTTTCTTCGTTTCTGTATTTTTGGTGTTTTGTCTGGATCCACATTTAGCTTATGGATTGCCACGGACTCATCTAATCCTGGCATATCCTTCGGACTCCACGCGAAAACGTCCGCGTATTTTCTCAAGAGGTCAGTGAGACCCTTTTTAAAGATAGAGTCCAAACCCGCACCGATACTGACAGTCTTGTTTGTGTCTCCGGGTATGATTTCTATCTTCTCTGTTTGTACCGCTGGGGTTATTGGCGGGTTTTCTTCCCTTTTGAGACATTTCATTAGATTGGCATCAATTCTTGGCGGGTCTTCTGTCAATGGATCATGCCCGTCAATAAATTGTACCTCTTTTCTCTTTTTGTTGTTGGCACGTTGGTTTGCATCGTGCCTCTGTCTTTTTGCTTGTCTCCTGCTTTGAGCTTTTTCCCTGTTGATATTGCTGGGCTCGGACTTTCCCAAGGTAAGAGCGATGCCGTAGCACCTTTTGGAGGTTTCAAAATCCCCTTTGATTTCTCCTATCCCATTTGAAGTAGGGAATTTGATTTTGAGATGAGGGGTAGAAGTAACTGCCTTTAACAAGTTCAATGTGGGTCTCCCCAAGATCATGTTGTAGGAGGAGGCTGTGTTAATGACATAGAATTTGATGGTCCTGCAAACTTGTCTGGGAGATTCCCCAAAGTAGACAGGGAGCCGTGCAATGCCTGCTATTGGGACGGCATTGTGGCCGAACCCGAAAAGCGGTGTTTCATCAGGACATGTTTCTAACTTCTCGTTGCTTAGTTTCAGCCTGTCCCAGGTGTGTTGGAAACAAATGTCAACAGAGGACCCGTTGTCGACCAGAACCCTTTTGACTTCATTCTGAGCAATGCCCAAGGATATGACTAGTGCCTCGGTGTGATTGGGATTGATGCCTTCATAGTCTGCATCCGTGAAAGTAATGACATTTGGCGGACCCTCAGATATGGCATAGACAGCCTGCTCTTCTCTAGGTGGTGAGACCTGTCCGCCAAACACGGTATGTACTATGTTTTTGTTGTGTCCTTGAGAGGAGGACGGGCCAAGTATTTGCCTGGGCAAGTATTGAGATAAGTTGCCAGCCTTGACTTGTTTTTCCAGAAAGTACTTGAGAGAAAGGCAGTTATCTGTAAAATGCCCATGTGTTTCGTGATAATCGCAGTGCTTGTCTTTGGGCCTATCATCAGGTGAAGAGTGCATTGGGGCTGGTGGAAAGTAGAAAGGTTTCCCTTTAATTTCTCTTAAGATGGTTCCTCTGGGGAGAGTAAATTCGGTCCATTTTGGCTCAGGACGCCTGTCTGGTCTTTGCGGGTTTAAGGGCCCTTGGCGGTCCCTGATTGGTGCTGATAGTTGAGATCTTTGGGCGGGCAGCGGCCCGTGAGTGGTCTGTACTTGATGCAAAGCGGGTGCTTGCCTTTGGTAAGGCGTGTATCTTTCTCTTTGGAAATATGGTGTGGGAGCGGGTGGAGCCCTAGATTGTTTAAGTACGTTGAGAGACTCGATTTCGTTGATGGCTTGAGATGCCAAGTCATATGCCTTTGCCAAAGTAGTGGGCTTAATTTCCATGAGACGGCATACGTATTTCTCGCATTCGTAAGGGTTGAGACCTCTCCTTAAATGCACCAAAGCCTCTGTTTCATTGACACAGACAACTTTGTTGACGGCCTCCTTGAAACGGTCAATGTAGTTTTGTAAGGTTTCACCATTACGTTGTGCAACGGTTTCAAGAAACACGGTGTGAACTTCGTGCTGTTGGTTTGCTTTGAATTTGTTGAGAAATAATTTCTTAAATTCCAACCAAGTATCTATGGATCTGGTGGATATTCTGCAAAACCATCTTTGGGCGTTGCCGCGGAGAGTTGCGGCGAAGAATCGGCATCGTGTCAAATCATTATACTCGTAGTGGAGAGCCAGTTGGTCGAAATAGCTAAGGTGCTCCTCCGGGTCTCCCAGCCCGTCGAAAGAGTTGAAGCTGTGATGTTTGATGTCTTTTTGTCGTGGCTCGGCTTCTAGCCTTGCTGTGAATGGTGTTCCGCCCATATCTTGCTCGCTATTTCCTTCTATTTTATTCTTGAGTTCCAATATGGTCTGTAGCATTTCTGCGTTTGATGGTTGTGTTATTGCGGGTTGCTTTGAGCGGACAGGAGGAGGCTCTTGGTGCTTGTGTGCTTCATACTCAGCCACTACCTTGTCGTAGGCGGCTTTTTTGTCAATGATTATTTTTCTCAGGTCTCTATGCCTTCTGTTCTGTTCCCACACTTCAGGGGGATGGTGATTCTTGTTGTGCCTGTCATGCTTAGTATTTTGAGACGAGCCTAGGCGAGAGAAAGCAGAGTTCACCTCGCGGGGTTGGCTGTTTGCCTCATCATGATTGTCAAGCGGGTTGATGGGTATGCTTGCTTGTTTTGTCAAGGATTTTGGTCCGGCCTGGGGGAGGGTTGCGGCTATTTGCATGATTAAGTCAATTTGTTGTTGGTTACAGCCTGTGAGATTAAGGCTAAGGATTTGCTCTCGCCCGTCATCTTTGGGCGGGTTCACTGGCGGGTTGACTGGCGGGATGCCGGTTGTATTTCCCTCGTGTTCTTGTTCATCTGGGTGTGGTATTGCGGTTTCCATTTAATGTTTTTGAGGTGTTTTTAATTTGTGTTTTGAGCGTGTTAGTAGCTAATGTGTAGGTAGAGCAGGTGGTGGGTTTTTCTCCAAGAAAAATCCCCCTCCTTCTAGCGCCAAATGATAATCCTCACGGCCGATTAATGGCTTCCGATCACTGTTCCGATCACTGTTCCGGGGGTACTTCACCTGAGTTTGGGTATCTGCAAAATAATGCTTGCCCGGGGGTGGTGGCCGTCAAGCACCTCCGGTGTGAGAATCAGTAATCGAAATAATAATAATCGAAACGGGTGAAAATGTATCTGTGCGAAGGGAGAGAATGAGTAGTAAATTTTGTGCTATTAAAATTGTATATCTCACCTTGTGTGTAGAATAGGGGTATTTATAGGTTAGGTCTTCTAATAACTGTTCACCCACTTGGTGACCCACTTGTTATGCTGTTAAAGCTACAGTGAGCCACTATTGGAACAGTGATTAGTGTCCCTTTCCCACATACCTCGATTCTAGCACAGCCGCTTTTGCTATAGTTGAATGCTTTTGTGTCCCCTTAGTTGCCTTTATGGTCCCCTGCCTTAGTGAGCAAGGTAACAAGATATTTTGCAAATGTATTTGTGTGAAGATATTTGTTTGTCAAGTGGATTGTTTTAATAAAGATAATATGAAATGACACGTGTGTAATTAATGAGTATTTGTTACAGGTGAATGCGCAATAGCGGACAACGGGTGGTTACAGCGGGTGCCCGCTGTAGGCTTACAGCGGGTACCTATCAATCCTCCTCTCCTCTATACCGCTATACGTCGTTTGTATCCAACTTACATGTCAGTTGGCATTTTAGCATTTAGGATATGCAACTCAGTTCACAAATATGGCATAGCGATCCCGATTTGACTAAATTTCTCAAGTGATTCAAAATTTTCAAATTAATTATTTTATTCATTTAATTCAAAAAATTATGGTTGGTTTTACCCTCAAATATCCCCAGCCCATTTTTCTTACTTAAAGAACGAGTCATTAGGTAGAACTCATGTGAAAGGTGGACCCCAATCTTAAATTTTTTTCTCAGTAGTGTAATACTGTATGAAAATTGAAATGTCTACAACGTCTTAGTTTTTAATGAAAAAATCGCTAGGCGGGTCTAGGCAGTGAGTCTACCTTCTAGCGATTAATCGATTAGGTGGCGATTAATCGGAATGATTAATCGGAACATTAATCGGATGTATTAAAATATTATTTTTTATAAAATTTAATTTTAATATTTAAAAATATAATTTGTATAAGTAAAAATATAAATATCTTCATTTTATTATTAAATATGATGAATGAATTTACCCTTTCCTATGTAAATAAAATTTTTTATTAAAAAAAGTTTATATTTTTAAAGTTTTATTCTTAATCTGATCGTTTTTTAAAATTTGACCGATTAATCCCGATTAATCGGCCGCTTAGGCTCCGCCTAGTCGCCGCCTAATAAAAAAAACGATCAATTTTTGCAGATTTTAGGCGTTTAATGACCGGCTAACGCTAGACACCGATTAATCAGCCACCTAAACCGATTTTTAGATAAGAGGTTTTTACGTAGTGGGAGGGAGACTCTAATTAATATAATTTGTACCGCCACTTTTATGATTCTATAGCTTTAATGGTAGATATTTTCATGAATAAGTAGGTTTTTATATTACAATTGAGTATCTATTCTCAAAAAAAAAATCAAAATTAACGAGAATCCAATCACGATATGTGATGATAAGAAATAAAATCTTCCTATAAATATAATGATTGAGCTACAAATATAATGACGTTAATTACTCTACTCAACGTTAGTGCATCCTTAATCACAATCAACCACTACAACACTAGATACATATACTATATAACAACAAAAGGAAAACGGCGATCAAACTTTTGTCTTCCTTGTGGGATTATATTCTACATAATCATCATGTAGACTTGGAATTCAAGCTTTTGAGTGTAAAGCATCTTTCTCTATCGTGGGATTGTTGATTTGTTTTTGCCATACTACTATTTGTTTGCTAGTTAGTGCGTTGGGTCAATTTAGTAGTATACACTTAATTCTTAGATTTGTTACCACTTTAAATAAACAAATCGAAAGTTGTACGGGATAATATAAAAAATTGTTGTACATAAACTACTCAATTAGTGAAGTTAGAACGAGTTTAATGCTATTCTCTGTGATTATTGATCCAGCCACATAAAGACAGATTATTAATTAACATCTTACTTGCTCTCAGTATTGCTAATCATGTTTCATCAGATGAAAAACTAAATTAATTGGTAGGGACTAAACCTGCTGCTCATGATTAGTTAAGGTTTTGTTTTGTTTCCTCAAATATATACTTTCCGTTTTGTCTCAATAGTCACGGTGGCCATGTTTGTTTAAAGGGATTATAATCCCCAAATTATTACCTTATAAATCTCAAACGTAAGGGATTATAATCCCATGAATTCACATTTTGATCATTGTTTTAGTTCACTCCCATGAGATTATAATACCTTGTGAAAGAAGGTATTATAATCCCATAGAAATGAATCAAAAAGATGATAGCAATATACTTCCATGGGATTATAATCCTTTAAATTTAAGAAAGATAGTGTAATTTTCCAAGAATTATAATCTCCTAAAACAAACATGGCCTAAGAGAAAGAATTATATATAATATAATCATTAATCTGCACTAGCTAGTATCACTTGATTGCCTAAGAACATTTTCAGGTACTAACTCAAATGGTTAGCAAAAATAATATATAATAATTATTAGTTAAAATTTATTGAACTTATAACGGGTTGTATTCCAATGATATTATAGCTAAAATGATTAGTTATTAAAAGATATTCCAAAGATATTATAGCTAAAATGATTAGCTAAAATTTATTGAATTTATGTTCATTACTGCATTTTAATTTATTTATTTTTACTTTTAAAAAGATCGGAAGACTGAAGAATAACTTATGCATTCTCCCTTTTTTTTTTTTCTTTCTTCAATTCTACAAGATAGAAGCGATCACAGTGTTTGTCGAACCTTACAATGCTGGATAAGTGCATTGAATATAATTTGCCCATGCATCTATGCGTACGTACGTGTAGCATAAATGCAAACAAGATGTACGTTAAGCTTCTGATCACATATATATACATGAAAGCTGTGCGCGATCTTAATTAAGCTCCTGCCACCCTGTTCGTAAAAAGTGATGTCGAATTGGTGCACGGGGAATCATAAAGTCCTTTGATTTGGTGCGTACAATTTTAACAGCTTCCTGCGCGCATGTGAAAGATATTACATATACGTGTTCCTTCCAACACCCCTGCTCCAACCCAGATTTGGATATATAACTCATTCTGCATGTCATTTTCTCCCCTCGTTGTATATGTCGGTCTTCAACCGTAAAATTTATGTATATTCGAATTGGAGTTGAAGGATAGCAGCACCCTAATTTTCGATTTCCTGATTCCGGGATTGAAACATGTATATAATCTGAATAGGTTAGGGCAGTACAGGCGCGATATCTGTGTTTTAGGGGGGTGATTCAACAAAATTATTGTGCCTTGTTTAGGATTGAAGATACAAAACAACACTCTGATAGTGGTAGCTCACAAAGCTGATCATGCTCTCCCATGTCAGTTTTTGAGTTACGAAATAATGCTCTTACCGAAAACAGAAAAGTTGCTTTATTATTGTTGCAACAGATTATGCGTCAGCCGAATAGCTTTTTACCTATCTATCAGTATTATTCAATAATCGATATTACTCACAGTCTCAACTACTCCTATCTTCTGTTGGGTTCAAACTTCAAACTCAGTTAGCACACCATTCGAAACTCAAATTATCAAACATACTCCTTTTAGTCGTAGAAAATTTGACATATTTTGATGATATTCAGTAACTAAAAAATTTGTCATAAACTAGCAAGGGGTACTTAAGGAGGAGCCTACCCTTAGAATGGAGGGTACGTCGCGGTGGACTAGAATACCTCCTCTCAAGTAAATAAATTACAATTCTAAATCATCAATAATCACATAATAATTTAAAAGATTAGTTGGTGAAGTTTTGTGCAGTTAAGAGGGTATCTGGCATGTTCCATTAATGACGCACCATCCCAACCACTGGACTACTGGGCACCAGTTCCTTATCAGCTCTCGTTTTTTTTTAATAGCATTACATACTTCTTTATGCATGCATGCACCTGTAAATTACATTTATGTATGTAACTGGAGATTTTTTATTTTAATTTTTTTGCACAGAAAAGGAGTATTTTTTACGGGGCAAATAGCAGCCCTTATTAACAAGTAAGTAAGAGTGTTTAAATAGTTCTACAAACAGAAATATATAGATCACATTTTACTGCAAACTAACTTATTTTTCTATACCTGACAAACAGAAAAACTTACTCTTACAAAAATTCTATGAATTTCACAAATCGTAGATTATAACTGCACAACTTACTCTTACAAAAATTATATGAATTTCACAAATCGTAGATTATAACTGCACAAATTCCGTCTATTATAACTATAAATCATCTGATATACAAGTCACCCAATAACTCTCGTATCGAACACACCAAGACATCGAAATGCACCAAAGATACCTAAACCAATCGTAATTTATTTTCAGTAGGAATACTATTATTTTTATGGGGAAACAAGTTTGGAATCTGATAATCCAAATTCGCTGAAAGGGATGGCCGTGTCAGAATTCGGAAATAATTAAGAACCCTTAAGATTGAATTTATTTGAGAATTCATCATTGAATGCTTTTGTTATATATGTTGGAGTCATGGCCTTATGGGTAGCACTGCCAACACTTAAGATCACATCTTCTAGTATGTCCTGACAAAATTATTTTGGAAATCATGTATATTCTACGAGTATAATTTAGTTATAAAATTTTGGTCAAAGAAGGTATCCATCACTATATTGCAATCAAGTCAGACAAGGGTTTATAGGATAATCATGTTCATATTAAACTCTACACTGAAATTCATTGTGTTATTTATTGCCAATTGAATGGTGTCCTCATCCATAATTCGTAATATGCTAATATGATTAAGACAAGTTTTATCATTTTAAGTGCTAGATTTAGAGCATCTCCAACCACGTTCTTTATAATGATTAGCTAAAATAATGTATTATAATGATTCTCTAAATTTTAAAGAATCAAAAAGGTGTTTTACTCCAATGGCATTCTCTATATTGGTTAGTTATAATTTTAAATCAATATTTTATAATTATTCAAATTCTAACATAAAACTGCTGAAATCTGCAAATAAGTGCAAAAAGTGTTACATAAAAACTGCAAGAAAAATGCAAAAACTGCTCTGAAAAAATGTAAGAACAAAACAAGTAACTTGAAGTTATTTGTTTTTGGTAAGTAAGAACAAAACAAGTAACTTGAAGTTACTTGTTTTTGGTACAAAACAAGTAACTTGAAATTACTTTTTTTTTATCAAGACAAATGTTAAGGAGTTCCTTGAACAAAACAAGCCTTTCTGTTATGAGCATAAGAGATGGATGTTAACACGCAGAAGTGTGGAAAAAAATTGATGCAAAAAACAAGTAAGAACAAAACAAGTAACTTGAAGTTACTTGTTTTTCACCAAATGCAATAGAATACTGTAAGCGTCATCATGTTTTACATAAGTTCTCTCTGATTTTTTGTACATGTTCAAAAACTACAAATGTTTTAACCAAATTAAAATGCATACAAATGTTTTGCTGGAAATTAAAATTAAAAATCTTACTGTTCATGATGACGTCATGCTGACATCAGCAGTGATGTCATCATGAACAGTAATTTTTTTTTTGCTGGATAGATAGAGGGTAAAAAAATAACAACTTATTGTATTGGGTGCCGTGACGGAACTCTTATATTAGATTAGATATGAGGTGTTCTTTATTGTTTGTTATATAAGGTGTTTGTTATAGAGTGCAACTCATCATTAATATATACCCGAAAATATTAAATCATATTTTTAAATTATTAATAAAATATATTAAAAATGTGTATACATTGTTTATAATAACGAAACATTAGTATAATCCGTAAACATGAGTTTTGGTACCTGTTTTTTTGTACTAAATGAATTTACTTATTTACCCTTCATTATAAAAAAATATATATGATATATATACTATTAAAACTCCTAAAATAAATAATAATATAATATAATTAATGGTAAGTAGTCGATTGTCTTTTTTCACATTTATTTTTAATTGAAGATATTTACCTTTTATAAACACCTACTAATCTTACAATCATTAATATATACCAGAACATAATATAATTAATGGTAAGTAGTCGATTGCCCTTTTTCACATTTACTTTTAATTGAAAATATTACCTTTTATAAACACCTACTAATCTTACAATCATTAATATATACCCGAAAATATCACATCATATTTTTCAATTATTAATAAAATATATTAAAAATATGTATACGTTGTTTATAATACCGAAACAATAGTATAATCCGTAAACATAAGTATATTAAATTATGTTAAATTAAAATTAATTAATTATATAATAGCGGCAACATTAAAGTTTTAAATTCAAATTAATTAATTATATAATAGTCAAAATTTTATAAATTTTGGTACCTATTTTTTGGTATATATTTTTTGATATTTTGTGAATTTACTTATTTACCCTTCATTCTAAAAAAATATATAAGATATCTATACTATTAAAACACCTAAAATAAATAATAACATAATATAATTAATGGTAATTAGTCGATTGCCTTTTTCATATTTAATTTTAGTTGAAGGTATTACCTTTTACAAACACCTAGAAATATCAATTATATCATATCGTCCAATCACATCATATCTGGAAATAATCAATATATATCCAAAAATATCACACCATATCTTCTAATCACTAACAAAATCTATACTATTATATTAAAGCCGAAACATTATAAGTTTGGTCGGTTCGGTCGATACGGTACCTGTTGATTTTACTAATTTACTCTTACTCAATTACAGATAAAATCCATCGTACTAACTAATCAATTTCCTTTTTCAGGTTAAATATATTATATTTTCTGTTTTTCAATAACTAAATAATTTTTTTCAGGTAAAATACAATATCTTTTATATTTTATTTAACTAAAATTTCTTCTTTATTAATCAATCCCCTTCTTAGATTAAACATATTACCTTTTCTATTTTTCAATAACTAAATAATTTCATTTTTCAGGTTAAATACCATATTTTTTACATTTTATCTAACTAAAATTTCTCCTTTTTTAAAAATACTACGAACAATTTTGTTTAATAAAATAATATAATTATATTATAATTACTATTAACTAATCAATTACCTTTTCTCTTTTCGCTAAATAAAATTTCTTTTTTCCAATTATATCATGGACGGTTACCTTTTTTGGCCAAAACACGTAACCTTTTTTCTTTTCTCATACTAAAATCTTTCTTTTTCTGATTAGATCACGAGGGTTTCCATTTTATAAAAATAAAATAATAATATTATAATACTACTGTAATAATTAACTAATCACCTTTTTAGCTAAAATGTATCATTTTTTCTATTTTTCAAATTAAATTCCCTTTTTCCAAGAAATATCACGTGCGACATTAATTTCTCATTTTCTAAAGACTATGAGCAATTTTATTTAGTAAAATAACATAATTAAACTATAATTATTATAAACTAATCAATTACCTTTTTCACATAAATCGTATCATCTTTTTAATTTTCTCGTTACGTTTCTATTTCTCTAGCTAAAATATCTCTTTTTCCAATTATATCACCTGCGGTTCTATTTAATACTATAAACTAATAATATTCTAATATTAATAATAAGATGATTACCTTTTTCAGCTAAAATGTATCATCTTTTATATATATTTTTAACTAAAATCCCTCTTTTAATAGAAATATCACGTCCAATATTAATTTATTCTTTTCAAAAAACATTACGAGCAAGTGTATTTAGTAAAATAACGTAATTAAATTATAAATACTATAAACTAATCAATTACTTTTTTTACCTAGAATATGTTACTTTTTTAACTTTTTCTAACTAAATACTCTCTTTTTCTAATCATATCACGGGCATTATATTTAATTAAATAAAATAAATATTTTATAATTACTAATAATTAACCAATTACTTTTTTCAACTAAAATCTATCATCTTTTCTATATTTTCTGACTAAAATCTCTCCATTTCTAGAAATATCATGAATAACATTTATATAATTATTATCAAATCATCTCATATAAAAATTTAAATCTCCAAAATTAATGTTTTAAAAAATTAATTTAAATTAATAAAAAAAAATTCATATAATATTTGAAAAAATCCGTGCATCGCACGGATTTTAAGCTATATTATGAAATAGGTAAATTGTAAAGGTTTTTCATCTCTCTTCCCAGGTCATTTATTTGATTCTAGTTCAACAAGATATTGACAATAAATAATACTATTTTGTAAAAAAATTCGAGAAATTACAAGAAAAACTACTGTCGTTTACCTTCAATTTCAATTCTGATTCTCATTTATCATCTACCATCCAAATATTCCTTTTTTTTTGCTAAGTAATTTAAATTAAAAGATGGAAAAATACACAATCTAGGGGCATACCCCGCGGAGATACAAGTAGCTCAATAGAGCTAAGCCTATAGCTCAACAGCGAACTGAACTACCGACACCATCTCTTCAAATGATGAATCAGTATAACAAGGAAATTAACCATCTATTTTTCTTCACAGCTCTCTGAAAAACGAAACTGCTGAACACCTTCTCTCTGACCATTCTAAGCACCAGCCTCTTAAGATGTTGAGCTGTTCGACCATGTCCTGGTTTATGCAGCCGTTCGTTTCGTTCTTGCCAAATATGGTAGACAGTGATGGCAATGTATAAAAATGATACTTGCCTCTTCATTTCAGAGTTTGCTCCCCTTATGAAATCTCCATTTAGGTAGTTAGTCCAGTTCATATTAAAACTGAAATCCGTCCCTTCCATGACCTCAATGACATAAGCACAAGTGCTAAATAAATGAGCATTAGTTTCAGCTGCTTTGTTGCAGAGGACACATCTGACATCCGTGTTAATGCCAAACCGAATCATCCTTTCTTTCGTGAACAATCTGTCTTTAAGCGCAAGCCAAAGCGTAAATGAGCATTTTGGAATAGAAAAAACATTCCATACTGATTGGATCCAGGGCAGAACTGTACCGCGAGCTCTGATTGAATGCCAAATCATAGAGATATTCACAAGGTGGGGAGACTGGCCATCCCATTGAATAGAATCATTACGAGAGATATAAACTCTGGATACTAATCTGTGAAGCTCAATAACCCAGGGATGGTTTGAAGCCGGCAAATACCAGGAGCCATTCTGAATGAACTGACCGACCTCAGCTAGATTTGTAGAGTTAGTCATGGAAATGACAGTAGGATGAAAATGACTTAGCAGATTTGTCCCACTGACCCATGGGTCATGCCAAAACAAAAAGCGAGAACCCGTGCCTACTTTGTAGGAAATATGTCTAGCAGCTTCATGACGGGCTTGGAGAATTCTACGAATACACCAGGCAACTCCAGATGGGATGTCCATCAGCCAGAGGGCCTTGTTACGTTGAATGTATTTTTTAAACCAAATAACCCACAGAGACGAAGAATCAGGTTGAATAATTCGCCATAAATGGTACATAAACGCGGCTCGACTCCATTCACATAGGTCCCGAATCCCCAGACCTCCTTCCTCCTTTGGAAAACAACATTCCTGCCACGAAACTTTGACTTGCTTAGTATTAGAAGTCGAACCTCCCCATAGAAACTTGACAAACAAAGATTGAATATTTCTGAGAACCAACACAGGTAAAGCTAGATGTGTGGACCAGTAGCTTTGGAGGCCAAACAGTACTGCTTTAATAAGCTGTAGCCGCCCAGCATGATTAAGAGTCTTGTTGGTCCATAGATCAATTTTTTTCCGAATTCTCATAATGAGCGGCTGACAGTCACGGGTGGTCAACCTGGTAGAGATCAAGGGGACACCCAGGTACCGAATTGGGAGGTACCCTCTAGTAAACCCAGTAGCAAGGAGAACAGATTGAATAACACCTTCTGCCACATTAGCGAAGAAACATAGACTTTTATCTTTGTTTGGATGAAGGCCCGAGATAGCAGTAAAAAGATTAACTCCTTTCATAATACAGTCAATTGAGTTTTGGTCCCCATGGGAATAAAGAAGAACATCATCAGCAAACACCAAGTGGGTTAGAGATAACGCTTTCATATGCCAGTGGTGTTTGAAATCCACAGAGGAGGTGGAGGAGTGTAAACTAGCTGTCATTACCTCCATAGCAATTACAAAGAGATATGGAGAGATAGGATCTCCCTGTCTGAGCCCCGATTTGGCGCTAAAATACCCTTCTAAGGAACCATTCACCTTAACAGATATCATACACGAACGGAGACACACTGAGATCCAGTCTATAAACAAATTAGGAAACCCCATTCTACGAAGAGCATTCAGCAGAAAATCCCAATTTAGGGTGTCAAACGTTTTCCGAATATCCAATTTTATTGCACATCTTGGCTTACCAGAGTTAAGATGATATTTAGTGCATAGAGCTTGATCCAGAAATATATTATCACCAATGAGACGTCCGGGAACAAACGCTGATTGAAATGGTGAGATAAGCTCAGCCATAATATTTTTCAAACGCATAGCCAGCAGCTTCGTGATGCATTTATAAAGAATATTACAACAAGCAATAGGTCGAAATTCACTCATCTTGTGTGCAGGTTGTTGCTTTGGCACCAGTGCAATGGCTACGGAGTTGATGATTCTAGGCATAAGTTTCGACTGGAAGAAATGAAGGACACCATTCACAACATCCTCTCCCACTATGCTCCAAGCAGCTACAAAGAACTCAGCGGTGAAACCGTCGGGCCCTGGACTTTTATTCTTAGCCATATGCTTAAAGGTCTGCCAAATGTCTGTGGCCGAGAAAGGTTTAATAAGTAACTCCTTTTGCACTTCAGAGAGGCAGGGCAGATTGAGATCATCAGGAATGGGGTCAATCTCACCTGATTGGCCTAACATTGAAGAATAGTAGTCAACAGCTACCTTTGCTATTTCTTTGTGAGTTGTGACCACGGTTCCTGAACCATCCTCAAGGGTGGTTATTTTATTACAGTTCCACCTACCTCGACAAGAATTAAAGAAGAACCTGTTATTTGAGTCTCCAGTTTTCAACCAATGGACCCGAGATTTCTACTTAAGCATAATTTCTTCCAATCTCAAGGCATGCTGAAATTTGTTTATCAGGTCTTTCTCCTCATTGTATTGAGCAGTGGTAGGATGAGTTGGCATTGATGCCTGAAAAGCAAAGAGGGAATCTCGAGCATTTACGACAGCAGTGTGGAGGTTCCCTTTTTCGCTATTTAGATATCTCATAGCCTCTTTGACTTTCTTCAATTTGGCAGTCAGCACGAACCAAGGGTCTCCCATAATTTCAGAATTCCAAGCTTCACGAACAGCAGGTAAGAATTCTGGAAACTGGATAAGATGATTATAAAAAGCAAAAGGTTTTTTAATACGAGTTCTAGTCCAGCCCATAGAAACAGCCACTGTGCAGTGATCAGAGATACCCCTAGGAAGAACAGAAGCCTGAGAGTCAGCAAACCTGCTTAACCAAACCCCATTTACCATACATCTATCCAACCTTTTCTGAGTGGGCGAATGAATATTGCAATCCCACCAAGTATGCAAGGGCCCTACACAATGCAACTCCGTGACTCCCACCTGAGCAACAAAGTCTTTAAACTCAATCATGCCAGAAGTCCAGTGTAATCCTCTAGACGATTCTTGAGGATTCAAGCAAACATTGAAGTCCCCTACCAAGCACCAAGCCTGATCGTCAGTAATAAGGTTTTGCACAGCTAATGATTCTCTCCACAAAGCACGTCTTTGAATCACCGTATTGAACCCATAAATAAACGATACCACAAAAAATTCTTGAGAAGAGATGTGTTTGATAGAGCAAGTTATCTGCTGAGCTAAGGCCAAAATAGTTACTACCGTCCAAACATCCGGATCCCAGCCTACCCAAATTCTCCCATTATCATGGTGCTCGTAATTAAATAACCAAGCGAATTTTGGGCAGATATAGCTAGAAATCTGAGTATCATACTCCTGCTTGACGTGTGTTTCTACCAGAGCACACATCGACAATTTATTTAAACTCAGAAAGTCTTTAGCAAAATCCTGCTTACCGTTGAGACCACGGATGTTGTAGGTACAAAATCGTTCATCATAAAAAACTATGAGGAACGTGAGGATAGACCCCCTGCAGCTCCACGCTGCCTATGCTTACTCTGTTTAGAAAACTTCTGAGTCTTGCCCCTCTTTGCATCAACCTCATCAACCTTGGTTAGATTCTTGAAATTGCTGGGAAGCGTAGGAGAGTCGTCCCCAGAAAAGGAAGGAGATTGCATGGGAGCACGTTTCCTTACAACTGTTTTACAACCTACATCATCACCAACAGGTGAAGAGCACCCTTTGTCCACAGTGTCAGCCACCATAGTGTCCACATTGTCATCCACCATAGTGTCCACATTGTCAGCCCCCACAGGCTCCTTTGGTTGTTCCGAGTTAGATTGAGGTGCAACTGGTTGAGGTTGCTTTAACGTCTCTGAATTCCGAATCTCTGTCTCCACAATTTTTCCTTTCTGCAACCACTTGCTTTTAGAGATCGGGCAAGCACCAGTAAGATGCCCAATAGCACGACATCCCCCACATATTAACGGTCTCGTGGGATAGCTCACTTGAACCTCCACCACTTTCTTTTCACCCGAAATAGGATCTACATCAGTAACACAGATTTTCTTCGGTAACTCATCCCCCACAGTGTAGTTAACACACATCTTTGCGTAAGGCAAAATTTCCAGTTTTGAAGTGAATTCATCAGCCCCCAAAGGCGGAGCTATAGCGCTAGCCAGGTAGCTTAACCCCTTGATTGTCCAGTAGCAATCAGGGATATTCTCAAACTTGACCCATAGAGGTATGCTCTTAACTGTGTCTGCGTGTATATTAGTACCCCAAGCATGAATAATTAAAGGCTTTTTGTCTATATACCAAGTACCCCTAGCAAGAGCACTATGCATTTGAACCGCCGTGGCAAATTTAAAAATAAATACATGGGAATTCTTCTGGGAAACATGAACAAGACCTCTTTTCTCCCAGGCTGCCTTAGCAAATTCAACCACACGATTATATGGTAAAGTGGCTCTAGAGAACGTACCCACTATACAGTTCCGAAACTTATTGTTTCCCTCCTATAGCACTTCATCTGGTGGGGTGAGAACCGTAGCACCTTTAGGCATGGGGAGATGTTCAAACTTTACTGCTTGACAAGAGGGAGGAGTACTCTTAAGCACCTGAGACCAAGAGTTTGCCTGGGGTGAAGCAGGTTTTCCAGTCCCCCCTACAAATCCGACCACATCCTTTTCCTTCCCCTGAGAATCCTTCAAACCAGAGATACCCACACCCGCTCCGTCTTTATGGGTGAGAATTGGTAAACCAAAATCATCTCGCCCTGTAATAAAATCCATGGGATTTTTTAAACCAACATTGAAATTGCCATTTTTCTCCAATCTCTCCTTTTCAAAAGAGGCCACTGACAATCCATTAGCTTTCATGTAACGTTGTATCTCAGTCATACGGGCTTTGATATCACAGAGTTCTTTACGCTCTGTCTTGCTAATGTCAAAAGCAGCTTTTATAGCTGGGTTTGCGGAGAAATTTTTAGAGTTATATTCTTTGGTAGATCTGGAATCTTCATCCTCATCTTAACTGATAGCATCTTCTACAACCACTGATTCAATGGGTATACCCCCATAAGAGCTCTCCTGGATGTTACGAAGGTTGGGGCCTTCGATAAAGCCATCGTCTTTGACTGGGTCAGATTCAATATGAATAGGATCCACCTCTGGAGCTGCTTGACCTCCAACCAATTCACGAAACACAGAGCCCGCGATGAGCAAAGGGGCTCCCTGTCCCAGATCTACATCAAATTCCAACGGGGCACCATCATGGTCAACCGGAATTCCATCTGAGTTCACATTGGAATCTTGACTACCCATAGTAAAAGTAAGTAATAATATAGTATAAGAAATTTATAATGGTGAAGAGAAAGAGAAGGATGAATTCGCGATAGTAATTAGCTTTTAGATAATGGAAAGGGTGTAAGAAGTTGTGGCGACTATATCTAGGGTATAAGAGAGAGAGAGAGTGGACTCTCATTTTCTAACTTAGTTCCATCCAAATATTCCTATATATCCATGGTTGTAAAAATCGGTAATCGGTATAAATCGGTTGAGGTGTCGATTTAGGATTAATCGGGTAATCGGGGATTAATCGGAAGGATTAATCGGAGTATTAATCGGATATTATAATAATATTTAATATATTAGCCTAATTTATAGTTAAACATATCATTTTAAATAAATTCATAGGATTAATCGGATTTCAAAAATCGAATCGGTTGTTTACCTTACAGAGGATTAATCGGGGATTAATCGGCTAAATCGGGGATTTTTAGAACCTTGTATATATCTCACTATATTAAATTTCGGATAAAAATCGTATTCATTAAAAATATCAAGAGTCGGTCAGCTTACCACCATCAAATAAACGTGAAGGGCGTCCTGCAAGGACCCATCTGGCGCATATGTAGATAACCAACATTTATTATTATTATTTATTATTTGAAATGAAAACTCAAGTAAATAACCAACATAAAAATGAGCCAATTGCATTTATTTTGAAATGAAAGAATCTATTTAAAAGGGCAATTGAATGTGGCATAGAAAGCCCAAGTCCCTAATTGAATAAAAATAATACGAATTAACAAACAAATTATTAGCATCATGTTTGGTGTTTCGGAATCAAGTGATCTACTGGATTAATATACAAAATTATTGAGAGATCTTTGTAATCATGGTCAACTCTAAGAGGTGATCAACTCTAAGAGGGATTCTCTTTAAATTTTGCTATTATTACTCCAATGTCCCATCCATTTTTTTATAATTTTTTTTTTGGAATGTTCCAACAATTTTTTACATTATTAAAAATAGTAACCTTTAACAATAAAATACATTATTACATTCGCATTCACTAATTAACTCTACTTTTTCAACACTTTACACTATTACACCCACTACTTCACTTATTTTAATAATAAAATAACTATTACACCCACTAATTTATATATTTTAATAATATTACACCCACTATCTTGATCTTCGTATCGAACCCCGTGTTAAGAAACACAGGGGAGAGAGGGAGTATTATTATTATGGGACAAAAAGTATTATTATTATGGGACAAAAATCGCTACGGGATTCACATACTAGATCATATGTACAGTACTCCCTCTGTCTCTTTTTAAGTTACTCGTTTCAAATATCGGGACTGTTCATAACAAGAGACAAATTACTAATTTACGTTTAATCTATAAGACCAAATATAGTCATGAGTGATCTTGTTGGATTCATATATCTGAGTACTTTAATACAGTGAAATTTTTATATTTAATACTAATACGAAATTCAAGATATTAACAATCAAAAGTGTGTATTGGCAAACGTGTCCAGTCAAAATAGGCAACTTATTTAGAGACGGGGAAGTATTAATTAGAGGCTACGATGCGTGCAACCTAAATTTTAGTAAAATACGTAGCTAGGTTTTTCAAGTTGATGGTTGAATTTTAAAACAATCAGTTATTGGTGGATCTTCCATGTGGCTTGTCCCATTATTTCATGTGATAGATGTTCATAATTCTAGGTACTAATCATCATTTTAAACATAGATCAATACCATGACTTATATGGAGTAATTATTAGAGTATTTTTCTAAAATAATTATTATAACTAAACAAGATGCGATGTTTGACTTTTGTGAATTGACATATTAGTCCCCATTCAACATGTTAAGCTTTGGAAATAAAAGTAATTCAATATTTGTTTAAAAAAAAAAAAAATAATTCAATATTAGTATTACCTCCGTCTCTTATTAAATTGCTCGTTTGAAATGTCGGGATTGTTCATAACATAAGACAAATTACTAATTTACGTCTAATCTATAAAACTAAATATAGTCATGAGTGATCTTGTTGGATTCGTATTTATGAGTACTTTAATACAGTGAAGTTTTTATATTTAATACTAATACGAAATTCAAAATATTAACGATTAGAAGTGTGTGTTGGCAAACGTGTCCAGTCAAAACAGGCAACTTATTTAGAGATAGATGGAGTACCATTTTGCTGTTGATTATGATTGAAAAGGGGACCGGACAGGCTGGGGTTTTAGCCTTAAACTAAGGGAAAAGACAGGTTTATTGGGATATCAACAGTACGATTACAATAAGGAGTTGCTTGATCCTAGCATAAGTACTTCTTAATCCAATAGTATAAAAAAACCCCTTTAAAGTCAAAAGGCAGACGGGGTTAGGTTAAGTTATAATTAGTGGGCGTCTTACAATTTTATGTACGTGTATTATACTCCTGTGTAGGGCTGCACAATGGTCCAAAATCGGACCGACTCGGATCGGACCGGATCGGACCGAAGACCGGATTTTATTGAATTCTTGGACCGGAGATCGGACTAGTCATAACCGGTCTTTGGGACCGGACCGGACCGGACCGGAAAAACCCGGATAGGACTGGAACCGGACCGGTTTGGACCGATTAGTTAATATTTTATAAAAAAATTAATTTTTATAATTTAATTTTCATTCTTTGTTGATTTATAAATTACTTGGTAAGTTAATTTAAATTTAAAAATAAGTAAATGTCATATTATTTGTAAAGTAACATTAATTTTTAAACGTAATTATAAATTATATATAGTATGAAAAATTGAACTTTAATCATTTATATTATAGTGTTTATATATACTATTTCATAATTTTATTATTTACCAATTTGGATCACTATTATATGTTATGTGTGAATATTTAATCATTAAACTATATAATTTAAAAGACAAAATAGTGTAAAATTATCTATATACATAAAATCCAGTCCGATCCGGTCCGGACCAGGTATTTTCAGGGTTTGGACCGGATCGGACCGAAGACCGGATTTTTTTGATTTTACGGACCGGGGACCGGACCGGTTATATTCGGTCCGGTCCGGTCCTTGGACCGGTAGACCCGGTCCGGTCTAATTTACCGATCCAGACCGGAAAGTTGTGCAGCCCTACTCCTGTGTTTATGCTTTGCATTGGTACGACATCACAAATCATGAAAGCAAGTCCAATAATGTTATAATTGGTTCTCTATAAATATAATAAAATAATGGTTCTTAGTATTTTTATAGACTTTGTTGTGGATATCAACTCCAACAATAATTCTTACATTCAATTTTTATTATTACAATAATAATAAATTTGAAACTAACTAGAACATGATATAAAGACAACCGGTGAAAAAATGGAGGGAAACAATTTTTTATCGATGAAAATAAAGTTAGGGATGACTAGTGGTTCCCAAAGATAGGGAATGACTAGTAATTCTTAGTGATTTAGGGAATCATTTGAAAATTGTTAGAGTTTCAATTTATATCAAATTCCCTAAATTCTAATAGCATCTCCAATCCAATAAAACCTTTAGCTAAAATTAAATGTGAAATGTCATAAATAAAAAATATAGAAAATATGTAAACAAAATGTTCACTCCAATGGGGGGGAACCCTTAGCAAAAATTTTAGCCAACCCTTTCATGTTGGCTATATATAGCCAACCTCTAGGGACCTGTAGCAATGTTCCACATCATCTTTTACCATATATAAATAATATAATTTATTTATAACAACTTAAAATAATAATAAAATACTATTTTTAAAATATAACCAACCATTATAGCCAACATCATTGGAGTAAACATCCTACAGATTCAGCAAATATCTTACAGGTTCAGCAAATTTTATTTTAGCCAACCATTTTTAACCAACATCATTGGAGATGCTCTAAGGTAAGAACCTAGATAGAGAAACTGTTGGACTTGCTCTTAAGATTTAATATGGGTTAAAGGCTTAAAGCTAATTTCAAGGGGAGTTTACATTTAGTATGATGGTATGAATTTAATTTAATAAATAAATAAATAAATGGATGGATGGAACATAAAAAATATATTCGTAAAATCTCTTTTCTAGTTCCTTCTAAATCTAAAAAAGTAATTTAAAAATATGGATAGGAAAGTGTTACTCCCTCCGTCTCTAAATATGTTTCCTGTTTTTTCTGGATACGTTTGTAAACGCACACTTTTAATCGTTAATATCTTCAATTTCGTATTAGTATTAAATATAAAAACTTCAATGTATTAAAGTATTCATAATTACCAATCCAACAAGATCACTCATGACTATATTTTGTCTTATAAATTATGTATAAGTTAATAATCAA
The DNA here is from genome assembly GCA_037693485.1 of Kitagawia praeruptora. Lineage (NCBI taxonomy): Eukaryota > Viridiplantae > Streptophyta > Magnoliopsida > Apiales > Apiaceae > Kitagawia > Kitagawia praeruptora. Next base: position 36,036,942 of record CM075350.1, read on the forward strand.
TAGCTTATACTCCCTCCGTCTCATAATACTACGCTCGTTTCATATGTCGGGACTGTTCATGACATGAGATAAATTACTAATTTACGTCTAATCTGTAAGACCAAATATAGTCATGAATGATCTTGTTGGATTCGTATTTATGAGTACTTTAATACAGTGAAGTTTTTATATTTAATACTAATACGAAATTGAAGATATTAATGATTAAAAGTGTGCGTTGGCAAACGTGTCCAACTCAAATGGGAAAAGTATTTAGAGACGGAGGGAGTAATGAATAGTGTAAAAAGTCAAAACGGACATGATAACATTGTGTCTGTTTGGTACAATTTTTCTTATAGACTTATGGTTTTATTTTTGGATAAAAATTTTATATTTTGATTATTATTTTTTGTATAAGTATTTAATGTATGTTTGAGATTCAATAAGTTGCAAAAATAAGTTGGAAAGTTAAGAATCTCTAACTTTGTCTTAAAATCAGTTGACTTATTCTAAAAAAAGTTTCCCCAAACACCCATATTGTAATCATGATATTACCATTGTACAGTCTATGTAGGAGAAGTAAAGTTATTTTAATACGAAATGTAAAGATTAGTTTGATTTTCGATAATTTAATTTGAATTTTGCGTACTTATTAAAATAAAAAAGAAAAAAGAGAGGCGTCGTGAATTCATAGGTACAAGAATCGTAAATATTTTTGTTGAGACCACTTAAGTAATTATGAAGGTAACTAGCTTCATTACCCGTGCAAGGCACGGGGATATTCAAGTTTTATTGTGAGATTTTGATTTTTAATAGTTGTGACCATGAATATTCTTCAATTTGTTGCAATGTTGCCTAAATATATATTAACTTACTCTTTTTTCAAGTGCTCTCACTTTGTAACAGGTTGTGTCGAAAATTTCTAATATCCAATCAATTAGTCATCTAGTTCAATGATTTTAGTTATAAATTTAAATTCATTATACATAGAACTGGATGTCACAGTTTCGATTCTGGACAATGTCTATAACTAACGTTTTCATAGCATTTGATTTTAGGGGGATTTTAGAGTTAAATCATAGGAAATTGGAAGGCATAAATGTGAATGATATTAAAAAAAATGTAGAATATTGCGATATTTTGGGTTTTAGTAGTTCGACTTTGTAGCCGTGAACACCTTTCAATTTGTAGTGGTGTTGCCTAAATATAGTTTAGCAAACTCTCTTCTGGGGAACTTCATTTTCAACATGAATTGTCTAAGATTTATAATATCTATTAAGATGGTCATCTAATTCAATATTTTCAGTTGTGAATTTAAATTCACTTTATTCAGAATTGAGAATTTAAATCTGATTACTCGCTATGAGCTTTTAAATAATATATTTTATTACAAATTAGACTAATACATTAAATACTATTATTACTAAAATACATATGTTTATTATTCTTTTATTATTCTTGTTATTCCCCAGCTTAATTCCTAATCGTGAACCCAATCGTTTAGTTCTGATTCTCGAATTTTATGAATATTTCTATACAATTATTATTCATATATTGGCGTAATTATATAATAATTTACACAAGAATTTTAATCTAAATATATGCACCAATATAAATTATTAAAAGTTAATGACTATTATTAGTTTGTTATAATTAATTACGTAATATTAAAGTAGATATTACATAATCATATCGAATATAAAATTATTAAATGATGTATATTAAATATATAAAGGGACAAAATAGTAACTTTGCAATGAATAAAATGTGACATGTTGTGGTATATATCTAAGTTCACTACATATCATATATCACTAATTTATACTAAACTATAACATATAAAATATCTTTGAAATTGACAAAAAAAATTATCTTAGAAATCAAAACCAAATATTCTTCATTTATCACCCAAGATACATAGCATATTTATGACTTACATAACACATGTGATTGGTTAGCCTAGTGGTAAGGTGGTGTGTATATGAATGGAAAAACCTAGGTTCGATTCTCAGCAACAACAATTTTTTGGGAAAAAAAAATAAATGGATTAAAATGAAGTGTTGAAATAGTAACTTTGCAAGGAATAAAATGTGACATGTTGTGGTATTATATATATAATAGATTAGAAAAAAAAAGTAATTATGAAGGTACAGACAAGATAAATAGAAAAGATAATGCGAAAGTTATACTCTTAGTTTCACCCATTTATTTACATGTTTTTAACATTATTTAATATGCAAGGCGTATATAAAATATAGTTGAATTACATATTTTTAAATTTTTTTTAATAAAAATTTAAATATTAAATTTTTATTTAGAAGAAAAAAAATTAAAAATAAATTATGAAATTATACTTTTTAGGAATCTTAAAATGCGTGTTAGGTGTAGTGGGATTGAGGGGGTAAGTTATAACCGAATGATTAAAAAATTAAACCGGATGAAGTTAAAATCAAAAGACTTAATTGCACGAGGATGGCCTCAACTATTTATTTTTTTGCACAAAAATGGCCCAAGTATAAAAATTGGCAGTGTGATGGCCAAACTATTTTTTTAAACAGATGAGTGTATTCAATTTGTAACTTAATTGCAGCATGATGGCTGAGCAATGTTTTTTTTAACACAAAAATGACCCAAAAATAAAAATAAACAACAGTTTTTAGATTAATTTAAACGGAATGCAATCATCTGCTTAAAATAATACTTGGGCCATTTTTGTGCAAAAAAAAATAGTTGAGGCGATCTGATAAGTGGATTTTATATCCACTTGGAACATTCTATATCGGCTTAAATTGATTGTTTTGGACTCAAGTTTGTGTAGTTTTGATGTGTTTTGTGTAGTTGTGCAGGTTTGCAAGAATATCAAAGCTTTCGTCGTTTTTGGAGATTTAATTGATTAAAATTCGGATTTTCCGGGAAGGTTGCGCAGCTTATACTGTTTTGGCCATATCTGGAGTTCTAGAAGTCCGTTTTCAGCGATCTTACTGCCCACGCGAAGCTTGAGAGATTTTCTACAACCTGTGATAGGAAACAAGTGCAAGAAATATGCAGAATTAAATCGCGCACGTGATCTTGTTAAAGAATGCTGAGAATTTACTGTTTTGCCCTTTTTCTAATTCTAATTGTATTCTGGGCAGTTTTATGTACCTTCTTTAAATCCTAATTGTAATAAAAGACAATTTCTTGCTAGACAAAGATTTGTAGAGCCTATTTAAACACATCTTACCATTGTAAATCATAACAATTCATAACTTTTAATCGTATCAAGGTACTTTCGATCTTCAATTCTTTCTTCAATATTATGTTTTCATTCATTATCATTATTATTTTGTTTTCTTCTTTAATTATGTGTAACTAAATCTTTAATCTGAGGATTGGGTAGTATTCCTTGGTATTCATGTGTGTTTGATTATCTGTGATTTTCTTGCTTTGCTGATCTGTTATTGAGGGCTTAACACAATTAGGGGAGTCATGAACCTTTGATTGGATTTTAGGGATTGTAATAACTTGGAAGAGGAGTTGCAATTTTAGTACATGATTTAACAGACATAACTCGAATATTTGATTGGAAGATTAATAGGAGAGTTGTGAGACTTATAATTCTTGGAGCTTAATAGTTTATGATTGTCTTTGATTGTATCACGGAAGTGACAATTAGGGTATAGTTGTAGACATTATATTGTATCTTGGAAGAGAACATTATAACCTTAGAAGAATTGTTTTCAGCAGAGTAAGAACGTAGACATCACATAGATATTGAATGAGCATTGAAACCAAGTGAAGAACCCCAGTTCTTGGATTGTTTTCCTCATATATTTTATTCTCGATTGATAATTAGTTTAATTTAGTTTAGTTTAATTTAGTTTATAAACAAACACAACATTCTTCTACACTTCTAAATTGTGAGAGATAAGAAACTTGAACTTGATATTATATTCAGTCCTTCCCTGCGAACGAACACATAAAAATACTACTAACACGATCATGCTGCAATTAAGTCAAATCAAAATAATGGCAAAGTGAGAAAGAGGAGAATCAAATAGGGAGGGAGGTAGTATATAGTATAGGTCCAGTGGCATTCAGAGAGAAGATGACAATGTAGTCCTATATATACAGACATTGGTACTCACCACGACGTACTGACTGGCCTAAGCCTACACATAGGCTACTACGTACGACTACTGCTAGCCTAGGACTGTCATGCTGCTGCTGCTGCTTCAAATTAATGTCACCTTCAAAAGACCCCAGGTCCTCCCTTTCCCAGTACCCTATCACGTGCACTAACATGATGAATTCCTTCTCCCTCCTTTTCCACCTCAATACCTTTTTGCTCCTCCATGTCATTCGTTCTGCTGTCCTCCTCTTTTTTTTTTTTCTCCAAAACATTATTGTTCATACTTTTATTTTCCATAATCAAGTAGAGTAATTCACTAAATAATAAACGGTCATACGGTATTTATAAAAATAACAAATATTAAATAATTAAATAGTTTGAAGCAGAATTTTTTTCACATGAATTATGACCGGTGAGGAGATAATTTATTGTGATACATCTCTCATTTATATAGCTGAAATTTGTATCTTATTCAGAAAGACAATAATTTATTATGAAGAAAATATGTACCTAACTTGTTTAAAAGTAATCGAACAATTGATCGTAATTACGATTTCGTACAATTCAAATCAATGAACTATTATAATAAATACTTTTAATCTAAGTTCCCAATACTAAAACAAACCAAACTTTTACAAGGAGACAAGGAGAGAAAATAAATACAAAATTGAGTAAAAAAACAAACAAAACCGGTACTAAAACTCTCAGTAACGAGAGAGATTTATTTAAATTTAAAATAAAATCAGAAAAATATTAAAAACGGGCTTATCATCGATTGAAAGGGTGATGAGTGATGATAGCTCCTAAAGCTCCTAAACTAAGAATAATTTAGGGTTTTATATCAAACAGGCTTCACTCAAAACTATCAATTAGACTACCAATTCTAAAACTATATCATTTAAAACATTAAAGTCATAATAAATATCAAAATAGTCACCCATTATAGTATTCGGGAAGTAAAAGTTATTTTTCATCGAAATCTACACATTTTTCTTAAATACTACTATAATCAAATAAAAGGTTATGAATTCTAGTATTTTTGATAATATTATTAAGAATTTAAAAAGTTCATATACAATTTATTTTTAATTAAAACAAGGAAAATGACAATAAAATAAAAAATAAATAGTAAATGAATTTTTAAAAATTTAAATATATTATCAGAAATACTAGAATTATTAATCTTTCGTGAGGTTATGGAAGCTTTCAAGAAAAATGTGTATAACTCGATGAAAAATTACTTTTACATAGTTACTATAATGGGTGACCACTTTGATATTTATTATGAATTTAATATTTTAAATGATATAATTTTAGAATGGGGTCTAATTGATAGTTTTGAGTAAAATGGGTGGCCTGTTTTATATAAAACCCGAATAATTTATCTATTAATATGTATTAAACTTCAAGACAAAGGTAGAGATTGTCAATTTAATAAATGGTTGTAAAATTAAAATTTTATTCCTTTATTTTAAAAAATTACAAAAATGTCACCATTTAATAACTATGTAAAAAATAGTAAATTATGTTAATATTGGAAATCGAATCATATTAAATTAATTCATGCCATGACCAATCATGCTCTACTTAATTTTGAGTTTTGCTTAATAATCCTATAAGATAAACTACGTATTCTCTTCTAGTCTCATTCTCCTTTATATTTATTTTTTGAGTAAATGAAATGTTGGTCTATATTATTTTTAGAATATTAGATAGATAAAATTACAAAAAATACGATGATCGATTGAGCAAATTTCAAAATTCTCTTTTACCATTTTAAATCATTGATATAAAATTTAAAATTTACGTAATATATGAGTCATAGACTCATATTAGAGATTTTAGTCGACCAACTATTTAGCCTTTCAATGATTTAAATATGTGATTGATCTAAAAACATCAATACTTAAACATATATGTTGTGGAATAAAAACTAGGTTATTAGATTGCGGCTAGGGTTTGCTGTATTTAATGTTAGGGTACGTGAGCTTCGTGCTTTAATGGCTGCTTCTGCGTTCGAGACTTAAACGGTCCTCACAGAATGCCTACGTATCTCTGTGTTTAGAAAATCAAGCCAAGACGTAGTTCTAGGTGATGGTGCCCTCGAGGCTATGGAGGCGAGAGCTCACCTAGGACGCAGTGGCTTGTATGTCCTTATTCGAGGATTGAGCCAAAACGTAGTTCTGAGATGAGGGGTCAGACCCTTTATATAGGCTGAGAAGCCCTAAAATCGTAGTAGGGTTAGGTGACTTGGTGGACAAGTCATCCTTGAGGAAGGATCTAGACCCCTTCCTTGTAGGAGTTTGTTTCCTTGTATGAGTGTATGCCTTGGAGGCTACTCCTTGTAGAGATAATGTTCTTATCTGACACTTATTGCTGAGCTGTTTATTATCCCTAATATTAATTACGAAATTAATATTGTAAATAGGGTTTGGGCCCACCTAGTGGGCCCACGTTTGGACCATTTCGGGTCTAATTAATGCCACATGAAATGTGTCTTTAGGGCTTACTTTTAGCCCATATTAATATACGAGAAATAAAACTATGCCAAAAAGAAGATAACTCTAAAATATGATTTTGTTATATATATAAAGTAACATAGTTAATTAACATTCAAATTCAATCAAAAAAAAGAAAAAAATTTAATTATAAATATTACAAAATTACCTTAATTATTTATAATGATCAATTAGACATAACTCGACTATAAAATATAGTACAGATAATTTTTTTTATAAAATTTAATAAATTGACAATATAATATATATTGATTGAGTTCTAACATATACTTAGATCAATATAAAATAATAACAAAAGTTTTGTTTTAGATTTCCTAAACATGCAAGGGTCATTATTCTCATTTTATTATATTTTATATCGATTGAAATATTTAGAAAATTTAAAATGGTGTTAAGAATTGAAATATTACTCGATTTTTAAAAATATTGGGTTAAATTTAAATTATGATTGAAATTTTATTCAATTTTTATTTGAACTTCGATATTGTGTAATAAACATTAGACTAAAACTAAACATTTGAGTTTAAAAGTGTGAAAATGTAAGTGTATAAAAAAAAAATGATCGAGACAACTATAAGAATGACGTAATCAATTTTTTACAATAATATCAAATAAGTTTGCATACACCTCTATTATACACGGAGAATTTTATTAAGATTTATATTCAAATGTTCAATTTGATTAAGTTCATTTCACGTAGTTGAAAACTAAATTAATAATTTAGCAATTATTAATATTCATGTGATTATTATTATATGGATATTTATCCAAAATTTATAAATTATAATATGTTTGGTTTAAGAAATTTGTATGCAATATTTTAAGATTATTATAAAAATATGAGATAAATCAAAATATTCTCGTTTATCATATTTTCAATTAAAAAATAATTTATATATATATAATTCCAAACGAAAAATTAGTTTAAAGTCCGTTCCTTGCACATATTTTTCCGCTAGCTATATTATAGAAATATGTACAATTAAACATGCTAAAAAGGTTTCAAATGTATGGCAGTGATTTATATATACCCGTATATTTAATTAGTAGGAAACATAACATTTAAATTTTAGCCAACAACATGTTGGTGCAGTGGGTTGAACCCTTGTCTCCTTTGTAGGAGGTCAAGGGTTCGACCCCTGGGTGTGTGTGAGTTTAGATTGTATTAGTTTCCTTTCTTTGTATTTATACTTGTATTTGTATTTGGCCGGGGGTCCTTCGGAAACAGCCTCCCTATTGTATAGGGGCATGGTCTGCGTACATTTACCCTCCTCAGACACCACTTTGAGTGGTATTATAACTGAGTAAGCTAAGTTTTTTATAACATTTAAATTTTCATCATTTCTATTACGAGTTTTTGCGACACATCTTCGAGAGATTTTTAATTCATTTCTAAATATAATATAAAATTTTAATTTTAATAATTTAATGTAAATTCATCTTCAACAATACTATTCATAGCTCCCTCTTTATTTAGTTTTATATTATTAAAACTGTTGTGCCCAAAATTCGCCATGGGCTTGATTTAAGGCCCATTAAGGTTATAGGCCCAATCTGTGTGGATATGGAAGAACATGATAGGTCATGCATGGATGCATGGGCCCAATATGCCTTGGAAATATACTGAAAGAAGAAGATTCTGGCATCTGGTTCGGGGTTCATTCATGCAGGGGTTCAGGTGTCTGAACCCCAGATGGAGGTACTGCTGTGTGGGAGGCCTGATAGGGGTTCATGCAGGTGAAGGGCTTCCAGGCAGGGGTTCACACTCGTACCCCGACAGTCCGCGGGAATTGGCCCAGCAGCCTCCTAAATTGTAGGAGAACGGATATATATCACTCTAACTGACTTTATGATAACTCCTAAACATCATGGACGACCCAACAACCTCTCTTATGGTGGATAATCATTATATATACATGGATTATGTATATATACATGGATTTATGATGGAAAATCATATAAATATGAAGATAATTAAGCTTTTATGGATATATAACAACTGGATCAGCTTGGTTGAGGAGGATAAGGCTTATCAAATCGTGGCTCAATTATCAAGAACTACATTGGACTTGATTCCTATAAATATAGGATATGTAGGCACTTTGCAGGGGTTGAATCTCACTTCTCTCTACAAAAATCATGTAGAAACTTGAGCAATACACATCTTTGGCAGCTAGGATCGACTGAGTAGGATTTACTCCGTCCTTGCTGTCCGGTGACCTTGCAAACTCAGTCCCAAAATCATTACAAACAACCGCCCACTCTGGCAGTTGAACGCCGGGTTGTAACCGCTTGAACGCCGATTCTGCAGCCGGAAATCAAGCGATTCATCCGTTATTCCAGCGATATTCTCTCGAAGTGTTGTACCAAATTCCTCTCACAACATTTTTGGCGCTAGAAGGAGGGCATTGGATGATCTTTTGAGAGGAAAGATAATGAAAAGCTCCGGCGATGAACATACACCGAAGAACAACGGAGGTGACCACGAAATTGAGAAAGGAGGTCACCAATCGAGATATGGCGGATTATATCATGTATATGGACTGGGAAATAAAGTTTCTGGAAAAAGAGATACAAAAAGATGAAAAAACGGGGTAAAAATCATGGCTTATCGAAATAAAAAGATGAAGATGAAGGAAGGTTAGCCACGACCGCCTGTATTCTGGTCATTTGGTGGTAAAATGCATAATAGAAGAGATGTGGCTCTGAGGTCTTGGATAGAATGGCCGAAAAATAAGTGTTTTGGATACTAAATTTCGACAGGAAAGAATCAGCTTAGGGGTTCAGCGATGCGGGGTTCCGCGATCCAGAAACTTCTCCAATCAGGTGCATTAATACATATAATAGAACGTACGTGGAACTGAATGTCCACATGTTGATGGAGATAAAGGCCATTTGGAAAGGTACTAGTTGAGAGGTTCAAGCGGTAAAGGCTGGAGAAGCCTCAATCTGGTGGTCGCACCCATGACAGAAGGTTCCACACAGATGAACCCCCAGTTTCTCAGCCAGAAGGTTCCTCGCAGATGAACACCCAAATACTTGGTATTTGCATCTGACCAAGAAAATTTTTATAGCCAGAAAGTGGAGAATATCAATCTTGGGGTTCAACTAGTTGGAGGTTAAGGTCTATCAACGCTCCCCTTCAACAATTTTGGAGTTAAACAAGTCCAGGGTTTCCGTTAAAAATTGTGGAGCACAACACTAGTTCACACCACAACTAATCCATGAAGGAAGTAAATAGCTGAACTCGAATGATAATAGGGGTACGAACATCATGATTTATGAGCTGTAGGTGAACCCCGGTGTAGATAAGGGTGCGAACCTCCTGATCGAGAGTAACAGGCGAACCCCAATGCAGACAAGGGTGTGACCCTCCTAACTTAAGGGGTACGGGTGAACCCAAATTGAAGCAGGGATGCGAACCCCATGATTAAGGATCAGTAGGTAAACCTGGATGATGGCAAAGATATGTACTCCCTCATTGGTGAGCTACCGGAAATATTTTACATTATTCTCTTAGATACCTCTTGTTTCTTACAACGAGCTAGCTCATGTAAGCTTAGGGGTGTCTTATTGATAATTTAGGTATTCGGTACGAGGGTTTCCCATCAACATTGATCATGAGAACGCGAATGAGCTGGAAGACTAAGCTTCCAGGTAAAAGAGGTTTATTGGTGGGAGGAACCAGGACAAGGGGTTCGATGATGACATGTTCAAGGAGATAAATCCTAGAACCCCGAGGCTTCATTTAACAGAAACCCGAGTATGTTCAATAGACTGGGCATGAAGCTTAATATGAAGCTCGTCGAATAAAAATATGGAAAAGATTGGTAAAAGGACTCCCTGGAAAAGAGCTTCCTAGAAATGGGGTTCGTATACGATAGGTTCGATGATGGAAGGCCCCTTGATTATAAGTAAGAAGCTGAACAATGAGAAGCCCCCACAATAAGCAAGAAGAACTCTGAAGGCAATCTGAAAAAGGGTTTAAGCAAGGAAAATCCCATTCAAAGGCTTTGAGCCAAAATGAAAAATATTGAAACTCAATATAGGGGTTCCACCATGGAGGTTGTATCACTCGACATGAGAACCCCAAAAGAATTAATTAGTGCCTAAAGGGGATTCATCAAGAAAAAACAATCTTGGCCATGTTTGGCCTCTAATGCAACAAATGGGCGTTACACAACTGGTATGGGATACTAAAATGGTTAAATCAAGGAAAAGGTTAGAAGTGGACACCTCACTGTACGGATACGATGGAAGCTCCGTTCAGGATACTTGGGGAATCATGTTACCAGTAGCCCTGCTGATGGAACCCCATAAAGTGGTTCCAGTTTTTCATGGGGGTAGCACCACCCATTACGTTGATGTAAATGGCTGCTCTAATGGAGGATTATGAATGCAGAATGCAACATGTAGAAGCAATAGTTGAGAAGCTTTTCAAAAAAAAAATGAATCAATGAAGCTCAGAGAAATGAGGTTGCCCCACTAAAGGCAAAAGCAGCTTATAAAGGTGCTCACGATGAAAACTTCACTAACAGTGGAAGGTGAAAGGTCAGAATATCAAGCTAAAAGCATTAAATGAAAGGTCTCAAGTAGTGACCTAAATGAAGCTCTAGAAAAAAGGTTGTCATGGAAGTTGAAGGTGGACTCGAACCTCTCACGAACTGAAAATGTCATTGATAGTATTGAAGGATGAACCCCTCTGAGCGTATCCTACAACACTATGGTAGGATGACCTGTTCTGAAGAAGATGCAAATGGTGGAATCAATTTATAACATGGCTTTGAAGGTTTTCATCCATAAACCCCTTAAGCGCAAAAAAAAAGCTGGAAGGTTTCCCACAAAGGGGTTCCCCTGCTATAAGTCCCTCAAACATCAGAAGTTGGAACACAGGGATACCTCACCGAAGGAATTACAGAAGGAGCTGAGGATTATAATCTCAATAAATTTCTGGAAATATGCCACCATACAAAGAATGGGGTACGAGCGACCTCTCGGTCAATATTGAAGAAAATGGTACGAGGTTCATACATGAACGCCTAAAAGGAGGAACCAGAAGCTTTAAAAGCTAGGGAAAATAGCAAGGCTAAGAATGGAATCTGGGTTGGAATAGACTTGGATCCTCATACGCTAGGGTAATGGAAGGAAATCAAGGGTAACTTCCCACAGGATGATGTTATCAACAACTTTCATTAAATAGAAGGAAAAACACTGAAGGTTCAATTTTGGCCATGGACAAACTACACCGAGGAATCGGGGGGTAGTGGATACCAGGCTGCATGGAGGATTTCTAAGATGCGCCCTATTTTCAAATGAGAAGATGTACACAGGAGGTTCAGGTACGTAAACCCTCGGCGGCCTTCAGCCTCAGAACCCCTTACTGGGTTACAACAACAAAACTTAACATAAAATGGGATCTTCAGCAATCAACATGGTTGGATTTACAGGCGGTCATAACTATGTCCAAGGTATATGCCTGGGGTGGGATCTTAAAGGCATGCGTACTTGACACCTGTGGCGGGAGGTTCAGTCAATTGAACCTACGGAAGCTTGATTTATGTGATTTTTTGGTACCAAGGAGGTTTGTGAAATAAGGTTTCGAACTTGGAACCTGAAAGAGATCCTTGGAATACCATATAAGGTGATATGGATACAATCATCAAGATTCAAAGGCGTGCGAGGATGGCAAGCATGTGTGGGCGTACGTGCACCGAGCATAAAAGGCTGGAAGGTCTATTGATGGAACCACGACGTAGGGGTACGACAACCGAACCCTGGAGGTCCAAGAATAGAATTTGTGGAGTCATCATCAAGAAAAAAATAACATGGTCTTTCTTGGAAGGAATTTACGAGCGGTAGTCGCTTCACCTTTGAAACCCCTTGTTTCTTACAATGAGTACGCTCACGTAAGCTTAGAGGTTCAGGGTGAAGGTTGATTGAGCCTGAGTACATTATATTAGGTTCCTCTTGCATTAATGCTACAAGGAACCGGGGGGTAGTGGATGGTATACTACCGTGATGGTATCTTGAAAATGGTAAATTTTTAAGCAAACAGAACTTATTTACAATGAATGGGTCAGGGCTCAGGACCATGAGATTCTTGAGGTTCTGGTATGCGAACCCCTAATGGAATCTAATTCGAGGTACCCCTGGAAGCTAGATAAAGGAGCACATGCAGATTATATTTCGTGAACTGATTTGGAAAGGATTTGTCATGTATGGATTATGCATGAGCTGGATTTACCATGTATGGATTATGCATGGAGAGGATTTCTCATGTATGGATTATGCATGAGCTGGATTTATAGCATATGGATTATATGCTAAAGGAACATGTATGGATTATACATGAATCGCATGTGGATTACGTGCGCAAGGCAGGATTAGAAGCACATGGATTATGTGCTAATTGGTTACACGGACTATATGGAACATGTATGGATTATACATGAATCAAGGCAGGCACATGTATGGATTATACATGAATCAAAGCAGGAACATGTATGGATTATACATGCATCACATGTGGATTACGTGTGAATGGGTTGGAACCCCAAGGCAGGCTGGACCTAGGGACACTAGGCCAATAAAGTTCCCCCATATTGGAGGTTCACTCGTTTGAACCCTGACCAGGCGTAACGCCGGTAAACTTCCGTGTAATCACGTTGGTGGATAACCAACCCCGTTTCGGGACTCATTTACAGCTGTGGAAGCTACACACAAATTGACAAACGGCTTTGCCACGACCCCAGGGAAACTGGGTGAGTGAGGTTAGAACGCTAAGGACTTTAGCGGTGTGAGGATATCACATTGGATTGGCAAACAGCTTCACCACGACCCCAGGGAAACTGGGTAAGTGAAGTTCAACTCTTAGGAATTAACATCGTAAGGGAACTAACATCGTGAGGAAATTAACATCGTGAGGGAATTAACATCGTGAGGAAATTAGCATTGTGAGGAAATCACATGGAACCTCGTTGAGGGAATCTCCGAGGATGGAACCTGGTCGAGGGAAACTCCTATGATGGAACCTCGTTAATAGGAATTCTTCATGAACTCTAGGTCTGATCCCGAAGACCGGTCTAGGATTAGGGGTTCAGTCGGTAAGAGGTTCTATCTTATATTAGTGGAAGCCCGTGGGTAAGATATGAGCGCTTATCTGTGAAATAATTTTTATGACTTGATTAAAACTATGATCACTTTATCTTTGCCTTTATTTGCTTAACTGCTGTGAATGACTATGTGTACTTATATGCTTTGTGTGCTATATGTACTTATGTGCTTCATGTCTTATGTTCGCATGCCTTCTTTGTGTGTTCATGTGTTATTATTTACGTGAACCTAGTTCTTTACTATGAGATAGGTTACGCAAGAGAACTCTAGGGGGTAGTACGTGTATGGACCTACTAGATACGAGCTTCCTCTAGGAGTATGGATCTGGATTTGGATTGGATTTGGATCTGGATTGGATTTAGATTGGACTTGGACTTGGATTGGATTTGGATTTGGATCTCATGGATTGGATTTCTCATGTATGGATTATGCATGAGTAGGTTTTAACATGTATGGATTATGCATGTCATGGGTTCGCGTCGATCCTAGGGACAATAGGCTAGCGAAACTCCCATCAACTTAAAGCCCACGTAAGCCCTTGATAGGTAGTGTGGTCAGGCCCACGTGAACCCTTAACAGGTGGTGGTGTCCTCTTATTATTTACATTATGAGTACGCAATAATGCTCATATTAGCTTCAAGCCCTCCGTAGGTAGTGCGACTAGGTCCACATGAACCCTCAATAGATAGTGGAACCTTCTTTTCGGGTTCGCATTGACCCTAGGTATCCTTGGTGAGCAAAGCTCCTATCAATCTTACGCCCACGTAAACCCTTCACAGGTAGTGTGGTGAGCCCACGTGAACCCTTGACAGGTAGTGGTGAGCAAATATATACAAGTTAAAGCTATTGCGTGAAGCCTCGATATTTATAAAACATTCAAGGATACAACTGGGTGAACCCCTAGGACTTGTACGTACCCCTAAGCAGTCTACTTTACACATGGCGTGTGCACGGACAAAGATTCAAGGATTCAAGCGGAGGTAGACTTACATATCGTGCGGGAAGGAAATCTAGTCCTCGGGGGGTAATTCAACATCTCACCATGGAAGGGCTTACATAATGGAATGAGGTCCTCATCTTAAGCTCAAAGGGTGGCATCCCCAACCTTATGGGTTCAATGGTTGAACCCTGACTTGGATTGACGTGCTAAAAGAAGAGATAAGTTCTACTTTCATTCTTTTACATATTCTCTATCACACATGTTTTCTATGCATACAAGGAAATTTATATAGCATCTAACCAAAAACATCATTGCGAAGTTAATCTTTTCAAATGGATCATTATCTTCTATCACACATTAACCCATGTTCATCTGGATGTGTGTATCACATGATTTCACACTTGCATGGATTTATACACAAAGGGTCATCATGGCATATATTTACTTACATTATGCATGAGTTTCAAAATTATTTTCAAACTTGCTGGCTGATAGGTACTTGGGCATACTATATGCCTCATAACGTAACCACTTGGAAAGACATAGTTACAATTGAGGAGGTTTTTATAACCTTACCTTGGTCCCTCTTGGGGTACGCATATAAGATCATCTGCATCATATGGATTATAGGTTCACGTGGGAGAAGCCCCATAGTTTATGGGCCTGGTTTGGCAAAGTCCCATGGTTTATGGGAACAGTTAGGAGAAGTCCCACAACACTGGGCATCATTGGAGAAGTCCTCCAAATACTTAGCAATATCTTGGGAGGTCCATTGTGATGGTTTCATGAAAATCTCTAAATATTGTGGCATATGTCTTGAGGAGTGCGTTCGCCAAGGTTCTACTTGAGTGTGAAGGCAGTAATGGGTTTATTTATACAAAATCATATGCACTCGCATAATCATATTTGCATCTATGCATTATATATCTATGCGCTATGTGCATTATATATGTGAGCTACTTAGCTCATGTTCACTTTTTCTAGTTGTCTTGGTAGCACAGGGTTCTGGAAGGTTGAAGCCTATATGCAACAACGGAAGCTTCATGGCTTCACCCACAAGAATTCACACATGGAGGCCAACCTCACAAGGAAAAGAAATATATCAAGAAGTCAGGCTATGGTTTTCAAGGAAGGAGGTTGGAAGCTGGTAGGTTCAGGTGATAAAGATAAAAAGCTCATGATTGGAACTGGAACGCTATGCATAGTCTAAGGTATGTGGAAGGAGTTCATTTAAGGATTCAGATGGGGTACATATGTGGAAGCATTATGTTTCCTGTTTCTTACGCCGAGTTAGCTCATGTAAGCTTGGAAGCATGATGTGGAAGCTATGTATTTCTCTGAGGAAGATAAGGAAGGATTGGGCCTCGATTTATTTTGGTTCCTTTGGCATTCACTGGCTACAAGGAACCGGGGGGTAGTTGTTGTGCCCAAAATTCGCCATGGGCTTGATTTAAGGCCCATTAAGGTTATAGGCCCAATCTGTGTGGATATGGAAGAACATGATAGGTCAGGCATGGATGCATGGGCCCAATATGCCTTGGAAATATACTGAAAGAAGAAGATTCTGGCATCTGGTTCGGGGTTCATTCATGCAGGGGTTCAGGTGTCTGAACCCCAGATGGAGGTACTGCTGTGTGGGAGGCCTGATAGGGGTTCATGCAGGTGAAGGGCTTCCAGGCAGGGGTTCACACTCGTACCCCGACAGTCCGCGGGAATTGGCCCAGCAGCCTCCTAAATTGTAGGAGAACGGATATATATCACTCTAACTGACTTTATGATAACTCCTAAACATCATGGACGACCCAACAACCTCTCTTATGGTGGATAATCATTATATATACATGGATTATGTATATATACATGGATATATGATGGAAAATCATATAAATATGAAGATAATTAAGCTTTTATGGATATATAACAACTGGATCAGCTTGGTTGAGGAGGATAAGGCTTATCAAATCGTGGCTCAATTATCAAGAACTACATTGGACTTGATTCATATAAATATAGGATATGTAGGCACTTTGCAGGGGTTGAATCTCACTTCTCTCTACAAAAATCATGTAGAAACTTGAGCAATACACATCTTTGGCAGCTAGGATCGACTGAGTAGGATTTACTCCGTCCTTGCTGTCCGGTGACCTTGCAAACTCAGTCCCAAAATCATTACAAACAACCGCCCACTCTGGCAGTTGAACGCCGGGCTGTAACCGCTTGAACGCCGATTCTGCAGCCGGAAATCAAGCGATTCATCCGTTATTCCAGCGATATTCTCTCGAAGTGTTGTACCAAATTCCTCTCACAACAAAAACAAACTAAGTTAAATTCATAAAATATAAAGAAAGTGGAGGGAGGGAAAATGTGTGTCTTATAAATTTATCACTCCTATAAAATGGTAGTTAAGAGTGGGAAGGAACTAGGAGGGTGCAGAAATTTTAGTGATTCTTGGAACGGCTAATCTCTTCGATCATGTTTGTTTCATGGGATTAAGTAAGGGATAATTCTTTAAAAAATTTAATTGCATGTTTGTTTTATAAAATTATATTTGGGATTAGTTTAAGGATTATAGTCCTCTAAAATATCAATTGTTTATTTTGTTGGATTGGAGGATAGGATTATAATTCTATATGAAACTTGGTTGAAGGAGGTATTATTTAATCCACTCTAACAAATCATTTTTTAAAGGATTATAATCCCTTCACTATAATCCTATGACAAACAAACTTAGGATTAGCAAATTTAAAAAATAATCCAATCCCATTTTCTATCCCTCAAAACAAACATAGGAAATTTAAAGGATTACAATCCAATGCTTGATTTAATCATTTCAAACAAACATAGTTTTGGATAATTTAAAGAATTATAATTCTTAGGATAATATTGAAATGATTATAATGCCTAGACTATAATCCTTAGACTATAATTTCACAAAATAAACATGGCCTTGGAATACAAATTTTCTTCACTCTACTCAAATTTTAACTTAAGAATCAAAATAAATAAAAAGTCTCTTCACGATGTTCTACATCTCTAAAACTTCCTTAATACACTCTTAAAAATAAAATAAACGTTTGAATTCTTAATTAATTATTACATTATTTACCGTATCAATTCCAACGATGTCCTATATCTTGTTCTTTATTTATATTTTATTCATATTTTAATTATAATATGATAAAAATTTAAATTTAAATAATATAAAAATGGGAGAGAATGAATATTTTAATAATGAAAATAAGTTAAAAGCCATCCAAAAAATTTTAGGAGCGAGAAGAGAAAAGAAATCTTAACTTTTTAAATAGTATCTATAATTCTCTTTGATATTAATTTTTTTTTTCATCTTGGAATTGCTCAAGTTTGATTGTGCATCCAACCGATATTCGAGGGTAAAAGAGTAAGGTTATGTTCACTTGGATCGAATGAAATGAGGAGAGAATGGAATGAAATTTATACTATTATTTGGGGAGATTGGAAAACGTGTTTATAAATTCATAAAATATAAAGAAAGTGGAGGGAGAGAAAATGGGAAAAAAGCCCCCAATATCACAATTTTAGAGCAATTGGTCCAAAATATCACAATTCAAAATATTGGCCCCAAATATCACTTCAAAACACCTTATCGTGTAGCGTTCTGAATTTTTTATTTTTTTAGGCATGACCAAATCTAAACCAGCGTTTTTAACAAAAAAAAAAAAGACAAAACGCTAGACGAAGTGGTGTTTCCTTTAAAAAAATAAAAACGCTACATACTACTATGTTATAGAGTGATATTTGGGACCAACATTCTAGTTTGTGATATTTAGGACCATTTCATTTAAAATTATGATATATGGGGCCAACACCCGAAAGAATGTGCGTCTTATAAATTTATTATTATAAAATGGTAGTTAAGAGTGGGAAGGAACTAGGAGTGTGAAGAAATTTTAGTGATTCTGGGAACGGCTAATCTCTTGGAGTACAAATTTTCTCACTCTACTCAAATTTTAACTTAAGAATCAAAATAAATAAAGAGCCTCTTCAAGTTCAAGATGTTCTACATCTCTAAAACTTCCTTAATACACTCTTAAAAATAAAATAAACGTTTGAATTCTTAATTAATTATTACATTGTTTACCGTATCAATTACAACGATGTCCTATATCTTGTTCTTTATTTATATTTTATTTATATTTTTATTATAATATGATAAAAATTAGAATTTAAATAATATAAAAATGGGTGAGAATGAATATTTTAATAATGAAAATAAGTTAAAAGCCATTCAAAAAATTTTAGGAGCGAGAAGAGAAAAGAAATCTTAACTTTTTAAATAGTATCTATACTTCTCTTTGATACTCCCTCCGTCCTTTTTGATTGTTAACATTTCACTTTTTCAAAACTTTCTGGCACGCATTTTAAGGTGCATTTTAAGGATAGTTAAATAACTTTTTTTTAAAATTTTCTTTTTCTGTATAAAAATTTAAACATTAAATTTTTATACAGAAAAAGAAAATTTTAAAAAAAAGTTATTTAACTATCCTTAAAATGCACCTTAAAATGCGTGCCAGAAAGTTTTGAAAAAGTGAAATGTTAACAATCAAAAAGGACGGAGGGAGTATTAAATTTTTGGTACCTCTAAGCATCTTGGAATTGCTCAAGTTTGATTGTGCATCCAACCGATATTTGAGGGTAAAAGAGTAAGACAATTAGTGTTGATGGCAGTCCGCAGTAGTACATGAAAATTGGAATGGACTGGGTAGGTGATTTAATGGGGTTCTATGGCAAACATTTGCCATAGAACTGTTTCATAACATATGATTTCAGGATCGTTGGATCGTTGATCCAACGGTCCTGATTTTAAAAAAAAAATTACACCGTACCGCAGAAACTTTCCGCGGTTACAAAAATACCCCCACTGTTCACGTACCGCAGAAACTTTTCGCGGTACGGTGAATAGTAGATTTTTTATGTAAAAACAGGGGGCATTTTTGTAATTACTCCGTACCGCGGAAAGTTTCTGCGGTACGGTGTAATTTTTTTTTTAAATCAGGACCGTTGGATCGTTGATCCAACGATCCATAAACCATATGTTGTGTAACATGTCACTGACAAATGTTTGTCAGTGACCGGGAGCCTTACTTAAAATGCATGTATGTCTTGTATTTATGGGAAAAGTTGAAGGCTGTAGCAGTGACAGTGACTACGTGGACCGTAGGGTTCAACCTCGATAACTGTGGGATTCCCCATCCCTATCAGGCTATCACTATGCTGAGTGCTGACCCACTCTCTACACGTTGTTAATTTTATCCTTACCGATTTAAGGTTGATCGAATAATAGGGATTAATTGAAAAAATTAGTTGGAATATTAATTGCATATTAAAATAATATTTAATATATTAATTTAATTTACAGTTAAACATATCATTTTAAATAAATTCATAGAATTAACTAAATTTTAAAAATTAAAACGATTAATTACCTTACAAAAGATTAATTGAAAATTAATATATTAAAATTGAAAATTTTTAGAACCATGCCTCCAACCCAAAAATTTTACTTACCTGCTTTAGTTATTTGATATTTTTGCACGTATTGACACTCTTCTAAAATGCGATACGAAATTTAATATCGAAAAATTCAAAAACTTTGGAATCAAAATTGACTAAACAGTTACCTGATCCGACTTCCGAAATTATAGAATTTTTTTATATGATTATTTTGTTTAATAAAATCTTTATTCCATAAAATAATCATAAAAGATTGCATCTGTCTTCCTACACAATTTTATGGTTCTAAAAATTTCCGAAACCTTTTATCCAACCAATTCAATTTTTTAATTCCCCGAATAATCTTTACTGAGTACTTTTTGATCAAAATATTTATAATTAATATTTAAATTTAAAATAATATAATTAATAAATATGAATTATTATACATTTTATAATATGATAAATACATCTTACTTAATAAATAAATTATAGAATAAGAATAATATTAGCAAAAGAGTGTATAATTTGTAGTTTGGTTAACCCCTTCTTGGTTATCCCTTATTCAGAACCGTTAGATCCTCAACACAAATAGATCATGACTGTTAGATAACAATACTAAATGTTGTTATATGCAGAGTTCCAAACTTTGATTCCCGCCAACAACATATTAATTTATATTTAATGCTAAAAATTATTATATACAAAGATGTAAGTTCGAATTCTTCCAACAACATATTAAAATTAATATTTATAATATTATATTATACTATAAATGAATTATACAAAAAATTAAAGCCTACTTTACACGGGTTATGAGCTAATAATATTAAAATATATTTGATTTTTATTCTAATTAATCCATTTAATTAATCCCTAACTTAAAGATTAATTCTTGCAAAATCCTTTTATCAATTTTATCGAATACCCAATTTTTATAACACATAAAAATTCTATTAGGAGTATACTCCCTCCGTTCCGGTTTATATGAGATGGTTTGACTTTCACGGAGATTAAGAAAAAATAATAAAAAAAAGTGTAAAGTTAGTTGAAAAGTGGGTAAAGTGGTGGGACCTATGAATATTTAATACTCATAGATTTGAGATAGTGGAGGAAAGTAGTGGGTGTAATAGTGTAAAAAAGAATATATAATGGAAATATAATGGATGTAATAGTGAAAAGTAGTGTTCAAAAATAGTAAATATAGTATTCATTCTTCTTTTCGGGACGTACCAAAATAGTTCTTTTTGGGGTTTAATATCTTGTTGGTCATTGAAGTCAGCTTAATGTATCAAGTTGGTCACTGAACTCAAAATGGTATCAATCAGGTCACTGAAGTCAGCCAGGATTATCAAGTTAATCATTTTTTTGACGGAAATTATTGTCCGCAAAATTTTGTCCGAAAAATCTTCACCAAATTTTGTGAAATTAAAGTGTGTTAATCTAGATGCTATGGGTCTCATAAAACTTGTTTAGATTTTCATTATGAGCTCTAGATTTATATGAATCGAAAAAGAAAATTCAAGAACTAGAATTGTTCTTCTTCAAAAACTGAAATAAAACTTATCAATATTGTATCTATTTTGAAGAGAATAATCTGGGTAACACAAATATGGTCTCGGATTTTTTAAATGTTAAGTGAATCTGCAGTTATAAGCGTTTATGTCAATCTGCAGTCTGTTTCCGTCAAAAAAACGAAGATTTAGGCTGACTTGATACATTAGGCTGACTTCAGTGACCTGATTGATACCGTTTTGAGTTCAATGACCAACTTGATATATTAGACTGACTTCAGTGTCCAACAAGATATTTAACCCGTTCTTTTTGGGACATACCAAAATAGAGATGGAGGGAGTATATGTTAAGGACATGATTTGAGAGTCTATTTTTTTATACGTGATGAAGCTGAGTGACACTGGTGATGGGCTAGTCATTAAACAGGCGTAGGACGTTAGTACCGTCAGCAAATCACAGCACCATAATTACACAATATTCCACATCGTTTAAATATTTAGTTGGTGTTGGATGCTTTTTTACGACCATAAGTACACAACTGTTTACATCTTGATCAACTCATGCACAATAATATGTACCACTACTAAAGTTTTTTACGGTACTATTTTACTCAACACATTTGATACACAATAATTTGTACCATCTCTCCAATAATAGTACTTCAATTTATGTGCTAAAGTTTTCTAATTATAAGTGTTTGAAGTTCACGTCTTACCAGTCTTAGTTCTCCAAGATATTCTTAAATAAGTTTTTAAGTCAAAAATTAAAGAGTATGGAAAAAATGAGCTTTAAGAGACTCTTAGCATAGCTCTTAAAAAGCTTAAGAGCCTCTTCTCTTTCCTCAATTTTAAGAGCTATTACATGGTTCTTAACTATTTTCTATTAATAAAATATTCACTTGAACATGATGGATTTAAATGTATGGTTTAGTTAGGTTTGAAATTTTAATAAATATAAGTTAGAAGTCAAAATAAGGAACATTGTTGAAGTTGACACAAAAATCTATGTACTAACTTACTAAGAGCATCTCCAAGAGGCTCTCTATTGTAGTTCTTAACTCAAAAAATGAGGAGAGAGAATAAAAATCAAGCTCCAAGAGACTCTTAGAGGCTCTTTAAAAAGTTAAGAGCTTCTTCTCTCTCCTCTATTTTAGGAGCAACTAGTAGCTCTTAGAGCAACTCCAAAAGACTCCTAATGAATTCATTAAAAATATTATAAACAATTTACCTCTTAGTAATTTAGGACAAGTTAAGGAATGCTTACTCCAACAATGTTCCTTATATATGTTCCTTATTATTATTATAATATTAAAGTGAAAGAAAGAAGTAGGAGAGAGAGGAAAAGAATGTCAAAAAAAAGGAGGGAAATGAATATTTTATTGATGAAAATAATATAAGGGAGAACTAGGATACCCTTATAAATAAGGAAGAAGAGACATGTCTTAAGTTTTAAGGAGTCACTTAAGACACTGTTGGAGTGCATTTTTGTGTCAAAATCCTTATATTTTGATTCAGGAGGCTAACTTAATATTTTATTAGTAAAATAGTGGTTCTTCTCTTTCATCTATTGATTGTTTGTCTAAGTGGAATTGAAATATGAATAAAATATAAAATAAAGAGCCATAATAGAGAGCATTGTTGGAATTGACACACAAATCAATGTAATAACTTGTTAAAAGCTTAATTATTTATAATATATTTAGGAGTGAGCTAAGAGACTCTTGGAGATGCTCTAAGAGCCACATAATTTATATAATATTTAAGAGCCAATTAAAAGATTGTTGGAGATGCTCTTGGACTTTAACTTCATGACTTTGTTACATGCAAATGTTACAGTTACAGATAACCTATACTAGGGCTGTCAAACGGATATTTCGGATACGGATCTGTCAATATCGGAATCCGAATCCGAAATCCGAAATTATTATCCGAATCCGTATCCGACGGATATTAGAAAATTATATCCGAATTCGAATCCGACGGATATTATCCGGATACGGATAATATCCGAATCCGAGTATCCGAATTTTGAGTTTTTTTAAAAAAATCCGAATATATCCGAAAATCCGAAAATCTGAATATCCCAATATCCGAATCATTTTAAAAAAATTAAAAAATAACAATTTCTTTCCATTTAAGCATAGTAAAATAGAATAAACACTTGGGTTAAGCATTTCACAAGCAAATGATAACGTACGTATGTGTAATTTACTTATTAATGTAAATATCTTTACTTATTAATGAATTAAATAATTAAATTTTAATACATAAATAATATATTATAAATATTAAATTATTAATTATATATTCTAAAAAGTAAATATATATATATATATATATATATATATATATATATATATTTTCGGATATCGGATATTGCGAATACGGATATGCCTATATCCGTATCCGCTATTTTCGGATACGAATAATATCCGTTTTCTTTCGAATACGAATATTATCCGTTTTTTTCGGATTCGGTATCGAATTTTTCGGTCGAATATCGGATTTTTCGGATTTTTTTGACAGCCCTAACCTATACAAATATATAAATTTGGGTGGCATGCACATACAACCTTGGGATCTCTAGGAATTATTATAGTTGGCATTTTACTGATAAAAATAGTAAAAAAGCATCAAATTTTTATATCTTTATGTAGGTACATGTCAAGGTCCATTTTCTCTTTGGCGCTTGATAGTTCAGAAAAGTATATCCTCATGTTATCTGCAGTTAATAATAATAGGGGACGGATTCATTGTTATTAGTCTATGGCTAAACGCGACATTCACTAATGAATTACAAAAACGTGTAAATTTTACTGAAGAAGAAACCTTTGGATTCTCTTTTCTATGAAAATGTTTGTCTACAAGAACATAATTAATTTTTGTTGACACGACAAGGATAAGAGATTACTCCCTCTGTCCCATCCATTTCTTTACAATTTCCTTTTTGGGTCGTCCCACCATTTCTTTACATTACCTAAAATAGTAAGTTTTAATACTATTACACCCACTACTTCACTTATTTTAACAATACTTTACATTATTTCACCCACTATTTAACTTATTTTAACAATAAAATCACTATTACACCCACTACTTCACTTATTTTAACAATAAAATCATTATTACACCCACTACCTCATTTATTTTAACAATATTACACCCACTTTACACCCACTATCCTTGACCTCCGTGCCCAGTCGCCATGTAAAGAACCGGCTGGGACGGAGGGAGTACTTGTTTTTCTGTTTTATCAACAAGATTTTACATTTGTCCAAAATATTATTTAAAGTAACATTGAAAATTTGTGTACATCAATCATGTTATCACAAACAAAACTGATGGAGAAATGATAGAGGTACCAAATTGGGTACCAAAAATTATTACTAAATGACATGGCATTGATTTGATTGGCTATAATTATAATGGCCCCGCCAGGGCCAACCAATTAAAACATTTCAAAATGACAAGTAGTTAATTCCATATCATTTTGTAACAAAATTTGGTACCTAATTTGGTACATCTAGCACTACTCAAACTGATGAAGGTAGAAGAGATAAATAAAATAGAAAGTAGTGAGCGCAAATTCGCAATGAAATTCGGAAAAAAATGGTATGACGAACAATTTTATATTTTTTGTGATACTAAACTTTTATCTAATTACTGGATACCTCCCTTTTTAGTTATTACATTTGGAAAAAATATACATATTAAGAAAATTTTAATATAATAAATTATTTTCATGTATTTTCCCTAATTATTATATTAAACGATGAGATTAATTGTAAATTCAAACATTGAAATTAGGAATGAAGGGGTAGATGTGGAAAAATTTCTATAAACATGTATTGAAATAAGAGTTAGACGACTATTTCGGGATAATTTTTTTTTCAAATGTGACCGGACGAAAAGATTAACTACCAGTGAGGCATAGTACCTTTATTTTTAGGATATTTACCAAAAATACTATGTTTAAAGTTTCTATTTGCAAATATACTATATCTTTGAATTAATTGCAATTTTACTATACTAAGTTTCAAAATTGCAAAAATACTACACCCCTCCCCCATGTGCCCTCCATGTGCCAAACCTCCACGTGCCAACTAATTCACACGCCTGTGTACTTTTTTTTTTTTTTTTTTTTTAAAGATGGGATGCTATTTTGGTGGATTTGGATTTGGGTTGCATGGCCCCGCAGGGACAACCACTTTCAACTGAACATGCAACTAAATTACTGATTTCATGTTCCATTTTTCAATTTCCATTTTCGACCTCATTTTTGGACTCTCATATATATATATATAATATATATATTAGAGTCCAAAAATGAGGTCGAAAATCACTTTTGAAAAATGGAACATGAAATCAGAAATTTAGTTGCATGTTCAGTTGAAAGTGGTTGCCCCTGCCGGGCCGTGCAACCCAAATCAGCAACTGAATGCAACCACATTCAATCGAATGCAACTACATGCAACTTTTTTTTTAAGGTGGGATGATTTTGGTGGATTTGGGTTGCAAGGCCCCGCCAGGGGCCATATTCAAATGAATGCAACCACATTCAACCAAATGCAACCCCACAAGCAACTTTTTTTAAAGGTGGGATGATTTTGGTGGATTTGGGTTGCAAGGCCCCGCCAGGGGCAATATTCAACCAAATGAAACCACAATCAACTTGTTGAAAGTGGTTGCCCCTGCGGGGCCATGCAACCCAAATAGAATCTCACCTTAAAAAAAAGTTGCATTCAGTTGCTGATTTGGGTTGCAAGTAGGGCTGTAAATGAGCCGATACACTCGCGAACGGCTCGGCGTTCGGTTCGAAAAAAGCTCGGTTCGGGTTCGGTTCGATTCACAAACGAGTCGATCTTGAACATGATTTTAAGGATCGATTTATAAACGAGCTGAACTTGATCACAGTAAAGTTCGACTCGATAGCTCGCGAACAAGATCGATTAACGTGCTCGTGAACATAGTTCATGAATAGGCTCGTGAACATAGCTCATGAACATGTTCGTGAATAAGTTCGATAATTGAGCTCGTTAACATGCTCGGTATATGACTTCATTAGAGGTTCATAAACAATTTCAATAAATAATCTCCTACATATAATATATTTTTTATTATTATAATCTCGTACAAATAATATATGTTTGATTGTTATAATATGCTCGGTATATGTCATGTTAGATATTATAATTGTTTATTTTATAATTTTGATTAATTTTAATAGTAGTAATAATAATAATAATAATAATAATAATAATAATAATAATAAAAACAATAATAATAATAATAATAATAATAATAATAATAATAATAATAATAATAATAATAATAAGAACAACAACAACAACAACAACAACAACAACCTAGTCTTGCAATTAGTATAACTAGTTCATATTTGTCAAAAATATGTTATCAAATTAAATATTACATTATGTAAAGTACTAAATTTTAATATTAAATATTAGTGATGTATAAATTTATTTATACTACTTAAATATATAAAAAGGTACTAATATATTTTAATGATTATGTAAAATTTAAAACTAAAATAACTTGCTATACATGCAAATATGTAGTTCGAAGACCAAAATAAGTTATTTTAACACAACAATTACATTATTAATTGTTTTTTTAAAATTTGTACTTCGATTTTATCGAATATCAGGAGATAATATAGTAAATGTATAATATATGTCAAAATTTACATATAAGATTGTAGTTTCTATGTAAGAACACTAATATTTTTGTATGACTATGATATTTTATAGATTTATGTAAAAAAAATTAATAATTTTGTATGATTATGATGACAGTAACGATCATTAATATTTTAAGTTTACAATATATAAATTTAATTTAATTTACATTATTTTGTAAAAAAAATCGATATTTTTTTACGATTTACAAAAAAATTAGTTAACTTTTAAATAGATTACAAGTTTTTCGTGAAATATTAATAAGAATATGTTTCTCCAATATTTAAGACTTGTTCGTTAGTACAAAGCTCGTGAACAAGGTTAATGAGTTGTTCGAAGTAAAAGTTCGTGAACAAGCTCATGAGACATGTTCATGAGTTGTTCGTGAACCGTTCGCGAACAACATTTTTTCTTAACGAACCGAGCTCAAACACATTTTTTGGCTCGATTTAAGTTCGAGCTCGAGTTCGAGCTCGAGTTCGAGTTCGATAATTTCTTAACAAACGATACATGAACATTCTAAAGTTCGGCTCGGCTCAGCTCATTTACACCCCTAGTTGCAAGGCCCCGCCAGGGGCAATATTCAACCAAATGCAACCACATTCAACTTTTTTTAAGGTGGGTGATTTTGGTGGATTTGGGTTGCAAGGCCCCGCCAGGGGCAATATTCAACCAAATGCCACATTCAACTTGTTGAAAGTGGTTGCATTCAGTTGAAAGCAGTTGCCCCTGCGGGGTCATGCAACCAAAATCCACCAAAATAGAATCCCACCTTAAAAAAAAAAGTTGCATTCAGTTGTTGATTTGGGTTGCAAGGCCCCGCCAGGGGCAATATTCAACCAAATGCAACCATATTCAACTTGTTGAAAGTGGTTGCCCCTGCGGGGCCATGCAACCCAAATCCACCAAAATAGAATCCCACCTAAAAAAAAAGTTGCATTCAGTTGCTGATTTGGGTTGCAAGGCCCCGCCAGGGGCAATATTCAACCAAATGCAACCATATTCAACTTGTTGAAAGTGGTTGCCCCTGCGGGGCCATGCAACCCAAATCCACCAAAATAGAATCCCACCATAAAAAAAAAGTTGCATTCAGTTGCTGATTTGGGTTGCATTCAGTTGCTGATTTGGGTTGCAAGGCCCCGCCAGGGGCAATATTCAACCAAATGCAACCATATTCAACTTGTTGAAAGTGGTTGCCCCTGCGGGGCCATGCAACCCAAATCCACCAAAATAGAATCCCACCTTAAAAAAAAAAGTTGCATTCAGTTGCTGATTTGGGTTGCATTCAGTTGTTGATTTGGGTTGCAAGGCCCCGCCAGGGGCAACCACTTTCAACTGAACATGCAACTAAATTTCTGATTTCATGTTCCATTTTTCAAAAGTGATTTTCGACCTCATTTTTGGACTCTAATATATATATATATATATATATATATTAGAGTCCAAAAATGAGGTCGAAAATGGAAATTGAAAAATGGAACATGATGCAACCCAAAGCCAAATCCACCAAAATAGCATCCCATCTTAAAAAAAAAAAAAAAAAAAAGTACACAAACTGGTGAAACAGGCGGCTGTGAAAAAGGAGGGAAGGAGGGGGTAGGGTTAGGGACTTAGGGTTAGTATTTTTGCAATTTTGAAACTTAGTATAGTAAAATTGCAAATAGTTTAGTAAAATTGCAAATAGCTATTCTTAACAAAAGTAAATGTGCAAAAATTTACTTTTTCTTATTTATTTATGAAAAAAGCTCTTATTTTTATTTTTTATTTTTTGTAATATGTTTGGTTGGGATGAGTGAAATACTGAAATGTGAGCATATGAAATGAGATCTAACGAATAAAAGGGATAAATTTTCAAAATTTTCATTTAATACTCCATTCCATTCTGATAATCTATATATATTATATTTCTAGCACTCCATTTTGAGAAGAAATCCTCCATTCCTTGTCATACCTATTTTTTTTCATAATTTTTATAATAACAAATTCGCAATATTTCATTTTTATCCCAATCTTCACTAATTTCCTTTAATTTCATAAATTTCATTCCATTTATCCAAAACAAACACAACCTAAGTCCTAATATAATTCCAAGTTTATTTCACTGCCTTCCTTTTCATTTTTGCCAACTAAACTGCGTTCCGTTTCATTTTTGCCAACTAAACAATAGAGTTTTATTTTCTGAAGTTTGTAGAAAATTGGTACATTTAAAATATAAATAGACAAACGATAAGCAATTCAGTTTTTAACCTTGAAAAAAATTCTAAAATAATGATATATTTCATATGTTTGACAAAAAGAATGTTTCATATTTAGTAGTCTACTCAATATTATTTTATTTTTATATGATGTATGACTTTTTAAAAATATTTCCATTACTCTTAATTTGTTAATATTGACTATTTATTATATCTATTAGTTGGGGAGTTGTCTCGACTGAACCTTTTTCAAGTTATTAATGAAATTTGTTTTTAATTTATAAAAAAAAAGTTTAATGAATAACCGTAAGAGATGCATTCGAACGATAACAACTAAACTATGAAAAAAAAAAATACTACGTAGATAACAACTAAATAAAAATCTTACATAATTAAAATGCGAAGGAGCATTTTGAATCACTTTATTCACTTAAAACAATGTAGGAAATTATAGAAGAACTGCTGCAAACCTACAACTGACCCAAAAAGCTTAGAAGAAACATCAACATCCGGTCAAATATTAGAGAAGATGGCACGATTGAACAGTGGGAGAGAAAACCAAGGCAAAAAATAAATGGTCACATGTAAACCACGAAAGGAGAGTAGTTAATCACTGAACTGTCCCTATTTTAGACAGTGAAGACCTCTTAATTATTTGAGATTGACCACTAATATTTATGGAGAAGCAGAGTTAAGGGTGGATTCTTGTTGCAGAATTATTGGTCATCGCCTGTATCATTAATTTCTCAACAGGGTCAGGGCCGTTATTCTTTATCATCTTTAGTCGCTGTCCACCAATAATGACTCCTTAATCCTCGACTAGTAATTAGGTACTTAAGAGCATTTCTAATCGGAGAGAGCCGTTAGTTATAAAATTTAGGTGGCAAACGATAAATAATATGTAAAATAATAAACATTCTAATGCATCAAAATCTTTAGCAAAAATTATAGATAATAAATTTTCGTTGATCATATTTGTCAAATATATATTTTCCCTTAACAAAATTATACACAATATGTATTATAACTAACACTGTTGGAGTTTTCCCCATTTTTCTTATACAAAATTTTAACATTTTCGTATTTTAAAATTTTTTAGCCCATCAATATAGATAAGTCATTACTTTTTGATTCCCCTTCCTTTCAAATTGGTCTCTTTCTCTACTTGAGACACATGTTTGGTTTTACTCATTACAAGGATGGGTTTAGCGATAAGTTAACCAAACAAATTTTCTTTCCCCACTCTCAAAGCCTCTCAACTAGCTACACAAGCCTCAACTTGTGATTTTCCAAATGTGTTAGATTTAACTCCAAAACATTCCTAAATTGCATATGTACAGTTGAACTTCGATGAAGTAATAATTGATAGAACGAGTAATATTTTTTCCGATCCCAAACGTAATGTTTTAAAGAGGTTCAACTGTACTATATTCCAAAAAGTTATGAATCAATATTGCATTGGCCTAAATGTCGAAAGGACTAAAAATTTCGAATATTTTTTTGGTAACCTAATTCGAAATATTATAACGTGAGCAGATTTAAATTCGTTTTATCATGGATATGATCGTGCTCATAGACCACATTTAGGTTGAATTGAGCAAGCACAACAAAACTGGAACACAATAATATTCAATCAAGTACATACAGTATATAATTTGGAGGATCCTTTTTCTCTTTAAATATAGCAAATGTAGGGTGTAACATAAAAAGAAGGTGCAAAATAGACCTATTTTAAGGGATTGGAGTGAGAAGGTCGGTCACAAACTCGTGTGAGAACTGTAGGCAAATGTAAAAACCGCTTTATTAGGCGAATAAGCAAAGCAGTGTAAAAAGCCTACGCCGTTGACTTACAGTAATCGCACGTTAAAATAAACCCCCTCCCCACTTGCCGGTTCTCTCGGTTCAAACAAAACCCAACCACCAAGCACTCCGCGTTCATCGTCTTTGTTTCAATTACCACCAGCTCCTCTCACTAAAAATAAATTAAATATTCTCGTATTATTAATTATTATCATGGTCGTAAAAATCGATATAAATCAGTTAAGGTATCGATTTAAGATTAATCGGGTAATCGGAGATTAATTGAAATGATAAATCGTAGTATTAATCGGATATTATAATAATATTTAACATATTAGTCTAATTTTCAATTATACATATTCTTTTAAATAAATTTACAGGATTAATCGAATTTCAAAAATCGAATCGACTAATTATCTTACAGAAGATTAATTCGAAAATTAACCGACTAAATCGGAGATTTTTAGAATCATTATTATTATCCACAATAATAGAGGGTCATAACTGATGAATAAATAAATAGTGGTATTTGCAGGCAAAGAGAAGAAAAAGAGAGAGAGAGAAGAGAGAATCGTAGAAATAGAAGGAGAAAGACATGTCAAATTTATAGGCATGTATGTATATAAATATAAACCTAGATAAAGCGGAGAGGAAATTTGATTTGTCTTTATTACCAATATTTTCATGTTCTCTCTGTAACCTACTGTCTCTCCTCCCCTACTTGTTTTCTTCCCCCAAACAAGCAAGCCTTATCATCTTCCAATCCATTCCTCCATAAATCCATCACCTTCTTTCCCAAACCACTCTCTCTCTCTGAAATTAAACAAACAAAACCAAACCATATAGTCATAGTTATCAAAAATGGTTCTGGGATGGAGAAGAGCATTTTGCACATCAATACCTAGAGATCCAGAGTCCAAACAAAAGCACCACCAAGATGAGCAAAATAAACAGAGCAACAACTCCACACCCATTTCCACTCCTAAAATTGGTACTAAATTCACTGGGTTTTTCTCAAATCCTTCAACACCTCGGTTGCAAACACAGCCAGTTTCCAGCTCAGGTCTTCGTTGTCGAACCTCAGCTAGCACACCTGTTTCAGCTCCTGAAAGCCCCAAGCTACAATGCAAAACAGCTAAAAACAGCCCTACATTTTTCCACCGTTCCAACCCTTCGTCTCCTAGGTCACCTTCAACCTTTTCTCTGCTCAGATCAACTTTACGTCTTTCCAAAGTAAGATTCATATACTTTTTGAAAATTACATTTACACAGTAGAATTTTGTTTAGTACTGTGTGTATAAAAAGTTTGCTAACTTTTTTCATCTTTTTGTGTTAACAGACTCGATGTGGAATATGCTTACAGAGTGTGAAAACAGGGCAGGGAATGGCGATTTTTACAGCCGAGTGTTCGCATCCGTTTCATTTCCCTTGCATTGCTTCTCATGTGAAGAAGCAGAACCAGCTTATTTGTCCTGTTTGTAACGCTACCTGGAAAGAGCTCCCGTTGCTATCCATACATCCAAGCAACCAAAGATCTTCGTCTTTGGTTGATGAAAAGAAACGGGAAATTGCTTCAAGAACTGATGTGAAATCAGATTACAACAATCAAAGGAAACAGTACATGCGCCCTGATTTAAAAGTTTACAACGACGATGAGCCACTCATGTCACCTACATCCGTTGCGAGGTTCAATCCGATTCCTGAATCGGACGAGAACGAAGACGAAGATAGCGAGAGCAATTGTCAAGAGTTTCAGGGATTTTTTGTTAGTCCTGTTGTGTCGAATTACAAAAATGTCGAGGTGAGATTATTGCCGGAAGCTGCTGTGGTGTCTATTGGAAGGAGTTTCGAAACATATGCGATTATCATAAAAGTAAAATCTCCTCCAGCGAGTGATAAGACTGTGCGTAGAGCTCCAATTGATTTGGTGACTGTGCTTGATGTTGGTGCAATTATGACAGCTGAGAAGATGCAAATGACGAAACGAGCTATGAGATCACTTATTTCTTCACTCTCATCAACTGATCGGCTTTCTATTGTTGCATTCTCCGGGACTTCGAAACGATTGTTACCGCTCCGGAGGATGACTAGTCATGGAAAGAGATCAGCGCGTCGTATAATCGACGCGCTGGCTGTGCTGGACGGAATGTCCAGCGCCAATGATGCTTTGAAGAAGGCTGTCAAGGTTCTGGAAGATCGCCGTGAGAGAAACACTACTTGTAGTGTGATGGTTTTATCTGATGGTTGCGATGATAGGGAGAGATTTTCCGGCAATCATCCAAGGCAGTCGTCGTTCGTGTTCTCCACGCGCTACACTCAACAGAACATTCCGGTGCATTCAATTGGATTTAATCAGGACGCGCCTGGGAATTCACCAGAAGCTTTTGCGAAATGTGTTGGAGGCTTGTTAAGCGTAGTGGTCCAGGATCTCAAGCTTCAACTCGGGTTTGTTTCCGGTTCAGCACCGGCCGAGATAGCAGCGGTTTACTCATTCACCGCCCGACCCGCATCACTCGGGTCGGGTTGTGTAACCATAGGAGATTGTTATGCTGAGGAAGAAAGAGAGTTACTAGTTGAACTGAAAGTCCCCTCATCTGCAATTGGGGCCCACCATGTACTGTCCGTCCGATGTTGTTTCAGAGACCCGTCAACTCACGAGACTGTTTACGGTAAAGAGCAAGCTCTGTTAGTGCCACGTCCTCACGCCGTTAGATCTTCAACTCCAAGCATCCAACGGCTGAGAAACCTCTTTCTATCCACTCGAGCCATAGCCGAGTCACGCAGGCTAGTCGAGCGTAATGACTTGACCGGGGCACATCACATGTTAAATTCAGCCAAGGCTTTGTTATTACAAACTAGCTCGGCTGAAGCCGAGGAGTTTATAAGAGGCTTGGAAGCCGAGTTAGCAGAAGTGAATCGTAGACGTCAGATTCAAAATCAACGGTCACCAACGATTGTGAATGGGAGAGAATTTGCATTTGTTGATGAGAAAGGTGAGCCGTTGACGCCAACATCGGCTTGGAGAGCGGCTGAGAAGCTGGCTAAAGTAGCAATAATGAGAAAGTCATTGAATAGAGTCAGCGACTTACACGGCTTTGAAGACGCCAGATTTTAGGTCCATATGCCAGTACAGTTAAAAAAAAAAAATAGAGTACTATTTATAGATCAGTAGAAAAATTGTACGGTGGTGGTATATAACGAAAAGATTAAAGCAAGTGGGGCCCAAAACCGGGTGTAATAGCGACAAACGGTACCCGACGGGTCCGGGCTTTTACGCACAAGGGAATGAAATAATAATAGTTGCAAGGAGAAAGAACCCAAAGTTGGGTAGTGAGGTGGGGTTGGAAGAAGGCTACAAAAATGTACTCTTATTTTGTTCAATCCGAATATATATATTTATGGTCAAGATGTTTAGTGAAATGGGAGACTTAATTATTATTAAAAATAAAGCAATGTGAAACAAAAGGATAGAACAGAAATGATGGGGATTGGAGTGGGGAAAGTATTTGTTTGATATTTTATCCAAGATCGAAATTCAAAATTTTCTGTGTTTTTTCCTTGTGTTTAAAACTTTTATGAAAAGTGTCTGTTTCTGATTTGTTTGCTGGTGATGGGGTCATTATGGTATATCATTGCATTTGAAATTTGGAACGAACACGATGAGTTGGTGGTAGTAAGTAGGTAAATTAGCATAATGCAATGCATTTGGATTGTGGACGGCTTATCGTTTTGTTTGATTTTGTAATATAGTACTACTGGTTATGTGGGATATTTACATGCATTGCATGTTAATGGCATCAACACGGATTGTTTCCAGAAGGACAAGTGGGTTGTGTCGCATATTACAAACAAGATTATGACTTGCAAATCATAAACTATGATTATGCAAACACTAATTTGGTCATCTAATCATTTGGGCTTTACATTGTGGTGCTTTTAATTAAGAGTAATGCTACGTATTTAAAATAAATTTAAGAGTAAATTGCACTGTAGTGGCTAGATAAATTAATTTTTTGCATTTTGGTGGCCAATGTTGCAAATCTTGCGCTATGATGACTCGAAATTGTTTTTTTAGCCACTTAAATGACTGCCGTTATCTTGGCCTTAACGGAGTTAGTTTGACAAGGCTATTATAGTCTTTTTCTTATCCTAAACATTAAATAATTGTTGTCAGAAAAATTCCAACATCAAGATTTTAATAATTTCCTTCAATATAACAGGGGAAACTGAACATCACAAGACAATTAATTAATAATCTTAAGGTCATTTGGCCACTGGCAACTCCAAATCATAATGTACATAATTGAAGTATGCTATGTTGAATCATATACAAGCTGTTATAACTGACAACTTCTACCCCTATGATACATGGCCAACTAGAATGTGTAAACAAACTAGCAAGAAAAAACACCTCAAAGAATGATAACTACCATGTGGTGGCTGATTATACAGATGCTTAATATCTAAAACTGTCCCAAAAAAAACACCTCAGAACTTTGTACAAATATGTTCCACTAGCTTAACTATCTTGAGGTGACTTACGAGTTGCGAGGCTTCATACTTGCTCTTCGGACTACGTCCCAGGCCTTTTGAGGGGCAACCACACCTTGTTACAAAGCAAAAAATGACTCGTATCCGGGAGAATCAAAAGCAAAACCAGTGTGCCTAGAGCGCTGTCCCGGTAATTGAGCAAAAGCAAAGGAATTAGTAGTTAACCTGGAGCAATGTAACCACAAGATCCTGTAATGACAGACATAGAGTTGCTCCCCTTTCCGATTACATCAACTGCCTTTGCCAAACCAGATATTATTAGATTTTACATCCCTTTGCACAATTGGAGGAACACAATCGTGATGCAAATAAGAAAGACCCTCGGCCGCATCCATTGCAATTTTATACCTCGTCAGCCGGTCTAGCAAACCACTCTTGTTACTATGAAGCAAATCACCCAAGCTTCCATTAGGCATATACTCGTAAACCAAAAGTTTGCAATCTCATGTAGTACAACAATACCATAACCTAACAATATTCTTATGTCTAATCTTTCCAAGTGTCTCAATCTCGGCTTCGAACCCATCATTATGAATAGGACCCCCTTTCTCAATGTCTCCGTTCTCATCCACCAACTTCGAACCGCCCCAAAGTTTTTTTATAGCCACTGCATCACCATTGCTCAAAACAACCTTGTAAACTTTCCCAGAAACACCAGTTCCAATCAAGTTATCTTCATCAAGAGCACCCAAGATTTCATATTCGCTGAATCCCAATTTATGGAACGACATTAATGTCCACTTTGATTTATCAATAGCACTTTTCATCTTCTTGAAATTCATGTACCTCAAATAAAACCAAGTAATTCCAACAATAAACACCAATCCAGCAAGAATAAAGATTGATCTGAGCAACCAAACATAACCAATGTTCTTCCCTCGAGCTCTGCCATCACATAAACCATCAATCTCTCCACATAATTTGGGGTTTCCCAAGAAGCTACTCTTGTACATTTTCTTGCCATATAATGCTGGAATAGGCCCCGATAACCGATTACTTGATAAATTGAATTGATTGAGATTGTTTGAGGGAGATGAACAAAATGAGAGAGAGGGAAGATTTTTTTTTTTTTTTGATCGAGAGGAGAAGTGAGAGCTCGGGGATAAACTAAAAAACAGAGCACAAAATGGGGAAAACCATTTGCTAAATTAGGGATTATAGTCCTAATATTTATTTAAGGACTATAATACCCCTGACATTTTAACTTCGTTAAGGTCAAAGTGACGGAAGTCATTTAAGTGGCTAAAAAAACAATTTCGAGTCATCATAGTGCAAGATTTGTAACATTGGCCATCAAAGTGCCAAAAATTAATTTATCCGGCCTCTATAGTGCAATTTACTCTAAATTTAAAAGTGTTTCCAAATAACACATGACATCATTTTATTTATAGATTCATGTTAATACACGAATTATCATATCATTTATAAAAACATAATCAATAATGTAATGACAACTTAACATTAGAGAACCGTTTTGGGTGAGATTTGTGGAACTAATCATGCTTATATGAGTTTTTTCAGTACTTCTATGTTAGGATTAGTTAATAATTCTAATTTAATACAAATTTATATTTTTTGGGAATTTTTTTTCTTAATTTTACAAAAAACAACTTTGGGATTGCTGAAACACAGACAAACCAAATAATCAAAATTTTTTCTTTGTGCGTCGGTAAAAAAAAACATGCTTTCTGGGGGAGAGATACTATTTCACCAATCGAGACTCTATTGAGACAAAGATGGGCTGTCAAAAACGTAAAGGAGGTAGGATGGACAGTTGGTCAGATCCAGTACGGATCGTACATGGACTATATCTAGATCAATCCACATCAAATGCTGGGATTAGAGCCGATGTAGTTTATCGGGTCGTTCCTATGGAAAGTTGCATCCATGTTTTCTGGCTCAGGTCGAAGCAAGGTGTCATCGGACGTTCAGCAAGCAGTCTCACGATCGGGCATGAGTGTTCGGAAGTTGTCATTGTATACTTTCGCGAGTCGGAAAGCGGCGGGGGAAGGAGGGGGACACTGGGCCCGAGCGATTAATGGGGACGGACTGTAAATTTGTTCCACACAACTCATCTGCGCTCGCACTAGGTGTCCTACACGGTTGCTTGATGTTCTTCTGAAGTAAAAGTAGCTAATTTTACAGCTCTTTAAAGCTACGCATAACTTCAATCTGGGGGCACTCCCGGACATCTGCAACGTCCTCCCAAAGGGCTCCCAATTGGTTGGACCGTAGGTGCGATGATTTACTTCGCGGACGAGGTCTTTGGTTCAAGTCCAGGATGGCGGAAGCCACTCGGCCTCCGAGGAGAGAAGCTACTCGATTGTAAGGAGAGGAGCCTCTTTTACCCATCATATTTTATCTTAGTTCTTAAGTTCCCATAATTTTGTGTCTCAACATTAATTTTCTCAGTTGGGTATATTGATTCTTGATTAGAGTTCCTTAGTTTTGGGTTCGAATTGAGAAGCCAAAAGGGCGCAACCGTTGCAAACAGTTTGTCGGTCCCCGATTATAAGTTCTCGTTGACCACGGCCCTTGTCCGATCCTTACTGCCTAACCTGAGAGCGAACAACTAATGCCTAAAATTAGGATTCATTTCTTGTCGCAAAAATTCACTTGTAGCATACCATATCTCAATGGATTGGCGTAATTTGTAGGAAAAGGAAGAGAGAAGGGCGTCGATCCGCTTTGTGAGACGGACAGCGGACAAGCTGGACCTGAGGAATGCCTCCCCACGTAAGAGGGTTTTCCTCTTTTCTTAGAGAGTTCGAATAGAACAAGTAATCAGATGTAAGATAATTTATAGAAATTTCCATCATTGTTCACAAAGATTCATTTTTTATTTTAAAATTTTCAGAAGGGTTTCAAAAATTTTAGCATTTTCCTTTAATTAAATTCATTACTTTACTCAATGTCTATCACTAATAGTCTAATATAATTAGTGTCTATTAACTTTACTCATTTTTTCTTTTTCTAGCAAATCAAAACTTCATCACCGGAAGCCTTGCTACTTGTGTTTTGCTTTAGAGTGTCATTTAAAGGGATCGGATAAAAATACTACTTTAGACATTTCTTATCTTGACTGTGCTTAAGATTTATTTTACTTCAAACATTAAAGTCGTAAGGAGTAGAATGAAATGAGGCTTGCTGTTTTTTCATCCATCAATGAAAATTACGAAGTTCAATTTGGTAATATGAAAATTACGAAATTCAATTTGGTAATATGAAAATTACGAAGGTTCATTTATCCTTGGACCATTTTGTACCAAAGTTCGTCATGAAAGCATTTCCCTTCTTTCATCAACCTCTTGTTGAGGTCTGAATCGAACAATCCAAACTTCTGAAAATCACAAGTACTTTCTCTAACCATTTTGAAAATCACAACTACATTGATCAAGGGGCATGGTCGATATGAAACATTTGCCACGAAGTGATTTTTTAACATACGATATTTTATCCATTCAATTAATCATTTAACGGTTGAGATTAAAAAAAAATATTTTGGTTTCCCACCCAATGCTTTACCTATAATTGTTGATAAATCAATTATTTCAGCTCTCAAAAATTCATCAACTTTTGTACTATGATTAAACCGGTAAAGAAAGGTGACGCCGACGGAGAGGGGTTAGTAGGGGAGGAAATTATACTTCCTCTGTCCAATCATTTTTTTACACTTTCCTTTTTGGGATGTCCCAACCAATTCTTTACGTTTCCTAAAATAGTACTCCCTCCGTCTCTAAATATGTTGCCTGTTTCCTCTGGACACGTTTGCCAATGCACACTTTTAATTATTAATATCTTCAATTTCGTATTAGTTTTAAATATAAAAACTTCACTGTATTAAAGTACTCATAAATACGAATCCAACAAGATCACTCAGGACTATATTTGGTCTTATAGATTATGCGTAAATTAGTAATTTATCTCATGTTATGAACAATCCCGACATATCAAATGAGCAACTTAAAAAGAGACGGAGGGAGTAACTTTTAACAATAAAATACTTTATTACATGCACTACTTCACTCCACTTTTTCAACACTTTACATTATTACACCCACTAACTCACTTATTTTAATAATATTACATCAACTATCTTTGTTTCCGTACAAAAAACAAATGTAAACAACTCCTTGGGACGGAGGGAGTAATTGAACGTCCAAACACTCATTGCATTTCGAAAGATGCTACCAGAAATTCTGGTATATGATTGGAGTCTTGGAGCCCCTACCCTCTAATCATTCTCCTTCCAAAGACAGCTATGGCCAAACAACCCTCTCTCTCTTTTTCTTATTCGGCTACACAATTTTTAGTTAAATTATTTCGAGATATTTCATTCTGAACCATAGTAGCTGCATTATTTTATAATCATCTGTAAGTATGTACTCGTACCATCCTAATCTCCATTTTTTAATTATTTTTATGTTTTGGAGTTGTACCATTGATAGATGCCTGGCAAAATCACATGGGTCAGAACAGTAGAGCTTGGTGTTAAATCAAATCTCACGGTACTGTAGTATGGGGTTGGTTCCCAAGTAAATCTTTCTGGTAAGAGATTTAATTTATTTTAATTTAAAAATGTAGTAATATTAAAATGAGTAGTCACTTCTTTTGACGCATGGAAAATAGTAGATTACACGTTAGCAAGACTTAAGATATACGTTTGGGTAATTTAAGGTAAAGAATAAGAGAAGAGAGACTTTCTCTACTTGAAAGCGTATTTGGAAGTTTGAGAAAAGGCTTCCGGTAAACGTATGCTAAGTACTTGGGGAAGTGGTTAAGCCACTCGTCTTCTTTGAAGGAGGTTAGGGATTCGATTCTTACGTGTGCGTGAGTTTTCTAGTTTGTATTAGGTTTCCTTTCTGTATTTATAATTTTGTATTGGCCGGGTTTCCTCCAGAAACAGCCTCCCTATTGTATAGGGGCATGGTCTGCGTACATCTACCATCCCCAGTCCCCAGACACCACTTTGAGTGGTATTATAACTGGGTACATTTGGTTTGGTTTGGTTTAGTCGTTGGATCAACCATCCAATGCATTTTGGTAATTTCTCCGTACCGCAGAAACTTTCTGCGGTACGGAGTTTCTGCGGTACGGAGAAATTACCAAAATGCTCTCCTATTTTCATATTAGAGGCAAGGGCATTTTAATAATTTCTCCGTATCGCAGAAAGTTTTTGCGATACGATGCTGATTTTTTTTAAATCAAAGCCGTTGGATAGTTGATCCAACGGTTGAAAAATAGTATGTTGGATAAGGGGTCTATGGCATACGTTTGCCATAGACCGGACCCGTTGAGAAAAAGGGAAATGGAGCCTATGCATGTTGGAGAACTGTTTCATTTCAGATCTTCTGTGTGCCATATGCAGAATTTGTATTGGTCCTGTTTGTTTTACTACGTTGCTATACTCTACCAGGCACCAGCCTAGCTCTTAAAAAGCCGAGATCTTATCTTCCCAAAACTCTATATACTCCGTGTACATATCCAGCTGGGAATTTGTGGTTGCGTGTTTAAAGTTACTGTTTGCTCCATGTACATACACCCAAAGACACAATGTCTATTTATTTACATTTAAATGTACTGCAGACCTTACATAACTACAGAGCAGAGGCAACATACCTTACATTTTAATTGACTTGTATTTAATTGCCAATTCGTGTCTGCACAAAAAAATTTATTTTTTTCTAATTTCGATAGATTAATACCGATTTTTGATTATTTTGATCGATTAATTCTGTTTCATCTGATTTTTAATTGATTTTTTTAAAAAAATCGTTTTTTTAACCCGATTCCGCTTAATCGAGATGGGATCAATCCATCTACCGATTAATCGATCGACTTTTAGAGCATCGGTGAAAATGCTAAATTTTATACGGAGATTATATAAAGTTCTTAATGTTCATGTCAAAGTTTAGTAATTAAATTATTTATATTCAATTGAAAGTGTTAATTTTCGAAATGATTTAATTAAGCTCTCCTTTTAATATTTTAGGATATTGGGAAGTTGTATATAATTATAGTGAATACAAGCTTTCAATAGCTATTTGTATAAGTCTAATTTTGCAACTTATATACTGAAGAATTGCAATTTATACACGTATAATTTTTTCTTGAAATGTTGTTTTTCTCTTTAAGTATCTAATTCAAGACCTGTTTTATTGTATTTACCATATTTCATAGTTTCATTTCTAGATTTTAAAACGTTTAAATTGGACTTGTAAACGTTTCTAGGTTTCTTGGGTTTGTCAGAAGAGGGTCTCATAAAGTTGTCATAGAGTGTTGGGTTATAAGATGTCAAAAGTGGTTTTTAGTTGATGGGCTTTCTTAAAAATGGACCTCATAAAGTTATGATGGAGTTTTGGGTTTATAAGATGTCAAAAGTGGTACATTCAATCTCCAAAAATTCGTCCGCATTAATGTACTTTTCAAATCCAAATTTTACTAGAAAAAAAGAAGGAAAATGTTAACATAATCTTAAGGAGTGTTGTTAATCATTAAATATTTTCATATTTTCAACATCTATTTCTAAGTATTTAATTGTTTTTAGTTTTCCGATATATTCTTGCAACAGTAATTTAATATTCTAAATAATAGTATTGGACCTCATACATTCACATTAACTTTCATCCTCAAAAACATCCCAAATTGTTAAATAATTCTATTGAATTTGGTACAAAATTGATGTATTTAGTGCAAAATTGATGTTGAAGAAATATGTAGTGTATAACTATCGTAGTAATGGAGATGAGCAATGTAAGAGAAGGTAAGCTTTAAACTCTTGCATTGCTATGTTTCTTGTGTATTATTACATGAGTAGAACCTTGATATATATAGAAGAATAAGACTACTTATATTGACTATATACAATAGCAGCTAAGGTGTTTCAACAATGGTGGCTAAAGTGTTTCAACTATGGCTGCTAGTCCAAGTCTAAGGTCGTATTTTAACACCCCCCCTCAAAATTAAGATGGTTGAAAAACCAACTTAAGTTTGTCAATGAAACTATGAAAACTGCCAGGAGGATGAGCCTTTGTGAATATATCTGCAGCATTATCAGCACTTGGTACAGCATGAAGAAGTATCGTGCCTTTTGCAACTTGCTGACGTGTGAAATGACAATCAATCTCTATATGTTTAGTGCGCTCATGAAAGACATCATTGTGAGCAATGTCCCTAGCACTTTTGTTGTCACAAAAAAGAGGGATGGATGGAGCGTGAGTTACACTCATATCTTCAAGTAACCAACGTAACCAAATTAACTCTTGTGTGGTGTCTGCAAGAGCTCGATATTCAGACTCGGCACTTGATCTGGAGGCAAGAGATTGTTTCTTACTTCGCCAAGAAATAAGAGAGTCTCCAAGGAAGATACAGAATCCCGTTGTAGAGCATCTAGTAGTTGGATCACCACCCCAATCAGCATCTGAGTATCCATGTAACTCAAGTGAAGAGTTAAATGAATAATGTAAGCCATGAAATATTGTGCCTTTGACATAGCGCAGTATGTGAAGGACAGCCGTATAGTGAGGAGTGCGGGGAGCTGCCATAAACTGACTGACAATGTGAACGGCATGAGCAATATCTGGACGAGTCACAGTGAGGTAAATCAAACTTCCAACCAACTGGCGATACAACGTAGGATTTGTAAGAAGTTCTCCATCCTCAGCATTAAGTTTAACCTCATAATCTAAAGGTGTAGATGCAATTTTAGTGTCACTGATTCCAGATTTTAACAAAAGATCAGATGCATACTTGACTTGAGATAAAGTGTACCCAGTGGGGACTGACGAGACCTCAAGACCCAAAAAGTAGCTCAATGAACCAAGATCTTTCATTTCAAATTGTTGACTGAGAAATTGTTTAAGTTCTGAAATACCTGTGATATCATCTCCAGTGATGATCATATCATCCACATATAAAAGAAGTAAAACAATTCCTCGTTTGGATTGTCGAAGAAAAAGAGCATGATCATATGGACTGGAAGAGAAGCCCAATTGTTGGATGACTTTGCTAAATTTTTCAAACCATGCTCGTGGTGCTT
This sequence comes from Kitagawia praeruptora, assembly GCA_037693485.1. Taxonomy (NCBI): domain Eukaryota; kingdom Viridiplantae; phylum Streptophyta; class Magnoliopsida; order Apiales; family Apiaceae; genus Kitagawia; species Kitagawia praeruptora. The sequence continues at coordinate 36,080,870 of CM075350.1, forward strand.
GTTTGAGACCATAAAGAGCCTTGTTAAGCTTGAACACTTGATTTGGAGAGTGGGAGAAACCTGGAGGAGGTTTAAGGTAAACTTCCTCATGTAGGTCTCCATTAAGAAAAGCATTCTTGACATCCATTTGCCACATATCCCAATGTTTTGATGCTCCAACAGAGAGTAAACTACGAACAGATGTGAGACAAGCAACTGGGGCAAATGTTTCCTCATAATCAATGCCATACTCTTGACTAAAACCTCTAGCAACCAGACGAGCTTTATACCGATCAATGGAGCCATCAGATTTTGTCTTAATTTTATAGATCCATCTACAACTGACAGCTATTTTGCCAGCAGACAAAGTAACCATATCCCAAGTGTGAGTTTTGTCTAATGCCTCGAGTTCCTCAGTCATTGCTTTCTGCCAAAGAGGGTTAACACTAGCCTCTCTATATGTTTGAGGCTCGTGTAATGACTGAATAGCAGAATAAACATGATAATCATTAAGTCTAACAGAAGGTTGTCTTACCCGAGTAGAACGTTGAACAGGTTCATCTGAAGATGATAGCAAGATGGGAGGTTCAACTTCAGAATCCTCAGACTGAACTTCAATTGAGGGAACATTTGTAGCTGGAGAAGGTTGTATAAGCTCAACTGGAGGATCTGTCAAGAATGTCTCAGAAGATGTCGTAGGTTCTACATATTCATCACTTGAATGTAGATCAACAAAAGGATCTGTAAAGTGAGGAATGCTAGTAGAAATGTCAACTTCAAAATCTGACATAGATGAAAACATTTTGTGTTCCCAGAATGTAACATTACGAGAGACACGTAGTCGTTGGGAGATAGGATCCCAACAACGGTAGCCCTTCTGACCACTACCATACCCAATAAAACAACAAAGACGTGCTCGTGGCTATAATTTTGTTCTCTCGTGTGGAGGAAGAAGAGCAAAACATGCTGAACCGAAAACCTTAAGAGAATCATATAATGGTGGTTCTTTATATAATTTTTCATAAGGAGACACATTATTTATAACAGGAGAAGGAATCATGTTTATTGTATGGATAGCAGTCAATGCGGCTTCCCCCCCAAAAGAATTCAGGACAGGAAGATGAAATGAGAAGAGCGCGAATTGTATCTAGAATGTGTCTGTGTTTTCGTTCGGCCCGACCATTTTGTTGAGATGTGTAAGGGCACGAACTTTGTGCTAAAGTACCATAAGATGCCAAGAATTTGATAAGTTCTGATTCTTTGTATTCTTGAGCATTGTCAGCACGAAAGATTTTGATTTTCTTTTGAAATTGAGTGTCAATCATAGTGGCAAAATTTTTATAAGTTTCCCTTAATTCAGATCTATTTTTCAAAATGTATATCCAGGTATAACGAGTGAAATCATCAACAAATATCACGTAATATCGTGACCCCCCCATAGTTGGTGTTGGAGAAGGACCCCAAATATCACTATGTATAAGATCAAAAGCAGCGGATGATTTTTCATAATGAATAGGAAATGGAAGAACATGTTGTTTTGCCAGTTTACATGAAACATAATCAATTCTGTCCATATTGACACTACCTAATTGACCGCTAGATACTAGCTTTTGTAAACGAGAAGATGAAGGATGGCCTAACCGGGAATGCCAAATACTAGTTGTGGATGAAATAGAACCAGCTAGATGGGTAAGTGATGATGGAGGTGTAGGTAGATGAAGAGAAATGAGCTCAAACAACCTTCCGTATCTACGTCCTGTCCCAAGAATTTGCCCTGTCTGAGGATCCTGTATACGACAACCAGAAGAGGTAAAGATAATATCAAGCCCAAGTTCACATAATTGACCAATAGTGATAAGGTTCAGTGAAAGATTTGGAACAAAATATGTGTTAGGAAGAGAAAGATCCCCTGTGGATATAGTTCCAGTATGTGTTACTTTCATTGTAGAACCATCAGCAGTTTGAATATTTGGAAGGAATGAATTCTCTGTTTTTGTGGTAAATATGGATGAATCATTTGTCATATGATTACAACATGCTGAATCAAGATACCAAGAGTTACCTGAAGTGGTAGAGAAAGCAGTGGAGGGAGAGCTAGCTTTAAATAAAACCTATCTGAGTAAGGATTCAAGCTCACTATTGGATGTAGTTGATGTTGTATCTGATGTAGATTCAGAGGTTGCAGCAGCGGAAGACTGAGAGAACTTGTTTGCATAAAAAGATGGTATTTTCTTACAAAATTGAATCGAGTAATGACCTTTTTGATGACAATGTTGACATGTATGATTGCGAAGTGCTGCACATTCTTTTGTTACATGCCCGTTTTGACGACAAAACCTGCAAAAGGATTTGTCAAAAGTAGTTATTGGTGGCACTGCTAGGACAGTATCAGTCAGGGGACTGGTTTTGTCGATCCCAAGTCGAGTTTCCTCAGAGATCAGTTCAGTTAAGGCACTCTCCAGAGTGGGCAGCGGAACACGATGAAGAAGAGCAGCTCTAACTGGTTCATAATCCTGGGTAAGAGACATAAGAAACTGGATGAGTCATTGTTGGTCCCGGTATGTGTGATAAAGTGCAGCATCCTCTGTATGTAGCCACTTTGGTTCAGATAGTGTCAACTGATCCCAAAGTGCTTGTATTTGAGATAGGAAATCAGCTACTGATTGACCAGATGCTTGCTTTTGCTTGCTTAGTGAACTCATGATTTGATACTGGTGAGCAAGATCAGATGTAGTGTAGCGGGATGCCAATAAATCCCAAATCTCTTTTGCAGTCTCAAAATTTCCAAACTGTAAATTAATTTTAGAAACTGAAGAGTTTCTAAAAAATGTGATAGCTTGATGATTTTTGACATCCCACTCTTCAATGCGATCTTCGAATGTTGCTTCAACTTCATCTTTCCCTTTAATTGGAATAGTAAAATCTCCATTTACGTAGCGCCAAATTCTTTTACCTTTGAGAAAACTTTTCATAGATTGAGACCAAGCTAAGTAATTGGAGCCATTCAAAATTGTTTGAATAGGCGAACTATTTTCTTTTTCCATGATAAATTTGGGTTCAAGTTGTAGATATTGAAAATTGTGGGGGGTAATTTGTAATATCTATAACAATAAGGCTAAAATGTATATTTTCAAAAGATCAAGATTATGTATAGAAAACAAGTAAAGTATGGGGTACTAAAGTGTAATTGTGGCCAAAAGATACTAACCCGTAAGTTGTAAATGGGATGAGGGCTTTTGAATATTGGGCTAAAAAAATTGTATTGGACTTATGTGGTTATTAGCCCAACCAAAATAATAATACAGTAGCTCTAAAATATAACAACAGTGAGTATAAAGGGATATGGAGTTTGAGATTAAGGTTACCACGCAGTCGGTACCGAGTTGAATCAGAGAGAGATGTCGGTGACTTACTACTGGGTTTGTGATACTTTTCCGGTGATTGGTTTGGGTGTGTGATTTGATGTATTGACTCGGTGAATATTTGGGAAAAGCCAGAGACCGGTTGGAGCTTTGTTGAGTTGTGTGACTCGTGAATATGGAGTCGTCGGAGATATGGAGTTGCTGAATTTGTGAAGCTAGCTTATTTTTCTGTTAGCAAGCTTGTAAAGAAGCACCCCCACCAACTGTTTGATGATATGTCTGAAAGACAAAGTTAGCTGGATATTGTTTGGATGGCCGGAACTGGATATTGTTTGGATGGCCGAAAAAGATGAAAACAATGGAACAAAGGAGGTAAGGAGCCTATAGCTCTGATACCATGAAGAAATATGTAGTGTATAACTATCGTAGTAATGGAGATGAGCAATGTAAGAGAAGGTAAGCTTTAAACTCTTGTATTGCTATGTTTCTTGTGTATTATTACATGAGTAGAACCTTGATATATATAGAAGAATAAGACTACTTATATTGACTATATACAATAGCAGCTAAGGTGTTTCAACAATGGTGGCTAAAGTGTTTCAACTATGGCTGCTAGTCCAAGTCTAAGGTCGTATTTTAACAGATGTAATAAATGTATTTATCGATTTACTTAAATTCTTAACCATATCCCCGGGACAAAAAAAAAGCACTAAAACAAAGAAATTGTTTAAACCAGAACTTTTTGCATATTTAGACTTCATGTTTTATTTAGATTATATTCGTACAAAACATTTGGCTCACTCTTTTTTCTTTCTGCATGTAAATAGGGGTAAGTGGGAAGAGTGATGAGTGCCACGAAGTCATTAGTAGAGTTTTGGTTTAGTAGATTTATTGATCTTGAAAACTCATTTAGTTGATTTCGAACTTTATTAGTTTCGTTATTTTGGATATTTGAATCTCGTACTTTCAGTTGGATTATTGACTTGGTTTATTGTAGCTTATAATGATTTGGAATTGTTTAATCTATGTAGCCTTATTATTAAAATAGTAGGGTGTTACAATAGAAAACACTTCAATTAGAATCTCCACGGTATATGTAGATTTAACCATTACAACAGAAGACTACAGCTTGAACTTTATTTGATACACATGCTCCAATCACGAGCGAGGATCTAATATATTCCTCATTGTTTTACAAATCAGTTTCCTAAATCTAGAATTACACATCATGCTTGTTTTTTGTTTAGAACTTGATGCAAGGAAATTTAATAAGAATTAGGATACAATTTGTCATATACCGTAGTGACCACCATGTACTTGGCTAATGATATTAGTGATATTATGACGAGGAAACTTAAGCATTGTGCAAGTTTTGCCTTTTATCGAAAGAAATTAGGCTTCGCTTATATTGTTGTTAGAGCAATTCTATCAACTTATATAGTCAGCTGGGACTCATTTTGTTGAATTGAAGCAGACAAGCAAAATCATTGTACAAGTTGAATGTGGAATTAAAAAAAGGAGGTTCATATATATGTTTTTTCGTAATTTTATGTCACAAGCAATGTCTGGACTATGATATCGAGTGTGCAAGGTCACACAATATGTCAACAGAACCTCTGCAAAGGGTAAGCCAACAGATCGATGAAAATTGCAAGTGTTCTGTTACATATTAAATTAATAAAGACAGAGAAGCATAAATAAATTTCAAAGCTCATCTCCTCGACAGCCTTGTCCTGACTTTTATATCACCTATTTGCACATTCTGAGAACTTGCAGAAGATAGAACCCCATCAGAATGGAAAGAGACAAGATATTATTGCTAAGGATCTATTCGTAGGCCGTTGCATATGTTGGGTATATTACAACTACAGCAACAATGAGGTAGGTAGTGATATATATTAATAAACAAGAACAGGCAATGGTACCAATTAACAAAACAAATCACGAAGGCAAAAAAACAAGAATATAATTAGAGACTATAAATAACGAGAAAAGTAAGAAACAAACTTATCTCCCATAGAAGCTTTTAACATTTCTGATAAGAGAAAGAACAGCTGAGTCGCCAAACCCTTCGAGAGGACTTGACTGTTTTTGAAGAGATTATTGTCCCACTTACGCTGTGTTGGGTTGAAGCAATATCACTTTCATGATAAAACAGCACAGACCAATCCGTTCACAGACACGACAATGATCAACACCGACTAGCACCTCAATTCGCCTAAGAATTATGTATATAGTCTGTATGTATTAAGAGAGAGAGAGAGCAGAGAAAGAAGAAGGTTTATATCCTTAGGACGTATCACAGTTACGACGTTCTATCTTTCTGTATGTATATAATACCCCAATTCGTCTAAGAATTATGTATATAGTCTGTATGTATTAAGAGAGAGAGAGCAGAGAAAGAAGAAGGTTTCTATCCTTAGGACGTATCACAGTTACGACGTTCTATCTTTCTGTATGCATATAATAACAAAATAAAACGTAACTGATACTCCATAAAAGGAAAGTAAATATTCTGATTTAATTTCATTAACTGCATCAGTATTTATTTTCAGTTACAGTAGCATCCGAATCTAATACTCGTCAGGATTTTATATCCATCAGTATCAAGATCTAACCATCATCAGGATCAGGATTTGATCGACATCAGGATCTGAATTCTGGCCTCCGTCAGGATTTAGTCCATCAGTATCTGATGTCTAACCTCCACCAGGATTCGGCCCATCAGTATTTGATGTATGACTTAGTCGTCCATTAATCCAAGTACTGATTTCTCAGTATAATGCTGTAACAAATAAAGTCTGATTTCCTGTTAAAATAAATCAACAAACATCCTTCTTTCAACTCAATTTATTTATGAATTCCACTAAGAAAATGTCTTAGATCCAAACCTGAAAGTTTAAGTCCTCATTACAAGGAACAACTTCCACTTGTTAGTTTCCGGAAATTACATCAAAAACATATTATAAATATGCCTCAAACTTTCCATTTTCTAACAATCCCCCACGAATCCATACAGAAATTCAAATACATATCTATCCTCATCATGACTTGTTTTTCAGAGTAGGTACTGTAATAACCCTAATTTTGTACTACTGTAAAAGACTAAGATAAATGGTAATAATCCTAATTTTTCATGCATCCATGCAAGATGATTAGTAAGAGGCATTAAGGTCAAAAAGGAGCAAGCACTCAAGTAGTCACTAAACTAGTGGCCAACCCAAATTAGCACTCAAGAGACAAGTTCCTAATTTCATGATTACCAAACATGTAAAAGCTAAACTAGGCTTGAAAATTTTGACTAAACTAGCAATTAGTTTTTCCAAGCAATTATAAACCACAGGTTGTATGGCCAATACAAGAAATCAAAAAGAAGGAGCCAACCCCCTTGCAATGGAGCTCTCGGCATAGCTAGAAAAAGGAAGGAGAAAGAAAAATATTCCACCCTCTTCCATTACTCCAAAATTCTCCAAATTTAAAATACAGCTCCTCCTACTTATTGTGAAGGTATGATATTAATTTCATAATTTTCTATGAAGTCTAGCATAGTTAGAAAATTGTCAAAGTTTCTAGATAAATAGTAACTTATGTGTAGCTATGTTTTTGATCTTGAAGATTAAGGCTTATTTAGGCTAACCAAGGTGTTCTTAAGGCTTAGCAAGCTTCTACAAGTTACCAAAACTCTAAGGAAGGTATAAACATCTCACCCTTTTCTAGCCATGACAAGTTTATGAGTTGATATGTTGAGATCTTGTAAGTAGTAGCATGAATTGTGTTATTTCAACCTTTGATGATAAATTTTAAATAAGTGATGTTTGCTATTATGATGCAAGATATGTTCTTGAATTAAGAAGTTTTATATACGATTAATTATGAGGACTTTGGTGGAATTGATGGTGATAGTGAAGTAGATAGTGGATGTTAAAAAGTTGTAGTATGTAAAAGTGAATTGTTGGAGTGCTTGGAACATGGTCTGTTTGTAACTGAATTTCGGACCATCAATTGTTGTCCCCTGGAAACCCACTTTACATTTCTGGAAAGGCCTTGATTTGTAATTTCTAGACATATAAAGCCTATTGTGAGATGATTTGTGAGTTGTGAGTTATGGTCAAATTAGTCAAGAGTGGTCCTGAGCAGAAACTGTTACGTTGGACGAACTTTGAGAGGCTAAACGAACCCCTTAAACATAGTCCAATATTATGAAATTTTTACAAAAGGTATATTATTTAGTGTTTAAGGTTCTGTAAAAATTTTAAGTAAACAGGTTTAATTTTCGATTTAATAAAAATGTTTAAGTCGGACCCGCGCATGAAAACTCGACTGCAGAATTGAATACCTTTGTAGACAATCAAAGGGGTACTTAGATGATGTTAAGAATTTTGGAAAAATTGTGACAAGTAGTTTGGGCTGTAAAGAAGACAAGGGAAAAAGAATTGGATTAAAAACTTGATTTTTCAATTTTGTATAAATATCCGAACTTAGCACGCGCAAGTGAAAAACAACTTAAGGAGTTAGTTTAGTATAGTTTTGAAATTACGCCATTATGGTTCAAGTTTAGTAATTATTTCGAGTCGAATAATTAACCTTGTATTCTTTAAACCGTTATAATTAGTAATGTTGCTAAGGTACTAACGGGCGGATATTGTATAATTATAGATCATCGTTCCGCTCCGAGAGTTCGACCACCCCTACCTTACAAAGGCAAGTTTACTTTTCGAAAACTTATACACAAAGATTTGCACTGTTGTGTTTATGGATTTTATGCGGAATATATATATTTTATGCATGTTGTTTCAAAACCTTATGTCGAGATCAATATATATATATATACGTGTGCTTATACATACTTGAACTCTAGTATAGAAAGTGTTTTCTTCGGACAACGACTCTAGCAATAGAGGTCGTATCGGTCCAAGTATATTTTGACCGGGGAGCGGTGTATTATCTTGTAGTTATTAAATGGTGAAAAACCCGAATAGTTATTCGGTAATTATCGAATAATTATTATTAAATTTTATGTTATTATAAATATAAATATAAATATATATATATATATCTTGGATTAAAAGAATATTTTTGATTTACTATTTAATTATTGATTAATTAATATTAAATCTTAAAACATTATTTATTATTTATTCTTTTAAAAATAAAATTAATCCAAGGTACCTCGCGCGTTTTCAAACTCGAACTCTTTTGAACTCAAAATATTTTTGAAAACCCCGGTCAGGTTTTATTCACTCGAGCATGATTTCACGAAGTTATCGGTCGACAGAAGTCGGACTTCAATTACTTGTTTTTCCTTCAAGATGATTTCTTACAAAAGAAAAAGGGGACTCTGGCGGTGAGGGATCGTTGACGAGCGATTTTATTTTTCGTGTAAGCGGCCGTGAGCCAGGCGGTCCATCATTTATTCCGGCTAATGTACTGCCGAAGGATGATTACGGATGTAGTTTTCATCAAGGGTGATTACGGATGTAGTTTTTATCCTTCTACTAGTAGAGAAGACCCGCGGATTATTGGACTTGGATGTGACGAATGATCATCGTCAATTCTTGTCAGGTTTTTATGTTTTCATATAAGTCCCATTCCTCCACTTTGGAAAAATATTTAGACACTGCATCTTAGGCCTAAGCGCCAAGTTGCCGATAGTGTCATTTTGATGAAAAGGATAATGATTTTATGCAGTATCTAGAACTGCGAGATTATTTTGGAGACAATGGTACGTGTTTAGTGCATTCTAAAATTATTTCAAAAGACGAAAGTTGGTTCAATACTTTTGCAGCTATTAAGATTTATACTTGGTAAATCGAATTAAATAATTTCATATTGCTAAAAACCTATATATATATTGCTGAGCTATAGTTACTCACACTTGCTTGTTTTCAAACTTATAAACACAACAGCTAAGAGAGATGGCAAGAACCCGTCAAACAGTGCGCAAGCAAGTGACTAATGCCTCGGTAGCAGCTTTGATCCTACCGATAGGCCCCATTAACCGGATTAGTTTACAACTTTTAGAAGTACGCTTTATCTATAAGCATGACATGTGTAAGGAAGTGTATCGTATCAAACATTCAAGTCGCTAATATAGCTTCAAGTAGAAGTTATTGTTAGTGACGTAAACATCTGGTTTGTAATAACTCTAAAACTGTTTAATTTATTTGTATGACGTTTCTGAGACTCTAACCTGTAATTGTGTGTGAGTTTATTATGGGGTCGATAGTATTTATATTCATCAAAAGCAAGAACAGGTATGTTATCAATGGAAAATGGACCGTGAGCGCCTAGATCTCTGACCCCGGATCTAGGGGTGTCACATAAATGGTATCAGAGAGTAGGTTACAGTTCTCAGAAACGGTAGTAATTTAAGAGAATAATCCTAATAATACTAATAACAACTCTAATAAGTACCTTGAGCTCTCATCGAGTTCGCAGTCCGGTTATCGGATGTAGCCCTGACTTTTAAGGCCCGAGAGGGGACTACCCCTTAAACCTTTCTTTTAGTGAACCATTCTATTTCCTTTTGTAGATGGTAGAGATCCCTGAGATACCAGACCCTGAGGCCTATGAGAGAGAGCACGATGAGGCACTGTTGAGAGAGATTGATGACCCCATTGAGGATACTTATGCCGACTTTGAGATTGGCCCTGTGATTGAGTTGATAGAGGACACCGAGGAGGAGGACCCAGATGAGGAGCCCTTAGAGCCTGAGCCCGTTATCCCCTCCCCTGTTCCCACTGATGTGGAGAGCGAGCAAGCTGGTGAGGACCATGTTGTGTCACCTTCACTCTCCCCACAGCCATTGAGCCCCATTTCATCTGAGGATGACTTCGAGGATACTACTTCTGAGGAAAGTGAGCCTGACCCCGCCCCTGCCTTTGGCCCTGTTGCACCGCCTCCATCACCTGACCTACCTTCGGTATCGGGCACTGAGCACGCCTATGTTGTGCAGTTTCTTACCCGAGACCTGCTTTCCGTCGAGGACAGACTTAATGAGGCGAGGCGAGCACTTGTGGGGGAGTGCGAGGCGCGATTGAGGATTCAGGCTAGGATGATGACTACTGTTGCTAGAAGGACTAGAGCCCGACTCGACGAGATTGAGAGGAGGAGCCGTGCGAGGATTCTTGGATTGGGAGTTCGCGGGCACGGAGTGGTCCAGGCCAGGGATGCTAGGCGCATTGTGCGTCGTGCGTTCTCCCGGGTGAGGGCTTTGCTCCGTCGCGGAGCGACACCCTGATATGTTGTACATAACTCAGTCATCTAGGTTCAGATGACATTAGTGTGTCGATTTTGTGGGATAGTTGACTTATGCAATGGTGTCCTTTTGACCAGTGGATGAGTAGACTGACCTACATATATTTACATGCGACCTTGTGTAGTGTGAATTGATGAAACCTTACTTTTGAATAGCTGTGACTATTCATCTAGTGTACTTGTTATTGTTCTACTTTTGCTCGACTTTGGCATTCGAAACTATGTAGTGACTACTGTATCATATTTATTCAGTTTCAGTTTCCGTTTATATTAGTTTCAACTGTTTTAAATTTTGAATACCATACCTTACAATTTTGCTACACAACAACTTTTGAAATTGCAAATTTACTATAAATGTTTTCGAACTACATATCTGTTTCTCCAAAGGAGTTTTAAAACTTTTGTCACCATCCTTCATAACACTACAAGTTTTCGTGGTTTCAAGCTCTAGGAGAGCAGATTTTACGTTTTTACCTCTATAAATTATTTCAAATAGTTTAGGAATTCTTGACCAATTCTTGTCTTATTACTCTCAGAATCATGCCACCCAGAAGAGTAGGTACCCGAGCTCACCCAGCTAACTCCGAAGGCCAAGGTAGCCACCATGGTCCCGGAGGGCAGCATCACCGTGAGGGAGAGAATGTGAATTTGAATGAAGAGGACTTCGATTTTAACATGTTCGATGACTCTGAGTATGATGAGGAAGAAGCTGAGGATGACACCCTAGAGGTGGAAAATCCAAGAGGAAACCCTATGGAACAATTCATGGATCTACTTAGGCAGAACTTGGACCACCAACCAGTTCCGCCACGACCCAACAATGCAAACGCAAATGCCTTCCAAAATTTTAAGTCCCTGAAACCTCCAGAATTTAAAGGAACTGCAGACCCGGTTGAGGCGAGGGCCTGGTTGAAGGAGATAGAGAAATCTTTTGAGATATTAGGAGTTGCTGATGAGCAGAAGACTATTTTCGCCACCTATCTCCTAAAGGGTGAGGCGAATTACTGGTGGGAAGCTAAGAAGAATTTAGAAGGAGGTGGTGTTTTGACATGGGAGAGATTTAGTGAGCTGTTCTTGGAAAAGTATTTCCCTAGGTTCATGGAGACTCAAATGGAGTTGAAGTTCTTGGAGCTGAAGCAAGGTAACATGACGGTGGCTGAGTTTGAAGCCAAGTTTACTGAGCTGTCAAGGTTTGTGCCGGAGTATGTGAACACGGATGCAAAGAGGGCTCGAAGATTTTAGCTAGGGCTAAAACAATGGATTCAGAATCGTGTGGCGGTCCTTGAACTGACGGACTATGCCACCTTGGTACAGAAGGCATCAATTGTAGAGGCTGGGAGTGAGCAGATGCAGAAGGAGAAAGAAGGAAAGAAGAGAAAGTTTGAAAACCGAAGAGGGAATTTTGTGGGAGGAAGTTTTTCGAGCAAGATTAACCATGGGGCAATATCCCACCCCAGTGGGAACTTTGGAGCAAAGAGAGCTAAAAGCTGGAGTGTGGGCCAGGGCGATCGACAACTAGGATCATCTTACTCTGCCCCATCTCGATCCTCACCCCCTCACTGTAACAAATGTGGAAAGAAGCATATGGGCGCATGTAACCTGCAGGATGTGAAGTGCTTCAAGTGCGGATTGTTAGGACATTATGTTAACACCTGTCGAGGACCTAGTAGCAATACCAATGTCGGAGTCACCTGCTTCAAGTGCGGAAAGCCAGGACACAGGATGAGAGAATGTTTGTCTTCTAGGCCATCTGTGTCACGAGTCAGTGGAACTGCTTCCAACAAGCACCCTACTGCTAGGACTTTTAATATGACGGTACAAGATGCTGTGAGAAACACGGATGTGATTGCAGGTACCCTATTACTTAACTCAGTTAATGCAAATGTTTTAATTGATTCGGGGGCCACCAAGTCTTTTATATCTTAAGATTTTGCATGTCAGTTAAACCTTAAAGCTGAACCATTGAAAGATAGATTGCAAGTAGAGATAGCTAATAGTGAGGTTATCCCTGTTAGCCAAGTGCATTCAGGTTGCGATCTAAAGATAGGAGATCGACACTTTCAGATAGATTTAATTCCTTTTAAACTAGGAGAATTTGATGTTATAGTAGGTATGGATTGGTTGACAACCAATGGAGCTCAGATCGATTGTATGAAGAAGAAAGTGAGATTGAGATTGCCCGAGGATGAGGGAGTAGTGTTTAATGGGCAACGATAAAACCGAAAGTTCTTAACCGTAATTCAGACTCAGAGGTTGTTGCGTAAAGGATGCGAGGCTTATTTAGCATATGTGAGGGACACAAATAAGGAAGCACCAAGTGCACAAGTCTCGTCTATATGATGAACTCTTTCTGTCTCGCCTATATGACGAGTTTTTTCTGATTTTCTGATTTCTATACTCTGAGTAACCTCTTGCTGTTGGGTCGTTTAACTATATCCTTTTGTGTCATTGATATTCATAAGTTTTACTTTCATTATCGAAGCTTCTAATGGCTAGTTCATCACGGGAGAAGAACATAATGGAAAGCTATGCAGGGTTAACGATTGATGATGATGAGGGAGGAGGTCTGATTTTGGATGAAATCCCAGAGGAAACTGTGAAGATCGAGTATGATCGGTGTCTAGTGGGAAGTTTTATGACAAATAGGAAGATCAATTTTCTAGCAATGCAAGACACGCTGGCATCAATTTGGAGACCAGTGAAAGGGGTCTTCATGGAGGAAACGAATGTTCCAAATATCTTCTTGTTTAAGTTCTTCCATGATCTTGATATTCAAAGGGTTTTGGATGATGGTCCATGGACTTTTAATCAACAAGTCCTCTTGGTGAAGAAATTAGAATGGGAGGAGCAGTTGCAGTCAATCAAGCTTTCAGAGTTATTCATTTGGCTTCAGGTGTATGATTTACCTATTGGTTTCAATTCAGAAAGTATTCATATATCCATAGGTAATTATGTGGGGAGGTTTTTGTGCTCCGATCCAAAGAATTTTCAAGGAATATGGAGAAATTACATAAGAATCAAGGTGACTATTGACATTGGTCGCCCTCTAAAGAACAGAATGCGTATAAAGAAAAGTGGAGGAGAATGGATGTGGTTATCATTTAAGTATGAAAGATTGCCAACGTTTTGTTTTTTCTGTAGATTGATTGGTCATTCAGAGCGGTTCTATGAGAATTTATTTGACAGCCCGGATGCGCCAGAGGTGAGAAAATATGATAGCTCTCTTAGAGCTATGACCAGGAAACAAAATTTTAACCGTGAAAATCATTGAATTCGTGATACTGAAGGAGGTAAAGTAAATCCGGTAAAGGTGGAGACCGGCGGCGAGAAGAAAGGTGCTGAAAACAGGGTAGAAGATGTTTTAACAAATTTGAGTACGGGGAGGGAGTCAATCGAAATTAAAGGAGGAAAAGGTGGAAAGATAAGAGTAATCAGCACTTTGCACCCCTTATCTTTGGGTGCTTTTTCAATTTGGTCTCAAACTATGTTTCTTGGCAGATTGCACCTCTATGATTTCAAACTCGCTTCAGTTTGCACCCTTTTGACCAAATTTCGTCCACTTTGACCGCTACTATTAGGATGAGCGAGGGTAAAAATACAAAGAATTATTCAAGAAACAGTCAATTTACCCTTGATTAGCCTAATAGTAGCGGTCAAAGTGGACAAAATTTGATCAAAAGGGTGCAAATTGAACCGATTTTGAAACCATAGAGGTGCAATCTGCCAAAAAACATAGTTTGAGACCAAATTGAAAAAATGCCCGAAGATAAAGGGTGCAAAATGCTAATTACTCGAAAGATAATTTTGTTAACGGAATTTCAGGAGGATGATAAGGAAAATTTATCAAAAGATGTGTTAATGGGCGAGAATGATGGGATTACTGTTTCAGTTTCAAAAAGAGCGCACAAAGAAAATTTTGATAGAAGTTTATTTTTGGGCCACACAGATAGTATCGATAATGGGCTGAATGAGGAGGTAAATATGGGTATCCAACAGAACCAAAAAAACTTGCTATTGGCGGGACCTGTGTTACAGGCCCGCCAGTTACAATGAGTACCTTATTTTGGAATTGTAGAGGCTTGGGCAATCCTCTTACAATTCAGACTTTACTGGACTTGGTCCAAATGAAGAAGCCCATGTTTGTTTTTCTTATGGAGACAATGATTGATCATAGTAGGATAGATAGTATTCGGGCCAAAATGCAGTATGAAGGCCTTTTTACTGTAGCAGGTCCAGGACACGGTGGGGGTATAGCCCTAATTTGGAAACACGCTGAAATTGTGATAATAAAATCCTCTTCCCATGATTTTATTGATACGGAGATAGCCTTGGATAATATTCGTCCTTGGAGATTAACGTGTTTTTATGGTTTCCCAGAAAGGTGTCGACGGAAAGAATCATGGGCTCTTATTCTATCTCTAGCGCAGATGTCTTCGTTGCCATGGGTGATTCTTGGAGATTTTAATGACATTCTTCGGGCAAGTGAGAAACAAGGTAGAAATCCTCAACCAAACTGGCTTCTCAGTGGTTTTCGTGATACTATGTTAGAGAGTGGGGTTTTTGATTTACCAATTGAAGGTTCTCAATTTACATGGGAAAGGGGAAGAGGGACAAATAGTTGGGTTCAAGAAAAACTAGACAGAGTGTTTGTGAATGAAGAATGGCGTAGTATGTTTCCTACAAATAGTGTTCAGAATCTTGTAGCACCCTCATCTGATCATTCAGCACTCTATTTACAGGTGAATGTATGGCGTCCGGTTCCTCGAGCATTCCGATTCCGGTTTGAGAATTCATGGCTTAAAGAAGAAAGATGTAGTGAAATTATGGCTGATTGTTGGCATAATTACGAAGGAGATGATGTGGGAGAGAAAATTAGTAGGTGTGCTTCAAGGCTGAAGGAGTGGGGGGAAAAATTAGCAAAAGGTTTCAAGGAAAAGTTGGGAAATTGCAGGAAGCGAATGGATCGATTTCGAGACCAGAAGGATAGATTTTCAATTCAGTGTTATCAGGAAGCGGCAAAAGAGTACGCAAAGTTGTTAAAACAAAAGGAAACTTTCTGGAAACAAAGGTCAAAACAATATTGGCTTCAAGGAGGTGATTGCAATTCAAAATTCTTCCATGCCTATGCATCAGCAAGGAAGAAGAAGAATCAAATCACGAGGTTGAAAGATGATAGTGGTCAGTGGAAGGATTGGGAAAATGGTCTGGGAAATCTTATTGAAGGTTTCTATGGGAAGCTATTTTCTACGAAGATAGTGGAGATGACAGAGGTGTTGGAGAGTATTTAGGAGAAAATAAGTCCGGTTCAAAATCAAATGCTTACTGAGGAGTTTACCAGGGAGGATGTAAAAGAAGCTCTCTTTTCAATGCATCCCGACAAAAGCCCCGGACCAGACGGCATGAATCCAGCATTCTATCAACATTTTTGGAACATAATAGGTAACGATGTCACTCAAGCTTGCCTTAATGTTTTGTCTTCTCAAATTATCCCCAAACGTCTGAATGATATTGTTGTGGTGTTGATCCCGAAAAAGAAAAGTCCAGAAACAATGAATGATCTCCGCCCAATTTCATTATGCAATGTTATGATGAAAATAATTACTAAGATGTTGGCTAATAGACTCAAAGTATTGCTCCCGGAAATAATCTCAGAAACGCAGAGTGCGTTTGTTCTAGGGAGACTAATTACAGATAATGTCATTGCTTCTTTTGAGATAAATCACTGGATGAATAGGAAGACCCAAGGAAAGGTGGGAAGCTCAGCTTTAAAGATCGATATGAGTAAGGCGTATGATAGAGTGGAGTGGAGTTTTGTAATGGAGGTTATGAGGAAGATGGGCTTTGCGAATACATGGTTGGAGTGGATCTTTATGTGTATGTCTACCGTAAAGTATAGCTTCTTGACATCTGGACATGAAGTGGGGCCAATTAATCCTGAGAGGGGGCTGCGCCAAGGAGATCCTATCTCCCCGTATATCTTCTTATTGTGCACAGAGGGGCTGTCAGCTTTAATTCGCAAGTACCAAGTTCGGGGGATGATTCATGGTTGCAAGATTGCTAATAGAGCTCCAATTGTTACTCATTTATTTTTTGCGGATGATAGCTACCTGTTCTTCAGAGCTACTATGGATGAGGCACTTTGTATTAAGGATTGTTTGAGAATTTATGAACGAGCTTTGGGGCAACAAGTGAATTTTCAAAAGTCAAGCATTCAGTTTAGCCGTAATACCTCTCCTGATGTAGCTGATCAAATTAGTCAGAATCTGCAAGTTCCTATACGAAATGATGATCTCTATTTGGGGTTGCCAAAGATGGTAGCAAAGAACAAGTGGGATGTTTTTCGGTATATAAAGGAGAAGGTTTGGGGTCGTATGCAGAGCTGGAAGGGTAAGATGTTTGCTCGGTCTGGAAAAGAGATATTACTGAAATCAGTAATTCAAGCAATTCCATCATATGCAGCAAGTATTTTTCTGTTACCCCAGAAACTGTGTGATGAGATAGAGGGATTAATGAACAAGTTTTGGTGGTTGTCTGATACGGATCGAAGGAGAGGGATTCGATGGATGGCGTGGGATAGAATGTGTTATCCAAAAGATATGGGAGGGATGGGTTTTAGGAGAGTTCGAGAATTTAATCTAGCAATGTTGGGAAAGCAAGCTTGGCGTGTGATGACGGAGCCTCAATCTTTTATCTCTCAATTGCTAAAAGCTCGTTATTTTCCTAAGTGTTCATTTAAAAATGTAGAATTGGGTAGAAACCCAAGTTATGTTTGGCGTAGTATCCTTGCTGCGAAGGATTTGGTTATTGAAGGTAGTGTGCTGAAGATTGGTAAGGGTGATACGATAAGAGTGTGGACAGATCCTTGGATTCTGGAGGGGGGCAACAAGAGAATTACATCTCCAATGCTTCCTGGTCTGGAAAATACAATGGTTAGTAATCTTTTTTGCATCGATAGCAAGCAATGGGATTATGACTTGGTTCGTGATATCTTCAATGAAAGTGATGCGAAAAGGATTCTGGCTATTCCTCTTAGTCAGAATTATTCTGAAGATTCCTGGATGTGGGCTCAAGGGGGGAAGGGAGTGTATGAAGTGAAGAGTGGCTACAAAGTATTGTGTAAATCGTATAATCAACCTCCGATACTGAAAGTTCCTTTTAAGTGGAATAGATTGTGGTTTTTGGCCATCCCACCGAAGGTAAAGAATTTTGTTTGGAGAGCTCTTCAAAATTGTATTCCAACTCTAGAAAATCTTAGAAGAAAATATGTGGAGGTGTACCTAATTTGTCCCGTCTGTTCTTCAGTCATAGAATCTTTGGATCATATTTTGAAGACGTGTTCCTATGCTCAACAATGCTGGCAGTTATGTAAGCTAAGTCTAAAGTTTATTTCAGGGGAAGATTTTATTCAGAATGTTGTGGAAGCGTTTGAAGACATGAACATTCAGGAAATCCAACTCATTTGTTGCGTAGCCTGGAACATTTGGAATAACAAGAACTCAGTGGTTTGGAAGCATAAGGCTCAGACTCCGACTCAGATTGTTAATGGAGCAAGTACAACCCTTTTTCAATGGCAGCAAGCTCAGGTAAAGGACCTGAAGAACATGGGGAGTAATAGTCGTGAAGGAGTGGCTGTCTGGCAGAAACCATCTTCGGGATGGATAACCTGTAATGTGGATGCTGCTGTGCAGATGGAGAATGGTCGAAGTTCGTTTGGTTGTTTCTTAAGGGATGCAACAGGTTCCTATATTTCGAGTTTTGGTGGTTCTTTTATTGGGATTGTTGATCCAAAAATTGCAGAAGCTATGGCGTTTCGGGAGGCCCTTTTGTGGATTAAAAGGCTTCAGCTTTCAAATGTGTTCATTGAGCTCGATGCGCTGGGTGTTGTTCAAGCCTTTCGTAGTAATTCTAATGACTCATCCTATTTTGGATCTATTATTAAGGATTGCTATTCTATTGTAAAGGACTTAGGGTCCTATTTAGTCTACTTTGTTCGGAGATCAGCGAACTATGCAGCTCATTGTGTGGCTAGGGAGGCATGTTCTTGGGATGATCCAAAGGAGTGGTTATCTATCCCACCCTTTCTTATCGATGTACTTCTTCGTGATTTGGTTTAAAATGTTATTTTGATTTCAAAAAAAACCCCCATTGTTAATGAGTTTGAGGATGTGTTTCCCGATGATCTTCCAGGACTACCTCCTGATAGAGACATCGAGTTTACTATAGATTTAGTCCCTGGTACGGCCCCAATTTCGAAAGCCCCATACCGGCTAGCCCCAGTAGAAATAAAGGAGTTAGCCACTCAACTGCAAGAATTGTTGGACAAAGGAATGATAAGACCTAGTGTGTCACCGTGGGGAGCCCAGTATTATTTGTGAAGAAGAAGGATGGCAGTATGAGATTGTGCATAGACTACAGAGAGTTGAACAAAGTAACTATAAAGATTAGGTATCCTTTACCTAGGATAGACGATTTGTTTGACCAGCTAAAGGATGCAGTTTACTTTTCCAAGATTGACTTGAGAACCGGGTATCACCAGTTAAAGATTAAGCCAGAAGATATACCGAAAACTGCATTTCGCACCAGATATGGACACTATGAGTTTTTGGTAATGTCATTTGGGTTGACCAATGCACCCGCAGCTTTTATGGACTTAATGAACCGAGTTTTTAAGAAGTATTTGGACAAGTGTGTCATAGTTTTCATTGATGACATTTTGATTTATTCCAAGACAAAGGAAGAGCACGCAGAGCACTTAAGGATCGTGTTGGGAACGTTGAGGGAAGAGAAGCTGTATGCTAAATTCTCAAAGTGTGAATTTTGGTTACGAGAAGTTCAGTTTCTAGGGCACGTGATTAGCGACCAAGGCATTCTAGTGGACCCAGCTAAAATCGAAGCTGTTTCAAATTGGGAAAGACCAATCACCCGAATAGAGGTGAGAAGTTTTATAGGATTGGCTGGCTACTATAGGAGATTTGTTCAAGATTTTGCCAAGATAGCAGTACCTTTGACTCGATTGACTCGCAAGACTGAGAAGTTTGTATGGACAGAAAAATGTGAAGAGAGTTTCCAAGAGTTAAAGAAAAGGTTGGTGTCAGCACCTGTACTAGCTCTGCCTGATGATAAGGGAGATTTTGTGATTTATAGTGACGCATCCCATAAGGGTCTAGGGTGCGTGCTCATGCAGCACGGCAAAGTGATTGCGTATGCGTCTAGACAACTCAAGGAGTACGAGATAAGATACCCCACCCATGACTTAGAGCTAGCACCAATAGTTTTCGCCTTAAAGATTTGGAGACATTATCTTTACGGAGAGAAGTGTGAGATTTACACAGATCACAAGAGCCTTAAATACATATTCAGTCAGAAGGAGTTAAACATGAGACAGAGGAGGTGGTTGGAATTAATCAAGGACTATGACTGTAAGATTCGATATCACCCAGGAAAGGCCAATGTGGTGGCCGATGCCCTTAGTAGGAAAGAGAAACTCAAGATGATAACCTTGACAGAAGAATTGGTGAGAGAACTAGAGAAACTGGAAATGGAGATCAGGAGACCAGTTGAGGGCCAATAAATGTTAATGGGCATTCAGATCCAACCCCCGCTATTGGAAAAGATTAGAATTTGTCAGGAACGAAAGATGGAAGAAGAAGAAAATTCAGGGGAAGAAATCCTAACTGGGGAGGAAATTAAGTGCGAAAGAGACAGAAATTGAATTATGAGGTATGCAGCAAGGACATGGGTTCCAAATGTACGAGAACTAAAGGACGAGATAATGTATGAAGGACATGACTCGATATATTCGGTACATCCTGGAAGCACAAAAATGTATAGGGACTTGAAAGAATGTTATTGGTGGCCCAACATGAAAAAGGACGTAGCCGAATGGGTGAGTAGATGTTTAACCTGTCAGCGAGTAAAAGCAGAACACCAAAGGCCCAGCGGACTCCTACAACCTCTGGAGATCCCTGAATGGAAATGGGAGCATATAGCCATGGATTTTGTGGTCGAACTACCAAAAACCAAAACGAACCATGACGCAATATGGGTAGTCATAGATAGATTGACTAAGTCTGCACACTTTCTCCCTATCAATGAAAAGTACACTGTCGACAGACTAGTGGGTCGACAGACTAGTGGGCCTCTACATAAAGGAAATTATGGTGCGACACGGAATCCCTGTAACCATTGTGTTCGATAGAGATCCCAGGTTTAACTCTAGGTTTTGGAGATGTTTCCAGGAGTGTGTAGGGACCAAGTTGAACATGAGCACCGCATATCATCCTCAGACAGACGGACAGAGTGAAAGGACAATTCAAACCTTAGAGGACATGTTGCGAGTATGTGTTTTGGATTTTAAAGGAAGTTGGGAGGATCACTTGCCCCTAATTGAATTTGCATAAAACAACAGCTATCACTCGAGCATAGGAATGCCCCCATATGAAGCCCTCTATGGTCGGAAGTGTCGTTCCCCCTTATGTTAGGAAGAGGTTGGCGAACGGAAAATACTAGGACCTGACTTGGTACAACAAACGAGGGATGTCATAGTATTAATTAGAGGAAGGCTAGCAGCGGCTCAGGATAGATGTTGTGCTAAAATAAATGACAATTAGAATCGCAAGCGCACGATTCAACCGTTGAAATATTTTAGGTATCGATCCTCGGAGACTAACATTTTCGCAATCCTTAATTTTCAATTTAATCGAATTAGGCCAAGTGGATTTTTGAGAAATTTGAATTTTACTAATTAATTTCGAAAAGAAATTTTAAACTATTTTTTCGTTAAAAGAAAATTAGATTATTATTCTACTAATTAATTAGAAATGAAAGGAACAAAAATTAAATTATTCTAAAAACTCTAAATTCAAATTAAAACTAGATTTAATTATGAAACTCTCTCTTTTTTTGAAATAAACTAACCCTTTTTTAAAGTAAATTTATTTACAGGATTTTTTTTAGAAAATCGAAATGACTCGTTTGTAAAACTAGCCACAACTAAGAAACCGAAACCCAAGCAACAGTTTCAATTCAACACAACAATTTTCGATTTCCAGTGAATTTGATCATCTTATCTAACAGAAAAACAGACAACAATCAGCAAAACAAAAATAAACAGTTCGAATAAAGCAAATAGAGCAAAAACAACTCAACTACTCGACTCAAAAACCAGGAAAACAAAAATTCAGAAAATGCAGAGACGAAACATCAACTTGTTAACTTATTGAACTCAGGAAAACAGCAACACAGTCGGCAACTAATCCATCGGAACGAAACACAGCAATCAGCAACATTTGACAAACAAGAACTAATTGAACTCGCTAGACTCAGAATCGAATAAACAACAAATATGAACAATAAATACGAACATCAAACTGCAAATACTCGGCAAAAACAGCTCAGCGTCAATCGGAAATAAAACAATAACTTGACAGCAATTTACAAGAATGAACAAGCAACTCGCCCTCAATAAATGAATACAACACTGACTTACGGACTCAATTCGCGAACTCGCGAACATCAGTAAAACAACGAAAATAAAGAACTCAGAACCCAATTCAACAATGAGAAAACAGCAGGAAATTAAATCAACTCAGTGGCAATTCAAAACTCAACACTTGAACTACAATCGTGAACTTAGTAACAACTCGAAACGTAGAGGAGTTCGAACAAAGACAACGTTGCTACAAACATAATAAAACCGCGTAAAAAGAAAACACGCCCAGCAGCAGTAACAAATCGAACTCGAAACTTTTAAACACAGGAACACGGATCAAACAAAACACAAAACTCAGCGACTCAACTCAGGCAGCGACTCGATTAACAACTAATTGATTGTAGAGAAGAGGGGTGTGGCGTTTTGGTGGGTAAAGAAAGAGAGAACAGAAGAGGCTGGTGTTGGTTCGAATAATAGAAAGAGAGAGAGAGAGAGAGAGGGTTGGGGGAGAGATGAGGGAATGAATCTGGGAAAAACCGATAGAGAACAAGAAGAATGAAAAGAAAATGATGAAAGAAACAGAGTAGAATCTGGGGAAAATGACTAAAAACAAGGGGCTTAAGCTTTCGAATTAAACCAAAAAAAAGAAACAGAAAATTTGTACTACGATTTAAATAAATTAAAATTTTTGTGATTTTTTATATATATGAAACGAAGATTACGAAATTAACAGTGAAATTAAAAATTAAGACTACACTAAAACGGTAATTTAAAATTTCGAACCCACAATAAAATGGAGATTTAAAGGGGCTCAAATTAAAAATTATAACTAGGTGCAAGAAATCAAAGTTTCGTTATTTTCAACCCCAAGTGGTTAGCAACGGGATTTACGAAAATAACGAAACAAGGCAACAATAAAGGAGAGTGCAAGACAAGAATTTAAAGGAAATGAAATTGCATTAAAATAAAAGAGAGTGTTTACATAATTTGAAACTAAAGAAAATACAAGAATTTAAAGCTACCCTAAAACTACACTACACTAAAGCTATTCTAATCTATGTTCTAAATTCTACTCTACAAGTTCAAAATACAAGGGAAATGAGGGGGTATTTATAGGATGGGAATTAGGGTTTAGGGGGTGTGTGGGTAAATCTTGGCCCTACATTTGGGGCGTGTGGTGGTGTAATCCTAGCCATTAAAAGATTCCTTCCCCATTAAGCTTTGGTAGAGTTGATCTTGGCCATACACTTCTTTAGTGTGTTGGGGTGATCTCCACCTTCCATGTGTCCTCCAAGATTCCCTTTCCACCAAACTCCTAATTCTTTTTCCTCTTTTTTTTTGGTCCTTTTTCTTCCTCTTTTTCCTTTCCTTGCACTTTATTTCTTTATTTTGCCATTTCTTTATTTATTCACGAATTTCCTGAAATGCAACAAAATAAATTATTAAAATACGAGTTCAAGCAATAAATAGGTAATAAAAATATGCAAAAATATGCACTTATCAAATGCCCCCATACCTATCTTTTGCTCGTCCTCGAGTAAAACAAAAACAAAAAGAAAAAGAAAAATCTAGATGCAAAGTCCTATACTCCTTTTCGTAGGTGTGACGGTTGCATTTGGCATATGCAACAAGCCTCACTACAAGAAAAACTCAATCAGACAACACCTTTCATACAACAGTTAAACAAATAACCGTTGTCCCGAAAAAATAAACAACGGTGAATGTTTTGTCCTCGTAAAACTGTTGTCGGCGTCTTTCTATGACAACAGTTTTGCAACCATTGTCTGAGCGGTATGCTCTGATAAAATCAGACAACAGTTCTAGAATATATGTGTTGTGTGAACCCTTTCATACAAGTGTGTAGCACTGTTGTGTGTAGACAACTCCATATTATCTTCAGACAACGCTTTTGGACAAAGCCGTGGTGTAAGTTAGACAACAGTTTATTGGAAGTGTTGTTGTATGGAACATCAGACAATGTGTTTTAAATACCGTTATCAGAAGGAAAGTTGATAGACAATGGTTATTAGCATTGTGAAATAAATGGGTTTCATACAACAGAGCAGAATACCGTTATTTGAACATCCTATTTAGAAGACGGTTATAAACATTGCTAGAATAACTATTGTCTGTTTAGTAAGGATAGAAAAAAAAAATTACATGTACATATTACCACACGTCATATTATTACCTACCGTTGGTGGTCGGTTATGATTGATAGGAGATGAAAAAACGCTACATTTTAACAGGTGACACGTAACTATATAAGCGACCACACATAACCAACCAATTTGGTTTGAAGATGGCTGGATTTCTAGGAAATTTTACACACCGAAATTGGTAAAAAATGAGCTTGCATTTGGTCTGTTTCCTGGGCATATTTGGTCAGTTTTCTGGGGCATATTTTCTAACAGTCCATTCCTCCCATTACAATACTACTACATACTGCTATTACCAAACCAAAAAAACTAAAAAATTCAGCCATACCATTACATAAAATCATTCATCCATATCAAAACTTAAAATCCAACACAAACATCCATTACAACCATAACTTAATCATCCGATAATTATTTTAAGGATGTATTTCATTTTCCATGATTAGTTTATCAGATCATCTAATTTTAAGTATCGCATCAGGGGCATGGCAAGTAGCTTCAATTGCATAGACTGCATCAAAAATTCGAAACTATTATCCGGAAACCTTGATGATAAAAGCATTGGTACCAGCTCTTTAGCAGACCATCCCCTGTTCTCAGTGCCTCGTCACTTAAAGATTCACCAAATGCAAGGAAGAGGAATAGAGCAGCTTCTACCTCTTTTGCATTTCTATCAGGGTCTGCTGTATTCACAAAGAAAACTATATGTAATGTAAGCAATAATAAATAATACTAAAGATGCCCTTCATTTACTCTTCTATCAGTTTTTTACTGATTAAATTGAGTATTCAAATAATTGTGGAGAATTCAAGTAGATAATTAAAATAGAGAAATAAGGAAAACAGAAAAGTTAAAGGGAGAATTCCCTAGCTAGATGGGAGAATGTAGATAAAACAACTAGAGAGGACATTTTGCTGGTAGTTCACAATATAAGAATACACTCTGTAATGACAATTGGAAATCAATATAATTGACTTTATGTTATGATTTAAAACCTTAGGACACCTTGGCAACCACTTCTCTTATAGTACTTCTATGTCAACAGGTACTTTAACCACATATATAATCTACTGTATATATTGTTTTAGCACCAAAAGTCCAAAAGTTTAATAATCAACAGGCTAAGCATCACCACTTTACTTCAATAAAGATATCTAAAGTTCTACAAACATGGTAAATTGTCTTTCCATTCTTATCTGTAATCTATTGTATAACTTGTTTTAATATGATATAGCTAGACAAATAAGAGTCTAAATGCAGTCTTAAGCTTTCTTATGCACAACATCCTCACCTCTCCTTTTCCTTAGTCCCCTGCTGCCACCGCCACCACCTGATAACCAAAAAAACAATTGTCAACAACTTAAACAATTAAACACAAACAAACAAAAATAAACTAGTACCAACATAATCTCACACTGCAACATTGTCAAACAACTTACCAAATGGTCTGCCACCATCGAAGAACAACTGGAAGATGTCAAATGGGTCATGCTCGCCACCACCACCTCCCATTCCTTCCTTCAGCGCATCCTCACTATACTGATCATAAATCTCACGCTTCTCGGGATAACTCAAAACCTCATAAGCCTGAGATATCTCCTTGAACCGAAACCCAAAACCCAATAATATACTGGCCTTAATCTCTAGCCTACAACAATCAGTAACAAAATTATACCAGAACCAAACCAAAAAAACACCACAGAAACAACTCATATACGGAAGACCAAATATGAAAATTAATCATTATAACAAGATTAATCACTAGTTAAACTAAAAATTCAAATAGAAACAAAGAAGGCTAAGATGGTGCAGAAAAGTTTAATGTTTTGTAACAACGCCTATTATACAGCTTGTTATATAGCTCCATGTTTGATTCCCTACCTTTCCAGCTTCTGCTTTGTAATCCTATTAGTGTTGAGCCTCTTTCCCTTTCCTGACTTCTTAGAACTTTATAAACAACATTCATAAACATCTACACATACTTACTTACATAATACACACAAATCTCACCGGCTAAAACCCGACAAATCGAGGTTTCAAGACTTGAACAAATCAATTTAAGCAAATCGATTTGGGTGTTTCGAACAAATCGATTTGAGCTTTGAGAGTTGTGAGATTTGAGCTTTAAGATTTGAGGGTGAGAGCTGTGGATTTGAGGCTGAGATTGTGGTGATTTGAGGCTGAGATTGTGGTGATTTGTGGGTGAGCTGTGGATTTGAGATGTGATTCGCGAGAGAGAGAGAGGGGTGAGTGAGAGAGGGCTGTTAATTTTATTTTTTTATTTTGTTTCGCTGATGTTTTGTTTTGATTAAGGGGAAGTGGAAAATTGACTAAGGGGGGGAAATTTGGTACAAGGCGGGGAATACATTTGGGATAAAGGCCAAATTTCAAGAAAATTTGGGTTTGTTCAGGAGCGAGAATAGAAGAGGGAAATGAAGATAAAATCTTTTGTAAAATAATTTTTTTTGTTAACTTTATAAAATTAATTAGCTTTCTATAAAAATATATCTAATTGAATGATATTCCCAAATTTTCAATAAAAAAAATTAATTTTACTGGAGATCTTAGAAGATTACTTTTGTAAATACATCACCAAAATTTATTATTAATTATAAATAGTTAATTTTAATAAATATTATATTTTTTTATAATTTAATTTTTAATTAATATTATATTCTTTTATAATTTGATTTAACGATCAAAGTACTAGTTGACCGTTGAATTACCAAATCAAGCAAATTTATTTTTTTTCTGAAATTAAACACTGTTTAATAACATTCGTATGTAAGGTTTGATCGTCGAGAAATAGTAACAACAATCGGTGACAAAGCACTAGTTACGAGTACAAGTCAACATTGTAGTGATCTACTACGATCTCCAATCAAATTAATTTTTTATTTTATGAAAATTTGGGAATATCAATAAATCATATATATCTTGACATCAGTATGGTTGGATTGTCGAGAAATAGTTTTTAAAAAATAGTAACAACAGTCGGTGACAAAGCACTAGTTACGAGTACAAGTCAACATTGCAATGATCTACTAAGATCTCCAATCAAATTAATTTTTTATTTTTTGAAAATTTGGGAATATCAATAAATTAGACATCCGTATGGTTGGATCGTCGAGAAATAGTTTTTAAAAAATAGTAACAACAATCGGTGACAAAACACTAGTTACGAGTAGAAGTCAACATTGTAGTGATCTACTAAGATCTCCAATCATATTAATTTTTATTTTTATCAAAATTTGGGAATATCATTAAATTAGATATATCTTGACATCCTTACGATTGGATCGTCGAAAAATAATTTTTAAAAAATAGTAACAACAATCGGTGACAAAGCACTAGTTACGAGTATAAGTCAACATTGTAGTGATCTACTAAGATCTCCAATCAAATTAATTTTTTATTTTTTGAAAATTTGGGAATATCAATAAATTAGATATATCTTGACATCCGTATGGTTGGATCGTCGAGAAATAGTTTTTAAAAAATAGTAACAACAATCGGTGATAAAGCACTAGTTACGAGTACAAGTCAACATTGTAGTGATCTACTAAGATCTCCAATCAAATTAATTTTTTATTTTTTGAAAATTTGGGAATATCAATAAATTAGATATATCTTGACATCCGTATGGTTGGATCGTCGAGAAATAGTTTTTAAAAAATAGTAACAACAATCGGTGATAAAGCACTAGTTACGAGTACAAGTCAACATTGTAGTGATCTACTAAGATCTCCAATCAAATTAATTTTTTATTTTTTGAAAATTTGGGAATATCAATAAATTAGATATATCTTGACATCAGTATGGTTGGATCGTCGAGAAATAGTTTTTAAAAAATAGTAACAACAATTAGTGACAAATCACTAGTTACGAGTACAAGTCAACATTGTAGTGATCTACTAAGATCCCCAATCAAATTAATTTTTTATTTTTTGAAAATTTGGGAATATCAATAAATTAGATATATCTTGACATCCGTATGGTTGGATCGTCGAGAAATAGTTTTTAAAAAATAGTAACAACAGTCGGTGACAAAGCACTAGTTACGATTACAAGTCAACATTGCAATGATCTACTAAGATCTCCAATCAAATTAATTTTTTATTTTTTGAAAATTTGGGAATATCAATAAATTAGATATATCTTGACATCAGTATGGTTGGATCGTCGAGAAATAGTTTTTAAAAAATAGTAACAACAATCGGTGACAAATCACTAGTTACGAGTACAAGTCAACATTGTAGTGATCTACTAAGATCTCCAATCAAATTAATTTTTTATTTTTTGAAAATTTGGGAATATCAATAAATTAGATATATCTTGACATCAATATGGTTGGATCGTCGAGAAATAGTTTTTAAAAAATAAACAACAATCGGTGACAAAACACTAGTTACGAGTACAAGTCAACATTGTAGTGATCTACTAAGATCTCCAATCAAATTAATTTTTTATTTTTTGAAAATTTGGGAATATCAATAAATTAGATATATCTTGACATCAGTATGGTTGGATCGTCGAGAAATAGTTTTTAAAAAATAGTAACAACAATCGGTGACAAATCACTAGTTACGAGTACAAGTCAACATTGTAGTGATCTACTAAGATCCCCAATCAAATTAATTTTTTCTTTTTTGAAAATTTGGGAATATCAATAAATTAGATATATCTTGACATCCGTATGGTTGGATCGTCGAGAAATAGTTTTTAAAAAATAGTAACAACAATCGGTGACAAAACACTAGTTACGAGTACAAGTCAACATTGTAGTGATCTACTAAGATCTCCAATCAAAATAATTTTTTATTTTTTGAAAATTTTGGAATATCAATAAATTTGATATATCTTGACATCTTTATGATTGGATCGTCGATGAATAGTTTTAAAAAAATAGTAACAACAATCGGTGACAAAGCACTAGTTACGAGTACAAGTCAACATTGTAGTGATCTACTATGATCTTCAATCATATTAATTTTTTTTTCAAAATTTGAAAATATCATTAAATTAGATATATCTTGACATCCATACGATTGTATCGTCGAAAAATAATTTTAAAAAAACAGAAACAACAATCAGTGATAAAATATAAAAATATTATTTTAAAAATATTACGTTTTTGTTAAAATCTCGTACAACCCGTATTAAAATCTTTCAAAAAATTTATTCATGTATGAATTATAATATATAATGAATATAATGATGTGAAAAAATAAATAACAATATTTAAAATTATTATTATATGAGTTTACACCAAAAGTACTACTCCTTCTAACTAGTCTCGTCCCGATTGAATGTAATCTATATTTCTAAAAACTTTTTTTAACGATCCAATCATACAAATGATGTTATATATTGATTTTAGTGATGTGTGTCAAAAATTTAAAAAAATATAAATCAACGATTAATTTCCTTGTATTGAAATTTAATATATGTAGTTATAAATTATTAAAAAAATTAATTAAAAATGAAATATATATTTTTAGGGGCCAAAAAAGGGGCGGTAATATTCCCCCCAAACAAAAATATCAAGTGTTCAACTCCCCCCAAAACAAAAATAATTCAGATCTTATCATCCAATACCTAATCTCTTCCTCACAAAGTCACAAGTCTCCCTCTCACCCCCAGTAGCCGCCCAGCCTGCTCTAATATTAATAAACACTTTCCTCCCCAAATCAAACATACCTTTCTCTCAATTAATCCCTAGATCTTCTGAATTGCTCTACGCACGGACACTCTAATTCATCTTTGAGGTTTGAAGAATCGCATTGTATAGCGTCTTGTCAATTTCTCTCGATTAATCCCTAGATCCTCTGAAATGCTCTACGGACGGATGTTCTATTGTTCTCTCCTAGAGGCAGTTGGTAATCTCCTTCTCTCTCTCTCCCTCTCTCGCTGAATCTCTCTCTCTCCCCTGCTCCCTCTCATCTTTTTTTTTAATAATGTTTTCCCTATTTTAATTTTCCATATTCAGTTACTGGTTAATTTCTTTAATCTTATTGCTTTCTGGGTACCGATTAGAGTTGCTCTTGGCCCACTATCAGGGCGCAATTTACGATACTGCACAGATGCTTGCTTGAGGAGATTCTTGGAAGCTCGTAACTGGAATGTAGAAAAAGCAAAGAAGATGCTGGAAGAGACTCTAGCTAGGAGATCAACCTACAAGCCTGAAGAAATCCACTGGGTAAGTGGGAATATTCCCTTGGATGTGAATCTAGTTCACATTTGTCAGACAAATTATACTCATTAATGTCATAATCAGATGTCATTTGTGTAGGTTGTGAAGTACTTCTTGGATACCCAAACATTTCACAAGGTAAAATTTGTGTATCCAAAGAATAAAGATAGCGTGAAACTGATGAAAACACACTTTGATGTGGAAAATCTTCCGACTGAGTTTGGTGGAAAAACTACATTGAACTATGACCACGAGGAATTTTCAAGGTTAATGGCCGAGGATGATGTAAAATCAACAAAATTGTGGTGGTTTGATGGCAAGCAGAAACCTACATACTTGGGAGCCGAGGTCGTTCCAGAACCAGAAACCCTTGCTTCTGCTGCGAGCTGAACATGTTTTTGATCGTAATGATGGCTTTATAACATTTTTTTTAAACATGGAAATCCAATTGAATTATTCATTTCGATCTAGTTTCAGAATATGGAACTAGTTTCAGAATTTTATAAGATTGGAATTGGACTTGTGCAGGTCATTGATTGCTAACTTGTGTGCTGCAAACTGCTACAAGGCAGATTACTTGAAAAAGCTGAGCCTTGGTACCAGATCCCACTTCTTTTCCTTAAGTCCCCCTTATGGCTTTTATAATGTTTGTGGTTTTTCATTGTGTCCCTTTCAAAATTTATTCAAATACATAAAGCTATTTGTACAGTTGAGAAGGCCAAATATTATTATTTTGATGGATTTTTCCTCACTGTATCTCCAGAGTCAATTCAGCTTGTAGGTGAGCAGCTGCCGCAAAAAACAAGGTAAAGCTGAACTCATGTGTTATTTAAAATTATGTTTCTTCTCAAGTGATAACTTTGAACATATGAATTTACAGATATGGTTCATGGATGAATTCTCTCAAATGTCAACCGAGTTTGGTAATGTAAGTGATGTACTGCCTAGTAAACTTCAAGCAAGATTTCCTTACAGACTGAATGTCATGTACCTATCATTTGGTCTTTGTTAAAACTCGTCGCAAAGCCATATCAATCTTGCATAGTTTGTGTTAATTAATTGTTTTTTGTTCTTAAAAAATGGTTGTTCTTGTCTTAAAAATTGCAGAAAATTGATTATCTTCCCTAGAGACAAATATTGATGTTCTACGCTACATTTCCAGTTACTGTCAAAGCTTTCAAGGACGAGTTGTTGTTGAAGAAGAAGAGTTCCAAGCAAAATGCAATTTTTGTGATGCTAACATTAGATGAAGATTGTGATTTTTATGTATGTATATAAATTAGTATATATAGTAGATTGTACTAAATCTACAATGTTGACATTTTTTTTAGTTAATTAAGTAATGCAGAATTTATAGTAATTTTGGTGTGTTGATTGTATTTGCGTAAATAAACCATTGTCTAGTCTATTTTTAGCCAACGAAGGCATCTTTAATAACAGTTGTTATAAATCATGTAAGACAATAGTCAATGCTTCAGAAGAAACCATTGTAGGACTCCTTTCACATAACTCTTTCTAATATAAAAACGTTGTATTTAGAGATTGAAAGGCAGAGTGTATTAACTTGTAACACTATAACTAATGTAACTCAATTAAAAGAAAAGATACTTAACCAGAAGACAATCAAGAACAAGAAGTCACAAGAAATCAACACCAAATGAAGACAAGGTAATTGATACAATTGAACATGTTAACTATGATCAAGCCAAGAAGAAATCATTGAGAGAAGTTCAAGTCAAAGTTGTTCAGGCCTCAGTGATTTGAGAATTCGAGATTCAAGATCATAACTATCAGTATCAACAAGACCAATTGATTTCAAGTGAACAAGAAGGAAAGCAAATATTGGAAAGCCAAGTTACTAAGTGAATATGGTAATTTATTCAAGAAGCAGAAACACTATCAAGACTAGTCACTTATGAACCAGACCAGTGCATCAAGTGTCAGGACATTGATATCAAGTTTATGTCAGTAATAAAGATCCATGTTCAAGAGCTTGTAGAAGAACAAAGAAGATATGAAGATATCACAAGCTCAAGATGTGCATTGAAGTTTCAAGTTGAAGACCAGAATATTTTCTAAGTACTAAATGTTCTAGATGGCTAAGTCGAAATTCTCAAGTAGAAGTTCTACTTAGAATTTCGAGATGGCTAAGTAGAAATTCTCAAGTAGAAGTTCTACTTAGAGTGCAGCTTCAACATGACACATGGCATCTTCTGATTGGCAGATTTCCAAGCTTTCAAGATAAGACAAGATTTATGTGGACATCATTGGGCCACGTACATCTTAGTCTTTGAAGACTACAGGTCATAGATTACATGTAGTATAAATAGAAGCACTTGTGTAATGTTTTAGTTAGTGAGCAATATTGAGAAAAACACAAGAGAAAGAGAGAGAGTATATTCACAGAGCTTAGAATCATTCACTTCTCTCTGAACTTCTGTTATACTTTGTAATGAATGTTGTATCAACCTTTTCAAGTTATATATAAAGAAATATATTCCTTGAATCTGTGTGTTCATTTATTGCATCGTATTTATTGCTTCTCATAATCGAAAAGTTGTATTCACCCCCCCTCTACAACACATTTGGACCTAACAATTGGTATCAGAGCGGATGTTTAACATACAAAACATAGATCCTTGTGTTTGGTAGAAGAATCGTGAGTTTTCATTTTCTAGATCTACTTTTCATTTTTTCGAAAAGTGTGCTTTAATTCGTTTCCAGTGAAAACTCATCCGGGAAAAATTATTTAAATACTCCAGGTGTGATTATTTGGCTTGGGTGTATTTTAATTAATTTTTGTGAATTAATCTGGGTTAATTGATATTTGGTGTTCTTGAGTGTTCATCATCTGTTCTTGTCAAAGAAGATAACCCAACAACTTTTTGATCTCCTTTTTCAAACAAACAAAGATAGTCAAAAAGGTGTTTTTGTACTTTTGATTTGATTATTATTCCTTGGCCGAAAGCAAAAGAAAGTGTACTCAGTTCTTTGCAAGTGGGTTAGTCACTTTCGGCGTGTAAAGTATCAAAAGTCAAAAAGGTGATATTGTTTATTCAATATTAAAGTAATCTGCAGAAAATTATTCTAAGGACAAAAGTTCTACATAGAATTTCTACTTGAGACTTTCTACATAGAATTTCGACTTGGACAATTTCTACTTGGTGAATTTCGACTTGGACAATTTCTACTTAGAGAAATTTCGACTTGAGCAAAATTTCTACTTAGAAAAATTTCGACTTGGCAGAAGTTCTACATAGATATTCTACATAGCCTAGTCTTGGGTACTTAGAATTTTTTTAGTGACAAGATTTGAAATGGCTCCTAAAAATTCTTTCAAGATCCCAATGTTCAACCGAGATCACTATGAAGAATGGGTTTTCAGAATGAGACTCTACTTAGAGACTATTAACCCTGAGTATCTGGAAGTCCTTGAAAAGGGTAAATTTGTTCCAATGAAAGCTATTCCTGAGCGTACGGAAGGAGAGGAGGTTATACCTGCTCGGTCTGAGCCTAAAAAGGCAGCGGACTTTACGGATGCTGACAAGGAGCAAATAGCTTATGACACTTCTGTAAGACAAACCTTGATGGAATCTCTCGATCATGAAATGTTCAACATAGTCAAGGGTTTGAATACAGCAAAGAAGATTTGGGACAAAATAGAAGTTGTCATGGAAGGATCTGCAGAGGTCAGAAGCAACAAGACACTTATACTCAAGATGGAGTATGACACCTTTAGAATACGAAAAGGAGAAAGCATAACAGATGTCTATCTACGATTCAGTCAGTTGGTATTAGATTTGAATCTGAGAGGTGTTACTCTCCCCATGGTTGAAACCAATACAAGATATTTGAGGAACCAGCCAAAGAGCATTGAACATAGAGTCTACGCAATCAGAGAAACCAGAGATTTGCATACAACTTCTCTGGAAGAATATTATGGAATTCTGAAGACCTATGAGCTGGAAACTCTTCAAGATCAAGCATGGGACAATGATTCAAAGGGAAAAGAAACTGCATCAGGATTAGTTGCTGATGAGGAAGAGTCTGAGAAGGCAATGGTTGCAGCAAAGCCTAAATCATCACCTGCACCACATCAAGTTGATAATGATGACGAGTGTGCATCTAACAGTGATGATGACTACTTCACCCAAGAAGAGCTGGACAACATGGACGATAGTGTCGTGGCATACATGGCAAGGAAGTTCAGCAATATGAGATTCAGAAAGAGCAACCGACCACAAAGAAATTCTTCATCTTATTATCGGGCTGCTAAGGGTGGTGGTAGTTCATCAGGCTACAAAAGCAAAGGCAAGAGTACCAGCTACAAATCTCCGTTGGATTTCAAAATGAAGTTCAATTGCTATAATTGTGGTGAACCTGGACATTTTGCCTCAGACTGCAAAAAGCCTAAACAGACTTATCCAAAAGAGACATTTGAAGCCCTCAAAAGCAAGTATGAATCGCTGGTGAAA
Source organism: Kitagawia praeruptora (assembly GCA_037693485.1). NCBI lineage: Eukaryota > Viridiplantae > Streptophyta > Magnoliopsida > Apiales > Apiaceae > Kitagawia > Kitagawia praeruptora. The sequence continues at coordinate 36,115,726 of CM075350.1, forward strand.
GAAAAACATGGTAAAAGAGCTTTAGTAGTAACAGAAGGAAGAGCTTGGGATGATTCAGATGAGGAAGATGTTACTCATGTAGCAAACTTTGCGCTCATGGCTGAGACATCAGAGGAACCAGAGGTACCAGTTCTAACCCTTAAAGTAGAAATGTCTATTGATGAATATAAGGAACAGAACGGGGCTCTTAGCGAAGAGATCTACATGTTGTGCAAAAGCCTAGACACTTCTCAAAAGGAACAGAAAACACTTGTCGCCAAAAGCAGAATGCTTGAGGCAAAAGTGGAAGAGTTAGAGGCCGCTTGCACTGTAGATACTTCTCTAAGAGATTTTATTAAATCTTTGGAACACAAGCTCGTCCTTAAGGCAGAAATAGAATCATGTTTAAGGAACAAACTAGCTGAGTTAGAAACTAAATGTGAAGCTTACAAACTAGCTGCTAGTAAAGTGTATGTAGATAATGACGTATTTAAGAAGATAACTGGAGTAGGTGTAGGACTTGATTATTCTGATCTTTCTAAGAAAGAAGGCAAGAGACATATCGATCCTAGCTCCAGTGACCTTAAAAAGGAAACACCTAGCATTTTTAAATCTTCTGTCAAACCCATCTACAAACACCTTGTTCCTAGAATAGAAGAAGAAGAGACTGAATTGATAGCTAGATATGAGATTGAGATGGAAGATCGTCAGAAAGCACAACCTATAACTCCTATCAAACAAGTTAAAATCAATTTTCCTAGAGATGAATCTAGACTAGGAATAGGAGCTAAGGCTGTTAAATAACAAGGGAAGAAAGGCATAAAAGAGGTTAAGGCTGAACGAATAAAGAAAGCATGTTATCACTGCAAATCTACTGAACATCTTTCTTATGCATGTAAAGCTAACATAAATGTTCCTGCTGCACATGCCATGCCTGTCACACATACAATGAATAATCTGCATCAGAATCATGCACAGTGTGGTCAACCTAATTGTATGCCATGCACTTTTAACGTCATGCAAACTTTTGTGAATTTAATGAATGCATCTAGCCAGTCATGCTCAAATACTGCTGCTAGTTCAAACATCAAGAAAAAGCATGTGAGAGCTAAGACTGTCAGTCCTCCTAAAGTTAGGAGTGACAAACCTTCTCCTAGGACTGATAAATATGTCAAGTCTGAGAAAGGAAAGGAGGAAGTCGAAAGCTCTAGTTATGTTAAGAAAAGTGCATCTCCAGTTGTTAAATCTGTTGATTCTAAATCTTATCGAAAAGCCGGGCCCAATCAAAGTTGGGTTCCGAAGAAAGTCTAATCAATCTGTCATTGCAGGGCATTAAGCAAAAGAGAAATAAAGTTATATGGGTGCTAGACAGTGGAGCATCGAGGCATATGACTGGAAACAAGTCCCTGCTTACAGAGTTGGTTATGAAAGCTGGCCCTTATGTTACCTTTGGAGATGACAGCATAGGTGTGACAAAGGGATATGGCAAACTGAAAACTGGCAATGTCATCATTGAAGATATTTCCTATGTTGAGGGATTAAAGCATAATTTGTTGAGTATCAGTCAATTCTGTGACAAAGGTTACGAAATTGTCTTCAACAAGAAAGGTGTATCAATCACTCACATCAAGGAAGGTTCACTGGCGTTGAGAGGAGTTCGAAAGGCAGATCTTTTTGTTGCAGACATGGATTCAGCAAATCAGAATGAAGTCACCTGTTTCTACAGCAAAGCTTCGGATGATGAAAGCTGGTTATGGCACAAAAAATTATCTCACTTAAACTTCAAAACGATGAATGCTCTCGCGAGGCGAGAATTGGTGAGAGATCTACCTCAAATGGAGTTCGCTCCGAAAGGACTCTGTGAAGCCTGTGAAATGGGAAAGTCGAAACGAGCATCGCATAAAAGCAAAGAAATTTCTAGTATCACTGAGCCTCTGCAACTTCTTCATATGGATTTGTTTGGCCCAGTGAATGTCCTATCTTTGTCTAGGAAAAGATATGCATTGGTAATCGTGGATGACTTCTCCAAGTATACATGGGTATTGTTCGCAATGACGAAAGACGAAGTACCTTTCTTAATCATTGATCACATCACTCAAATTGAGAATGTTTCAACACTTACTGTGAAGACGATTAGATCAGACAATGGCACTGAATTCAAAAACGCAGTGCTAAATGACTTCTGTGTATCTAAAGGAATACGTCGTCAGTACTCAGCCCCGAGAACTCCACAGCAAAATGGAGTAGTTGAAAGGAAGAATAGAACATTGGTTGAAGCAGCAAGAACTTTGTTGTACGATTCGAAACTTCCTCTGTATTTCTGGGCAGAAGCAGTGAGTACCGTGTGTTACACTCAAAATCGATCCTTGATCATAAAAGATAAAGAAAAGACACCATGTGAGCTAATGAACGGAAGAAGACCAACAATCAAATACTTTCATGTCTTCGGAGCAAAATGCTATGTACTAATAGATGATGAAAATCTAGGCAAGTTTGCAGCAAAAGCTTGTGAAGGAATCTTTGTTGGTTACTCCACAGATGTGGTAGCAGCTTATAGGGTGTTCTTAGTAAATGATCGAAAAGTGACTGAAAGCTACAACGTCAGATTCGACGATACCAAACTCTCATCAATTTCAAGAGATTCTAGTGAACCTGAGTCCCTAAAATTTCAGAATCTGGACTTAGAAGATCTTGAAGATGAACCTGAGTTGGTTGTCCCATTAAATGTTCCAAGTGTACGTGAAGAACCTGAGTCTAGTGAACAAGCTAATTCTACAAGATCAGGAGAGACTTCTTCAGTACGAACCGGCAACAACTCAGGGGGAGTAAATAGCAGCTCAAGGACTACTGTTCAAGGCTCGAGTCGAGTTGACTCTAGTTCTGTAGGAGCTGGCACTAACTCAGGGGGAGTTAGTGAAAGTGATCAAAGTAGTCAGCACCACAATTCAGAAAGTCATGCTGAATCATCAAGACAATTTCCAAGAGAACGGGTATGGAATAGAGACCATCCGTTTGAATTAATTATTGGTGATCCAGATGCTGGTGTGTCTACTAGAAGAAATGCAAGAGCTGACCTGGCTAATATTTGCTTATTTTCTGGGTTCTTATCCAAGCTTGAACCTAAAGAAATAGAAGAAGCTCTTGGTGATGCTGATTGGGTGATTGCAATGCAAGAGGAACTCAATCAGTTTGAAAGGCAGAAAGTTTGGAAACTGGTACCCCGACCAAAGAACAAATCAGTAATTGGAGCAAGGTGGGTATTCAGAAATAAAATGGATGAAAACGGACTTGTAACACGAAACAAGGCTCGTTTGGTTGCAAAAGGTTATTCTCAGCGAGAAGGAATTGATTATGATGAGACCTATGCACCAGTTGCAAGACTTGAGGTAGTCAGGATGTTTTTGGCATTTGCAGCACATAAGAACTTCAAGGTTTTCCAGATGGATGTGAAAAGTGCCTTCCTGAACGGAGAGTTAGAAGAAGAAGTGTATCTGGAACAGCCGCCTGGCTTCATTGATCCAGAACTTGTAGATTTTGTGTATCTTCTCTTCAAATCAGTCTATGGCCTCAGGCAATCCCCAAGATGTTGGTATGAAACCCTATCCGTATTCTTAATTGAAAGTGGCTTTACTAGGGGAGTAATTGACAAAACATTGTTCTATAAGAATGTGAAGAATGATTTAATACTTGTTCAAGTCTATGTGGACGATATTATCTTCGGGTCATCGAATGAGCGCTTGTGCGAGAAATTTGCTAAGCTAATGCAAGACAAATACGAGATGAGCATGATGGGAGAGCTGTCCTTCTTCCTTGGGTTACAGATCAGTCAGAGAAAAGATGGTATCTTTATCTGTCAATCCAAGTACGTCAGAGATTTACTCAAGAAGTACAATCTAGAAGATGCATCAGCAGCCAAGACTCCCATGGCAACAGCCACGAAGCTTGATGAAGACAAATCAGGTAAATCAGTTGACATCACAAGCTATCGAGGTATGATTGGCTCACTTCTCTATTTAACTGCAAGTAGACCCGATATAATGTTCGCGACTTGTTTATGTGCAAGATTCCAAGCGGATCCTAGAGAATCACATCTCATAGCCGTCAAAAGAATTTTTAGGTATCTCAAGGGCACACCAAATCTAGGAATTTGGTACCCAAGAGATACAGGTTTTAATCTAATTGGCTATACGGATTCAGACTATGCAGGTTGCAGGATTGATAGGAAAAGCACATCTGGTGCTTGTCAATTTCTTGGCAGAAGATTGGTGTCCTGGCAAAGTAAAAAGCAACATACAGTATCTACTTCTACTGCTGAAGCTGAGTACATTGCTGCTGGAAGCTGTGTAGCTCAAATACTGTGGATGAGGAACCAATTGAAGGATTATGGCATGGAGCACAAGAAAATTCCAATTATGTGTGACAACACAAGTGCCATTGCCATAACCAACAATCCTGTAGATCACTCAAGAACCAAGCACATCGACATCAGGTATCACTTCATAAGAGAACATGTCGAGGAGGGGACTGTGGAGCTACATTTCGTGCCCACAATGCAACAAATTGCAGATATATTCACCAAACCTCTTGATGAAGTAACATTCAATAGGTTGGTTGGTGAATTGGGAATGCTTAACACAAGTTAGTAAAGCCTTCTATCTGTAAAATCCATGGTTATGTTGGTATATGCAAGCTATTTAATCATTATGTGTTTAGACTTTAAAATGCCTAATTAATGATTATTATAGGATGCATATAGTGTGATTTTGCATGAATTCAGTGTGTTTTAAGTGTCTTTTATAGCACAAATAATTGAATTTATGCTTGTTAGATTGCATGAACATAGGGGGAGTTAAATTCATACTATTCTAAATTTTGCATGATTTTTAGATGAATTTACCTGTGTTTTTCATGTAATTAGAGGCCTTAGAATTATCAAGGAATGTTTTAATTATGTCATATATTAAAAATCCTTGAATTGATATTTATATTAATTTGGCAAAATTAATTGTTGAGTTTTTCAAAGAAAATTTGTCAAATTATTATAAGTATCTTCAAAATTTCGAGTTAGTTCCTATCTCGAAACTCATCTTGAAATTCTGGTTGAATTTCGATTTGAGCTTCCAGAGTGAAGTTTTGAAAATTCTAAGTCTGGGAAGAATTTCGAGTTAGACTCTATCTCGAAATTCAACTCGAAATTCGACTTAGAGTTCGACTTAGAGTTACCAGTGTGCCTATTTATTTATTCTTCAAAATATTCGAGATAAATTCTATCTCGAACTCCATCTCGAAATTGAGATGTGATTTCCATTTTTGGGGATATTTTGAAATGATCTGAGAGAATAACTTCGAATTATTTAATAATTTCGAGTTAGACTCTATCTCGAAACTCAACTCGAATTTCGACTTGATGTTCGAGATAGAGCTCTCAGTTGTTAAGGGGATTTTTCGAGTTAACTCCTAACTCGAAGTCTATCTCGAATTTCTACTTGAATTTTGAGATAGGTTTCCCTAGTAAGGTTGGTGTGTGCTGTTTACATGGTCATTCACAAGATAAATGGTAAAGTTTTTCGAGTTAACAGCTATCTCGAACTCTATCTCGAAGTTCGACTTAAAAAGTTCGAGATAGACTTCGAGATAGACTTCGAGATAGAATTTCGACTTGAGTGTTCCCTGTATGTACTTGGTGTTTTTCACACTTTTTATCAGGGGCATTTCTGTCATTGCACATTCATGTCTATATATACATCTTTAACTCGATCTTTTCTTTCACTTTTACCTAATAGAGTTTTACAGCCGCACATATACATACAGGCGATTTCATATTCTCAACCATTGATTCGTGATTTTTGTGACTAATCTCTTACGGACAACGAATTAATGCCCGATTTTTGACTCCTCTTACCTGTGTGTCATCATTTATCTGTGATTGTGTCTTGTATAATTGTTCATCTTCATCGATATATACACACACGCATATATACACACAAAATTTCACAGATCTGTTCATACACGATTTCACACACGCATTTCACTGTTAGTGGAGAGTTAATCATTGGTTTGAAATTTGCCTTTCATTGACTGTTGATTGGAGCCCGTAGTTTGATTTTTCAAAAAGGAACTTTTGTGTTCTTGAAAAATTAAAAGGGACATTACGGTTAATTCAACAATTAATTGTTTTTCGAAAATTAGAATTAAAATTCAAATTTTTCTTTAAAGAAAAACTTTTAATTAAAATGGCTCACCAATTTTCACTTGCCAAAAACAATTTTTATAATATTTCTACGGAAATTGGTGATCAACTCCCGCGCTTTAAGTCTTGGATACGATTTCTCAATTTGTATTCCAAAGCTAGCGATGCTTTTACTGCTAAACCTACACTAGTGCATGATGCTTTACAGCAATTATGGACTAGTGCGGTTTCTTTTGGGAGCAAATCAACCCCCTTTGGTTTCAGGTTTACCTTAGCGGGTCAGGAATATGTGGTGACTGAACAAATTGTCAACAAGGTTCTGGGATTCCCCATTAAAGATGCTTATGATTCAGAACCTACAGCTACAGAACGCCTCAGATTCTTTGAAGAAATAGGGTGTTATCCTCCGACTGGCCGGATCACTGGAAACATCCAAAAACAATTTCTTCATGTGGAATGGAATTACTTTTTCGAGGCCATCACAAGATGTTTTCGGGCACGAGAAAGCGATTACCATCAAATTTCCATTCCCATGCAAAACCTTGGAATTGCCCTAGCAAGAGAGCTGGATATAAATTATGGACGAATAGTTCTCTCTGAAATAGTGGCTGTGATGGGATCTCCTGCAAGCAGAGACCTCAACACTACAGATGTTGTCTGCTGGTTTCCTCGGTTCCTACAGATGCTGATCAATGGTTTAGTACCGAAGGATGCTCTTGCAGTTAGACGGAGTTTTGCCAGAGGTCCATCATCTGCACCGCTAGGGATGGGCACTAAGTCACTTTCAACAGTTGAAAATCAGGATAAACATCATGGAAAACCGATGTCTATTCCTGATACCTTACAAAAGTGGCTTACATATGATGAGGGAGTTACCACCTTGATGGAATTCTCGCAAGCTTCATCACATGCTCAGAATCGGTCTGCTCATGCTGAGGCATTTGAAGAGATTCCTGATGAACAAAGCGGAGATGAACAAGGTAATGAATCAGGTAATCTCTCTCGACATTCTACTCATTCCTCTTCCTATGTTTCTGATTCCCAGACCCAAGAGACTGCTAGCCCGCAGGATCTATCCCAGGGTGAGAGCTATATTTCTAATTCCTTGTCATCCAAGTCACCGGAATCCAAACAGCCAGCACATATAGATGTAGGAAATGATGAGGAGAGTGACCCCGAAGAGCAGCCTCTTACTCGAAAGAAAGCCAAAATTTCTCATGCTGCTACTTCTAAACCTCAGTCAAACCCTAGAGTGTCACACGCAACCACTCCACCTCACGAGAGTGGTTCACCCCTTGAACAATCTGCACATAGGGATTTTGATTTTGATGATGATTTTGTACCTCTTAAAGATACTGTTGCTTCAAGAGGACATGAAGCTTTAAAAACTTCAACCGTACCTTCACCGGTACGTACTGATGCTACAAAGAGGATCGGTTCTGATGTTGTACAAGAACACTTTGTAGCCTCTCAGCCTGAGATTCCAACTCAGGAACAAACAGCAATTGATCCCATAACTGCAAATTATATTTCTTATCAAGTTTCTGCAGGTACTTCTTCATATTTTGGATCAATTATTGAAGACATACACGAGCGTGAGACAGGGAGTGTGTGTGAGAGGTTAGGGAGAGAGGGACCTTCATTTTTAAGGCCCGAAACCGAGCGCCAAATACCAACAGAACAAGTATTAGAGCGAGGTCACCTAAACCAAACACCGTCCCTTAGTTCTGAAAATCTTGAATCTCGTATGTCTTCTATGGAAAATCAAATGAAGCAGTTTGGGCAGTCAATGGGGCAGTTAGGGATGAATGTTGGAAATAATCAAAGGGCACTTGACGACTACGCAGCACGAATGACAATTCAAGCTTCAGCTTTTACTGTTTTGACAAATCAGGTAAATGACTTGGGCCATGCTTGTAACAGCCCCAAATTCCTTACCGGGAATTCAGGTCATCACACCTCTTGCGGAATATTCAATCACCTGCTCACAATATAATCTACAACAATATCCATAATAAACTCCATAATCTACTCCACGGGTTATAGTCTTAGAACAAGTACTTACTAATCCCAAAAGTTATTACACCTCAGAGTATCCTCCAGAATCTCATTACAACTTCAAAGTACTAGATAATAAAGTATTAAACTACTTCTTCCTAACTTGCACCTTCCTCAGGTACTACAAGGCTAACATGCTGAATCAGTCACCTTTCCCTTCCTTTTATCACGGTTCAACGTACTAGTGCCAGCTCTGATCGCCGCTGTTTGATAATATTAAAAATAGCAAGAATGAGCCAAAAATGCCCAGCAAGTTATATACACCAGAATCACATATATAAATGTATTCGAAGACATGAATTGGACTTCAATAATGTACTATTAAAAGTATTTCGAAAATATTTTCCTCATCATAATGAAATTTACTCGCAAAAACTGAGTAAGAACATACTATTCATACTGCAATCAATACCCATATGTGGTATTAATTACACTTATCAAATACTGCTGATGGACTATATTCAGGAGATTCTTATCCGCGGGGCTGTAATGGATGATCAGTCCTTACGTCAAATATTTTTACTACCGGTAGAGGGGGGAGTCGACTTGCTCGGCCTTGATCACCCCAGGATGAGTCGACTTGCTCGGCCTTCACCCTAAGCCGCATCCGGGCTTTTATACATCTATGCTGAGTGGCCACCTCGCCAAGCTCTTGCATTATCTCCAGTCCAGAACATAAGGTGCCAGAGTATCCCTGACCACCTTCAATACTTATCATCTTAGATGTCACGTATAATTCCACGTGCACCTCAACATACTCATCATCTTCGATGTCACGTATAATTCCACGTGCACCTCAACATACTTAACATCTTCGATGTCACGTATAATTCCACGTGCACCTCAACATACTTATCATCTTCGATGTCACGTATAATACCACGTGCACCTCTATTCATAATACTGTTATCGTTCGGAAATAACGAACGATTACTATCATCAATAAATCACTTTCCTCCCAAATTAGAAGAGGAAACATAAGAACGACTGCTTTGATCATGGATTCGAATAAAATGATCCAGATCAAATCTCACATCACTCCTCATAATTACAACATACTTTTATAGAAACATTTTATCTCCCTTCGAGTACAAACAATGTACCTCGATACTTGTCCCAATCATATGGACCAATAACTCGTATATATATTCCAACAATATTATAACACTATTCGAGTACGAACAATGTACATCGATACTTGTCCCAATCATATGGACCAATAGCTCGTATATATATTCCAACAATATTATAACACTATTCGAGTACGAACAATGTACATCGATACTTGTCCCAATTAGATGGACCAATAGCTCTTATACATAATACTATATTTATATACTATCCGGATAACTTTCGGAACAATCATCTATATATACATGCATTCGATTGCATCAATATCCGGTATTTAATCAACTAGATGAAATACTTGCAACTCGTAGTGAAAACATTTGAACCACATACACCATTCATTGAACATATATACTCTGAACATTAGAGTAAGGTTAAGTATACTTGCCTGATACTCCCGATGTAGTAAGGGCTTGTAGCGGGGTCCGACAATCTAAACAAAGTCAAGAAAACACGCTATTAATCCCTTATACGATCCATTCATAACTCAACGTTTAAACACTTAAGCCAACCTCAAACAAGGCACTTAGGGGTCCCTCTAGACTCGTACTAAGTCCATGTTAACTGACAAACACTTAAGTCAAGAGTTCGTTGTGAAATCGAACCTCGAACAACCACTTTACAAAGTCATTTTCAAAGTTAAGTCCAAGTGCTCTCTTAAGAGGTCCTCTCGCTCGTAACCTTGACTGAAACATTTTCATAAAATCGAAAAATCATTCTTTTGACATACCGTCTTCTCCCACCTCTTTATTATGACCTTTAATATTTATCCTCAAAATATCATGTTCTAATTCCATTTTTAAGGGTCTCAATTCCAGTCACCAACTCAACACTTACATCTACGAACAACTTTTACGGTTTTGGTCATTCCTCCTAAATCGTAACTCAGAATGCTACGATTCTTGCGCCAAAATGATCTATGATTCAAAATCTACAAGTTTAGGTTAGAAACTCAACTGGTCAGAAGGTTTACATCTACTGTCATGCTCGGTTCTTAAGGATTAATGAAATTCGGGCATTACGACGGCTATAACTCGGATATTTCCAAAATCAAAACCCTCCAAATAATCATCCAATCCACCACCAACACTCATGGACACTATTCATCATCTCCCTCACTGTCTAAATAGGTCTTGGAGCCACACAAGTTATTTTATCATTTAACAAAGCTTAATCATATCTCTAGTACTCTAATCATGCATCATAACACTAAAACTCATCAAAAACTCAACATATGACAAGCAAGGGTTCGGCCTTTACCTTCTTTGATGTCCTAAGAACAATAAAAAAGCTTGATAAGAGGTCCTCTAGCCTTGGATGCACCTTAGGAATCTTGAATACTAAGAAACAAACATGAAAAACTAAGTAAAACACTATTCCTACTATTCATTCCTCATCTTGTAAAATTCATATAAAATCGAAAAATAAGTGTTTGGTTCTCAAATTTTTATCAAACCTTCTACTCTTCAAGGGCTTTCCTTTGAACTATAGCTCATCACTAGGGGATGCTTGAAGCTCGACTTATTGATTTTCTAAGGTGAGAGGTCGAAACTGGGAAAATCTGGACAGTTTCGGTTCTTCATCTTGGGGGATGGATTTGACTAGGCTACACTCCTTTGATGACCATGAAATTTTAAACGTGTATTCTACATACAATGAGGAAGCTATGGTTAAATTTGGTGATTTAAGAGTGGATAGAAGTGGAGATATGAATTTTTCTTTGCCTTTGGTTTCTGCTGGACAGTTTGTGGTTTTGGTGGTGTTCTTGCTTTTTCTCTCTTCCAATCTTCTTTGACTAGTTGGTAAATGATTTTGTGTGATATTTGTGATATGTATCAGCTGTTAGAAAGCCTATGTCACCTCTTAATCCATGTGCCAAGCTTGTGTGGTGTGTAGAAATGTGATGACAAGGTGCCTTGTTGTCTTGTTCTTGATCACACACCTCTTTAATCCATTTGTTTTTGATTTCTCTTGATATTTTCCTTCAATAATACATATATCTATCATCTTATTCAACCTCATCTTTTCCTTGGTGTGTTGTCCACCCCTCATGGGTCCTTTCTAGATTGCCTTATCCTCAGAAATGCAACTAGGTACTCATCTCTTGCATTCTTGCACTTAAGTCCTTGGTAAATTACATTTGGATGCAAGATATTTTCATAAAGGTGCTTATGTCATGTCCCACTACCTATAATGGATGCATCCTTGGTTGCTGGTACGTTTCTTTGTCCGGTTATTGCTCAATTTCGCTGATCCTTCGAAGAATGACTAAGTAGTTTTACCGCTAGGGTTTACAGGAAATTTCTCGATACGAATAATACCTTAATAATTCTGGGGTATAATCCTCTTGATTATCATGTAGGATATTTAACCTCGATATGGACTCAATCCATAATCCATGATTCGTTCGTTTTATTCCTTACTCTCGTTATAACGCTTCAGCGATTTCTAGAACGCTCATTCCGCTATCTCAGGGGTTTTCGTTCTTCATTCTTAAATCACATATAATAAAATAATAAAATATAAAATCCTCAAATCCTCAATTTTAATATCTCATTCTCTTGATAATACTGATATATACTTCACTGCCCGGTCAAATATTCCGTAAAAATAGAATCTGGAATTTCTGAATTCCGATCGTCTTTGCATACACTTATTTACTCCGCTGATCACTAATATGGCTCCGGAATATCCATATCCTATCCCGAACATAGGGTGGCATGAAAAGTTTTCCAACTTACAAAATCACTATTCATCCACCAAATTACTATGCACGTACGGGAAACACTGTACACGTATAGGAAACACTATGCACGTATGGGAAACACTATGCACGTACGAAGATGCTTATTCACTCCTCCTCTCCCCTTTCAGGGTTCATTAGCTCATTTTCTGGATGATAGATTATTCTTATCTATGTCGTCAACCCTCGAATTACTATATTCTGACGATACGTATATAAATCGGGGTCATCACCCATGGCAATATCCATTCACTAGTGCACTTATTCACGGTTAGAAAAAGTTTTAATTCTACCGGAAATTCGGGTTATTACAGTCTTCCCTCCTTAAAAGGATTCCGTCCTCGGGATCAATGTAAGTAACAACTAAGGTTAATCATCTCGTACTCTACTTCTCAGTTTGACTCTTCAACCTTCTACTTTTCTCCACAATACTCTTTCTAGTACCATTGCATCATTTCTCAACATCTCCTCTTTTCCGTTAATCATTTCTACTAGTACCTCTACACGAGACACTTCTAGTCATACTTCTATATATTCAATATTCCCACATGTCTATCATTCACCATACGCTCTTTACACCTTGATGATCCACATTCATTTCCTTCTGCTTTAATATCTAGTCCGCCTCGATAATTCTCTTTTACTATTCTCATCAACATCTTTACCTCAAGTCTTACTCATTCCCACCTTCTAGATCAATCCTTTGAACAACTAACATCTTTAATCTTTCTTTTCTACTTAGGGTATTAGCCACCACATTGGCCTTCCCCGACTAGGAACTATTACACCTTGAAATCTTTCATCCATTATACTCATTTCCTTCATTTGTCTTTCCCATGTCTCTATCCTCAAAATACACCTTATCCTCGATAGTAGTTCTCAACTATACTTTAGAATTCCTCATATTCTCCTCTTTACTAATCCTCAAATATGCCTCTTTCTTCTCACCTCTATCCTCCTGAATCAGTTCATACTCAGCCTCACTCGTTTCAACCTATCCCAAGATGTTTCACATACTAAAACTGCATACTCATGACATATTCACTTATGCACACCAAATAGTATATATGCATGCACATAAATATATATATATATATATATATATATATCTACGGATCCATACAACTATCTGCTCATTTAATCCTTTCGATAATCATGGTTACACACTATCGTCATAATCAATCCTACTATTGGTATTGGCCATCATGCCTCCACCCTAACTACCCCTTGAGGTTCTACTATATACTTCCATATCAGTCTCCTGGCTTCTAAACTCTCTTATATAGTCATAACACCTCCTCCTACTCTTGTTCTAAGGTTTATAACCTACATCTCTGATACCATTTCTGTAACAGCCCCAAATTCCTTACCGGGAATTCAGGTCATCACACCTCTTGCGGAATATTCAATCACCTGCTCACAATATAATCTACAACAATATCCATAATAAACTCCATAATCTACTCCACGGGTTATAGTCTTAGAACAAGTACTTACTAATCCCAAAAGTTATTACACCTCAGAGTATCCTCCAGAATCTCATTACAACTTCAAAGTACTAGATAATAAAGTATTAAACTACTTCTTCCTAACTTGCACCTTCCTCAGGTACTACAAGGCTAACATGCTGAATCAGTCACCTTTCCCTTCCTTTTATCACGGTTCAACGTACTAGTGCCAGCTCTGATCGCCGCTGTTTGATAATATTAAAAATAGCAAGAATGAGCCAAAAATGCCCAGCAAGTTATATACACCAGAATCACATATATAAATGTATTCGAAGACATGAATTGGACTTCAATAATGTACTATTAAAAGTATTTCGAAAATATTTTCCTCATCATAATGAAATTTACTCGCAAAAACTGAGTAAGAACATACTATTCATACTGCAATCAATACCCATATGTGGTATTAATTACACTTATCAAATACTGCTGATGGACTATATTCAAGAGATTCTTATCCGCGGGGCTGTAATGGATGATCAGTCCTTACGTCAAATATTTTTACTACCGGTAGAGGGGGGAGTCGACTTGCTCGGCCTTGATCACCCCAGGATGAGTCGACTTGCTCGGCCTTCACCCTAAGCCGCATCCGGGCTTTTATACATCTATGCTGAGTGGCCACCTCGCCAAGCTCTTGCATTATCTCCAGTCCAGAACATAAGGTGCCAGAGTATCCCTGACCACCTTCAATACTTATCATCTTAGATGTCACGTATAATTCCACGTGCACCTCAACATACTCATCATCTTCGATGTCACGTATAATTCCACGTGCACCTCAACATACTTAACATCTTCGATGTCACGTATAATTCCACGTGCACCTCAACATACTTATCATCTTCGATGTCACGTATAATACCACGTGCACCTCTATTCATAATACTGTTATCGTTCGGAAATAACGAACGATTACTATCATCAATAAATCACTTTCCTCCCAAATTAGAAGAGGAAACATAAGAACGACTGCTTTGATCATGGATTCGAATAAAATGATCCAGATCAAATCTCACATCACTCCTCATAATTACAACATACTTTTATAGAAACATTTTATCTCCCTTCGAGTACAAACAATGTACCTCGATACTTGTCCCAATCATATGGACCAATAACTCGTATATATATTCCAACAATATTATAACACTATTCGAGTACGAACAATGTACATCGATACTTGTCCCAATCATATGGACCAATAGCTCGTATATATATTCCAACAATATTATAACACTATTCGAGTACGAACAATGTACATCGATACTTGTCCCAATTAGATGGACCAATAGCTCTTATACATAATACTATATTTATATACTATCCGGATAACTTTCGGAACAATCATCTATATATACATGCATTCGATTGCATCAATATCCGGTATTTAATCAACTAGATGAAATACTTGCAACTCGTAGTGAAAACATTTGAACCACATACACCATTCATTGAACATATATACTCTGAACATTAGAGTAAGGTTAAGTATACTTGCCTGATACTCCCGATGTAGTAAGGGCTTGTAGCGGGGTCCGACAATCTAAACAAAGTCAAGAAAACACGCTATTAATCCCTTATACGATCCATTCATAACTCAACGTTTAAACACTTAAGCCAACCTCAAACAAGGCACTTAGGGGTCCCTCTAGACTCGTACTAAGTCCATGTTAACTGACAAACACTTAAGTCAAGAGTTCGTTGTGAAATCGAACCTCGAACAACCACTTTACAAAGTCATTTTCAAAGTTAAGTCCAAGTGCTCTCTTAAGAGGTCCTCTCGCTCGTAACCTTGACTGAAACATTTTCATAAAATCGAAAAATCATTCTTTTGACATACCGTCTTCTCCCACCTCTTTATTATGACCTTTAATATTTATCCTCAAAATATCATGTTCTAATTCCATTTTTAAGGGTCTCAATTCCAGTCACCAACTCAACACTTACATCTACGAACAACTTTTACGGTTTTGGTCATTCCTCCTAAATCGTAACTCAGAATGCTACGATTCTTGCGCCAAAATGATCTATGATTCAAAATCTACAAGTTTAGGTTAGAAACTCAACTGGTCAGAAGGTTTACATCTACTGTCATGCTCGGTTCTTAAGGATTAATGAAATTCGGGCATTACGACGGCTATAACTCGGATATTTCCAAAATCAAAACCCTCCAAATAATCATCCAATCCACCACCAACACTCATGGACACTATTCATCATCTCCCTCACTGTCTAAATAGGTCTTGGAGCCACACAAGTTATTTTATCATTTAACAAAGCTTAATCATATCTCTAGTACTCTAATCATGCATCATAACACTAAAACTCATCAAAAACTCAACATATGACAAGCAAGGGTTCGGCCTTTACCTTCTTTGATGTCCTAAGAACAATAAAAAAGCTTGATAAGAGGTCCTCTAGCCTTGGATGCACCTTAGGAATCTTGAATACTAAGAAACAAACATGAAAAACTAAGTAAAACACTATTCCTACTATTCATTCCTCATCTTGTAAAATTCATATAAAATCGAAAAATAAGTGTTTGGTTCTCAAATTTTTATCAAACCTTCTACTCTTCAAGGGCTTTCCTTTGAACTATAGCTCATCACTAGGGGATGCTTGAAGCTCGACTTATTGATTTTCTAAGGTGAGAGGTCGAAACTGGGAAAATCTGGACAGTTTCGGTTCTTCATCTTGGGGGATGGATTTGACTAGGCTACACTCCTTTGATGACCATGAAATTTTAAACGTGTATTCTACATACAATGAGGAAGCTATGGTTAAAATTTGGTGATTTAAGAGTGGATAGAAGTGGAGATATGAATTTTTCTTTGCCTTTGGTTTCTGCTGGACAGTTTGTGGTTTTGGTGGTGTTCTTGCTTTTTCTCTCTTCCAATCTTCTTTGACTAGTTGGTAAATGATTTTGTGTGATATTTGTGATATGTATCAGCTGTTAGAAAGCCTATGTCACCTCTTAATCCATGTGCCAAGCTTGTGTGGTGTGTAGAAATGTGATGACAAGGTGCCTTGTTGTCTTGTTCTTGATCACACACCTCTTTAATCCATTTGTTTTTGATTTCTCTTGATATTTTCCTTCAATAATACATATATCTATCATCTTATTCAACCTCATCTTTTCCTTGGTGTGTTGTCCACCCCTCATGGGTCCTTTCTAGATTGCCTTATCCTCAGAAATGCAACTAGGTACTCATCTCTTGCATTCTTGCACTTAAGTCCTTGGTAAATTACATTTGGATGCAAGATATTTTCATAAAGGTGCTTATGTCATGTCCCACTACCTATAATGGATGCATCCTTGGTTGCTGGTACGTTTCTTTGTCCGGTTATTGCTCAATTTCGCTGATCCTTCGAAGAATGACTAAGTAGTTTTACCGCTAGGGTTTACAGGAAATTTCTCGATACGAATAATACCTTAATAATTCTGGGGTATAATCCTCTTGATTATCATGTAGGATATTTAACCTCGATATGGACTCAATCCATAATCCATGATTCGTTCGTTTTATTCCTTACTCTCGTTATAACGCTTCAGCGATTTCTAGAACGCTCATTCCGCTATCTCAGGGGTTTTCGTTCTTCATTCTTAAATCACATATAATAAAATAATAAAATATAAAATCCTCAAATCCTCAATTTTAATATCTCATTCTCTTGATAATACTGATATATACTTCACTGCCCGGTCAAATATTCCGTAAAAATAGAATCTGGAATTTCTGAATTCCGATCGTCTTTGCATACACTTATTTACTCCGCTGATCACTAATATGGCTCCGGAATATCCATATCCTATCCCGAACATAGGGTGGCATGAAAAGTTTTCCAACTTACAAAATCACTATTCATCCACCAAATTACTATGCACGTACGGGAAACACTGTACACGTATAGGAAACACTATGCACGTATGGGAAACACTATGCACGTACGAAGATGCTTATTCACTCCTCCTCTCCCCTTTCAGGGTTCATTAGCTCATTTTCTGGATGATAGATTATTCTTATCTATGTCGTCAACCCTCGAATTACTATATTCTGACGATACGTATATAAATCGGGGTCATCACCCATGGCAATATCCATTCACTAGTGCACTTATTCACGGTTAGAAAAAGTTTTAATTCTACCGGAAATTCGGGTTATTACAATGCTGCTGGTGTCATGGGAAACACCCTGAATGACAGGATGGGAGCAATGGAGCTGACAATGGATAATCTGGCTGTGGAGATAAGCAGAGTTATGTTCGCAATCAGAAGTTTTGTGCCCCAGGAATGTTTCGCGCCGCAACAACCTCCCCCCGATGCTGGTACAGGTGGTGCTAGTGGAGCAGGAGCCTATGGTTCCGGGTTTGAAGATTTTGATGCAGCTGGTGGATCTGGAGACCAGGGTGGAGTTCAGGATAACTCACCTAAGGGGGAGAGTATAAAGGAGACGAGACAGCAGGGAGTTCAAATCGAAGAAATTCAAGAACATGCTGATCTTGTAAAAGAAATGGAAGTTGAGCCGTCTATTGATGAAGAGGCTCTAAGAAGGAAAAAGGGTAAGGCAATAGCGATTGAGCAAGATGAGCCATTCGTTGATCTGAGTCATCAAGAAAAAGTACAGGAGGTACTTGACTCAGATTCCGATATGGAAGACGCACCGTTGAAACATGCTATAAAGAGATCATTGAAGGATCAAGGTGGAGGTGCTGGAATGTCTTTCGGATTGCCTGAAGAAATTACTGTTGATGAGGAAACCCTTGAAGCTCAACAGTTAGCCTTGGATCAAGCTGAGTTCTTTAAAATGAAGGCAATGCAAGATCGTGCTGCGTTTCAGGAAAAGAAAGCGGAGCTACAAGGAAAGCAGTATGATTATGAGCTTGCAAGGCTAGCTGATCCTCAAATTGATCTGGACAATAGAAGGATAGGGAAAAAGTGGGATGACGCAAGAAAGATATTGATGGGACCATGTACAAAAGGAGATCATAACAAGGAAGCAGATGATCTGTTCTACCAACTAAATTTGCAGAATCCAATGGCTGCTGACTACATAAATGCTTTAAAGAGATTAATTTCTAAAGTCAGGGTTGGATACAATTCAACGCAAAAGGAGTGGCAGGTTATTTTGTCTTTCACAGAAGGAGTCCCAATGTCTTTCATGTATGTGGATGATCAATTCATGACGAGAAGATCTGCATCAGAGTTGTTCTTGCTAGCAACAAAAATTCAATACTCTCATTCTGAGAATCTAAGCATTCTGTATAGGGATCAGTTAATGCGGCTAGCAGAGGACAAGGGTCCAGAATTCTCAGCATATCCAAATGTTGTCCAGATGGTGGTTGACAGTAAATTGAAGAGGGTGAGCCTGGAGGAAAAGGACTTAATGGAACTTTCAGTGGAATCTCTTAAGGCCGTCTGTAGGCAGATGATGGGTAAGGGATTCGCTTCTGTGCTTAAAGATAAATCAGTGAAGACCATTGAAAGTGTCATACTAAAGAAGAGCAATGAGGTGTGGAAGTGTGATGTCATTGCTCCAAACCCTCTTGATAATGTGAAGATTGAACCAGAGCTGATAGAGAGGAATTGGAATATTCTTCAAGCAATGAAGAACGTTGATGAAGCTCTGAATCTTCCTACTGGAGAACTGGAACAAGGAGAGATAAGGGAGGCAGTTGGTGTTCCAGGAAGAGACAGTGTATACTGGATACACTCTTTTGTTGATAATACAGCTGATGCCTTAGTATTCATAGATGCAGACCAGAATCAAACATTCTTGCATATGAGTAAACAATGGCTGCTGCAGACTCAAGATGCTGCATTTCTGGAGAAAGTGTTATATCTGTTCAAATGGGAAGATGTGGAAGTTAAGTATGTGACAGAAAAGCAGAGACTCGTGAGTTACCTGTCTGATGTAGTAGTGGAAAAGAAGCGATTGGAGCGAGATGCGGCTAGTGTCCACAATACTAACCGTGTCATAGGCTATCCCAAAATGATCTACTGTCAGTTTAAAGCTGATAAAACTCATAGGAAACCTCGGCTTATAATGAAGAAATTTGAGGACATTCCAGAGATCAGAACTACTCAGGAGGTGGACAAACTCAGAAGGCTTTTCAAACATCCTTACCCAGAACCCAGGAACCCTCTAGAGATGGAAGCAGTAAGTTTGTTGAATACTAGGTGGACGCAACTTCATAATCCAGTATATAAGAAACAAAAGCAGCAGGAGGAGAAGCGCAGAAGGCAGAAAGAAGAAAAGGACCAAGCTGCTGAAGCTAGGAAGAGGAAACGGAATTAGGGTTAAAGGTCAGAGTGGTGTGAACTTGAAGTTGGAAAAACTTCATGTCTTTCGGTTGCTTTAACTCACTTGAGGAAAATTCATCTTAGAATGAATCCAATAAGGTGATATAAGTTTGACTAAAAGATATGAAATAATCCAGGTGATAGGAATCATTCAAATGATCTTTAATTCGAGGTTCGAATTCTGTTTCTAGTTTAAGTTCTTTGTATTGTTTTCATGTACTTGTAAATTGTATATTTTTCAAGACTGTAATGTTAATTATCTTTTCTCGTCTCTTGTTTAGTTGAGTTATCCTTCATTAATTTGAATGTCATTGTTAGACAATCAAATTGGGGGAGATTGAAAGGCAGAGTGTATTAACTTGTAACACTATAACTAATGTAACTCAATTAAAAGAAAAGATACTTAACCAGAAGACAA
The DNA here is from genome assembly GCA_037693485.1 of Kitagawia praeruptora. NCBI lineage: Eukaryota > Viridiplantae > Streptophyta > Magnoliopsida > Apiales > Apiaceae > Kitagawia > Kitagawia praeruptora. The sequence continues at coordinate 36,136,051 of CM075350.1, forward strand.
TCAAGAACAAGAAGTCACAAGAAATCAACACCAAATGAAGACAAGGTAATTGATACAATTGAACATGTTAACTATGATCAAGCCAAGAAGAAATCATTGAGAGAAGTTCAAGTCAAAGTTGTTCAGGCCTCAGTGATTTGAGAATTCGAGATTCAAGATCATAACTATCAGTATCAACAAGACCAATTGATTTCAAGTGAACAAGAAGGAAAGCAAATATTGGAAAGCCAAGTTACTAAGTGAATATGGTAATTTATTCAAGAAGCAGAAACACTATCAAGACTAGTCACTTATGAACCAGACCAGTGCATCAAGTGTCAGGACATTGATAGCAAGTTTATGTCAGTAATAAAGATCCATGTTCAAGAGCTTGTAGAAGAACAAAGAAGATATGAAGATATCACAAGCTCAAGATGTGCATTGAAGTTTCAAGTTGAAGACCAGAATATTTTCTAAGTACTAAATGTTCTAGATGGCTAAGTCGAAATTCTCAAGTAGAAGTTCTACTTAGAATTTCGAGATGGCTAAGTAGAAATTCTCAAGTAGAAGTTCTACTTAGAGTGCAGCTTCAACATGACACATGGCATCTTCTGATTGGCAGATTTCCAAGCTTTCAAGATAAGACAAGATTTATGTGGACATCATTGGGCCACGTACATCTTAGTCTTTGAAGACTACAGGTCATAGATTACATGTAGTATAAATAGAAGCACTTGTGTAATGTTTTAGTTAGTGAGCAATATTGAGAAAAACACAAGAGAAAGAGAGAGAGTATATTCACAGAGCTTAGAATCATTCACTTCTCTCTGAACTTCTGTTATACTTTGTAATGAATGTTGTAGCAACCTTTTCAAGTTATATATAAAGAAATATATTCCTTGAATCTGTGTGTTCATTTATTGCATCGTATTTATTGCTTCTCATAATCGAAAAGTTGTATTCACCCCCCCTCTACAACACATTTGGACCTAACAGAGATTCTTCACAACGGGAAACAAGGGTATCAGCAAATTTGATAGCATATATGTTGTAGTGTTGGAGTTCTTACAACTCTTTTTATTCAAGGAACCATTGTTTTAATCCTTAAACAACAATAGATGTTATTTTTAAAACACGTGACTGACTTCATTTCAGACAATGGTTTTCAAAAACATTGCGATGTTGTTTCTAGGTGTTACAACGGCGTCCAAAAAATGTGGCGTTGTCTTGCAATCTGTCGGACAGCGGTTTTCAAAAACATTGCGTTGTTGTTTCTAGGTGTTACAACGACGTCCAAAAAATGTGGCATTGTCTTGCAATCTGTTGGACAACGGTTGTGTTACCTTCTTCTACGCATCGGGTAAATAACTGTTGTCTTCTTTCAAACAGACAACTGCCGGATAGACAACGAAAAAAACGCAGCTCAGACAACGGTGAAAATATGTTGCAGGATTGTGTTTTTCTTGTAGTGCCTTTTAAACCCCTAGGCAGCCCTAGTGGACGAGTGAGGTCTCGTGAGGACCTATATTGAATGTACCCACAAAATCCATCTAGTTTGTATAAAAGATCACATGGCAATGCACACCACACATATATGTCCTCACATGACACATCAACTTAAGAATCAAAATGAATATGCAAAGTCTTGGTGTGCAAAGTGCAAGGATTCACATAGTCTACTCAAAGAACATGCAAGAGTGATTCTAAGTTCTTGTGAAATGCAAAAATTATTGGTAATCATGCTAAGTCTACAAGAGCACACCTCAGAGTCAAAACTTGAGATCTCTTATGCAAAAAACAGACAAGCAATACCTCACCTTTCACTCACAAAAGAATATTCACTAAAAAACAAGGGTAAGTGTATCACTCAATTCCAACAAAATCAAATGCATGCTTGACACTTGGTATCATCCCAACTTAAATCACAACATACATTAATAATGACAATCAAAAGGTCTTTATTAGGGTTGTAATGGGGCTAGGGACAAGGTATGTCAAGAAAGGCCAAAATAAGGTGAAGTGTCAAAAGCTAGTAGTCACCATGAATATCATGCACAACACCTCCCCACACAATTCTATTTTTTATTTTTCAACAAAAAGCCTTGACTAGTCATAATGAAGGAGGATTACAAAAAACATAAGTATGCTTTCATATGTATTTTTTTCTTTCTTTCTTTCTTTTTTTTTTCTATTTTTTCATTTTTTTTAAAGGAGCTAAAATAAATGTAACAATAATCCTCCTTTAGATTTGATTTGAAAATCGACTAGCAAGGTAACAACAAATATTTCCTCAAAAGTTATGAACAAAAGTAAACCCTATTTCACACACCTTATTGCTCCACCAAGTTCCTACTAGCCTTTGACAAATTGGGCTCAAGAATACGTAAGGCTATACAAGAAAGAGGTCTTGGGCGAGTAATGTGGTGTGTCACCGAAAGAATATGATTAAGCTCAAAGGGTTAACTAATTGATCATGTAAGCATGGTTTGGATATTTTTAGAAATATAGGTTATTCCTAAATGCCTTTATCATTTTATCATCAATTAATGTCATGCATTTCAAGATAGAATTCAAACAAGTGCTAGCAAAGCAAATGATAAGTGGACACTCAAACAAAAGAATATAGATGCAAAAGATGTGCATATAGGCTCAAAATCTCACTTGGTGTAGTAAAACATAATCAATCTCAAGAAATGGTATCCTCAATGCACCTACTTGTATTCAAAGCATAAAGACCAAATCATCTTACACCTAATCATGCCCTTCTAATATCATGCATAATTCAATTAAGCCTACTAGCTTCACCTTGCTAGTTTAAGTGTGTGAACAAGAACTTTAGCAAATCACTTCTCAAACAAAAGCTAATGGTTCATAAGATTATCATAGCATGTAAGGGTGCATCAAGCAACTAGCAATCAATTAACAAAACTAGAAAAAGAACTCGTTTTGATTTTTTTCATTTTTTAATTTTTTTTGGATTTTCCAAATTTATATATTTACACTAAAACCCCCCATACCTAGATCATGCATTGTCCTCAATGTATGCAAATGCAAGAGAAAAGAGAAAGGATAAAGTTGAGGAAATACCTGATAAGGGATGACGGAGACTGAAAATTTCTAAAAACTATTAAAGAAAAACTACTCACACACGCACACAAATCCTCCCCCATACCTATCTTACACGAGGGGAGGCAAAGAAATGAAACCGAATTAGCCGATGCCGGTTGGAAAATTAGGGTGAAGCTTCGAGAAAATATCAATGAATTTATGAAAATTTTTATTAGAACAGATTTTCTCAATTAACATTGAATCATTCAACCCTAAAGAACAACTATCACTAATGTTCTCCCTAAACCAATTTAATGCTTCTTTATTTTGTTTAAGCAAATTAGAGATAATGAAAGTTTGGCTAGGGGTAGAATCACTAGGAAGGACATAAGACAAGGGTTCAGCTTTCCCTAAAGGCTGTTGATCAAATTCGGGATGATAAAGAATTAAATCAAATGCGGGCGGTGTAGCCACGGGAGTGTGAACAACGGAAGTGTTAAGAACGGGCTCACTACTAACAATCTCGGATGGGGTCTCACGAATTTCTAATAAATCCCCTAAGAACTCACCAAATGTAGGTGGTTCACCAACGAGAGTTTTGACAACGGGCTCAACAATAGCATCATTGGGTTTGGTCTCCCACGGGGAACAAATGGCATCCAATTCTCTCCACATCTCTTCCGAAGTCATATCCCTTAACGAATCAGAATACTCTCGATTAGACTCATGGTTGACTTTGAAATCCTCAACGAGAAGAGACTCAATTTCACTATCCTCGAAGCTAGACCAAGTGACAAAGTTGTTGACAACATTAACCCCTGATGATTGTTCATAAAGCTCATTGGGTTCTTTTCCTACATTGAAAATGTTAAGGTCCAAGGTCATGTTACCGAATGTGAGTTTCATAGAACCATTCCTACAATTGATCAAGGCATTGGATGTAGCAAGAAAAGGTCGTCCTAGAATGATCGGAATTTGGTTCTTAGGATTCGTGACGGGTTGAGTCTCGAGGACAACAAAATCAACCGGGAAGAAAAAATCACCAATTTTGATTAAAACATCTTCAATTAGTCCCTTAGGCATTTTAACAGAATGATCAGCTAATTGAAGGGTCATATTCGTTTGCTTAAGCGCACCTAACCCTTGGGCTTGGTAGACAGAAAATGGAAGGAGATTGACACTAGCACCTAAGTCGAGTAAAGCTTTATCCAAAAAAGTATTGCCTATGACACATGAAATTGTAGGACAACCGGGGTCCTTATATTTCACGGGAATTTGATTTGAAAGAATTGAACTAACATGAGAGGTCAAAAAGGCTTTCTTAGGAACGTGGGTGGATCGCTTGTGACTACATAAATCTTTTAGACACTTGGCATATGAAGGAATTTGTTGAATGGCATCTAAAAGAGGAATGTTAATTTTGACTTGTTTGAAAACTTCCATAATCTTCTCTACTTGAGGTGACTGTTTTCGAGAGATGAGTCGTTGAGGATAAGGAGCTTTAGGCTTAAAGACTCGTTCATTAGACACATCGGGAAGAGAAGTGGGAAGTGGAATGATATTCGAAGATTTGTTCGGTGATGATGATGATTGAAGAGAAGATTCTGATGACTCGGGAGTGGATTTTGAAGATGAAGGTTCGAGGGGTTCAGAATTTGAAGTAGTGTTTGAATGATCAAGTTTAAGATTCGGTTCAATATTTGACTCTTCTTCTTCTTCTTCATTGGAAGACTCGACACCTACTTGATTATCAACTTGATTTCCCGACCTTAAAGAAATGATAGCGTTAACGTTTTCGTTAGGTCTTTGGTTGAGGGGAAATTTAGGGTTGACTTCTGGTTGGCTCGGGAGCTTATTCTTCTCTCGCTCACACATGGCATTGGCTAATTGGCTCACTTGAACCTCTAACTTAGATAAGGCTTGAGTACTAGCATTTAAAAGTTGCCTATCTTGAGTCATGGTTTGCATGAAGGTTTGTTGAGATTGAGCCAAATTAGTTGTTGATTTTAAAAGTACATCAAGGGTCTTTTCCAACGAATTATGTCTCTTATCCGACTCATGAAAGCCGGGTGGGTGGGCGGGTGCTTGATTTGGATAAGAAGGTTGAGTCGGATAAGGACCGAGGTTTTGAGTAGGGTTTGGAAAGGGGCCTTGATTTGGAGTCGAGAAAGAATTTTGATTAGGCCTTTGAAAAGATGGAGCATTTTGAAAAGCAGGTTGAAAAGAAGGTGGGTTTTGGCAATTTGGCCCTTGGTTCCATGAGAAATTAGGGTGATTCCTCCACTCGGGATTATAAGTAGGAGCGAACAGGTCGTTTCTAGTGGGTGGTTGAGACACCGCATTAACTTGATCATAGACGGGAAAATCCGAAAAACCTTGATTAAAATTCGAGCACATAGACGCATTTGAGGGGGCCTTACTAGTTTCTAGGGCTTCGAGTCTTCTAGTTAGAGTGGCTAATTTGGCATCGGTTGCAATCGAATTCCCAATCGAATGCAAACCCCTAGATGAACTAGATGACTAATTAGACTTATTGGGTTCCCTAGTAGACTCCCACAACATGGTCTTCTCGGCTAATTCTTCGAAAAATGTCCAACCCTCGTCCTCATCTTTCTCCATGAATTTTCCTTGGCACATAGATTCCAACAACGCGGTTGTTGGACCATCTAGGGCCTCATAAACGATCTTACAGAGTCTTTCTCTATTCCGTGGTGGGGGCATTGTGACAAAAGATTTTTAAATCGGTCAAAATATTTCCAAAAAGACTCGTTTTCCTTTTGATGAAATTGATTTATTTCGTTTGTAATTCTCGTAGTCTTATGGTTTGGAAAATATTTTTTTAGAAAAATAACCACAAACCCCTCCCACGCGGAGATAGAATTAACGGGTAGACTATACAACCATTTTTTAGCATTTTCTTTTAAAGCGAAGTTGATAAGTCTTAGCCGAATGGAGTCCTCGGAAAGATGTTGGAGTTTTTGCAAAGCGCAAACCTCCTCGAATTCATGAAGAAATAGATAAGGATCCTCACCGTCACTCCCATTAAATTTAGGTAACATACTGATGTGGTGCGCTTTAATTTCAAAATTATTACCATTAACGGGAGGAAGGGTGATACACGAAGGTTGGGCGGAACGAGTAGGATAGCAACGGTCCCTAAGAGATGTGGCCATGTTTACTACTGAATCGGAGGTATCTAAAGACTCGGAATCGGACGAGGAAGAAATCTCAACTAATCTCACTAGTCTAGAAGATTTATCCCTAATCCACGTAGTTCGCATAAACCACAAAAGGCAACACGTAGCAAGTAAGTGCGAAAAATTAAAACACACAAAAAGAAAAGGGTGTAAAATTAAAAGAAAAATTCTAAACCTAGGTTCCCTAATAAAATAACTAGACCTTGCTCCTAACCGTAAGGACCACCAAAAACTTGGTAAATCAGAATTTATTCGGACCGATTCGGCCAGATTAGAGCAGGCATTGCCAAGAGGCCAAACTCGTCACTTAGACACCGAATCTAAATTGGCCAGGTAAGCTCTCGCTTGCCTAGACACCAAAAAGTCGGAATAAATAATGATTACTTCGTTTCTTAGTACCTTCCTAATTGAGCGCGAATTCCTAGGGGCAAACGTCTAATTAATTTTATTAAAGGTTATGGGATGTAAAATGAGGAATTTATTGTTTTTGGGCTAAGGATAGAGTGATGAAATCCCTTCCCTGATCTTGTAGTGGTTTTGCCCTTAGAGTTTATTAAAAAAATGATGCAACAAACAAGGATATATACAAAAATTATAAACAAATATGGATGCTTGTACTACGTGATTTATTCTAAAGAAAGAAAGAAATTAAACGTACCTTGGGGTCCTCCAGCGATCACCACAATTATAGGTACGAAAAAAAAATTAAAAACAAAAAATAAAATCTAGCATGATGTGCACCTACGTGATGAATGCATGATGCAACAATTATGTATTTACAACTAATTTTTTTTTATTTTTGATTTTTTTGTGATTTTCTAAAAATAGAAAAGGCGAAAAGAGTGAGAAACGGGTTACCGACGCAAGCTTTCCAAAATATTCCAATTTTTCCACGCTCCGTTGAAAAGAGTTCCGAAATCTCAAGCTTTCCTAAAAAGAACGAAGTAAAAATAAGACAAGAAATAAAACTAACCCGAAAAATTAAAAATTAAGGCGCGAAAAATAATTAGTCCCCGGCAGCGGCGCCAAAAACTTGTTGTGCTAAAATAAATGACAATTAGAATCGCAAGCGCACGATTCAACCGTTGAAATATTTTAGGTATCGATCCTCGGAGACTAACATTTTCGCAATCCTTAATTTTCAATTTAATCGAATTAGGCCAAGTGGATTTTTGAGAAATTTGAATTTTACTAATTAATTTCGAAAAGAAATTTTAAACTATTTTTTCGTTAAAAGAAAATTAGATTATTATTCTACTAATTAATTAGAAATGAAAGGAACAAAAATTAAATTATTCTAAAAACTCTAAATTCAAATTAAAACTGGATTTAATTATGAAACTCTCTCTTTTTTTGAAATAAACTAACCCTTTTTTAAAGTAAATTTATTTACAGGATTTTTTTTAGAAAATCGAACATGACTCGTTTGTAAAACTAGCCACAACTAAGAAACCGAAACCCAAGCAACAGTTTCAATTCAACACAACAATTTTCGAGTGAATTTGATCATCTTATCTAACAGCAAAACAGACAACAATCAGTAAAACAAAAATAAACAGTTCGAATAAAGCAAATAGAGCAAAAACAACTCAACTACTCGACTCAAAAACAAGGAAAACAAAAATTCAGAAAATGCAGAGACGAAACATCAACTTGTTAACTTATTGAACTCAGGAAAACAGCAACACAGTCGGCAACTAATCCATCGGAACGAAACACAGCAATCAGCAACATTTGACAAACAAGAACTAATTGAACTCGCTAGACTCAGAATCGAATAATCAACAAATATGAACAATAAATACGAACATCAAACTGCAAATACTCGGCAAAAACAGCTCAGCGTCAATCGGAAATAAAACAATAACTTGACAGCAATTTACAAGAATGAACAAGCAACTCGCCCTCAATAAATGAATACAACACTGACTTACGGACTCAACTCGCGAACTCGCGAACATCAGTAAAACAACGAAAATAAAGAACTCAGAACCCAATTCAACAATGAGAAAATACCAGGAAATTAAATCAAGTCGGTGGCAATTCAAAACTCAACACTTGAACTACAATCGTGAACTCAGTAACAACTCGAAACGCAGAGGAATTCGAACAAAGACAACGTTGCTACAAACAGAATAAAACCGCGTAAAAAGAAAACATGCCCAGCAGCAGTAACAAATCGAACTCGGAACTAATAAACACAGGAACACGGATCAAACAAAACACAAAACTCAGCGACTCAACTCAGGCAGCGACTCGATTAACAAATTGATTGCAGAGAAGAGGGGTGTGGCGTTTTGGTGGGTAAAGAAAGAGAGAACAGAAGAGGCTGGTGTTGGTTCGAATAATAGAGAGAGAGAGAGAGAGAGAGAGAGAAAGAGAGGGTTGGGGGAGAGATGAGGGAATGAATCTGGGAAAAACCGATAGAGAACAAGAAGAATGAAAAGAAAATGATGAAAGAAACAGAGTAGAATCTGGGGAAAATGACTAAAAACAAGGGGCTTAAGCTTTCGAATTAAACCAAAAAAAAAAAGAAACAGAAAATTTGTACTGCGATTTAAATAAATTATAATTTTTGTGATTTTTATATATATGAAACGAAGATTACGAAATTAATAGTGAAATTAAAATTTAAGACTACACTAAAACGGTAATTTAAAATTTCGAACCCACAATAAAATGGAGATTTAAAGGGGATCAAATTAAAAATTATAACTAGGTGCAAGAAATCAAAGTTTCGTTATTTTCAACCCCAAGTGGTTAGCAACGGGATTTACGAAAATAACGAAACAAGGCAACAATGAAGGAGAGTGCAAGACAAGAATTTAAAGGAAATGAAATTGCATTAAAATAAAAGAGAGTGTTTACATAATTTGAAACTAAAGAAAATACAAGAATTTAAAGCTACCCTAAAACTACACTACACTAAAGCTATTCTAATCTATGTTCTAAATTCTACTCTACAAGTTCAAAATACAAGGGAAATGAGGGGGTATTTATAGGATGGGAATTAGGGTTTAGGGGGTGTGTGGGTAAATCTTGGCCCTACATTTGGGGCGTGTGGTGGTGTAATCCTAGCCATTAAAAGATTCCTTCCCCATTAAGCTTTGGTAGAGTTGATCTTGGCCATACACTTCTTTAGTGTGTTGGGGTGATCTCCACCTTCCATGTGTCCTCCAAGATTCCCTTTCCACCAAACTCCTAATTCTTTTTCCTCTTTTTTTTGGTCCTTTTTCTTCCTCTTTTTCCTTTCCTTGCACTTTATTTCTTTATTTTGCCATTTCTTTATTTATTCACGAATTTCCTGAAATGCAACAAAATAAATTATTAAAATACGAGTTCAAGCAATAAATAGGTAATAAAAATATGAAAAAATATGCACTTATCAAATGCCCCCATACCTATCTTTTGCTCGTCCTCGAGTAAAACAAAAACAAAAAGAAAAAGAAAAATCTAGATGCAAAGTCCTATACTCCTTTTCGTAGGTGTGACGGTTGCATTTGGCATATGCAACAAGCCTCACTACAAGAAAAACTCAATCAGACAACACCTTTCATACAACAGTTAAACAAATAACCGTTGTCCCGAAAAAATAAACAACGGTGAATGTTTTGTCCTCGTAAAACTGTTGTCGGCGTCTTTCTATGACAACAGTTTTGCAACCATTGTCTGAGCGGTATGCTCTGATAAAATCAGACAACAGTTCTAGAATATATGTGTTGTGTGAACCCTTTCATACAAGTGTGTAGCACTGTTGTGTGTAGACAACTCCATATTATCTTCAGACAACGCTTTTGGACAAAGCCGTGGTGTAAGTTAGACAACAGTTTATTGGAAGTGTTGTTGTATGGAACATCAGACAATGTGTTTTAAATACCGTTATCAGAAGGAAAGTTGATAGACAATGGTTATTAGCATTGTGAAATAAATGGGTTTCATACAACAGAGCAGAATACCGTTATTTGAACATCCTATTTAGAAGACGGTTATAAACATTGCTAGAATAACTATTGTCTGTTTAGTAAGGATAGAAAAAAAAAATTACATGTACATATTACCACACGTCATATTATTACCTACCGTTGGTGGTCGGTTATGATTGATAGGAGATGAAAAAACGCTACATTTTAACAGGTGACACGTAACTATATAAGCGACCACACATAACCAACCAATTTGGTTTGAAGATGGCTGGATTTCTAGGAAATTTTACACACCGAAATTGGTAAAAAATGAGCTTGCATTTGGTCTGTTTCCTGGGCATATTTGGTCAGTTTTCTGGGGCATATTTTCTAACAGTCCATTCCTCCCATTACAATACTACTACATACTGCTATTACCAAACCAAAAAAACTAAAAAATTCAGCCATACCATTACATAAAATCATTCATCCATATCAAAACTTAAAATCCAACACAAACATCCATTACAACCATAACTTAATCATCCGATAATTATTTTAAGGATGTATTTCATTTTCCATGATTAGTTTATCAGATCATCTAATTTTAAGTATCGCATCAGGGGCATGGCAAGTAGCTTCAATTGCATAGACTGCATCAAAAATTCGAAACTATTATCCAGAAACCTTGATGATAAAAGCATTGGTACCAGCTCTTTAGCAGACCATCCCCTGTTCTCAGTGCCTCGTCACTTAAAGATTCACCAAATGCAAGGAAGAGGAATAGAGCAGCTTCTACCTCTTTTGCATTTCTATCAGGGTCTGCTGTATTCACAAAGAAAACTATATGTAATGTAAGCAATAATAAATAATACTAAAGATGCCCTTCATTTACTCTTCTATCAGTTTTTTACTGATTAAATTGAGTATTCAAATAATTGTGGAGAATTCAAGTAGATAATTAAAATAGAGAAATAAGGAAAACAGAAAAGTTAAAGGGAGAATTCCCTAGCTAGATGGGAGAATGTAGATAAAACAACTAGAGAGGACATTTTGCTGGTAGTTCACAATATAAGAATACACTCTGTAATGACAATTGGAAATCAATATAATTGACTTTATGTTATGATTTAAAACCTTAGGACACCTTGGCAACCACTTCTCTTATAGTACTTCTATGTCAACAGGTACTTTAACCACATATATAATCTACTGTATATATTGTTTTAGCACCAAAAGTCCAAAAGTTTAATAATCAACAGGCTAAGCATCACCACTTTACTTCAATAAAGATATCTAAAGTTCTACAAACATGGTAAATTGTCTTTCCATTCTTATCTGTAATCTATTGTATAACTTGTTTTAATATGATATAGCTAGACAAATAAGAGTCTAAATGCAGTCTTAAGCTTTCTTATGCACAACATCCTCACCTCTCCTTTTCCTTAGTCCCCTGCTGCCACCGCCACCACCTGATAACCAAAAAAACAATTGTCAACAACTTAAACAATTAAACACAAACAAACAAAAATAAACTAGTACCAACATAATCTCACACTGCAACATTGTCAAACAACTTACCAAATGGTCTACCACCATCGAAGAACAACTGGAAGATGTCAAATGGGTCATGCTCGCCACCACCACCTCCCATTCCTTCCTTCAGCGCATCCTCACTATACTGATCATAAATCTCACGCTTCTCGGGATAACTCAAAACCTCATAAGCCTGAGATATCTCCTTGAACCGAAACCCAAAACCCAATAATATACTGGCCTTAATCTCTAGCCTACAACAATCAGTAACAAAATTATACCAGAACCAAACCAAAAAAACACCACAGAAACAACTCATATACGGAAGACCAAATATGAAAATTAATCATTATAACAAGATTAATCACTAGTTAAACTAAAAATTCAAATATAAACAAAGAAGGCTAAGATGGTGCAGAACAGTTTAATGTTTTGTAACAACGCCTATTATACAGCTTGTTATATAGCTCCATGTTTGATTCCCTACCTTTCCAGCTTCTGCTTTGTAATCCTATTAGTGTTGAGCCTCTTTCCCTTTCCTGACTTCTTAGAACTTTATAAACAACATTCATAAACATCTACACATACTTACTTACATAATACACACAAATCTCACCGGCTAAAACCCGACAAATCGAGGTTTCAAGACTTGAACAAATCAATTTAAGCAAATCGATTTGGGTGTTTCGAACAAATCGATTTGAGCTTTGAGAGTTGTGAGATTTGAGCTTTAAGATTTGAGGGTGAGAGCTGTGGATTTGAGGCTGAGATTGTGGTGATTTGAGGCTGAGATTGTGGTGATTTGTGGGTGAGCTGTGGATTTGAGATGTGATTCGCGAGAGAGAGAGAGGGGTGAGTGAGAGAGGGCTGTTAATTTTATTTTTTTATTTTGTTTCGCTGATGTTTTGTTTTGATTAAGGGGAAGTGGAAAATTGACTAAGGGGGGGAAATTTGGTACAAGGCGGGGAATACATTTGGGATAAAGGCCAAATTTCAAGAAAATTTGGGTTTGTTCAGGAGCGAGAATAGAAGAGGGAAATGAAGATAAAATCTTTTGTAAAATAATTTTTTTTGTTAACTTTATAAAATTAATTAGCTTTCTATAAAAATATATCTAATTGAATGATATTCCCAAATTTTCAATAAAAAAATTAATTTTACTGGAGATCTTAGAAGATTACTTTTGTAAATACATCACCAAAATTTACTATTAATTATAAATAGTTAATTTTAATAAATATTATATTTTTTTATAATTTAATTTTTAATTAATATTATATTCTTTTATAATTTGATTTAACGATCAAAGTACTAGTTGACCGTTGAATTACCAAATCAAGCAAATTTATTTTTTTTCTGAAATTAAACACTGTTTAATAACATTCGTATGTAAGGTTTGATCGTCGAGAAATAGTAACAACAATCGGTGACAAAGCACTAGTTACGAGTACAAGTCAACATTGTAGTGATCTACTACGATCTCCAATCAAATTAATTTTTTATTTTATGAAAATTTGGGAATATCAATAAATCATATATATCTTGACATCAGTATGGTTGGATTGTCGAGAAATAGTTTTTAAAAAATAGTAACAACAGTCGGTGACAAAGCACTAGTTACGAGTACAAGTCAACATTGCAATGATCTACTAAGATCTCCAATCAAATTAATTTTTTATTTTTTGAAAATTTGGGAATATCAATAAATTAGACATCCGTATGGTTGGATCGTCGAGAAATAGTTTTTAAAAAATAGTAACAAAAATCGGTGACAAAACACTAGTTACGAGTAGAAGTCAACATTGTAGTGATCTACTAAGATCTCCAATCATATTAATTTTTATTTTTATCAAAATTTGGGAATATCATTAAATTAGATATATCTTGATATCTTTAAGATTGGATCGTCGAAAAATAATTTTTAAAAAATAGTAACAACAATCGGTGACAAAGCACTAGTTACGAGTATAAGTCAACATTGTAGTGATCTACTAAGATCTCCAATCAAATTAATTTTTTATTTTTTGAAAATTTGGGAATATCAATAAATTAGATATATCTTGACATCCGTATGGTTGGATCGTCGAGAAATAGTTTTTAAAAAATAGTAACAACAATCGGTGATAAAGCACTAGTTACGAGTACAAGTCAACATTGTAGTGATCTACTAAGATCTCCAATCAAATTAATTTTTTATTTTTTGAAAATTTGGGAATATCAATAAATTAGATATATCTTGACATCCGTATGGTTGGATCGTCGAGAAATAGTTTTTAAAAAATAGTAACAACAATCGGTGATAAAGCACTAGTTACGAGTACAAGTCAACATTGTAGTGATCTACTAAGATCTCCAATCAAATTAATTTTTTATTTTTTGAAAATTTGGGAATATCAATAAATTAGATATATCTTGACATCAGTATGGTTGGATCGTCGAGAAATAGTTTTTAAAAAATAGTAACAACAATTAGTGACAAATCACTAGTTACGAGTACAAGTCAACATTGTAGTGATCTACTAAGATCCCCAATCAAATTAATTTTTTATTTTTTGAAAATTTGGGAATATCAATAAATTAGATATATCTTGACATCCGTATGGTTGGATCGTCGAGAAATAGTTTTTAAAAAATAGTAACAACAGTCGGTGACAAAGCACTAGTTACGATTACAAGTCAACATTGCAATGATCTACTAAGATCTCCAATCAAATTAATTTTTTATTTTTTGAAAATTTGGGAATATCAATAAATTAGATATATCTTGACATCAGTATGGTTGGATCGTCGAGAAATAGTTTTTAAAAAATAGTAACAACAATCGGTGACAAATCACTAGTTACGAGTACAAGTCAACATTGTAGTGATCTACTAAGATCTCCAATCAAATTAATTTTTTATTTTTTGAAAATTTGGGAATATCAATAAATTAGATATATCTTGACATCAATATGGTTGGATCGTCGAGAAATAGTTTTTAAAAAATAGTAACAACAATCGGTGACAAAACACTAGTTACGAGTACAAGTCAACATTGTAGTGATCTACTAAGATCTCCAATCAAATTAATTTTTTATTTTTTGAAAATTTGGGAATATCAATAAATTAGATATATCTTGACATCAGTATGGTTGGATCGTCGAGAAATAGTTTTTAAAAAATAGTAACAACAATCGGTGACAAATCACTAGTTACGAGTACAAGTCAACATTGTAGTGATCTACTAAGATCCCCAATCAAATTAATTTTTTCTTTTTTGAAAATTTGGGAATATCAATAAATTAGATATATCTTGACATCCGTATGGTTGGATCGTCGAGAAATAGTTTTTAAAAAATAGTAACAACAATCGGTGACAAAACACTAGTTACGAGTACAAGTCAACATTGTAGTGATCTACTAAGATCTCCAATCAAAATAATTTTTTATTTTTTGAAAATTTTGGAATATCAATAAATTTGATATATCTTGACATCTTTATGATTGGATCGTCGAGGAATAGTTTTAAAAAAATAGTAACAACAATCGGTGACAAAGCACTAGTTACGAGTACAAGTCAACATTGTAGTGATCTACTATGATCTTCAATCATATTAATTTTTTTTTCAAAATTTGAAAATATCATTAAATTAGATATATCTTGACATCCATACGATTGTATCGTCGAAAAATAATTTTAAAAAAACAGAAACAACAATCAGTGATAAAATATAAAAATATTATTTTAAAAATATTACGTTTTTGTTAAAATCTCGTACAACCCGTATTAAAATCTTTCAAAAAATTTATTCATGTATGAATTATAATATATAATGAATATAATGATGTGAAAAAATAAATAACAATATTTAAAATTATTATTATATGAGTTTACACCAAAAGTACTACTCCTTCTAACTAGTCTCGTCCCGATTGAATGTAATCTATATTTCTAAAAACTTTTTTTAACGATCCAATCATACAAATGATGTTATATATTGATTTTAGTGATGTGTGTCAAAAATTTAAAAAAATATAAATCAACGATTAATTTCCTTGTATTGAAATTTAATATATGTAGTTATAAATTATTAAAAAAATTAATTAAAAATGAAATATATATTTTTAGGGGCCAAAAAAGGGGCGGTAATATTCCCCCCAAACAAAAATATCAAGTGTTCAACTCCCCCCAAAACAAAAATAATTCAGATCTTATCATCCAATACCTAATCTCTTCCTCACAAAGTCACAAGTCTCCCTCTCTCGCCTCTCACCCCCAGTAGCCGCCCAGCCTGCTCTAATATTAATAAACACTTTCCTCCCCAAATCAAACATACCTTTCTCTCAATTAATCCCTAGATCTTCTGAATTGCTCTACGCACGGACACTCTAATTCATCTTTGAGGTTTGAAGAATCGCATTGTATAGCGTCTTGTCAATTTCTCTCGATTAATCCCTAGATCCTCTGAAATGCTCTACGGACGGATGTTCTATTGTTCTCTCCTAGAGGCAGTTGGTAATCTCCTTCTCTCTCTCTCCCTCTCTCGCTGAATCTCTCTCTCTCCCCTGCTCCCTCTCATCTTTTTTTTTTAATAATGTTTTCCCTATTTTAATTTTCCATATTCAGTTACTGGTTAATTTCTTTAATCTTATTGCTTTCTGGGTACCGATTAGAGTTGCTCTTGGCCCACTATCAGGGCGCAATTTACGATACTGCACAGATGCTTGCTTGAGGAGATTCTTGGAAGCTCGTAACTGGAATGTAGAAAAAGCAAAGAAGATGCTGGAAGAGACTCTAGCTAGGAGATCAACCTACAAGCCTGAAGAAATCCACTGGGTAAGTGGGAATATTCCCTTGGATGTGAATCTAGTTCACATTTGTCAGACAAATTATACTCATTAATGTCATAATCAGATGTCATTTGTGTAGGTTGTGAAGTACTTCTTGGATACCCAAACATTTCACAAGGTAAAATTTGTGTATCCAAAGAATAAAGATAGCGTGAAACTGATGAAAACACACTTTGATGTGGAAAATCTTCCGACTGAGTTTGGTGGAAAAACTACATTGAACTATGACCACGAGGAATTTTCAAGGTTAATGGCCGAGGATGATGTAAAATCAACAAAATTGTGGTGGTTTGATGGCAAGCAGAAACCTACATACTTGGGAGCCGAGGTCGTTCCAGAACCAGAAACCCTTGCTTCTGCTGCGAGCTGAACATGTTTTTGATCGTAATGATGGCTTTATAACATTTTTTTTAAACATGGAAATCCAATTGAATTATTCATTTCGATCTAGTTTCAGAATATGGAACTAGTTTCAGAATTTTATAAGATTGGAATTGGACTTGTGCAGGTCATTGATTGCTAACTTGTGTGCTGCAAACTGCTACAAGGCAGATTACTTGAAAAAGCTGAGCCTTGGTACCAGATCCCACTTCTTTTCCTTAAGTCCCCCTTATGGCTTTTATAATGTTTGTGGTTTTTCATTGTGTCCCTTTCAAAATTTATTCAAATACATAAAGCTATTTGTACAGTTGAGAAGGCCAAATATTATTATTTTGATGGATTTTTCCTCACTGTATCTCCAGAGTCAATTCAGCTTGTAGGTGAGCAGCTGCCGCAAAAAACAAGGTAAAGCTGAACTCATGTGTTATTTAAAATTATGTTTCTTCTCAAGTGATAACTTTGAACATATGAATTTACAGATATGGTTCATGGATGAATTCTCTCAAATGTCAACCGAGTTTGGTAATGTAAGTGATGTACTGCCTAGTAAACTTCAAGCAAGATTTCCTTGCAGACTGAATGTCATGTACCTATCATTTGGTCTTTGTTAAAACTCGTCGCAAAGCCATATCAATCTTGCATAGTTTGTGTTAATTAATTGTTTTTTTTTCTTAAAAAATGGTTGTTCTTGTCTTAAAAATTGCAGAAAATTGATTATCTTCCCTAGAGACAAATATTGATGTTCTACGCTACATTTCCAGTTACTGTCAAAGCTTTCAAGGACGAGTTGTTGTTGAAGAAGAAGAGTTCCAAGCAAAATGCAATTTTTGTGATGCTAACATTAGATGAAGATTGTGATTTTTATGTATGTATATAAATTAGTATATATAGTAGATTGTACTAAATCTACAATGTTGACATTTTTTTTAGTTAATTAAGTAATGCAGAATTTATAGTAATTTTGGTGTGTTGATTGTATTTGCGTAAATAAACCATTGTCTAGTCTATTTTTAGCCAACGAAGGCATCTTTAATAACAGTTGTTATAAATCATGTAAGACAATAGTCAATGCTTCAGAAGAAACCATTGTAGGACTCCTTTCACATAACTCTTTCTAATATAAAAACGTTGTATTTAGAGATTGAAAGGCAGAGTGTATTAACTTGTAACACTATAACTAATGTAACTCAATTAAAAGAAAAGATACTTAACCAGAAGACAATCAAGAACAAGAAGTCACAAGAAATCAACACCAAATGAAGACAAGGTAATTGATACAATTGAACATGTTAACTATGATCAAGCCAAGAAGAAATCATTGAGAGAAGTTCAAGTCAAAGTTGTTCAGGCCTCAGTGATTTGAGAATTCGAGATTCAAGATCATAACTATCAGTATCAACAAGACCAATTGATTTCAAGTGAACAAGAAGGAAAGCAAATATTGGAAAGCCAAGTTACTAAGTGAATATGGTAATTTATTCAAGAAGCAGAAACACTATCAAGACTAGTCACTTATGAACCAGACCAGTGCATCAAGTGTCAGGACATTGATAGCAAGTTTATGTCAGTAATAAAGATCCATGTTCAAGAGCTTGTAGAAGAACAAAGAAGATATGAAGATATCACAAGCTCAAGATGTGCATTGAAGTTTCAAGTTGAAGACCAGAATATTTTCTAAGTACTAAATGTTCTAGATGGCTAAGTCGAAATTCTCAAGTAGAAGTTCTACTTAGAATTTCGAGATGGCTAAGTAGAAATTCTCAAGTAGAAGTTCTACTTAGAGTGCAGCTTCAACATGACACATGGCATCTTCTGATTGGCAGATTTCCAAGCTTTCAAGATAAGACAAGATTTATGTGGACATCATTGGGCCACGTACATCTTAGTCTTTGAAGACTACAGGTCATAGATTACATGTAGTATAAATAGAAGCACTTGTGTAATGTTTTAGTTATTGAGCAATATTGAGAAAAACACAAGAGAAAGAGAGAGAGTATATTCACAGAGCTTAGAATCATTCACTTCTCTCTGAACTTCTGTTATACTTTGTAATGAATGTTGTAGCAACCTTTTCAAGTTATATATAAAGAAATATATTCCTTGAATCTGTGTGTTCATTTATTGCATCGTATTTATTGCTTCTCATAATCGAAAAGTTGTATTCACCCCCCCTCTACAACACATTTGGACCTAACAATTGGTATCAGAGCGGATGTTTAACATACAAAACATAGATCCTTGTGTTTGGTAGAAGAATCGTGAGTTTTCATTTTCTAGATCTACTTTTCATTTTTTCGAAAAGTGTGCTTTAATTCGTTTCCAGTGAAAACTCATCCGGGAAAAATTATTTAAATACTCCAGGTGTGATTATTTGGCTTGGGTGTATTTTAATTAATTTTTGTGAATTAATCTGGGTTAATTGATATTTGGTGTTCTTGAGTGTTCATCATCTGTTCTTGTCAAAGAAGATAACCCAACAACTTTTTGATCTCCTTTTTCAAACAAACAAAGATAGTCAAAAAGGTGTTTTTGTACTTTTGATTTGATTATTATTCCTTGGCCGAAAGCAAAAGAAAGTGTACTCAGTTCTTTGCAAGTGGGTTAGTCACTTTCGGCGTGTAAAGTATCAAAAGTCAAAAAGGTGATATTGTTTATTCAATATTAAAGTAATCTGCAGAAAATTATTCTAAGGACAAAAGTTCTACATAGAATTTCTACTTGAGATTTTCTACATAGAATTTCGACCTGGACAATTTCTACTTGGTGAATTTCGACTTGGACAATTTCTACTTAGAGAAATTTCGACTTGAGCAAAATTTCTACTTAGAAAAATTTCGACTTGGCAGAAGTTCTACATAGATATTCTACATAGCCTAGTCTTGGGTACTTAGAATTTTTTTAGTGACAAGATTTGAAATGGCTCCTAAAAATTCTTTCAAGATCCCGATGTTCAACCGAGATCACTATGAAGAATGGGTTTTCAGAATGAGACTCTACTTAGAGACTATTAACCCTGAGTATCTGGAAGTCCTTGAAAAGGGTAAATTTGTTCCAATGAAAGCTATTCCTGAGCGTACGGAAGGAGAGGAGGTTATACCTGCTCGGTCTGAGCCTAAAAAGGCAGCGGACTTTACGGATGCTGACAAGGAGCAAATAGCTTATGACACTTCTGTAAGACAAACCTTGATGGAATCTCTCGATCATGAAATGTTCAACATAGTCAAGGGTTTGAATACAGCAAAGAAGATTTGGGACAAAATAGAAGTTGTCATGGAAGGATCTGCAGAGGTCAGAAGCAACAAGACACTTATACTCAAGATGGAGTATGACACCTTTAGAATACGAAAAGGAGAAAGCATAACAGATGTCTATCTACGATTCAGTCAGTTGGTATTAGATTTGAATCTGAGAGGTGTTACTCTCCCCATGGTTGAAACCAATACAAGATATTTGAGGAACCAGCCAAAGAGCATTGAACATAGAGTCTACGCAATCAGAGAAACCAGAGATTTGCATACAACTTCTCTGGAAGAATATTATGGAATTCTGAAGACCTATGAGCTGGAAACTCTTCAAGATCAAGCATGGGACAATGATTCAAAGGGAAAAGAAACTGCATCAGGATTAGTTGCTGATGAGGAAGAGTCTAAGAAGGCAATGGTTGCAGCAAAGCCTAAATCATCACCTGCACCACATCAAGTTGATAATGATGACGAGTGTGCATCTAACAGTGATGATGACTACTTCACCCAAGAAGAGCTGGACAACATGGACGATAGTGTCGTGGCATACATGGCAAGGAAGTTCAGCAATATGAGATTCAGAAAGAGCAACCGACCACAAAGAAATTCTTCATCTTATTATCGGGCTGCTAAGGGTGGTGGTAGTTCATCAGGCTACAAAAGCAAAGGCAAGAGTACCAGCTACAAATCTCCGTTGGATTTCAAAATGAAGTTCAATTGCTATAATTGTGGTGAACCTGGACATTTTGCCTCAGACTGCAAAAAGCCTAAACAGACTTATCCAAAAGAGACATTTGAAGCCCTCAAAAGCAAGTATGAATCGCTGGTGAAAGAAAAACATGGTAAAAGAGCTTTAGTAGTAACAGAAGGAAGAGCTTGGGATGATTCAGATGAGGAAGATGTTACTCATGTAGCAAACTTTGCGCTCATGGCTGAGACATCAGAGGAACCAGAGGTACCAGTTCTAACCCTTAAAGTAGAAATGTCTATTGATGAATATAAGGAACAGAACGGGGCTCTTAGCGAAGAGATCTACATGTTGTGCAAAAGCCTAGACACTTCTCAAAAGGAACAGAAAACACTTGTCGCCAAAAGCAGAATGCTTGAGGCAAAAGTGGAAGAGTTAGAGGCCGCTTGCACTGTAGATACTTCTCTAAGAGATTTTATTAAATCTTTGGAACACAAGCTCGTCCTTAAGGCAGAAATAGAATCATGTTTAAGGAACAAACTAGCTGAGTTAGAAACTAAATGTGAAGCTTACAAACTAGCTGCTAGTAAAGTGTATGTAGATAATGACGTATTTAAGAAGATAACTGGAGTAGGTGTAGGACTTGATTATTCTGATCTTTCTAAGAAAGAAGGCAAGAGACATATCGATCCTAGCTCCAGTGACCTTAAAAAGGAAACACCTAGCATTTTTAAATCTTCTGTCAAACCTATCTACAAACACCTTGTTCCTAGAATAGAAGAAGAAGAGACTGAATTGATAGCTAGATATGAGATTGAGATGGAAGATCGTCAGAAAGCACAACCTATAACTCCTATCAAACAAGTTAAAATCAATTTTCCTAGAGATGAATCTAGACTAGGAATAGGAGCTAAGGCTGTTAAACAACAAGGGAAGAAAGGCATAAAAGAGGTTAAGACTGAACGAATAAAGAAAGCATGTTATCACTGCAAATCTACTGAACATCTTTCTTATGCATGTAAAGCTAACATAAATGTTCCTGCTGCACATGCCATGCCTGTCACACATACAATGAATAATCTGCATCAGAATCATGCACAGTGTGGTCAACCTAATTGTATGCCATGCACTTTTAACGTCATGCAAACTTTTGTGAATTTAATGAATGCATCTAGCCAGTCATGCTCAAATACTGCTGCTAGTTCAAACATCAAGAAAAAGCATGTGAGAGCTAAGACTGTCAGTCCTCCTAAAGTTAGGAGTGACAAACCTTCTCCTAGGACTGATAAATATGTCAAGTCTGAGAAAGGAAAGGAGGAAGTCGAAAGCTCTAGTTATGTTAAGAAAAGTGCATCTCCAGTTGTTAAATCTGTTGATTCTAAATCTTATCGAAAAGCCGGGCCCAATCAAAGTTGGGTTCCGAAGAAAGTCTAATCAATCTGTCATTGCAGGGCATTAAGCAAAAGAGAAATAAAGTTATATGGGTGCTAGACAGTGGAGCATCGAGGCATATGACTGGAAACAAGTCCCTGCTTACAGAGTTGGTTATGAAAGCTGGCCCTTATGTTACCTTTGGAGATGACAGCATAGGTGTGACAAAGGGATATGGCAAACTGAAAACTGGCAATGTCATCATTGAAGATATTTCCTATGTTGAGGGATTAAAGCATAATTTGTTGAGTATCAGTCAATTCTGTGACAAAGGTTACGAAATTGTCTTCAACAAGAAAGGTGTATCAATCACTCACATCAAGGAAGGTTCACTGGCGTTGAGAGGAGTTCGAAAGGCAGATCTTTTTGTTGCAGACATGGATTCAGCAAATCAGAATGAAGTCACCTGTTTCTACAGCAAAGCTTCGGATGATGAAAGCTGGTTATGGCACAAAAAATTATCTCACTTAAACTTCAAAACGATGAATGCTCTCGCGAGGCGAGAATTGGTGAGAGATCTACCTCAAATGGAGTTCGCTCCGAAAGGACTCTGTGAAGCCTGTGAAATGGGAAAGTCGAAACGAGCATCGCATAAAAGCAAAGAAATTTCTAGTATCACTGAGCCTCTGCAACTTCTTCATATGGATTTGTTTGGCCCAGTGAATGTCCTATCTTTGTCTAGGAAAAGATATGCATTGGTAATCGTGGATGACTTCTCCAAGTATACATGGGTATTGTTCACAATGACGAAAGACGAAGTACCTTTCTTAATCATTGATCACATCACTCAAATTGAGAATGTTTCAACACTTACTGTGAAGACGATTAGATCAGACAATGGCACTGAATTCAAAAACGCAGTGCTAAATGACTTCTGTGTATCTAAAGGAATACGTCGTCAGTACTCAGCCCCGAGAACTCCACAGCAAAATGGAGTAGTTGAAAGGAAGAATAGAACATTGGTTGAAGCAGCAAGAACTTTGTTGTACGATTCGAAACTTCCTCTGTATTTCTGGGCAGAAGCAGTGAGTACCGTGTGTTACACTCAAAATCGATCCTTGATCATAAAAGATAAAGAAAAGACACCATGTGAGCTAATGAACGGAAGAAGACCAACAATCAAATACTTTCATGTCTTCGGAGCAAAATGCTATGTACTAATAGATGATGAAAATCTAGGCAAGTTTGCAGCAAAAGCTTGTGAAGGAATCTTTGTTGGTTACTCCACAGATGTGGTAGCAGCTTATAGGGTGTTCTTAGTAAATGATCGAAAAGTGACTGAAAGCTACAACGTCAGATTCGACGATACCAAACTCTCATCAATTTCAAGAGATTCTAGTGAACCTGAGTCCCTAAAATTTCAGAATCTGGACTTAGAAGATCTTGAAGATGAACCTGAGTTGGTTGTCCCATTAAATGTTCCAAGTGTACGTGAAGAACCTGAGTCTAGTGAACAAGCTAATTCTACAAGATCAGGAGAGACTTCTTCAGTACGAACCGGCAACAACTCAGGGGGAGTAAATAGCAGCTCAAGGACTACTGTTCAAGGCTCGAGTCGAGTTGACTCTAGTTCTGTAGGAGCTGGCACTAACTCAGGGGGAGTTAGTGAAAGTGATCAAAGTAGTCAGCACCACAATTCAGAAAGTCATGCTGAATCATCAAGACAATTTCCAAGAGAACGGGTATGGAATAGAGACCATCCGTTTGAATTAATTATTGGTGATCCAGATGCTGGTGTGTCTACTAGAAGAAATGCAAGAGCTGACCTGGCTAATATTTGCTTATTTTCTGGGTTCTTATCCAAGCTTGAACCTAAAGAAATAGAAGAAGCTCTTGGTGATGCTGATTGGGTGATTGCAATGCAAGAGGAACTCAATCAGTTTGAAAGGCAGAAAGTTTGGAAACTGGTACCCCGACCAAATAACAAATCAGTAATTGGAGCAAGGTGGGTATTCAGAAATAAAATGGATGAAAACGGACTTGTAACACGAAACAAGGCTCGTTTGGTTGCAAAAGGTTATTCTCAGCGAGAAGGAATTGATTATGATGAGACCTATGCACCAGTTGCAAGACTTGAGGCAGTCAGGATGTTTTTGGCATTTGCAGCACATAAGAACTTCAAGGTTTTCCAGATGGATGTGAAAAGTGCCTTCCTGAACGGAGAGTTAGAAGAAGAAGTGTATCTGGAACAGCCGCCTGGCTTCATTGATCCAGAACTTGTAGATTTTGTGTATCTTCTCTTCAAATCTGTCTATGGCCTCAGGCAATCCCCAAGATGTTGGTATGAAACCCTATCCGTATTCTTAATTGAAAGTGGCTTTACTAGGGGAGTAATTGACAAAACATTGTTCTATAAGAATGTGAAGAATGATTTAATACTTGTTCAAGTCTATGTGGACGATATTATCTTCGGGTCATCGAATGAGCGCTTGTGCGAGAAATTTGCTAAGCTAATGCAAGACAAATACGAGATGAGCATGATGGGAGAGCTGTCCTTCTTCCTTGGGTTACAGATCAGTCAGAGAAAAGATGGTATCTTTATCTGTCAATCCAAGTACGTCAGAGATTTACTCAAGAAGTACAATCTAGAAGATGCATCAGCAGCCAAGACTCCCATGGCAACAGCCACGAAGCTTGATGAAGACAAATCAGGTAAATCAGTTGACATCACAAGCTATCGAGGTATGATTGGCTCACTTCTCTATTTAACTGCAAGTAGACCCGATATAATGTTCGCGACTTGTTTATGTGCAAGATTCCAAGCGGATCCTAGAGAATCACATCTCATAGCCGTCAAAAGAATTTTTAGGTATCTCAAGGGCACACCAAATCTAGGAATTTGGTACCCAAGAGATACAGGTTTTAATCTAATTGGCTATACGGATTCAGACTATGCAGGTTGTAGGATTGATAGGAAAAGCACATCTGGTGCTTGTCAATTTCTTGGCAGAAGATTGGTGTCCTGGCAAAGTAAAAAGCAACATACAGTATCTACTTCTACTGCTGAAGCTGAGTACATTGCTGCTGGAAGCTGTGTAGCTCAAATACTGTGGATGAGGAACCAATTGAAGGATTATGGCATGGAGCACAAGAAAATTCCAATTATGTGTGACAACACAAGTGCCATTGCCATAACCAACAATCCTGTAGATCACTCAAGAACCAAGCACATCGACATCAGGTATCACTTCATAAGAGAACATGTCGAGGAGGGGACTGTGGAGCTACATTTCGTGCCCACAATGCAACAAATTGCAGATATATTCACCAAACCTCTTGATGAAGTAACATTCAATAGGTTGGTTGGTGAATTGGGAATGCTTAACACAAGTTAGTAAAGCCTTCTATCTGTAAAATCCATGGTTATGTTGGTATATGCAAGCTATTTAATCATTATGTGTTTAGACTTTAAAATGCCTAATTAATGATTATTATAGGATGCATATAGTGTGATTTTGCATGAATTCAGTGTGTTTTAAGTGTCTTTTATAGCACAAATAATTGAATTTATGCTTGTTAGATTGCATGAACATAGGGGGAGTTAAATTCATACTATTCTAAATTTTGCATGATTTTTAGATGAATTTACCTGTGTTTTTCATGTAATTAGAGGCCTTAGAATTATCAAGGAATGTTTTAATTATGTCATATATTAAAAATCCTTGAATTGATATTTATATTAATTTGGCAAAATTAATTGTTGAGTTTTTCAAAGAAAATTTGTCAAATTATTATAAGTATCTTCAAAATTTCGAGTTAGTTCCTATCTCGAAACTCATCTTGAAATTCTGGTTGAATTTCGATTTGAGCTTCCAGAGTGAAGTTTTGAAAATTCTAAGTCTGGGAAGAATTTCGAGTTAGACTCTATCTCGAAATTCAACTCGAAATTCGACTTAGAGTTCGACTTAGAGTTACCAGTGTGCCTATTTATTTATTCTTCAAAATATTCGAGATAAATTCTATCTCGAACTCCATCTCGAAATTGAGATGTGATTTCCATTTTTGGGGATATTTTGAAATGATCTGAGAGAATAACTTCGAATTATTTAATAATTTCGAGTTAGACTCTATCTCGAAACTCAACTCGAATTTCGACTTGATGTTCGAGATAGAGCTCTCAGTTGTTAAGGGGATTTTTCGAGTTAACTCCTAACTCAAAGTCTATCTCGAATTTCTACTTGAATTTCGAGATAGGTTTCCCTAGTAAGGTTGGTGTGTGCTGTTTACATGGTCATTCACAAGATAAATGGTAAAGTTTTTCGAGTTAACAGCTATCTCGAACTCTATCTCGAAGTTCGACTTAAAAAGTTCGAGATAGACTTCGAGATAGACTTCGAGATAGAATTTCGACTTGAGTGTTCCCTGTATGTACTTGGTGTTTTTCACACTTTTTATCAGGGGCATTTCTGTCATTGCACATTCATGTCTATATATACATCTTTAACTCGATCTTTTCTTTCACTTTTACCTAATAGAGTTTTACAGCCGCACATATACATACAGGCGATTTCATATTCTCAACCATTGATTCGTGATTTTTGTGACTAATCTCTTACGGACAACGAATTAATGCCCGATTTTTGACTCCTCTTACCTGTGTGTCATCATTTATCTGTGATTGTGTCTTGTATAATTGTTCATCTTCATCGATATATACACACACGCATATATACACACAAAATTTCACAGATCTGTTCATACACGATTTCACACACGCATTTCACTGTTAGTGGAGAGTTAATCATTGGTTTGAAATTTGCCTTTCATTGACTGTTGATTGGAGCCCGTAGTTTGATTTTTCAAAAAGGAACTTTTGTGTTCTTGAAAAATTAAAAGGGACATTACGGTTAATTCAACAATTAATTGTTTTTCGAAAATTAGAATTAAAATTCAAATTTTTCTTTAAAGAAAAACTTTTAATTAAAATGGCTCACCAATTTTCACTTGCCAAAAACAATTTTTATAATATTTCTACGGAAATTGGTGATCAACTCCCGCGCTTTAAGTCTTGGATACGATTTCTCAATTTGTATTCCAAAGCTAGCGATGCTTTTACTGCTAAACCTACACTAGTGCATGATGCTTTACAGCAATTATGGACTAGTGCGGTTTCTTTTGGGAGCAAATCAACCCCCTTTGGTTTCAGGTTTACCTTAGCGGGTCAGGAATATGTGGTGACTGAACAAATTGTCAACAAGGTTCTGGGATTCCCCATTAAAGATGCTTATGATTCAGAACCTACAGCTACAGAACGCCTCAGATTCTTTGAAGAAATAGGGTGTTATCCTCCGACTGGCCGGATCACTGGAAACATCCAAAAACAATTTCTTCATGTGGAATGGAATTACTTTTTCGAGGCCATCACAAGATGTTTTCGGGCACGAGAAAGCGATTACCATCAAATTTCCATTCCCATGCAAAACCTTGGAATTGCCCTAGCAAGAGAGCTGGATATAAATTATAGACGAATAGTTCTCTCTGAAATAGTGGCTGTGATGGGATCTCCTGCAAGCAGAGACCTCAACACTACAGATGTTGTCTGCTGGTTTCCTCGGTTCCTACAGATGCTGATCAATGGTTTAGTACCGAAGGATGCTCTTGCAGTTAGACAGAGTTTTGCCAGAGGTCCATCATCTGCACCGCTAGGGATGGGCACTAAGTCACTTTCAACAGTTGAAAATCAGGATAAACATCATGGAAAACCGATGTCTATTCCTGATACCTTACAAAAGTGGCTTACATATGATGAGGGAGTTACCACCTTGATGGAATTCTCGCAAGCTTCATCACATGCTCAGAATCGGTCTGCTCATGCTGAGGCATTTGAAGAGATTCCTGATGAACAAAGCGGAGATGAACAAGGTAATGAATCAGGTAATCTCTCTCGACATTCTACTCATTCCTCTTCCTATGTTTCTGATTCCCAGACCCAAGAGACTGCTAGCCCGCAGGATCTATCCCAGGGTGAGAGCTATATTTCTAATTCCTTGTCATCCAAGTCACCGGAATCCAAACAGCCAGCACATATAGATGTAGGAAATGATGAGGAGAGTGACCCCGAAGAGCAGCCTCTTACTCGAAAGAAAGCCAAAATTTCTCATGCTGCTACTTCTAAACCTCAGTCAAACCCTAGAGTGTCACACGCAACCACTCCACCTCACGAGAGTGGTTCACCCCTTGAACAATCTGCACATAGGGATTTTGATTTTGATGATGATTTTGTACCTCTTAAAGATACTGTTGCTTCAAGAGGACATGAAGCTTTAAAAACTTCAACCGTACCTTCACCGGTACGTACTGATGCTACAAAGAGGATCGGTTCTGATGTTGTACAAGAACACTTTGTAGCCTCTCAGCCTGAGATTCCAACTCAGGAACAAACAGCAATTGATCCCATAACTGCAAATTATATTTCTTATCAAGTTTCTGCAGGTACTTCTTCATATTTTGGATCAATTATTGAAGACATACACGAGCGTGAGACAGGGAGTGTGTGTGAGAGGTTAGGGAGAGAGGGACCTTCATTTTTAAGGCCCGAAACCGAGCGCCAAATACCAACAGAACAAGTATTAGAGCGAGGTCACCTAAACCAAACACCGTCCCTTAGTTCTGAAAATCTTGAATCTCGTATGTCTTCTATGGAAAATCAAATGAAGCAGTTTGGGCAGTCAATGGGGCAGTTAGGGATGAATGTTGGAAATAATCAAAGGGCACTTGACGACTACGCAGCACGAATGACAATTCAAGCTTCAGCTTTTACTGTTTTGACAAATCAGGTAAATGACTTGGGCCATGCTTGTAACAGCCCCAAATTCCTTACCGGGAATTCAGGTCATCACACCTCTTGCGGAATATTCAATCACCTGCTCACAATATAATCTACAACAATATCCATAATAAACTCCATAATCTACTCCACGGGTTATAGTCTTAGTACAAGTACTTACTAATCCCAAAAGTTATTACACCTCAGAGTATCCTCCAGAATCTCATTACAACTTCAAAGTACTAGATAATAAAGTATTAAACTACTTCTTCCTAACTTGCACCTTCCTCAGGTACTACAAGGCTAACATGCTGAATCAGTCACCTTTCCCTTCCTTTTATCACGGTTCAACGTACTAGTGCCAGCTCTGATCGCCGCTGTTTGATAATATTAAAAATAGCAAGAATGAGCCAAAAATGCCCAGCAAGTTATATACACCAGAATCACATATATAAATGTATTCGAAGACATGAATTGGACTTCAATAATGTACTATTAAAAGTATTTCGAAAATATTTTCCTCATCATAATGAAATTTACTCGCAAAAACTGAGTAAGAACATACTATTCATACTGCAATCAATACCCATATGTGGTATTAATTACACTTATCAAATACTGCTGATGGACTATATTCAGGAGATTCTTATCCGCGGGGCTGTAATGGATGATCAGTCCTTACGTCAAATATTTTTACTACCGGTAGAGGGGGGAGTCGACTTGCTCGGCCTTGATCACCCCAGGATGAGTCGACTTGCTCGGCCTTCACCCTAAGCCGCATCCGGGCTTTTATACATCTATGCTGAGTGGCCACCTCGCCAAGCTCTTGCATTATCTCCAGTCCAGAACATAAGGTGCCAGAGTATCCCTGACCACCTTCAATACTTATCATCTTAGATGTCACGTATAATTCCACGTGCACCTCAACATACTCATCATCTTCGATGTCACGTATAATTCCACGTGCACCTCAACATACTTAACATCTTCGATGTCACGTATAATTCCACGTGCACCTCAACATACTTATCATCTTCGATGTCACGTATAATACCACGTGCACCTCTATTCATAATACTGTTATCGTTCGGAAATAACGAACGATTACTATCATCAATAAATCACTTTCCTCCCAAATTAGAAGAGGAAACATAAGAACGACTGCTTTGATCATGGATTCGAATAAAATGATCCAGATCAAATCTCACATCACTCCTCATAATTACAACATACTTTTATAGAAACATTTTATCTCCCTTCGAGTACAAACAATGTACCTCGATACTTGTCCCAATCATATGGACCAATAACTCGTATATATATTCCAACAATATTATAACACTATTCGAGTACGAACAATGTACATCGATACTTGTCCCAATCATATGGACCAATAGCTCGTATATATATTCCAACAATATTATAACACTATTCGAGTACGAACAATGTACATCGATACTTGTCCCAATTAGATGGACCAATAGCTCTTATACATAATACTATATTTATATACTATCCGGATAACTTTCGGAACAATCATCTATATATACATGCATTCGATTGCATCAATATCCGGTATTTAATCAACTAGATGAAATACTTGCAACTCGTAGTGAAAACATTTGAACCACATACACCATTCATTGAACATATATACTCTGAACATTAGAGTAAGGTTAAGTATACTTGCCTGATACTCCCGATGTAGTAAGGGCTTGTAGCGGGGTCCGACAATCTAAACAAAGTCAAGAAAACACGCTATTAATCCCTTATACGATCCATTCATAACTCAACGTTTAAACACTTAAGCCAACCTCAAACAAGGCACTTAGGGGTCCCTCTAGACTCGTACTAAGTCCATGTTAACTGACAAACACTTAAGTCAAGAGTTCGTTGTGAAATCGAACCTCGAACAACCACTTTACAAAGTCATTTTCAAAGTTAAGTCCAAGTGCTCTCTTAAGAGGTCCTCTCGCTCGTAACCTTGACTGAAACATTTTCATAAAATCGAAAAATCATTCTTTTGACATACCGTCTTCTCCCACCTCTTTATTATGACCTTTAATATTTATCCTCAAAATATCATGTTCTAATTCCATTTTTAAGGGTCTCAATTCCAGTCACCAACTCAACACTTACATCTACGAACAACTTTTACGGTTTTGGTCATTCCTCCTAAATCGTAACTCAGAATGCTACGATTCTTGCGCCAAAATGATCTATGATTCAAAATCTACAAGTTTAGGTTAGAAACTCAACTGGTCAGAAGGTTTACATCTACTGTCATGCTCGGTTCTTAAGGATTAATGAAATTCGGGCATTACGACGGCTATAACTCGGATATTTCCAAAATCAAAACCCTCCAAATAATCATCCAATCCACCACCAACACTCATGGACACTATTCATCATCTCCCTCACTGTCTAAATAGGTCTTGGAGCCACACAAGTTATTTTATCATTTAACAAAGCTTAATCATATCTCTAGTACTCTAATCATGCATCATAACACTAAAACTCATCAAAAACTCAACATATGACAAGCAAGGGTTCGGCCTTTACCTTCTTTGATGTCCTAAGAACAATAAAAAAGCTTGATAAGAGGTCCTCTAGCCTTGGATGCACCTTAGGAATCTTGAATACTAAGAAACAAACATGAAAAACTAAGTAAAACACTATTCCTACTATTCATTCCTCATCTTGTAAAATTCATATAAAATCGAAAAATAAGTGTTTGGTTCTCAAATTTTTATCAAACCTTCTACTCTTCAAGGGCTTTCCTTTAAACTATAGCTCATCACTAGGGGATGCTTGAAGCTCGACTTATTGATTTTCTAAGGTGAGAGGTCGAAACTGGGAAAATCTGGACAGTTTCGGTTCTTCATCTTGGGGGATGGATTTGACTAGGCTACACTCCTTTGATGACCATAAAATTTTAAACGTGTATTCTACATACAATGAGGAAGCTATGGTTAAAATTTGGTGATTTAAGAGTGGATAGAAGTGGAGATATGAATTTTTCTTTGCCTTTGGTTTCTGCTGGACAGTTTGTGGTTTTGGTGGTGTTCTTGCTTTTTCTCTCTTCCAATCTTCTTTGACTAGTTGGTAAATGATTTTGTGTGATATTTGTGATATGTATCAGCTGTTAGAAAGCCTATGTCACCTCTTAATCCATGTGCCAAGCTTGTGTGGTGTGTAGAAATGTGATGACAAGGTGCCTTGTTGTCTTGTTCTTGATCACACACCTCTTTAATCCATTTGTTTTTGATTTCTCTTGATATTTTCCTTCAATAATACATATATCTATCATCTTATTCAACCTCATATTTTCCTTGGTGTGTTGTCCACCCCTCATGGGTCCTTTCTAGATTGCCTTATCCTCAGAAATGCAACTAGGTACTCATCTCTTGCATTCTTGCACTTAAGTCCTTGGTAAATTACATTTGGATGCAAGATATTTTCATAAAGGTGCTTATGTCATGTCCCACTACCTATAATGGATGCATCCTTGGTTTCTGGTACGTTTCTTTGTCCGGTTATTGCTCAATTTCGCTGATCCTTCGAAGAATGACTAAGTAGTTTTACCGCTAGGGTTTACCGGGAAATTTCTCGATACGAATAATACCTTAATAATTCTGGGGTATAATCCTCTTGATTATCATGTAGGATATTTAACCTCGATATGGACTCAATCCATAATCCATGATTCGTTCGTTTTATTCCTTACTCTCGTTATAACGCTTCAGCGGTTTCTAGAACGCTCATTCCGCTATCTCAGGGGTTTTCGTTCTTCATTCTTAAATCACATATAATAAAATAATAAAATATAAAATCCTCAAATCCTCAATTTTAATATCTCATTCTCTTGATAATACTGATATATACTTCACTGCCCGGTCAAATATTCCGTAAAAATAGAATCTGGAATTTCTGAATTCCGATCGTCTTTGCATACACTTATTTACTCCGCTGATCACTAATATGGCTCCGGAATATCCATATCCTATCCCGAACATAGGGTGGCATGAAAAGTTTTCCAACTTACAAAATCACTATTCATCCACCAAATTACTATGCACGTACGGGAAACACTGTACACGTATAGGAAACACTATGCACGTATGGGAAACACTATGCACGTACGAAGATGCTTATTCACTCCTCCTCTCCCCTTTCAGGGTTCATTAGCTCATTTTCTGGATGATAGATTATTCTTATCTATGTCGTCAACCCTCGAATTACTATATTCTGATGATACGTATATAAATCGGGGTCATCACCCATGGCAATATCCATTCACTAGTGCACTTATTCACGGTTAGAAAAAGTTTTAATTCTACCGGAAATTCGGGTTATTACAGTCTTCCCTCCTTAAAAGGATTCCGTCCTCGGGATCAATGTAAGTAACAACTAAGGTTAATCATCTCGTACTCTACTTCTCAGTTTGACTCTTCAACCTTCTACTTTTCTCCACAATACTCTTTCTAGTACCATTGCATCATTTCTCAACATCTCCTCTTTTCCGTTAATCATTTCTACTAGTACCTCTACACGAGACACTTCTAGTCATACTTCTATATATTCAATATTCCCACATGTCTATCATTCACCATACGCTCTTTACACCTTGATGATCCACATTCATTTCCTTCTGCTTTAATATCTAGTCCGCCTCGATAATTCTCTTTTACTATTCTCATCAACATCTTTACCTCAAGTCTTACTCATTCCCACCTTCTAGATCAATCCTTTGAACAACTAACATCTTTAATCTTTCTTTTCTACTTAGGGTATTAGCCACCACATTGGCCTTCCCCGACTAGGAACTATTACACCTTGAAATCTTTCATCCATTATACTCATTTCCTTCATTTGTCTTTCCCATGTCTCTATCCTCAAAATACACCTTATCCTCGATAGTAGTTCTCAACTATACTTTAGAATTCCTCATATTCTCCTCTTTACTAATCCTCAAATATGCCTCTTTCTTCTCACCTCTATCCTCCTGAATCAGTTCATACTCAGCCTCACTCGTTTCAACCTATCCCAAGATGTTTCACATACTAAAACTGCATACTCATGACATATTCACTTATGCACACCAAATAGTATATATGCATGCACATAAATATATATATATATATATCTACGGATCCATACAACTATCTGCTCATTTAATCCTTTGGATAATCATGGTTACACACTATCGTCATAATCAATCCTACTATTGGTATTGGCCATCATGCCTCCACCCTAACTACCCCTTGAGGTTCTACTATATACTTCCATATCAGTCTCCTGGCTTCTAAACTCTCTTATATAGTCATAACACCTCCTCCTACTCTTGTTCTAAGGTTTATAACCTACATCTCTGATACCATTTCTGTAACAGCCCCAAATTCCTTACCGGGAATTTAGGTCATCACACCTCTTGCGGAATATTCAATCACCTGCTCACAATATAATCTACAACAATATCCATAATAAACTCCATAATCTACTCCACGGGTTATAGTCTTAGAACAAGTACTTACTAATCCCAAAAGTTATTACACCTCAGAGTATCCTCCAGAATCTCATTACAACTTCAAAGTACTAGATAATAAAGTATTAAACTACTTCTTCCTAACTTGCACCTTCCTCAGGTACTACAAGGCTAACATGCTGAATCAGTCACCTTTCCCTTCCTTTTATCACGGTTCAACGTACTAGTGCCAGCTCTGATCGCCGCTGTTTGATAATATTAAAAATAGCAAGAATGAGCCAAAAATGCCCAGCAAGTTATATACACCAGAATCACATATATAAATGTATTCGAAGACATGAATTGGACTTCAATAATGTACTATTAAAAGTATTTCGAAAATATTTTCCTCATCATAATGAAATTTACTCGCAAAAACTGAGTAAGAACATACTATTCATACTGCAATCAATACCCATATGTGGTATTAATTACACTTATCAAATACTGCTGATGGACTATATTCAGGAGATTCTTATCCGCGGGGCTGTAATGGATGATCAGTCCTTACGTCAAATATTTTTACTACCGGTAGAGGGGGGAGTCGACTTGCTCGGCCTTGATCACCCCAGGATGAGTCGACTTGCTCGGCCTTCACCCTAAGCCGCATCCGGGCTTTTATACATCTATGCTGAGTGGCCACCTCGCCAAGCTCTTGCATTATCTCCAGTCCAGAACATAAGGTGCCAGAGTATCCCTGACCACCTTCAATACTTATCATCTTAGATGTCACGTATAATTCCACGTGCACCTCAACATACTCATCATCTTCGATGTCACGTATAATTCCACGTGCACCTCAACATACTTAACATCTTCGATGTCACGTATAATTCCACGTGCACCTCAACATACTTATCATCTTCGATGTCACGTATAATACCACGTGCACCTCTATTCATAATACTGTTATCGTTCGGAAATAACGAACGATTACTATCATCAATAAATCACTTTCCTCCCAAATTAGAAGAGGAAACATAAGAACGACTGCTTTGATCATGGATTCGAATAAAATGATCCAGATCAAATCTCACATCACTCCTCATAATTACAACATACTTTTATAGAAACATTTTATCTCCCTTCGAGTACAAACAATGTACCTCGATACTTGTCCCAATCATATGGACCAATAACTCGTATATATATTCCAACAATATTATAACACTATTCGAGTACGAACAATGTACATCGATACTTGTCCCAATCATATGGACCAATAGCTCGTATATATATTCCAACAATATTATAACACTATTCGAGTACGAACAATGTACATCGATACTTGTCCCAATTAGATGGACCAATAGCTCTTATACATAATACTATATTTATATACTATCCGGATAACTTTCGGAACAATCATCTATATATACATGCATTCGATTGCATCAATATCCGGTATTTAATCAACTAGATGAAATACTTGCAACTCGTAGTGAAAACATTTGAACCACATACACCATTCATTGAACATATATACTCTGAACATTAGAGTAAGGTTAAGTATACTTGCCTGATACTCCCGATGTAGTAAGGGCTTGTAGCGGGGTCCGACAATCTAAACAAAGTCAAGAAAACACGCTATTAATCCCTTATACGATCCATTCATAACTCAACGTTTAAACACTTAAGCCAACCTCAAACAAGGCACTTAGGGGTCCCTCTAGACTCGTACTAAGTCCATGTTAACTGACAAACACTTAAGTCAAGAGTTCGTTGTGAAATCGAACCTCGAACAACCACTTTACAAAGTCATTTTCAAAGTTAAGTCCAAGTGCTCTCTTAAGAGGTCCTCTCGCTCGTAACCTTGACTGAAACATTTTCATAAAATCGAAAAATCATTCTTTTGACATACCGTCTTCTCCCACCTCTTTATTATGACCTTTAATATTTATCCTCAAAATATCATGTTCTAATTCCATTTTTAAGGGTCTCAATTCCAGTCACCAACTCAACACTTACATCTACGAACAACTTTTACGGTTTTGGTCATTCCTCCTAAATCGTAACTCAGAATGCTACGATTCTTGCGCCAAAATGATCTATGATTCAAAATCTACAAGTTTAGGTTAGAAACTCAACTGGTCAGAAGGTTTACATCTACTGTCATGCTCGGTTCTTAAGGATTAATGAAATTCGGGCATTACGACGGCTATAACTCGGATATTTCCAAAATCAAAACCCTCCAAATAATCATCCAATCCACCACCAACACTCATGGACACTATTCATCATCTCCCTCACTGTCTAAATAGGTCTTGGAGCCACACAAGTTATTTTATCATTTAACAAAGCTTAATCATATCTCTAGTACTCTAATCATGCATCATAACACTAAAACTCATCAAAAACTCAACATATGACAAGCAAGGGTTCGGCCTTTACCTTCTTTGATGTCCTAAGAACAATAAAAAAGCTTGATAAGAGGTCCTCTAGCCTTGGATGCACCTTAGGAATCTTGAATACTAAGAAACAAACATGAAAAACTAAGTAAAACACTATTCCTACTATTCATTCCTCATCTTGTAAAATTCATATAAAATCGAAAAATAAGTGTTTGGTTCTCAAATTTTTATCAAACCTTCTACTCTTCAAGGGCTTTCCTTTGAACTATAGCTCATCACTAGGGGATGCTTGAAGCTCGACTTATTGATTTTCTAAGGTGAGAGGTCGAAACTGGGAAAATCTGGACAGTTTCGGTTCTTCATCTTGGGGGATGGATTTGACTAGGCTACACTCCTTTGATGACCATGAAATTTTAAACGTGTATTCTACATACAATGAGGAAGCTATGGTTAAAATTTGGTGATTTAAGAGTGGATAGAAGTGGAGATATGAATTTTTCTTTGCCTTTGGTTTCTGCTGGACAGTTTGTGGTTTTGGTGGTGTTCTTGCTTTTTCTCTCTTCCAATCTTCTTTGACTAGTTGGTAAATGATTTTGTGTGATATTTGTGATATGTATCAGCTGTTAGAAAGCCTATGTCACCTCTTAATCCATGTGCCAAGCTTGTGTGGTGTGTAGAAATGTGATGACAAGGTGCCTTGTTGTCTTGTTCTTGATCACACACCTCTTTAATCCATTTGTTTTTTATTTCTCTTGATATTTTCCTTCAATAATACATATATCTATCATCTTATTCAACCTCATCTTTTCCTTGGTGTGTTGTCCACCCCTCATGGGTCCTTTCTAGATTGCCTTATCCTCAGAAATGCAACTAGGTACTCATCTCTTGCATTCTTGCACTTAAGTCCTTGGTAAATTACATTTGGATGCAAGATATTTTCATAAAGGTGCTTATGTCATGTCCCACTACCTATAATGGATGCATCCTTGGTTGCTGGTACGTTTCTTTGTCCGGTTATTGCTCAATTTCGCTGATCCTTCGAAGAATGACTAAGTAGTTTTACCGCTAGGGTTTACCGGGAAATTTCTCGATACGAATAATACCTTAATAATTCTGGGGTATAATCCTCTTGATTATCATGTAGGATATTTAACCTCGATATGGACTCAATCCATAATCCATGATTCGTTCGTTTTATTCCTTACTCTCGTTATAACGCTTCAGCGGTTTCTAGAACGCTCATTCCGCTATCTCAGGGGTTTTCGTTCTTCATTCTTAAATCACATATAATAAAATAATAAAATATAAAATCCTCAAATCCTCAATTTTAATATCTCATTCTCTTGATAATACTGATATATACTTCACTGCCCGGTCAAATATTCCGTAAAAATAGAATCTGGAATTTCTGAATTCCGATCGTCTTTGCATACACTTATTTACTCCGCTGATCACTAATATGGCTCCGGAATATCCATATCCTATCCCGAACATAGGGTGGCATGAAAAGTTTTCCAACTTACAAAATCACTATTCATCAACCAAATTACTATGCACGTACGGGAAACACTGTACACGTATAGGAAACACTATGCACGTATGGGAAACACTATGCACGTACGAAGATGCTTATTCACTCCTCCTCTCCCCTTTCAGGGTTCATTAGCTCATTTTCTGGATGATAGATTATTCTTATCTATGTCGTCAACCCTCGAATTACTATATTCTGACGATACGTATATAAATCGGGGTCATCACCCATGGCAATATCCATTCACTAGTGCACTTATTCACGGTTAGAAAAAGTTTTAATTCTACCGGAAATTCGGGTTATTACAATGCTGCTGGTGTCATGGGAAACACCCTGAATGACAGGATGGGAGCAATGGAGCTGACAATGGATAATCTGGCTGTGGAGATAAGCAGAGTTATGTTCGCAATCAGAAGTTTTGTGCCCCAGGAATGTTTCGCGCCGCAACAACCTCCCCCCGATGCTGGTACAGGTGGTGCTAGTGGAGCAGGAGCCTATGGTTCCGGGTTTGAAGATTTTGATGCAGCTGGTGGATCTGGAGACCAGGGTGGAGTTCAGGATAACTCACCTAAGGGGGAGAGTATAAAGGAGACGAGACAGCAGGGAGTTCAAATCGAAGAAATTCAAGAACATGCTGATCTTGTAAAAGAAATGGAAGTTGAGCCGTCTATTGATGAAGAGGCTCTAAGAAGGAAAAAGGGTAAGGCAATAGCGATTGAGCAAGATGAGCCATTCGTTGATCTGAGTCATCAAGAAAAAGTACAGGAGGTACTTGACTCAGATTCCGATATGGAAGACGCACCGTTGAAACATGCTATAAAGAGATCATTGAAGGATCAAGGTGGAGGTGCTGGAATGTCTTTCGGATTGCCTGAAGAAATTACTGTTGATGAGGAAACCCTTGAAGCTCAACAGTTAGCCTTGGATCAAGCTGAGTTCTTTAAAATGAAGGCAATGCAAGATCGTGCTGCGTTTCAGGAAAAGAAAGCGGAGCTACAAGGAAAGCAGTATGATTATGAGCTTGCAAGGCTAGCTGATCCTCAAATTGATCTGGACAATAGAAGGATAGGGAAAAAGTGGGATGACGCAAGAAAGATATTGATGGGACCATGTACAAAAGGAGATCATAACAAGGAAGCAGATGATCTATTCTACCAACTAAATTTGCAGAATCCAATGGCTGCTGACTACATAAATGCTTTAAAGAGATTAATTTCTAAAGTCAGGGTTGGATACAATTCAACGCAAAAGGAGTGGCAGGTTATTTTGTCTTTCACAGAAGGAGTCCCAATGTCTTTCATGTATGTGGATGATCAATTCATGACGAGAAGATCTGCATCAGAGTTGTTCTTGCTAGCAACAAAAATTCAATACTCTCATTCTGAGAATCTAAGCATTCTGTATAGGGATCAGTTAATGCGGCTAGCAGAGGACAAGGGTCCAGAATTCTCAGCATATCCAAATGTTGTCCAGATGGTGGTTGACAGTAAATTGAAGAGGGTGAGCCTGGAGGAAAAGGACTTAATGGAACTTTCAGTGGAATCTCTTAAGGCCGTCTGTAGGCAGATGATGGGTAAGGGATTCGCTTCTGTGCTTAAAGATAAATCAGTGAAGACCATTGAAAGTGTCATACTAAAGAAGAGCAATGAGGTGTGGAAGTGTGATGTCATTGCTCCAAACCCTCTTGATAATGTGAAGATTGAACCAGAGCTGATAGAGAGGAATTGGAATATTCTTCAAGCAATGAAGAACGTTGATGAAGCTCTGAATCTTCCTACTGGAGAACTGGAACAAGGAGAGATAAGGGAGGCAGTTGGTGTTCCAGGAAGAGACAGTGTATACTGGATACACTCTTTTGTTGATAATACAGCTGATGCCTTAGTATTCATAGATGCAGACCAGAATCAAACATTCTTGCATATGAGTAAACAATGGCTGCTGCAGACTCAAGATGCTGCATTTCTGGAGAAAGTGTTATATCTGTTCAAATGGGAAGATGTGGAAGTTAAGTATGTGACAGAAAAGCAGAGACTCGTGAGTTACCTGTCTGATGTAGTAGTGGAAAAGAAGCGATTGGAGCGAGATGCGGCTAGTGTCCACAATACTAACCGTGTCATAGGCTATCCCAAAATGATCTACTGTCAGTTTAAAGCTGATAAAACTCATAGGAAACCTCGGCTTATAATGAAGAAATTTGAGGACATTCCAGAGATCAGAACTACTCAGGAGGTGGACAAACTCAGAAGGCTTTTCAAACATCCTTACCCAGAACCCAGGAACCCTCTAGAGATGGAAGCAGTAAGTTTGTTGAATACTAGGTGGACGCAACTTCATAATCCAGTATATAAGAAACAAAAGCAGCAGGAGGAGAAGCGCAGAAGGCAGAAAGAAGAAAAGGACCAAGCTGCTGAAGCTAGGAAGAGGAAACGGAATTAGGGTTAAAGGTCAGAGTGGTGTGAACTTGAAGTTGGAAAAACTTCATGTCTTTCGGTTGCTTTAACTCACTTGAGGAAAATTCATCTTAGAATGAATCCAATAAGGTGATATAAGTTTGACTAAAAGATATGAAATAATCCAGGTGATAGGAATCATTCAAATGATCTTTAATTCGAGGTTCGAATTCTGTTTCTAGTTTAAGTTCTTTGTATTGTTTTCATGTACTTGTAAATTGTATATTTTTCAAGACTGTAATGTTAATTATCTTTTCTCGTCTCTTGTTTAGTTGAGTTATCCTTCATTAATTTGAATGTCATTGTTAGACAATCAAATTGGGGGAGATTGAAAGGCAGAGTGTATTAACTTGTAACACTATAACTAATGTAACTCAATTAAAAGAAAAGATACTTAACCAGAAGACAATCAAGAACAAGAAGTCACAAGAAATCAACACCAAATGAAGACAAGGTAATTGATACAATTGAACATGTTAACTATGATCAAGCCAAGAAGAAATCATTGAGAGAAGTTCAAGTCAAAGTTGTTCAGGCCTCAGTGATTTGAGAATTCGAGATTCAAGATCATAACTATCAGTATCAACAAGACCAATTGATTTCAAGTGAACAAGAAGGAAAGCAAATATTGGAAAGCCAAGTTACTAAGTGAATATGGTAATTTATTCAAGAAGCAGAAACACTATCAAGACTAGTCACTTATGAACCAGACCAGTGCATCAAGTGTCAGGACATTGATAGCAAGTTTATGTCAGTAATAAAGATCCATGTTCAAGAGCTTGTAGAAGAACAAAGAAGATATGAAGATATCACAAGCTCAAGATGTGCATTGAAGTTTCAAGTTGAAGACCAGAATATTTTCTAAGTACTAAATGTTCTAGATGGCTAAGTCGAAATTCTCAAGTAGAAGTTCTACTTAGAATTTCGAGATGGCTAAGTAGAAATTCTCAAGTAGAAGTTCTACTTAGAGTGCAGCTTCAACATGACACATGGCATCTTCTGATTGGCAGATTTCCAAGCTTTCAAGATAAGACAAGATTTATGTGGACATCATTGGGCCACGTACATCTTAGTCTTTGAAGACTACAGGTCATAGATTACATGTAGTATAAATAGAAGCACTTGTGTAATGTTTTAGTTAGTGAGCAATATTGAGAAAAACACAAGAGAAAGAGAGAGAGTATATTCACAGAGCTTAGAATCATTCACTTCTCTCTGAACTTCTGTTATACTTTGTAATGAATGTTGTAGCAACCTTTTCAAGTTATATATAAAGAAATATATTCCTTGAATCTGTGTGTTCATTTATTGCATCGTATTTATTGCTTCTCATAATCGAAAAGTTGTATTCACCCCCCCTCTACAACACATTTGGACCTAACAGAGATTCTTCACAACGGGAAACAAGGGTATCAGCAAATTTGATAGCATATATGTTGTAGTGTTGGAGTTCTTACAACTCTTTTTATTCAAGGAACCATTGTTTTAATCCTTAAACAACAATAGATGTTATTTTTAAAACACGTGACTGACTTCATTTCAGACAATGGTTTTCAAAAACATTGCGATGTTGTTTCTAGGTGTTACAACGGCGTCCAAAAAATGTGGCGTTGTCTTGCAATCTGTCGGACAGCGGTTTTCAAAAACATTGCGTTGTTGTTTCTAGGTGTTACAACGACGTCCAAAAAATGTGGCATTGTCTTGCAATCTGTTGGACAACGGTTGTGTTACCTTCTTCTACGCATCGGGTAAATAACTGTTGTCTTCTTTCAAACAGACAACTGCCGGATAGACAACGAAAAAAACGCAGCTCAGACAACGGTGAAAATATGTTGCAGGATTGTGTTTTTCTTGTAGTGCCTTTTAAACCCCTAGGCAGCCCTAGTGGACGAGTGAGGTCTCGTGAGGACCTATATTGAATGTACCCACAAAATCCATCTAGTTTGTATAAAAGATCACATGGCAATGCACACCACACATATATGTCCTCACATGACACATCAACTTAAGAATCAAAATGAATATGCAAAGTCTTGGTGTGCAAAGTGCAAGGATTCACATAGTCTACTCAAAGAACATGCAAGAGTGATTCTAAGTTCTTGTGAAATGCAAAAATTATTGGTAATCATGCTAAGTCTACAAGAGCACACCTCAGAGTCAAAACTTGAGATCTCTTATGCAAAAAACAGACAAGCAATACCTCACCTTTCACTCACAAAAGAATATTCACTAAAAAACAAGGGTAAGTGTATCACTCAATTCCAACAAAATCAAATGCATGCTTGACACTTGGTATCATCCCAACTTAAATCACAACATACATTAATAATGACAATCAAAAGGTCTTTATTAGGGTTGTAATGGGGCTAGGGACAAGGTATGTCAAGAAAGGCCAAAATAAGGTGAAGTGTCAAAAGCTAGTAGTCACCATGAATATCATGCACAACACCTCCCCACACAATTCTATTTTTTATTTTTCAACAAAAAGCCTTGACTAGTCATAATGAAGGAGGATTACAAAAAACATAAGTATGCTTTCATATGTATTTTTTTCTTTCTTTCTTTCTTTTTTTTTTCTATTTTTTCATTTTTTTTAAAGGAGCTAAAATAAATGTAACAATAATCCTCCTTTAGATTTGATTTGAAAATCGACTAGCAAGGTAACAACAAATATTTCCTCAAAAGTTATGAACAAAAGTAAACCCTATTTCACACACCTTATTGCTCCACCAAGTTCCTACTAGCCTTTGACAAATTGGGCTCAAGAATACGTAAGGCTATACAAGAAAGAGGTCTTGGGCGAGTAATGTGGTGTGTCACCGAAAGAATATGATTAAGCTCAAAGGGTTAACTAATTGATCATGTAAGCATGGTTTGGATATTTTTAGAAATATAGGTTATTCCTAAATGCCTTTATCATTTTATCATCAATTAATGTCATGCATTTCAAGATAGAATTCAAACAA
This sequence comes from Kitagawia praeruptora, assembly GCA_037693485.1. Taxonomy (NCBI): domain Eukaryota; kingdom Viridiplantae; phylum Streptophyta; class Magnoliopsida; order Apiales; family Apiaceae; genus Kitagawia; species Kitagawia praeruptora. The sequence goes on from CM075350.1 coordinate 36,179,873, forward strand.
GTGCTAGCAAAGCAAATGATAAGTGGACACTCAAACAAAAGAATATAGATGCAAAAGATGTGCATATAGGCTCAAAATCTCACTTGGTGTAGTAAAACATAATCAATCTCAAGAAATGGTATCCTCAATGCACCTACTTGTATTCAAAGCATAAAGACCAAATCATCTTACACCTAATCATGCCCTTCTAATATCATGCATAATTCAATTAAGCCTACTAGCTTCACCTTGCTAGTTTAAGTGTGTGAACAAGAACTTTAGCAAATCACTTCTCAAACAAAAGCTAATGGTTCATAAGATTATCATAGCATGTAAGGGTGCATCAAGCAACTAGCAATCAATTAACAAAACTAGAAAAAGAACTCGTTTTGATTTTTTTCATTTTTTAATTTTTTTTGGATTTTCCAAATTTATATATTTACACTAAAACCCCCCATACCTAGATCATGCATTGTCCTCAATGTATGCAAATGCAAGAGAAAAGAGAAAGGATAAAGTTGAGGAAATACCTGATAAGGGATGACGGAGACTGAAAATTTCTAAAAACTATTAAAGAAAAACTACTCACACACGCACACAAATCCTCCCCCATACCTATCTTACACGAGGGGAGGCAAAGAAATGAAACCGAATTAGCCGATGCCGGTTGGAAAATTAGGGTGAAGCTTCGAGAAAATATCAATGAATTTATGAAAATTTTTATTAGAACAGATTTTCTCAATTAACATTGAATCATTCAACCCTAAAGAACAACTATCACTAATGTTCTCCCTAAACCAATTTAATGCTTCTTTATTTTGTTTAAGCAAATTAGAGATAATGAAAGTTTGGCTAGGGGTAGAATCACTAGGAAGGACATAAGACAAGGGTTCAGCTTTCCCTAAAGGCTGTTGATCAAATTCGGGATGATAAAGAATTAAATCAAATGCGGGCGGTGTAGCCACGGGAGTGTGAACAACGGAAGTGTTAAGAACGGGCTCACTACTAACAATCTCGGATGGGGTCTCACGAATTTCTAATAAATCCCCTAAGAACTCACCAAATGTAGGTGGTTCACCAACGAGAGTTTTGACAACGGGCTCAACAATAGCATCATTGGGTTTGGTCTCCCACGGGGAACAAATGGCATCCAATTCTCTCCACATCTCTTCCGAAGTCATATCCCTTAACGAATCAGAATACTCTCGATTAGACTCATGGTTGACTTTGAAATCCTCAACGAGAAGAGACTCAATTTCACTATCCTCGAAGCTAGACCAAGTGACAAAGTTGTTGACAACATTAACCCCTGATGATTGTTCATAAAGCTCATTGGGTTCTTTTCCTACATTGAAAATGTTAAGGTCCAAGGTCATGTTACCGAATGTGAGTTTCATAGAACCATTCCTACAATTGATCAAGGCATTGGATGTAGCAAGAAAAGGTCGTCCTAGAATGATCGGAATTTGGTTCTTAGGATTCGTGACGGGTTGAGTCTCGAGGACAACAAAATCAACCGGGAAGAAAAAATCACCAATTTTGATTAAAACATCTTCAATTAGTCCCTTAGGCATTTTAACAGAATGATCAGCTAATTGAAGGGTCATATTCGTTTGCTTAAGCGCACCTAACCCTTGGGCTTGGTAGACAGAAAATGGAAGGAGATTGACACTAGCACCTAAGTCGAGTAAAGCTTTATCCAAAAAAGTATTGCCTATGACACATGAAATTGTAGGACAACCGGGGTCCTTATATTTCACGGGAATTTGATTTGAAAGAATTGAACTAACATGAGAGGTCAAAAAGGCTTTCTTAGGAACGTGGGTGGATCGCTTGTGACTACATAAATCTTTTAGACACTTGGCATATGAAGGAATTTGTTGAATGGCATCTAAAAGAGGAATGTTAATTTTGACTTGTTTGAAAACTTCCATAATCTTCTCTACTTGAGGTGACTGTTTTCGAGAGATGAGTCGTTGAGGATAAGGAGCTTTAGGCTTAAAGACTCGTTCATTAGACACATCGGGAAGAGAAGTGGGAAGTGGAATGATATTCGAAGATTTGTTCGGTGATGATGATGATTGAAGAGAAGATTCTGATGACTCGGGAGTGGATTTTGAAGATGAAGGTTCGAGGGGTTCAGAATTTGAAGTAGTGTTTGAATGATCAAGTTTAAGATTCGGTTCAATATTTGACTCTTCTTCTTCTTCTTCATTGGAAGACTCGACACCTACTTGATTATCAACTTGATTTCCCGACCTTAAAGAAATGATAGCGTTAACGTTTTCGTTAGGTCTTTGGTTGAGGGGAAATTTAGGGTTGACTTCTGGTTGGCTCGGGAGCTTATTCTTCTCTCGCTCACACATGGCATTGGCTAATTGGCTCACTTGAACCTCTAACTTAGATAAGGCTTGAGTACTAGCATTTAAAAGTTGCCTATCTTGAGTCATGGTTTGCATGAAGGTTTGTTGAGATTGAGCCAAATTAGTTGTTGATTTTAAAAGTACATCAAGGGTCTTTTCCAACGAATTATGTCTCTTATCCGACTCATGAAAGCCGGGTGGGTGGGCGGGTGCTTGATTTGGATAAGAAGGTTGAGTCGGATAAGGACCGAGGTTTTGAGTAGGGTTTGGAAAGGGGCCTTGATTTGGAGTCGAGAAAGAATTTTGATTAGGCCTTTGAAAAGATGGAGCATTTTGAAAAGCAGGTTGAAAAGAAGGTGGGTTTTGGCAATTTGGCCCTTGGTTCCATGAGAAATTAGGGTGATTCCTCCACTCGGGATTATAAGTAGGAGCGAACAGGTCGTTTCTAGTGGGTGGTTGAGACACCGCATTAACTTGATCATAGACGGGAAAATCCGAAAAACCTTGATTAAAATTCGAGCACATAGACGCATTTGAGGGGGCCTTACTAGTTTCTAGGGCTTCGAGTCTTCTAGTTAGAGTGGCTAATTTGGCATCGGTTGCAATCGAATTCCCAATCGAATGCAAACCCCTAGATGAACTAGATGACTAATTAGACTTATTGGGTTCCCTAGTAGACTCCCACAACATGGTCTTCTCGGCTAATTCTTCGAAAAATGTCCAACCCTCGTCCTCATCTTTCTCCATGAATTTTCCTTGGCACATAGATTCCAACAACGCGGTTGTTGGACCATCTAGGGCCTCATAAACGATCTTACAGAGTCTTTCTCTATTCCGTGGTGGGGGCATTGTGACAAAAGATTTTTAAATCGGTCAAAATATTTCCAAAAAGACTCGTTTTCCTTTTGATGAAATTGATTTATTTCGTTTGTAATTCTCGTAGTCTTATGGTTTGGAAAATATTTTTTTAGAAAAATAACCACAAACCCCTCCCACGCGGAGATAGAATTAACGGGTAGACTATACAACCATTTTTTAGCATTTTCTTTTAAAGCGAAGTTGATAAGTCTTAGCCGAATGGAGTCCTCGGAAAGATGTTGGAGTTTTTGCAAAGCGCAAACCTCCTCGAATTCATGAAGAAATAGATAAGGATCCTCACCGTCACTCCCATTAAATTTAGGTAACATACTGATGTGGTGCGCTTTAATTTCAAAATTATTACCATTAACGGGAGGAAGGATGATACACGAAGGTTGGGCGGAACGAGTAGGATAGCAACGGTCCCTAAGAGATGTGGCCATGTTTACTACTGAATCGGAGGTATCTAAAGACTCGGAATCGGACGAGGAAGAAATCTCAACTAATCTCACTAGTCTAGAAGATTTATCCCTAATCCACGTAGTTCGCATAAACCACAAAAGGCAACACGTAGCAAGTAAGTGCGAAAAATTAAAACACACAAAAAGAAAAGGGTGTAAAATTAAAAGAAAAATTCTAAACCTAGGTTCCCTAATAAAATAACTAGACCTTGCTCCTAACCGTAAGGACCACCAAAAACTCGGTAAATCAGAATTTATTCGGACCGATTCGGCCAGATTAGAGCAGGCATTGCCAAGAGGCCAAACTCGTCACTTAGACACCGAATCTAAATTGGCCAGGTAAGCTCTCGCTTGCCTAGACACCAAAAAGTCGGAATAAATAATGATTACTTCGTTTCTTAGTACCTTCCTAATTGAGCGCGAATTCCTAGGGGCAAACGTCTAATTAATTTTATTAAAGGTTATGGGATGTAAAATGAGGAATTTATTGTTTTTGGGCTAAGGATAGAGTGATGAAATCCCTTCCCTGATCTTGTAGTGGTTTTGCCCTTAGAGTTTATTAAAAAAATGATGCAACAAACAAGGATATATACAAAAATTATAAACAAATATGGATGCTTGTACTACGTGATTTATTCTAAAGAAAGAAAGAAATTAAACGTACCTTGGGGTCCTCCAGCGATCACCACAATTATAGGTACGAAAAAAAAATTAAAAACAAAAAATAAAATCTAGCATGATGTGCACCTACGTGATGAATGCATGATGCAACAATTATGTATTTACAACTAATTTTTTTTATTTTTGATTTTTTTGTGATTTTCTAAAAATAGAAAAGGCGAAAAGAGTGAGAAACGGGTTACCGACGCAAGCTTTCCAAAATATTCCAATTTTTCCACGCTCCGTTGAAAAGAGTTCCGAAATCTCAAGCTTTCCTAAAAAGAACGAAGTAAAAATAAGACAAGAAATAAAACTAACCCGAAAAATTAAAAATTAAGGCGCGAAAAATAATTAGTCCCCGGCAGCGGCGCCAAAAACTTGTTGTGCTAAAATAAATGACAATTAGAATCGCAAGCGCACGATTCAACCGTTGAAATATTTTAGGTATCGATCCTCGGAGACTAACATTTTCGCAATCCTTAATTTTCAATTTAATCGAATTAGGCCAAGTGGATTTTTGAGAAATTTGAATTTTACTAATTAATTTCGAAAAGAAATTTTAAACTATTTTTTCGTTAAAAGAAAATTAGATTATTATTCTACTAATTAATTAGAAATGAAAGGAACAAAAATTAAATTATTCTAAAAACTCTAAATTCAAATTAAAACTGGATTTAATTATGAAACTCTCTCTTTTTTTGAAATAAACTAACCCTTTTTTAAAGTAAATTTATTTACAGGATTTTTTTTAGAAAATCGAACATGACTCGTTTGTAAAACTAGCCACAACTAAGAAACCGAAACCCAAGCAACAGTTTCAATTCAACACAACAATTTTCGAGTGAATTTGATCATCTTATCTAACAGCAAAACAGACAACAATCAGTAAAACAAAAATAAACAGTTCGAATAAAGCAAATAGAGCAAAAACAACTCAACTACTCGACTCAAAAACAAGGAAAACAAAAATTCAGAAAATGCAGAGACGAAACATCAACTTGTTAACTTATTGAACTCAGGAAAACAGCAACACAGTCGGCAACTAATCCATCGGAACGAAACACAGCAATCAGCAACATTTGACAAACAAGAACTAATTGAACTCGCTAGACTCAGAATCGAATAATCAACAAATATGAACAATAAATACGAACATCAAACTGCAAATACTCGGCAAAAACAGCTCAGCGTCAATCGGAAATAAAACAATAACTTGACAGCAATTTACAAGAATGAACAAGCAACTCGCCCTCAATAAATGAATACAACACTGACTTACGGACTCAACTCGCGAACTCGCGAACATCAGTAAAACAACGAAAATAAAGAACTCAGAACCCAATTCAACAATGAGAAAATACCAGGAAATTAAATCAACTCGGTGGCAATTCAAAACTCAACACTTGAACTACAATCGTGAACTCAGTAACAACTCGAAACGCAGAGGAATTCGAACAAAGACAACGTTGCTACAAACAGAATAAAACCGCGTAAAAAGAAAACATGCCCAGCAGCAGTAACAAATCGAACTCGGAACTAATAAACACAGGAACACGGATCAAACAAAACACAAAACTCAGCGACTCAACTCAGGCAGCGACTCGATTAACAAATTGATTGCAGAGAAGAGGGGTGTGGCGTTTTGGTGGGTAAAGAAAGAGAGAACAGAAGAGGCTGGTGTTGGTTCGAATAATAGAGAGAGAGAGAGAGAGAGAGAGAAAGAGAGGGTTGGGGGAGAGATGAGGGAATGAATCTGGGAAAAACCGATAGAGAACAAGAAGAATGAAAAGAAAATGATGAAAGAAACAGAGTAGAATCTGGGGAAAATGACTAAAAACAAGGGGCTTAAGCTTTCGAATTAAACCAAAAAAAAAAAGAAACAGAAAATTTGTACTGCGATTTAAATAAATTATAATTTTTGTGATTTTTATATATATGAAACGAAGATTACGAAATTAATAGTGAAATTAAAATTTAAGACTACACTAAAACGGTAATTTAAAATTTCGAACCCACAATAAAATGGAGATTTAAAGGGGATCAAATTAAAAATTATAACTAGGTGCAAGAAATCAAAGTTTCGTTATTTTCAACCCCAAGTGGTTAGCAACGGGATTTACGAAAATAACGAAACAAGGCAACAATGAAGGAGAGTGCAAGACAAGAATTTAAAGGAAATGAAATTGCATTAAAATAAAAGAGAGTGTTTACATAATTTGAAACTAAAGAAAATACAAGAATTTAAAGCTACCCTAAAACTACACTACACTAAAGCTATTCTAATCTATGTTCTAAATTCTACTCTACAAGTTCAAAATACAAGGGAAATGAGGGGGTATTTATAGGATGGGAATTAGGGTTTAGGGGGTGTGTGGGTAAATCTTGGCCCTACATTTGGGGCGTGTGGTGGTGTAATCCTAGCCATTAAAAGATTCCTTCCCCATTAAGCTTTGGTAGAGTTGATCTTGGCCATACACTTCTTTAGTGTGTTGGGGTGATCTCCACCTTCCATGTGTCCTCCAAGATTCCCTTTCCACCAAACTCCTAATTCTTTTTCCTCTTTTTTTTGGTCCTTTTTCTTCCTCTTTTTCCTTTCCTTGCACTTTATTTCTTTATTTTGCCATTTCTTTATTTATTCACGAATTTCCTGAAATGCAACAAAATAAATTATTAAAATACGAGTTCAAGCAATAAATAGGTAATAAAAATATGAAAAAATATGCACTTATCAAATGCCCCCATACCTATCTTTTGCTCGTCCTCGAGTAAAACAAAAACAAAAAGAAAAAGAAAAATCTAGATGCAAAGTCCTATACTCCTTTTCGTAGGTGTGACGGTTGCATTTGGCATATGCAACAAGCCTCACTACAAGAAAAACTCAATCAGACAACACCTTTCATACAACAGTTAAACAAATAACCGTTGTCCCGAAAAAATAAACAACGGTGAATGTTTTGTCCTCGTAAAACTGTTGTCGGCGTCTTTCTATGACAACAGTTTTGCAACCATTGTCTGAGCGGTATGCTCTGATAAAATCAGACAACAGTTCTAGAATATATGTGTTGTGTGAACCCTTTCATACAAGTGTGTAGCACTGTTGTGTGTAGACAACTCCATATTATCTTCAGACAACGCTTTTGGACAAAGCCGTGGTGTAAGTTAGACAACAGTTTATTGGAAGTGTTGTTGTATGGAACATCAGACAATGTGTTTTAAATACCGTTATCAGAAGGAAAGTTGATAGACAATGGTTATTAGCATTGTGAAATAAATGGGTTTCATACAACAGAGCAGAATACCGTTATTTGAACATCCTATTTAGAAGACGGTTATAAACATTGCTAGAATAACTATTGTCTGTTTAGTAAGGATAGAAAAAAAAAATTACATGTACATATTACCACACGTCATATTATTACCTACCGTTGGTGGTCGGTTATGATTGATAGGAGATGAAAAAACGCTACATTTTAACAGGTGACACGTAACTATATAAGCGACCACACATAACCAACCAATTTGGTTTGAAGATGGCTGGATTTCTAGGAAATTTTACACACCGAAATTGGTAAAAAATGAGCTTGCATTTGGTCTGTTTCCTGGGCATATTTGGTCAGTTTTCTGGGGCATATTTTCTAACAGTCCATTCCTCCCATTACAATACTACTACATACTGCTATTACCAAACCAAAAAAACTAAAAAATTCAGCCATACCATTACATAAAATCATTCATCCATATCAAAACTTAAAATCCAACACAAACATCCATTACAACCATAACTTAATCATCCGATAATTATTTTAAGGATGTATTTCATTTTCCATGATTAGTTTATCAGATCATCTAATTTTAAGTATCGCATCAGGGGCATGGCAAGTAGCTTCAATTGCATAGACTGCATCAAAAATTCGAAACTATTATCCAGAAACCTTGATGATAAAAGCATTGGTACCAGCTCTTTAGCAGACCATCCCCTGTTCTCAGTGCCTCGTCACTTAAAGATTCACCAAATGCAAGGAAGAGGAATAGAGCAGCTTCTACCTCTTTTGCATTTCTATCAGGGTCTGCTGTATTCACAAAGAAAACTATATGTAATGTAAGCAATAATAAATAATACTAAAGATGCCCTTCATTTACTCTTCTATCAGTTTTTTACTGATTAAATTGAGTATTCAAATAATTGTGGAGAATTCAAGTAGATAATTAAAATAGAGAAATAAGGAAAACAGAAAAGTTAAAGGGAGAATTCCCTAGCTAGATGGGAGAATGTAGATAAAACAACTAGAGAGGACATTTTGCTGGTAGTTCACAATATAAGAATACACTCTGTAATGACAATTGGAAATCAATATAATTGACTTTATGTTATGATTTAAAACCTTAGGACACCTTGGCAACCACTTCTCTTATAGTACTTCTATGTCAACAGGTACTTTAACCACATATATAATCTACTGTATATATTGTTTTAGCACCAAAAGTCCAAAAGTTTAATAATCAACAGGCTAAGCATCACCACTTTACTTCAATAAAGATATCTAAAGTTCTACAAACATGGTAAATTGTCTTTCCATTCTTATCTGTAATCTATTGTATAACTTGTTTTAATATGATATAGCTAGACAAATAAGAGTCTAAATGCAGTCTTAAGCTTTCTTATGCACAACATCCTCACCTCTCCTTTTCCTTAGTCCCCTGCTGCCACCGCCACCACCTGATAACCAAAAAAACAATTGTCAACAACTTAAACAATTAAACACAAACAAACAAAAATAAACTAGTACCAACATAATCTCACACTGCAACATTGTCAAACAACTTACCAAATGGTCTACCACCATCGAAGAACAACTGGAAGATGTCAAATGGGTCATGCTCGCCACCACCACCTCCCATTCCTTCCTTCAGCGCATCCTCACTATACTGATCATAAATCTCACGCTTCTCGGGATAACTCAAAACCTCATAAGCCTGAGATATCTCCTTGAACCGAAACCCAAAACCCAATAATATACTGGCCTTAATCTCTAGCCTACAACAATCAGTAACAAAATTATACCAGAACCAAACCAAAAAAACACCACAGAAACAACTCATATACGGAAGACCAAATATGAAAATTAATCATTATAACAAGATTAATCACTAGTTAAACTAAAAATTCAAATAGAAACAAAGAAGGCTAAGATGGTGCAGAACAGTTTAATGTTTTGTAACAACGCCTATTATACAGCTTGTTATATAGCTCCATGTTTGATTCCCTACCTTTCCAGCTTCTGCTTTGTAATCCTATTAGTGTTGAGCCTCTTTCCCTTTCCTGACTTCTTAGAACTTTATAAACAACATTCATAAACATCTACACATACTTACTTACATAATACACACAAATCTCACCGGCTAAAACCCGACAAATCGAGGTTTCAAGACTTGAACAAATCAATTTAAGCAAATCGATTTGGGTGTTTCGAACAAATCGATTTGAGCTTTGAGAGTTGTGAGATTTGAGCTTTAAGATTTGAGGGTGAGAGCTGTGGATTTGAGGCTGAGATTGTGGTGATTTGAGGCTGAGATTGTGGTGATTTGTGGGTGAGCTGTGGATTTGAGATGTGATTCGCGAGAGAGAGAGAGGGGTGAGTGAGAGAGGGCTGTTAATTTTATTTTTTTATTTTGTTTCGCTGATGTTTTGTTTTGATTAAGGGGAAGTGGAAAATTGACTAAGGGGGGGAAATTTGGTACAAGGCGGGGAATACATTTGGGATAAAGGCCAAATTTCAAGAAAATTTGGGTTTGTTCAGGAGCGAGAATAGAAGAGGGAAATGAAGATAAAATCTTTTGTAAAATATTTTTTTTTGTTAACTTTATAAAATTAATTAGCTTTCTATAAAAATATATCTAATTGAATGATATTCCCAAATTTTCAATAAAAAAATTAATTTTACTGGAGATCTTAGAAGATTACTTTTGTAAATACATCACCAAAATTTACTATTAATTATAAATAGTTAATTTTAATAAATATTATATTTTTTTATAATTTAATTTTTAATTAATATTATATTCTTTTATAATTTGATTTAACGATCAAAGTACTAGTTGACCGTTGAATTACCAAATCAAGCAAATTTAATTTTTTTCTGAAATTAAACACTGTTTAATAACATTCGTATGTAAGGTTTGATCGTCGAGAAATAGTAACAACAATCGGTGACAAAGCACTAGTTACGAGTACAAGTCAACATTGTAGTGATCTACTACGATCTCCAATCAAATTAATTTTTTATTTTATGAAAATTTGGGAATATCAATAAATCATATATATCTTGACATCAGTATGGTTGGATTGTCGAGAAATAGTTTTTAAAAAATAGTAACAACAGTCGGTGACAAAGCACTAGTTACGAGTACAAGTCAACATTGCAATGATCTACTAAGATCTCCAATCAAATTAATTTTTTATTTTTTGAAAATTTGGGAATATCAATAAATTAGACATCCGTATGGTTGGATCGTCGAGAAATAGTTTTTAAAAAATAGTAACAAAAATCGGTGACAAAACACTAGTTACGAGTAGAAGTCAACATTGTAGTGATCTACTAAGATCTCCAATCATATTAATTTTTATTTTTATCAAAATTTGGGAATATCATTAAATTAGATATATCTTGATATCTTTAAGATTGGATCGTCGAAAAATAATTTTTAAAAAATAGTAACAACAATCGGTGACAAAGCACTAGTTACGAGTATAAGTCAACATTGTAGTGATCTACTAAGATCTCCAATCAAATTAATTTTTTATTTTTTGAAAATTTGGGAATATCAATAAATTAGATATATCTTGACATCCGTATGGTTGGATCGTCGAGAAATAGTTTTTAAAAAATAGTAACAACAATCGGTGATAAAGCACTAGTTACGAGTACAAGTCAACATTGTAGTGATCTACTAAGATCTCCAATCAAATTAATTTTTTATTTTTTGAAAATTTGGGAATATCAATAAATTAGATATATCTTGACATCCGTATGGTTGGATCGTCGAGAAATAGTTTTTAAAAAATAGTAACAACAATCGGTGATAAAGCACTAGTTACGAGTACAAGTCAACATTGTAGTGATCTACTAAGATCTCCAATCAAATTAATTTTTTATTTTTTGAAAATTTGGGAATATCAATAAATTAGATATATCTTGACATCAGTATGGTTGGATCGTCGAGAAATAGTTTTTAAAAAATAGTAACAACAATTAGTGACAAATCACTAGTTACGAGTACAAGTCAACATTGTAGTGATCTACTAAGATCCCCAATCAAATTAATTTTTTATTTTTTGAAAATTTGGGAATATCAATAAATTAGATATATCTTGACATCCGTATGGTTGGATCGTCGAGAAATAGTTTTTAAAAAATAGTAACAACAGTCGGTGACAAAGCACTAGTTACGATTACAAGTCAACATTGCAATGATCTACTAAGATCTCCAATCAAATTAATTTTTTATTTTTTGAAAATTTGGGAATATCAATAAATTAGATATATCTTGACATCAGTATGGTTGGATCGTCGAGAAATAGTTTTTAAAAAATAGTAACAACAATCGGTGACAAATCACTAGTTACGAGTACAAGTCAACATTGTAGTGATCTACTAAGATCTCCAATCAAATTAATTTTTTATTTTTTGAAAATTTGGGAATATCAATAAATTAGATATATCTTGACATCAATATGGTTGGATCGTCGAGAAATAGTTTTTAAAAAATAGTAACAACAATCGGTGACAAAACACTAGTTACGAGTACAAGTCAACATTGTAGTGATCTACTAAGATCTCCAATCAAATTAATTTTTTATTTTTTGAAAATTTGGGAATATCAATAAATTAGATATATCTTGACATCAGTATGGTTGGATCGTCGAGAAATAGTTTTTAAAAAATAGTAACAACAATCGGTGACAAATCACTAGTTACGAGTACAAGTCAACATTGTAGTGATCTACTAAGATCCCCAATCAAATTAATTTTTTCTTTTTTGAAAATTTGGGAATATCAATAAATTAGATATATCTTGACATCCGTATGGTTGGATCGTCGAGAAATAGTTTTTAAAAAATAGTAACAACAATCGGTGACAAAACACTAGTTACGAGTACAAGTCAACATTGTAGTGATCTACTAAGATCTCCAATCAAAATAATTTTTTATTTTTTGAAAATTTTGGAATATCAATAAATTTGATATATCTTGACATCTTTATGATTGGATCGTCGAGGAATAGTTTTAAAAAAATAGTAACAACAATCGGTGACAAAGCACTAGTTACGAGTACAAGTCAACATTGTAGTGATCTACTATGATCTTCAATCATATTAATTTTTTTTTCAAAATTTGAAAATATCATTAAATTAGATATATCTTGACATCCATACGATTGTATCGTCGAAAAATAATTTTAAAAAAACAGAAACAACAATCAGTGATAAAATATAAAAATATTATTTTAAAAATATTACGTTTTTGTTAAAATCTCGTACAACCCGTATTAAAATCTTTCAAAAAATTTATTCATGTATGAATTATAATATATAATGAATATAATGATGTGAAAAAATAAATAACAATATTTAAAATTATTATTATATGAGTTTACACCAAAAGTACTACTCCTTCTAACTAGTCTCGTCCCGATTGAATGTAATCTATATTTCTAAAAACTTTTTTTAACGATCCAATCATACAAATGATGTTATATATTGATTTTAGTGATGTGTGTCAAAAATTTAAAAAAATATAAATCAACGATTAATTTCCTTGTATTGAAATTTAATATATGTAGTTATAAATTATTAAAAAAATTAATTAAAAATGAAATATATATTTTTAGGGGCCAAAAAAGGGGCGGTAATATTCCCCCCAAACAAAAATATCAAGTGTTCAACTCCCCCCAAAACAAAAATAATTCAGATCTTATCATCCAATACCTAATCTCTTCCTCACAAAGTCACAAGTCTCCCTCTCTCGCCTCTCACCCCCAGTAGCCGCCCAGCCTGCTCTAATATTAATAAACACTTTCCTCCCCAAATCAAACATACCTTTCTCTCAATTAATCCCTAGATCTTCTGAATTGCTCTACGCACGGACACTCTAATTCATCTTTGAGGTTTGAAGAATCGCATTGTATAGCGTCTTGTCAATTTCTCTCGATTAATCCCTAGATCCTCTGAAATGCTCTACGGACGGATGTTCTATTGTTCTCTCCTAGAGGCAGTTGGTAATCTCCTTCTCTCTCTCTCCCTCTCTCGCTGAATCTCTCTCTCTCCCCTGCTCCCTCTCATCTTTTTTTTTTAATAATGTTTTCCCTATTTTAATTTTCCATATTCAGTTACTGGTTAATTTCTTTAATCTTATTGCTTTCTGGGTACCGATTAGAGTTGCTCTTGGCCCACTATCAGGGCGCAATTTACGATACTGCACAGATGCTTGCTTGAGGAGATTCTTGGAAGCTCGTAACTGGAATGTAGAAAAAGCAAAGAAGATGCTGGAAGAGACTCTAGCTAGGAGATCAACCTACAAGCCTGAAGAAATCCACTGGGTAAGTGGGAATATTCCCTTGGATGTGAATCTAGTTCACATTTGTCAGACAAATTATACTCATTAATGTCATAATCAGATGTCATTTGTGTAGGTTGTGAAGTACTTCTTGGATACCCAAACATTTCACAAGGTAAAATTTGTGTATCCAAAGAATAAAGATAGCGTGAAACTGATGAAAACACACTTTGATGTGGAAAATCTTCCGACTGAGTTTGGTGGAAAAACTACATTGAACTATGACCACGAGGAATTTTCAAGGTTAATGGCCGAGGATGATGTAAAATCAACAAAATTGTGGTGGTTTGATGGCAAGCAGAAACCTACATACTTGGGAGCCGAGGTCGTTCCAGAACCAGAAACCCTTGCTTCTGCTGCGAGCTGAACATGTTTTTGATCGTAATGATGGCTTTATAACATTTTTTTTAAACATGGAAATCCAATTGAATTATTCATTTCGATCTAGTTTCAGAATATGGAACTAGTTTCAGAATTTTATAAGATTGGAATTGGACTTGTGCAGGTCATTGATTGCTAACTTGTGTGCTGCAAACTGCTACAAGGCAGATTACTTGAAAAAGCTGAGCCTTGGTACCAGATCCCACTTCTTTTCCTTAAGTCCCCCTTATGGCTTTTATAATGTTTGTGGTTTTTCATTGTGTCCCTTTCAAAATTTATTCAAATACATAAAGCTATTTGTACAGTTGAGAAGGCCAAATATTATTATTTTGATGGATTTTTCCTCACTGTATCTCCAGAGTCAATTCAGCTTGTAGGTGAGCAGCTGCCGCAAAAAACAAGGTAAAGCTGAACTCATGTGTTATTTAAAATTATGTTTCTTCTCAAGTGATAACTTTGAACATATGAATTTACAGATATGGTTCATGGATGAATTCTCTCAAATGTCAACCGAGTTTGGTAATGTAAGTGATGTACTGCCTAGTAAACTTCAAGCAAGATTTCCTTGCAGACTGAATGTCATGTACCTATCATTTGGTCTTTGTTAAAACTCGTCGCAAAGCCATATCAATCTTGCATAGTTTGTGTTAATTAATTGTTTTTTTTTCTTAAAAAATGGTTGTTCTTGTCTTAAAAATTGCAGAAAATTGATTATCTTCCCTAGAGACAAATATTGATGTTCTACGCTACATTTCCAGTTACTGTCAAAGCTTTCAAGGACGAGTTGTTGTTGAAGAAGAAGAGTTCCAAGCAAAATGCAATTTTTGTGATGCTAACATTAGATGAAGATTGTGATTTTTATGTATGTATATAAATTAGTATATATAGTAGATTGTACTAAATCTACAATGTTGACATTTTTTTTAGTTAATTAAGTAATGCAGAATTTATAGTAATTTTGGTGTGTTGATTGTATTTGCGTAAATAAACCATTGTCTAGTCTATTTTTAGCCAACGAAGGCATCTTTAATAACAGTTGTTATAAATCATGTAAGACAATAGTCAATGCTTCAGAAGAAACCATTGTAGGACTCCTTTCACATAACTCTTTCTAATATAAAAACGTTGTATTTAGAGATTGAAAGGCAGAGTGTATTAACTTGTAACACTATAACTAATGTAACTCAATTAAAAGAAAAGATACTTAACCAGAAGACAATCAAGAACAAGAAGTCACAAGAAATCAACACCAAATGAAGACAAGGTAATTGATACAATTGAACATGTTAACTATGATCAAGCCAAGAAGAAATCATTGAGAGAAGTTCAAGTCAAAGTTGTTCAGGCCTCAGTGATTTGAGAATTCGAGATTCAAGATCATAACTATCAGTATCAACAAGACCAATTGATTTCAAGTGAACAAGAAGGAAAGCAAATATTGGAAAGCCAAGTTACTAAGTGAATATGGTAATTTATTCAAGAAGCAGAAACACTATCAAGACTAGTCACTTATGAACCAGACCAGTGCATCAAGTGTCAGGACATTGATAGCAAGTTTATGTCAGTAATAAAGATCCATGTTCAAGAGCTTGTAGAAGAACAAAGAAGATATGAAGATATCACAAGCTCAAGATGTGCATTGAAGTTTCAAGTTGAAGACCAGAATATTTTCTAAGTACTAAATGTTCTAGATGGCTAAGTCGAAATTCTCAAGTAGAAGTTCTACTTAGAATTTCGAGATGGCTAAGTAGAAATTCTCAAGTAGAAGTTCTACTTAGAGTGCAGCTTCAACATGACACATGGCATCTTCTGATTGGCAGATTTCCAAGCTTTCAAGATAAGACAAGATTTATGTGGACATCATTGGGCCACGTACATCTTAGTCTTTGAAGACTACAGGTCATAGATTACATGTAGTATAAATAGAAGCACTTGTGTAATGTTTTAGTTAGTGAGCAATATTGAGAAAAACACAAGAGAAAGAGAGAGAGTATATTCACAGAGCTTAGAATCATTCACTTCTCTCTGAACTTCTGTTATACTTTGTAATGAATGTTGTAGCAACCTTTTCAAGTTATATATAAAGAAATATATTCCTTGAATCTGTGTGTTCATTTATTGCATCGTATTTATTGCTTCTCATAATCGAAAAGTTGTATTCACCCCCCCTCTACAACACATTTGGACCTAACAATTGGTATCAGAGCGGATGTTTAACATACAAAACATAGATCCTTGTGTTTGGTAGAAGAATCGTGAGTTTTCATTTTCTAGATCTACTTTTCATTTTTTCGAAAAGTGTGCTTTAATTCGTTTCCAGTGAAAACTCATCCGGGAAAAATTATTTAAATACTCCAGGTGTGATTATTTGGCTTGGGTGTATTTTAATTAATTTTTGTGAATTAATCTGGGTTAATTGATATTTGGTGTTCTTGAGTGTTCATCATCTGTTCTTGTCAAAGAAGATAACCCAACAACTTTTTGATCTCCTTTTTCAAACAAACAAAGATAGTCAAAAAGGTGTTTTTGTACTTTTGATTTGATTATTATTCCTTGGCCGAAAGCAAAAGAAAGTGTACTCAGTTCTTTGCAAGTGGGTTAGTCACTTTCGGCGTGTAAAGTATCAAAAGTCAAAAAGGTGATATTGTTTATTCAATATTAAAGTAATCTGCAGAAAATTATTCTAAGGACAAAAGTTCTACATAGAATTTCTACTTGAGATTTTCTACATAGAATTTCGACTTGGACAATTTCTACTTGGTGAATTTCGACTTGGACAATTTCTACTTAGAGAAATTTCGACTTGAGCAAAATTTCTACTTAGAAAAATTTCGACTTGGCAGAAGTTCTACATAGATATTCTACATAGCCTAGTCTTGGGTACTTAGAATTTTTTTAGTGACAAGATTTGAAATGGCTCCTAAAAATTCTTTCAAGATCCCGATGTTCAACCGAGATCACTATGAAGAATGGGTTTTCAGAATGAGACTCTACTTAGAGACTATTAACCCTGAGTATCTGGAAGTCCTTGAAAAGGGTAAATTTGTTCCAATGAAAGCTATTCCTGAGCGTACGGAAGGAGAGGAGGTTATACCTGCTCGGTCTGAGCCTAAAAAGGCAGCGGACTTTACGGATGCTGACAAGGAGCAAATAGCTTATGACACTTCTGTAAGACAAACCTTGATGGAATCTCTCGATCATGAAATGTTCAACATAGTCAAGGGTTTGAATACAGCAAAGAAGATTTGGGACAAAATAGAAGTTGTCATGGAAGGATCTGCAGAGGTCAGAAGCAACAAGACACTTATACTCAAGATGGAGTATGACACCTTTAGAATACGAAAAGGAGAAAGCATAACAGATGTCTATCTACGATTCAGTCAGTTGGTATTAGATTTGAATCTGAGAGGTGTTACTCTCCCCATGGTTGAAACCAATACAAGATATTTGAGGAACCAGCCAAAGAGCATTGAACATAGAGTCTACGCAATCAGAGAAACCAGAGATTTGCATACAACTTCTCTGGAAGAATATTATGGAATTCTGAAGACCTATGAGCTGGAAACTCTTCAAGATCAAGCATGGGACAATGATTCAAAGGGAAAAGAAACTGCATCAGGATTAGTTGCTGATGAGGAAGAGTCTAAGAAGGCAATGGTTGCAGCAAAGCCTAAATCATCACCTGCACCACATCAAGTTGATAATGATGACGAGTGTGCATCTAACAGTGATGATGACTACTTCACCCAAGAAGAGCTGGACAACATGGACGATAGTGTCGTGGCATACATGGCAAGGAAGTTCAGCAATATGAGATTCAGAAAGAGCAACCGACCACAAAGAAATTCTTCATCTTATTATCGGGCTGCTAAGGGTGGTGGTAGTTCATCAGGCTACAAAAGCAAAGGCAAGAGTACCAGCTACAAATCTCCGTTGGATTTCAAAATGAAGTTCAATTGCTATAATTGTGGTGAACCTGGACATTTTGCCTCAGACTGCAAAAAGCCTAAACAGACTTATCCAAAAGAGACATTTGAAGCCCTCAAAAGCAAGTATGAATCGCTGGTGAAAGAAAAACATGGTAAAAGAGCTTTAGTAGTAACAGAAGGAAGAGCTTGGGATGATTCAGATGAGGAAGATGTTACTCATGTAGCAAACTTTGCGCTCATGGCTGAGACATCAGAGGAACCAGAGGTACCAGTTCTAACCCTTAAAGTAGAAATGTCTATTGATGAATATAAGGAACAGAACGGGGCTCTTAGCGAAGAGATCTACATGTTGTGCAAAAGCCTAGACACTTCTCAAAAGGAACAGAAAACACTTGTCGCCAAAAGCAGAATGCTTGAGGCAAAAGTGGAAGAGTTAGAGGCCGCTTGCACTGTAGATACTTCTCTAAGAGATTTTATTAAATCTTTGGAACACAAGCTCGTCCTTAAGGCAGAAATAGAATCATGTTTAAGGAACAAACTAGCTGAGTTAGAAACTAAATGTGAAGCTTACAAACTAGCTGCTAGTAAAGTGTATGTAGATAATGACGTATTTAAGAAGATAACTGGAGTAGGTGTAGGACTTGATTATTCTGATCTTTCTAAGAAAGAAGGCAAGAGACATATCGATCCTAGCTCCAGTGACCTTAAAAAGGAAACACCTAGCATTTTTAAATCTTCTGTCAAACCTATCTACAAACACCTTGTTCCTAGAATAGAAGAAGAAGAGACTGAATTGATAGCTAGATATGAGATTGAGATGGAAGATCGTCAGAAAGCACAACCTATAACTCCTATCAAACAAGTTAAAATCAATTTTCCTAGAGATGAATCTAGACTAGGAATAGGAGCTAAGGCTGTTAAACAACAAGGGAAGAAAGGCATAAAAGAGGTTAAGACTGAACGAATAAAGAAAGCATGTTATCACTGCAAATCTACTGAACATCTTTCTTATGCATGTAAAGCTAACATAAATGTTCCTGCTGCACATGCCATGCCTGTCACACATACAATGAATAATCTGCATCAGAATCATGCACAGTGTGGTCAACCTAATTGTATGCCATGCACTTTTAACGTCATGCAAACTTTTATGAATTTAATGAATGCATCTAGCCAGTCATGCTCAAATACTGCTGCTAGTTCAAACATCAAGAAAAAGCATGTGAGAGCTAAGACTGTCAGTCCTCCTAAAGTTAGGAGTGACAAACCTTCTCCTAGGACTGATAAATATGTCAAGTCTGAGAAAGGAAAGGAGGAAGTCGAAAGCTCTAGTTATGTTAAGAAAAGTGCATCTCCAGTTGTTAAATCTGTTGATTCTAAATCTTATCGAAAAGCCGGGCCCAATCAAAGTTGGGTTCCGAAGAAAGTCTAATCAATCTGTCATTGCAGGGCATTAAGCAAAAGAGAAATAAAGTTATATGGGTGCTAGACAGTGGAGCATCGAGGCATATGACTGGAAACAAGTCCCTGCTTACAGAGTTGGTTATGAAAGCTGGCCCTTATGTTACCTTTGGAGATGACAGCATAGGTGTGACAAAGGGATATGGCAAACTGAAAACTGGCAATGTCATCATTGAAGATATTTCCTATGTTGAGGGATTAAAGCATAATTTGTTGAGTATCAGTCAATTCTGTGACAAAGGTTACGAAATTGTCTTCAACAAGAAAGGTGTATCAATCACTCACATCAAGGAAGGTTCACTGGCGTTGAGAGGAGTTCGAAAGGCAGATCTTTTTGTTGCAGACATGGATTCAGCAAATCAGAATGAAGTCACCTGTTTCTACAGCAAAGCTTCGGATGATGAAAGCTGGTTATGGCACAAAAAATTATCTCACTTAAACTTCAAAACGATGAATGCTCTCGCGAGGCGAGAATTGGTGAGAGATCTACCTCAAATGGAGTTCGCTCCGAAAGGACTCTGTGAAGCCTGTGAAATGGGAAAGTCGAAACGAGCATCGCATAAAAGCAAAGAAATTTCTAGTATCACTGAGCCTCTGCAACTTCTTCATATGGATTTGTTTGGCCCAGTGAATGTCCTATCTTTGTCTAGGAAAAGATATGCATTGGTAATCGTGGATGACTTCTCCAAGTATACATGGGTATTGTTCACAATGACGAAAGACGAAGTACCTTTCTTAATCATTGATCACATCACTCAAATTGAGAATGTTTCAACACTTACTGTGAAGACGATTAGATCAGACAATGGCACTGAATTCAAAAACGCAGTGCTAAATGACTTCTGTGTATCTAAAGGAATACGTCGTCAGTACTCAGCCCCGAGAACTCCACAGCAAAATGGAGTAGTTGAAAGGAAGAATAGAACATTGGTTGAAGCAGCAAGAACTTTGTTGTACGATTCGAAACTTCCTCTGTATTTCTGGGCAGAAGCAGTGAGTACCGTGTGTTACACTCAAAATCGATCCTTGATCATAAAAGATAAAGAAAAGACACCATGTGAGCTAATGAACGGAAGAAGACCAACAATCAAATACTTTCATGTCTTCGGAGCAAAATGCTATGTACTAATAGATGATGAAAATCTAGGCAAGTTTGCAGCAAAAGCTTGTGAAGGAATCTTTGTTGGTTACTCCACAGATGTGGTAGCAGCTTATAGGGTGTTCTTAGTAAATGATCGAAAAGTGACTGAAAGCTACAACGTCAGATTCGACGATACCAAACTCTCATCAATTTCAAGAGATTCTAGTGAACCTGAGTCCCTAAAATTTCAGAATCTGGACTTAGAAGATCTTGAAGATGAACCTGAGTTGGTTGTCCCATTAAATGTTCCAAGTGTACGTGAAGAACCTGAGTCTAGTGAACAAGCTAATTCTACAAGATCAGGAGAGACTTCTTCAGTACGAACCGGCAACAACTCAGGGGGAGTAAATAGCAGCTCAAGGACTACTGTTCAAGGCTCGAGTCGAGTTGACTCTAGTTCTGTAGGAGCTGGCACTAACTCAGGGGGAGTTAGTGAAAGTGATCAAAGTAGTCAGCACCACAATTCAGAAAGTCATGCTGAATCATCAAGACAATTTCCAAGAGAACGGGTATGGAATAGAGACCATCCGTTTGAATTAATTATTGGTGATCCAGATGCTGGTGTGTCTACTAGAAGAAATGCAAGAGCTGACCTGGCTAATATTTGCTTATTTTCTGGGTTCTTATCCAAGCTTGAACCTAAAGAAATAGAAGAAGCTCTTGGTGATGCTGATTGGGTGATTGCAATGCAAGAGGAACTCAATCAGTTTGAAAGGCAGAAAGTTTGGAAACTGGTACCCCGACCAAATAACAAATCAGTAATTGGAGCAAGGTGGGTATTCAGAAATAAAATGGATGAAAACGGACTTGTAACACGAAACAAGGCTCGTTTGGTTGCAAAAGGTTATTCTCAGCGAGAAGGAATTGATTATGATGAGACCTATGCACCAGTTGCAAGACTTGAGGCAGTCAGGATGTTTTTGGCATTTGCAGCACATAAGAACTTCAAGGTTTTCCAGATGGATGTGAAAAGTGCCTTCCTGAACGGAGAGTTAGAAGAAGAAGTGTATCTGGAACAGCCGCCTGGCTTCATTGATCCAGAACTTGTAGATTTTGTGTATCTTCTCTTCAAATCTGTCTATGGCCTCAGGCAATCCCCAAGATGTTGGTATGAAACCCTATCCGTATTCTTAATTGAAAGTGGCTTTACTAGGGGAGTAATTGACAAAACATTGTTCTATAAGAATGTGAAGAATGATTTAATACTTGTTCAAGTCTATGTGGACGATATTATCTTCGGGTCATCGAATGAGCGCTTGTGCGAGAAATTTGCTAAGCTAATGCAAGACAAATACGAGATGAGCATGATGGGAGAGCTGTCCTTCTTCCTTGGGTTACAGATCAGTCAGAGAAAAGATGGTATCTTTATCTGTCAATCCAAGTACGTCAGAGATTTACTCAAGAAGTACAATCTAGAAGATGCATCAGCAGCCAAGACTCCCATGGCAACAGCCACGAAGCTTGATGAAGACAAATCAGGTAAATCAGTTGACATCACAAGCTATCGAGGTATGATTGGCTCACTTCTCTATTTAACTGCAAGTAGACCCGATATAATGTTCGCGACTTGTTTATGTGCAAGATTCCAAGCGGATCCTAGAGAATCACATCTCATAGCCGTCAAAAGAATTTTTAGGTATCTCAAGGGCACACCAAATCTAGGAATTTGGTACCCAAGAGATACAGGTTTTAATCTAATTGGCTATACGGATTCAGACTATGCAGGTTGTAGGATTGATAGGAAAAGCACATCTGGTGCTTGTCAATTTCTTGGCAGAAGATTGGTGTCCTGGCAAAGTAAAAAGCAACATACAGTATCTACTTCTACTGCTGAAGCTGAGTACATTGCTGCTGGAAGCTGTGTAGCTCAAATACTGTGGATGAGGAACCAATTGAAGGATTATGGCATGGAGCACAAGAAAATTCCAATTATGTGTGACAACACAAGTGCCATTGCCATAACCAACAATCCTGTAGATCACTCAAGAACCAAGCACATCGACATCAGGTATCACTTCATAAGAGAACATGTCGAGGAGGGGACTGTGGAGCTACATTTCGTGCCCACAATGCAACAAATTGCAGATATATTCACCAAACCTCTTGATGAAGTAACATTCAATAGGTTGGTTGGTGAATTGGGAATGCTTAACACAAGTTAGTAAAGCCTTCTATCTGTAAAATCCATGGTTATGTTGGTATATGCAAGCTATTTAATCATTATGTGTTTAGACTTTAAAATGCCTAATTAATGATTATTATAGGATGCATATAGTGTGATTTTGCATGAATTCAGTGTGTTTTAAGTGTCTTTTATAGCACAAATAATTGAATTTATGCTTGTTAGATTGCATGAACATAGGGGGAGTTAAATTCATACTATTCTAAATTTTGCATGATTTTTAGATGAATTTACCTGTGTTTTTCATGTAATTAGAGGCCTTAGAATTATCAAGGAATGTTTTAATTATGTCATATATTAAAAATCCTTGAATTGATATTTATATTAATTTGGCAAAATTAATTGTTGAGTTTTTCAAAGAAAATTTGTCAAATTATTATAAGTATCTTCAAAATTTCGAGTTAGTTCCTATCTCGAAACTCATCTTGAAATTCTGGTTGAATTTCGATTTGAGCTTCCAGAGTGAAGTTTTGAAAATTCTAAGTCTGGGAAGAATTTCGAGTTAGACTCTATCTCGAAATTCAACTCGAAATTCGACTTAGAGTTCGACTTAGAGTTACCAGTGTGCCTATTTATTTATTCTTCAAAATATTCGAGATAAATTCTATCTCGAACTCCATCTCGAAATTGAGATGTGATTTCCATTTTTGGGGATATTTTGAAATGATCTGAGAGAATAACTTCGAATTATTTAATAATTTCGAGTTAGACTCTATCTCGAAACTCAACTCGAATTTCGACTTGATGTTCGAGATAGAGCTCTCAGTTGTTAAGGGGATTTTTCGAGTTAACTCCTAACTCGAAGTCTATCTCGAATTTCTACTTGAATTTCGAGATAGGTTTCCCTAGTAAGGTTGGTGTGTGCTGTTTACATGGTCATTCACAAGATAAATGGTAAAGTTTTTCGAGTTAACAGCTATCTCGAACTCTATCTCGAAGTTCGACTTAAAAAGTTCGAGATAGACTTCGAGATAGACTTCGAGATAGAATTTCGACTTGAGTGTTCCCTGTATGTACTTGGTGTTTTTCACACTTTTTATCAGGGGCATTTCTGTCATTGCACATTCATGTCTATATATACATCTTTAACTCGATCTTTTCTTTCACTTTTACCTAATAGAGTTTTACAGCCGCACATATACATACAGGCGATTTCATATTCTCAACCATTGATTCGTGATTTTTGTGACTAATCTCTTACGGACAACGAATTAATGCCCGATTTTTGACTCCTCTTACCTGTGTGTCATCATTTATCTGTGATTGTGTCTTGTATAATTGTTCATCTTCATCGATATATACACACACGCATATATACACACAAAATTTCACAGATCTGTTCATACACGATTTCACACACGCATTTCACTGTTAGTGGAGAGTTAATCATTGGTTTGAAATTTGCCTTTCATTGACTGTTGATTGGAGCCCGTAGTTTGATTTTTCAAAAAGGAACTTTTGTGTTCTTGAAAAATTAAAAGGGACATTACGGTTAATTCAACAATTAATTGTTTTTCGAAAATTAGAATTAAAATTCAAATTTTTCTTTAAAGAAAAACTTTTAATTAAAATGGCTCACCAATTTTCACTTGCCAAAAACAATTTTTATAATATTTCTACGGAAATTGGTGATCAACTCCCGCGCTTTAAGTCTTGGATACGATTTCTCAATTTGTATTCCAAAGCTAGCGATGCTTTTACTGCTAAACCTACACTAGTGCATGATGCTTTACAGCAATTATGGACTAGTGCGGTTTCTTTTGGGAGCAAATCAACCCCCTTTGGTTTCAGGTTTACCTTAGCGGGTCAGGAATATGTGGTGACTGAACAAATTGTCAACAAGGTTCTGGGATTCCCCATTAAAGATGCTTATGATTCAGAACCTACAGCTACAGAACGCCTCAGATTCTTTGAAGAAATAGGGTGTTATCCTCCGACTGGCCGGATCACTGGAAACATCCAAAAACAATTTCTTCATGTGGAATGGAATTACTTTTTCGAGGCCATCACAAGATGTTTTCGGGCACGAGAAAGCGATTACCATCAAATTTCCATTCCCATGCAAAACCTTGGAATTGCCCTAGCAAGAGAGCTGGATATAAATTATAGACGAATAGTTCTCTCTGAAATAGTGGCTGTGATGGGATCTCCTGCAAGCAGAGACCTCAACACTACAGATGTTGTCTGCTGGTTTCCTCGGTTCCTACAGATGCTGATCAATGGTTTAGTACCGAAGGATGCTCTTGCAGTTAGACGGAGTTTTGCCAGAGGTCCATCATCTGCACCGCTAGGGATGGGCACTAAGTCACTTTCAACAGTTGAAAATCAGGATAAACATCATGGAAAACCGATGTCTATTCCTGATACCTTACAAAAGTGGCTTACATATGATGAGGGAGTTACCACCTTGATGGAATTCTCGCAAGCTTCATCACATGCTCAGAATCGGTCTGCTCATGCTGAGGCATTTGAAGAGATTCCTGATGAACAAAGCGGAGATGAACAAGGTAATGAATCAGGTAATCTCTCTCGACATTCTACTCATTCCTCTTCCTATGTTTCTGATTCCCAGACCCAAGAGACTGCTAGCCCGCAGGATCTATCCCAGGGTGAGAGCTATATTTCTAATTCCTTGTCATCCAAGTCACCGGAATCCAAACAGCCAGCACATATAGATGTAGGAAATGATGAGGAGAGTGACCCCGAAGAGCAGCCTCTTACTCGAAAGAAAGCCAAAATTTCTCATGCTGCTACTTCTAAACCTCAGTCAAACCCTAGAGTGTCACACGCAACCACTCCACCTCACGAGAGTGGTTCACCCCTTGAACAATCTGCACATAGGGATTTTGATTTTGATGATGATTTTGTACCTCTTAAAGATACTGTTGCTTCAAGAGGACATGAAGCTTTAAAAACTTCAACCGTACCTTCACCGGTACGTACTGATGCTACAAAGAGGATCGGTTCTGATGTTGTACAAGAACACTTTGTAGCCTCTCAGCCTGAGATTCCAACTCAGGAACAAACAGCAATTGATCCCATAACTGCAAATTATATTTCTTATCAAGTTTCTGCAGGTACTTCTTCATATTTTGGATCAATTATTGAAGACATACACGAGCGTGAGACAGGGAGTGTGTGTGAGAGGTTAGGGAGAGAGGGACCTTCATTTTTAAGGCCCGAAACCGAGCGCCAAATACCAACAGAACAAGTATTAGAGCGAGGTCACCTAAACCAAACACCGTCCCTTAGTTCTGAAAATCTTGAATCTCGTATGTCTTCTATGGAAAATCAAATGAAGCAGTTTGGGCAGTCAATGGGGCAGTTAGGGATGAATGTTGGAAATAATCAAAGGGCACTTGACGACTACGCAGCACGAATGACAATTCAAGCTTCAGCTTTTACTGTTTTGACAAATCAGGTAAATGACTTGGGCCATGCTTGTAACAGCCCCAAATTCCTTACCGGGAATTCAGGTCATCACACCTCTTGCGGAATATTCAATCACCTGCTCACAATATAATCTACAACAATATCCATAATAAACTCCATAATCTACTCCACGGGTTATAGTCTTAGTACAAGTACTTACTAATCCCAAAAGTTATTACACCTCAGAGTATCCTCCAGAATCTCATTACAACTTCAAAGTACTAGATAATAAAGTATTAAACTACTTCTTCCTAACTTGCACCTTCCTCAGGTACTACAAGGCTAACATGCTGAATCAGTCACCTTTCCCTTCCTTTTATCACGGTTCAACGTACTAGTGCCAGCTCTGATCGCCGCTGTTTGATAATATTAAAAATAGCAAGAATGAGCCAAAAATGCCCAGCAAGTTATATACACCAGAATCACATATATAAATGTATTCGAAGACATGAATTGGACTTCAATAATGTACTATTAAAAGTATTTCGAAAATATTTTCCTCATCATAATGAAATTTACTCGCAAAAACTGAGTAAGAACATACTATTCATACTGCAATCAATACCCATATGTGGTATTAATTACACTTATCAAATACTGCTGATGGACTATATTCAGGAGATTCTTATCCGCGGGGCTGTAATGGATGATCAGTCCTTACGTCAAATATTTTTACTACCGGTAGAGGGGGGAGTCGACTTGCTCGGCCTTGATCACCCCAGGATGAGTCGACTTGCTCGGCCTTCACCCTAAGCCGCATCCGGGCTTTTATACATCTATGCTGAGTGGCCACCTCGCCAAGCTCTTGCATTATCTCCAGTCCAGAACATAAGGTGCCAGAGTATCCCTGACCACCTTCAATACTTATCATCTTAGATGTCACGTATAATTCCACGTGCACCTCAACATACTCATCATCTTCGATGTCACGTATAATTCCACGTGCACCTCAACATACTTAACATCTTCGATGTCACGTATAATTCCACGTGCACCTCAACATACTTATCATCTTCGATGTCACGTATAATACCACGTGCACCTCTATTCATAATACTGTTATCGTTCGGAAATAACGAACGATTACTATCATCAATAAATCACTTTCCTCCCAAATTAGAAGAGGAAACATAAGAACGACTGCTTTGATCATGGATTCGAATAAAATGATCCAGATCAAATCTCACATCACTCCTCATAATTACAACATACTTTTATAGAAACATTTTATCTCCCTTCGAGTACAAACAATGTACCTCGATACTTGTCCCAATCATATGGACCAATAACTCGTATATATATTCCAACAATATTATAACACTATTCGAGTACGAACAATGTACATCGATACTTGTCCCAATCATATGGACCAATAGCTCGTATATATATTCCAACAATATTATAACACTATTCGAGTACGAACAATGTACATCGATACTTGTCCCAATTAGATGGACCAATAGCTCTTATACATAATACTATATTTATATACTATCCGGATAACTTTCGGAACAATCATCTATATATACATGCATTCGATTGCATCAATATCCGGTATTTAATCAACTAGATGAAATACTTGCAACTCGTAGTGAAAACATTTGAACCACATACACCATTCATTGAACATATATACTCTGAACATTAGAGTAAGGTTAAGTATACTTGCCTGATACTCCCGATGTAGTAAGGGCTTGTAGCGGGGTCCGACAATCTAAACAAAGTCAAGAAAACACGCTATTAATCCCTTATACGATCCATTCATAACTCAACGTTTAAACACTTAAGCCAACCTCAAACAAGGCACTTAGGGGTCCCTCTAGACTCGTACTAAGTCCATGTTAACTGACAAACACTTAAGTCAAGAGTTCGTTGTGAAATCGAACCTCGAACAACCACTTTACAAAGTCATTTTCAAAGTTAAGTCCAAGTGCTCTCTTAAGAGGTCCTCTCGCTCGTAACCTTGACTGAAACATTTTCATAAAATCGAAAAATCATTCTTTTGACATACCGTCTTCTCCCACCTCTTTATTATGACCTTTAATATTTATCCTAAAAATATCATGTTCTAATTCCATTTTTAAGGGTCTCAATTCCAGTCACCAACTCAACACTTACATCTACGAACAACTTTTACGGTTTTGGTCATTCCTCCTAAATCGTAACTCAGAATGCTACGATTCTTGCGCCAAAATGATCTATGATTCAAAATCTACAAGTTTAGGTTAGAAACTCAACTGGTCAGAAGGTTTACATCTACTGTCATGCTCGGTTCTTAAGGATTAATGAAATTCGGGCATTACGACGGCTATAACTCGGATATTTCCAAAATCAAAACCCTCCAAATAATCATCCAATCCACCACCAACACTCATGGAAACTATTCATCATCTCCCTCACTGTCTAAATAGGTCTTGGAGCCACACAAGTTATTTTATCATTTAACAAAGCTTAATCATATCTCTAGTACTCTAATCATGCATCATAACACTAAAACTCATCAAAAACTCAACATATGACAAGCAAGGGTTCGGCCTTTACCTTCTTTGATGTCCTAAGAACAATAAAAAAGCTTGATAAGAGGTCCTCTAGCCTTGGATGCACCTTAGGAATCTTGAATACTAAGAAACAAACATGAAAAACTAAGTAAAACACTATTCCTACTATTCATTCCTCATCTTGTAAAATTCATATAAAATCGAAAAATAAGTGTTTGGTTCTCAAATTTTTATCAAACCTTCTACTCTTCAAGGGCTTTCCTTTGAACTATAGCTCATCACTAGGGGATGCTTGAAGCTCGACTTATTGATTTTCTAAGGTGAGAGGTCGAAACTGGGAAAATCTGGACAGTTTCGGTTCTTCATCTTGGGGGATGGATTTGACTAGGCTACACTCCTTTGATGACCATAAAATTTTAAACGTGTATTCTACATACAATGAGGAAGCTATGGTTAAAATTTGGTGATTTAAGAGTGGATAGAAGTGGAGATATGAATTTTTCTTTGCCTTTGGTTTCTGCTGGACAGTTTGTGGTTTTGGTGGTGTTCTTGCTTTTTCTCTCTTCCAATCTTCTTTGACTAGTTGGTAAATGATTTTGTGTGATATTTGTGATATGTATCAGCTGTTAGAAAGCCTATGTCACCTCTTAATCCATGTGCCAAGCTTGTGTGGTGTGTAGAAATGTGATGACAAGGTGCCTTGTTGTCTTGTTCTTGATCACACACCTCTTTAATCCATTTGTTTTTGATTTCTCTTGATATTTTCCTTCAATAATACATATATCTATCATCTTATTCAACCTCATCTTTTCCTTGGTGTGTTGTCCACCCCTCATGGGTCCTTTCTAGATTGCCTTATCCTCAGAAATGCAACTAGGTACTCATCTCTTGCATTCTTGCACTTAAGTCCTTGGTAAATTACATTTGGATGCAAGATATTTTCATAAAGGTGCTTATGTCATGTCCCACTACCTATAATGGATGCATCCTTGGTTTCTGGTACGTTTCTTTGTCCGGTTATTGCTCAATTTCGCTGATCCTTCGAAGAATGACTAAGTAGTTTTACCGCTAGGGTTTACCGGGAAATTTCTCGATACGAATAATACCTTAATAATTCTGGGGTATAATCCTCTTGATTATCATGTAGGATATTTAACCTCGATATGGACTCAATCCATAATCCATGATTCGTTCGTTTTATTCCTTACTCTCGTTATAACGCTTCAGCGGTTTCTAGAACGCTCATTCCGCTATCTCAGGGGTTTTCGTTCTTCATTCTTAAATCACATATAATAAAATAATAAAATATAAAATCCTCAAATCCTCAATTTTAATATCTCATTCTCTTGATAATACTGATATATACTTCACTGCCCGGTCAAATATTCCGTAAAAATAGAATCTGGAATTTCTGAATTCCGATCGTCTTTGCATACACTTATTTACTCCGCTGATCACTAATATGGCTCCGGAATATCCATATCCTATCCCGAACATAGGGTGGCATGAAAAGTTTTCCAACTTACAAAATCACTATTCATCCACCAAATTACTATGCACGTACGGGAAACACTGTACACGTATAGGAAACACTATGCACGTATGGGAAACACTATGCACGTACGAAGATGCTTATTCACTCCTCCTCTCCCCTTTCAGGGTTCATTAGCTCATTTTCTGGATGATAGATTATTCTTATCTATGTCGTCAACCCTCGAATTACTATATTCTGACGATACGTATATAAATCGGGGTCATCACCCATGGCAATATCCATTCACTAGTGCACTTATTCACGGTTAGAAAAAGTTTTAATTCTACCGGAAATTCGGGTTATTACAGTCTTCCCTCCTTAAAAGGATTCCGTCCTCGGGATCAATGTAAGTAACAACTAAGGTTAATCATCTCGTACTCTACTTCTCAGTTTGACTCTTCAACCTTCTACTTTTCTCCACAATACTCTTTCTAGTACCATTGCATCATTTCTCAACATCTCCTCTTTTCCGTTAATCATTTCTACTAGTACCTCTACACGAGACACTTCTAGTCATACTTCTATATATTCAATATTCCCACATGTCTATCATTCACCATACGCTCTTTACACCTTGATGATCCACATTCATTTCCTTCTGCTTTAATATCTAGTCCGCCTCGATAATTCTCTTTTACTATTCTCATCAACATCTTTACCTCAAGTCTTACTCATTCCCACCTTCTAGATCAATCCTTTGAACAACTAACATCTTTAATCTTTCTTTTCTACTTAGGGTATTAGCCACCACATTGGCCTTCCCCGACTAGGAACTATTACACCTTGAAATCTTTCATCCATTATACTCATTTCCTTCATTTGTCTTTCCCATGTCTCTATCCTCAAAATACACCTTATCCTCGATAGTAGTTCTCAACTATACTTTAGAATTCCTCATATTCTCCTCTTTACTAATCCTCAAATATGCCTCTTTCTTCTCACCTCTATCCTCCTGAATCAGTTCATACTCAGCCTCACTCGTTTCAACCTATCCCAAGATGTTTCACATACTAAAACTGCATACTCATGACATATTCACTTATGCACACCAAATAGTATATATGCATGCACATAAATATATATATATATATATATCTACGGATCCATACAACTATCTGCTCATTTAATCCTTTCGATAATCATGGTTACACACTATCGTCATAATCAATCCTACTATTGGTATTGGCCATCATGCCTCCACCCTAACTACCCCTTGAGGTTCTACTATATACTTCCATATCAGTCTCCTGGCTTCTAAACTCTCTTATATAGTCATAACACCTCCTCCTACTCTTGTTCTAAGGTTTATAACCTACATCTCTGATACCATTTCTGTAACAGCCCCAAATTCCTTACCGGGAATTCAGGTCATCACACCTCTTGCGGAATATTCAATCACCTGCTCACAATATAATCTACAACAATATCCATAATAAACTCCATAATCTACTCCACGGGTTATAGTCTTAGAACAAGTACTTACTAATCCCAAAAGTTATTACACCTCAGAGTATCCTCCAGAATCTCATTACAACTTCAAAGTACTAGATAATAAAGTATTAAACTACTTCTTCCTAACTTGCACCTTCCTCAGGTACTACAAGGCTAACATGCTGAATCAGTCACCTTTCCCTTCCTTTTATCACGGTTCAACGTACTAGTGCCAGCTCTGATCGCCGCTGTTTGATAATATTAAAAATAGCAAGAATGAGCCAAAAATGCCCAGCAAGTTATATACACCAGAATCACATATATAAATGTATTCGAAGACATGAATTGGACTTCAATAATGTACTATTAAAAGTATTTCGAAAATATTTTCCTCATCATAATGAAATTTACTCGCAAAAACTGAGTAAGAACATACTATTCATACTGCAATCAATACCCATATGTGGTATTAATTACACTTATCAAATACTGCTGATGGACTATATTCAGGAGATTCTTATCCGCGGGGCTGTAATGGATGATCAGTCCTTACGTCAAATATTTTTACTACCGGTAGAGGGGGGAGTCGACTTGCTCGGCCTTGATCACCCCAGGATGAGTCGACTTGCTCGGCCTTCACCCTAAGCCGCATCCGGGCTTTTATACATCTATGCTGAGTGGCCACCTCGCCAAGCTCTTGCATTATCTCCAGTCCAGAACATAAGGTGCCAGAGTATCCCTGACCACCTTCAATACTTATCATCTTAGATGTCACGTATAATTCCACGTGCACCTCAACATACTCATCATCTTCGATGTCACGTATAATTCCACGTGCACCTCAACATACTTAACATCTTCGATGTCACGTATAATTCCACGTGCACCTCAACATACTTATCATCTTCGATGTCACGTATAATACCACGTGCACCTCTATTCATAATACTGTTATCGTTCGGAAATAACGAACGATTACTATCATCAATAAATCACTTTCCTCCCAAATTAGAAGAGGAAACATAAGAACGACTGCTTTGATCATGGATTCGAATAAAATGATCCAGATCAAATCTCACATCACTCCTCATAATTACAACATACTTTTATAGAAACATTTTATCTCCCTTCGAGTACAAACAATGTACCTCGATACTTGTCCCAATCATATGGACCAATAACTCGTATATATATTCCAACAATATTATAACACTATTCGAGTACGAACAATGTACATCGATACTTGTCCCAATCATATGGACCAATAGCTCGTATATATATTCCAACAATATTATAACACTATTCGAGTACGAACAATGTACATCGATACTTGTCCCAATTAGATGGACCAATAGCTCTTATACATAATACTATATTTATATACTATCCGGATAACTTTCGGAATAATCATCTATATATACATGCATTCGATTGCATCAATATCCGGTATTTAATCAACTAGATGAAATACTTGCAACTCGTAGTGAAAACATTTGAACCACATACACCATTCATTGAACATATATACTCTGAACATTAGAGTAAGGTTAAGTATACTTGCCTGATACTCCCGATGTAGTAAGGGCTTGTAGCGGGGTCCGACAATCTAAACAAAGTCAAGAAAACACGCTATTAATCCCTTATACGATCCATTCATAACTCAACGTTTAAACACTTAAGCCAACCTCAAACAAGGCACTTAGGGGTCCCTCTAGACTCGTACTAAGTCCATGTTAACTGACAAACACTTAAGTCAAGAGTTCGTTGTGAAATCGAACCTCGAACAACCACTTTACAAAGTCATTTTCAAA
The DNA here is from genome assembly GCA_037693485.1 of Kitagawia praeruptora. NCBI lineage: Eukaryota > Viridiplantae > Streptophyta > Magnoliopsida > Apiales > Apiaceae > Kitagawia > Kitagawia praeruptora. Next base: position 36,213,608 of record CM075350.1, read on the forward strand.
GTTAAGTCCAAGTGCTCTCTTAAGAGGTCCTCTCGCTCGTAACCTTGACTGAAACATTTTCATAAAATCGAAAAATCATTCTTTTGACATACCGTCTTCTCCCACCTCTTTATTATGACCTTTAATATTTATCCTCAAAATATCATGTTCTAATTCCATTTTTAAGGGTCTCAATTCCAGTCACCAACTCAACACTTACATCTACGAACAACTTTTACGGTTTTGGTCATTCCTCCTAAATCGTAACTCAGAATGCTACGATTCTTGCGCCAAAATGATCTATGATTCAAAATCTACAAGTTTAGGTTAGAAACTCAACTGGTCAGAAGGTTTACATCTACTGTCATGCTCGGTTCTTAAGGATTAATGAAATTCGGGCATTACGACGGCTATAACTCGGATATTTCCAAAATCAAAACCCTCCAAATAATCATCCAATCCACCACCAACACTCATGGACACTATTCATCATCTCCCTCACTGTCTAAATAGGTCTTGGAGCCACACAAGTTATTTTATCATTTAACAAAGCTTAATCATATCTCTAGTACTCTAATCATGCATCATAACACTAAAACTCATCAAAAACTCAACATATGACAAGCAAGGGTTCGGCCTTTACCTTCTTTGATGTCCTAAGAACAATAAAAAAGCTTGATAAGAGGTCCTCTAGCCTTGGATGCACCTTAGGAATCTTGAATACTAAGAAACAAACATGAAAAACTAAGTAAAACACTATTCCTACTATTCATTCCTCATCTTGTAAAATTCATATAAAATCGAAAAATAAGTGTTTGGTTCTCAAATTTTTATCAAACCTTCTACTCTTCAAGGGCTTTCCTTTGAACTATAGCTCATCACTAGGGGATGCTTGAAGCTCGACTTATTGATTTTCTAAGGTGAGAGGTCGAAACTGGGAAAATCTGGACAGTTTCGGTTCTTCATCTTGGGGGATGGATTTGACTAGGCTACACTCCTTTGATGACCATGAAATTTTAAACGTGTATTCTACATACAATGAGGAAGCTATGGTTAAACTTTGGTGATTTAAGAGTGGATAGAAGTGGAGATATGAATTTTTCTTTGCCTTTGGTTTCTGCTGGACAGTTTGTGGTTTTGGTGGTGTTCTTGCTTTTTCTCTCTTCCAATCTTCTTTGACTAGTTGGTAAATGATTTTGTGTGATATTTGTGATATGTATCAGCTGTTAGAAAGCCTATGTCACCTCTTAATCCATGTGCCAAGCTTGTGTGGTGTGTAGAAATGTGATGACAAGGTGCCTTGTTGTCTTGTTCTTGATCACACACCTCTTTAATCCATTTGTTTTTGATTTCTCTTGATATTTTCCTTCAATAATACATATATCTATCATCTTATTCAACCTCATCTTTTCCTTGGTGTGTTGTCCACCCCTCATGGGTCCTTTCTAGATTGCCTTATCCTCAGAAATGCAACTAGGTACTCATCTCTTGCATTCTTGCACTTAAGTCCTTGGTAAATTACATTTGGATGCAAGATATTTTCATAAAGGTGCTTATGTCATGTCCCACTACCTATAATGGAAGCATCCTTGGTTTCTGGTACGTTTCTTTGTCCGGTTATTGCTCAATTTCGCTGATCCTTCGAAGAATGACTAAGTAGTTTTACCGCTAGGGTTTACCGGGAAATTTCTCGATACGAATAATACCTTAATAATTCTGGGGTATAATCCTCTTGATTATCATGTAGGATATTTAACCTCGATATGGACTCAATCCATAATCCATGATTCGTTCGTTTTATTCCTTACTCTCGTTATAACGCTTCAGCGGTTTCTAGAACGCTCATTCCGCTATCTCAGGGATTTTCGTTCTTCATTCTTAAATCACATATAATAAAATAATAAAATATAAAATCCTCAAATCCTCAATTTTAATATCTCATTCTCTTGATAATACTGATATATACTTCACTGCCCGGTCAAATATTCCGTAAAAATAGAATCTGGAATTTCTGAATTCCGATCGTCTTTGCATACACTTATTTACTCCGCTGATCACTAATATGGCTCCGGAATATCCATATCCTATCCCGAACATAGGGTGGCATGAAAAGTTTTCCAACTTACAAAATCACTATTCATCCACCAAATTACTATGCACGTACGGGAAACACTGTACACGTATAGGAAACACTATGCACGTATGGGAAACACTATGCACGTACGAAGATGCTTATTCACTCCTCCTCTCCCCTTTCAGGGTTCATTAGCTCATTTTCTGGATGATAGATTATTCTTATCTATGTCGTCAACCCTCGAATTACTATATTCTGATGATACGTATATAAATCGGGGTCATCACCCATGGCAATATCCATTCACTAGTGCACTTATTCACGGTTAGAAAAAGTTTTAATTCTACCGGAAATTCGGGTTATTACAGTCTTCCCTCCTTAAAAGGATTCCGTCCTCGGGATCAATGTAAGTAACAACTAAGGTTAATCATCTCGTACTCTACTTCTCAGTTTGACTCTTCAACCTTCTACTTTTCTCCACAATACTCTTTCTAGTACCATTGCATCATTTCTCAACATCTCCTCTTTTCCGTTAATCATTTCTACTAGTACCTCTACACGAGACACTTCTAGTCATACTTCTATATATTCAATATTCCCACATGTCTATCATTCACCATACGCTCTTTACACCTTGATGATCCACATTCATTTCCTTCTGCTTTAATATCTAGTCCGCCTCGATAATTCTCTTTTACTATTCTCATCAACATCTTTACCTCAAGTCTTACTCATTCCCACCTTCTAGATCAATCCTTTGAACAACTAACATCTTTAATCTTTCTTTTCTACTTAGGGTATTAGCCACCACATTGGCCTTCCCCGACTAGGAACTATTACACCTTGAAATCTTTCATCCATTATACTCATTTCCTTCATTTGTCTTTCCCATGTCTCTATCCTCAAAATACACCTTATCCTCGATAGTAGTTCTCAACTATACTTTAGAATTCCTCATATTCTCCTCTTTACTAATCCTCAAATATGCCTCTTTCTTCTCACCTCTATCCTCCTGAATCAGTTCATACTCAGCCTCACTCGTTTCAACCTATCCCAAGATGTTTCACATACTAAAACTGCATACTCATGACATATTCACTTATGCACACCAAATAGTATATATGCATGCACATAAATATATATATATATATATATCTACGGATCCATACAACTATCTGCTCATTTAATCCTTTGGATAATCATGGTTACACACTATCGTCATAATCAATCCTACTATTGGTATTGGCCATCATGCCTCCACCCTAACTACCCCTTGAGGTTCTACTATATACTTCCATATCAGTCTCCTGGCTTCTAAACTCTCTTATATAGTCATAACACCTCCTCCTACTCTTGTTCTAAGGTTTATAACCTACATCTCTGATACCATTTCTGTAACAGCCCCAAATTCCTTACCGGGAATTTAGGTCATCACACCTCTTGCGGAATATTCAATCACCTGCTCACAATATAATCTACAACAATATCCATAATAAACTCCATAATCTACTCCACGGGTTATAGTCTTAGAACAAGTACTTACTAATCCCAAAAGTTATTACACCTCAGAGTATCCTCCAGAATCTCATTACAACTTCAAAGTACTAGATAATAAAGTATTAAACTACTTCTTCCTAACTTGCACCTTCCTCAGGTACTACAAGGCTAACATGCTGAATCAGTCACCTTTCCCTTCCTTTTATCACGGTTCAACGTACTAGTGCCAGCTCTGATCGCCGCTGTTTGATAATATTAAAAATAGCAAGAATGAGCCAAAAATGCCCAGCAAGTTATATACACCAGAATCACATATATAAATGTATTCGAAGACATGAATTGGACTTCAATAATGTACTATTAAAAGTATTTCGAAAATATTTTCCTCATCATAATGAAATTTACTCGCAAAAACTGAGTAAGAACATACTATTCATACTGCAATCAATACCCATATGTGGTATTAATTACACTTATCAAATACTGCTGATGGACTATATTCAGGAGATTCTTATCCGCGGGGCTGTAATGGATGATCAGTCCTTACGTCAAATATTTTTACTACCGGTAGAGGGGGGAGTCGACTTGCTCGGCCTTGATCACCCCAGGATGAGTCGACTTGCTCGGCCTTCACCCTAAGCCGCATCCGGGCTTTTATACATCTATGCTGAGTGGCCACCTCGCCAAGCTCTTGCATTATCTCCAGTCCAGAACATAAGGTGCCAGAGTATCCCTGACCACCTTCAATACTTATCATCTTAGATGTCACGTATAATTCCACGTGCACCTCAACATACTCATCATCTTCGATGTCACGTATAATTCCACGTGCACCTCAACATACTTAACATCTTCGATGTCACGTATAATTCCACGTGCACCTCAACATACTTATCATCTTCGATGTCACGTATAATACCACGTGCACCTCTATTCATAATACTGTTATCGTTCGGAAATAACGAACGATTACTATCATCAATAAATCACTTTCCTCCCAAATTAGAAGAGGAAACATAAGAACGACTGCTTTGATCATGGATTCGAATAAAATGATCCAGATCAAATCTCACATCACTCCTCATAATTACAACATACTTTTATAGAAACATTTTATCTCCCTTCGAGTACAAACAATGTACCTCGATACTTGTCCCAATCATATGGACCAATAACTCGTATATATATTCCAACAATATTATAACACTATTCGAGTACGAACAATGTACATCGATACTTGTCCCAATCATATGGACCAATAGCTCGTATATATATTCCAACAATATTATAACACTATTCGAGTACGAACAATGTACATCGATACTTGTCCCAATTAGATGGACCAATAGCTCTTATACATAATACTATATTTATATACTATCCGGATAACTTTCGGAACAATCATCTATATATACATGCATTCGATTGCATCAATATCCGGTATTTAATCAACTAGATGAAATACTTGCAACTCGTAGTGAAAACATTTGAACCACATACACCATTCATTGAACATATATACTCTGAACATTAGAGTAAGGTTAAGTATACTTGCCTGATACTCCCGATGTAGTAAGGGCTTGTAGCGGGGTCCGACAATCTAAACAAAGTCAAGAAAACACGCTATTAATCCCTTATACGATCCATTCATAACTCAACGTTTAAACACTTAAGCCAACCTCAAACAAGGCACTTAGGGGTCCCTCTAGACTCGTACTAAGTCCATGTTAACTGACAAACACTTAAGTCAAGAGTTCGTTGTGAAATCGAACCTCGAACAACCACTTTACAAAGTCATTTTCAAAGTTAAGTCCAAGTGCTCTCTTAAGAGGTCCTCTCGCTCGTAACCTTGACTGAAACATTTTCATAAAATCGAAAAATCATTCTTTTGACATACCGTCTTCTCCCACCTCTTTATTATGACCTTTAATATTTATCCTCAAAATATCATGTTCTAATTCCATTTTTAAGGGTCTCAATTCCAGTCACCAACTCAACACTTACATCTACGAACAACTTTTACGGTTTTGGTCATTCCTCCTAAATCGTAACTCAGAATGCTACGATTCTTGCGCCAAAATGATCTATGATTCAAAATCTACAAGTTTAGGTTAGAAACTCAACTGGTCAGAAGGTTTACATCTACTGTCATGCTCGGTTCTTAAGGATTAATGAAATTCGGGCATTACGACGGCTATAACTCGGATATTTCCAAAATCAAAACCCTCCAAATAATCATCCAATCCACCACCAACACTCATGGACACTATTCATCATCTCCCTCACTGTCTAAATAGGTCTTGGAGCCACACAAGTTATTTTATCATTTAACAAAGCTTAATCATATCTCTAGTACTCTAATCATGCATCATAACACTAAAACTCATCAAAAACTCAACATATGACAAGCAAGGGTTCGGCCTTTACCTTCTTTGATGTCCTAAGAACAATAAAAAAGCTTGATAAGAGGTCCTCTAGCCTTGGATGCACCTTAGGAATCTTGAATACTAAGAAACAAACATGAAAAACTAAGTAAAACACTATTCCTACTATTCATTCCTCATCTTGTAAAATTCATATAAAATCGAAAAATAAGTGTTTGGTTCTCAAATTTTTATCAAACCTTCTACTCTTCAAGGGCTTTCCTTTGAACTATAGCTCATCACTAGGGGATGCTTGAAGCTCGACTTATTGATTTTCTAAGGTGAGAGGTCGAAACTGGGAAAATCTGGACAGTTTCGGTTCTTCATCTTGGGGGATGGATTTGACTAGGCTACACTCCTTTGATGACCATGAAATTTTAAACGTGTATTCTACATACAATGAGGAAGCTATGGTTAAAATTTGGTGATTTAAGAGTGGATAGAAGTGGAGATATGAATTTTTCTTTGCCTTTGGTTTCTGCTGGACAGTTTGTGGTTTTGGTGGTGTTCTTGCTTTTTCTCTCTTCCAATCTTCTTTGACTAGTTGGTAAATGATTTTGTGTGATATTTGTGATATGTATCAGCTGTTAGAAAGCCTATGTCACCTCTTAATCCATGTGCCAAGCTTGTGTGGTGTGTAGAAATGTGATGACAAGGTGCCTTGTTGTCTTGTTCTTGATCACACACCTCTTTAATCCATTTGTTTTTTATTTCTCTTGATATTTTCCTTCAATAATACATATATCTATCATCTTATTCAACCTCATCTTTTCCTTGGTGTGTTGTCCACCCCTCATGGGTCCTTTCTAGATTGCCTTATCCTCAGAAATGCAACTAGGTACTCATCTCTTGCATTCTTGCACTTAAGTCCTTGGTAAATTACATTTGGATGCAAGATATTTTCATAAAGGTGCTTATGTCATGTCCCACTACCTATAATGGATGCATCCTTGGTTGCTGGTACGTTTCTTTGTCCGGTTATTGCTCAATTTCGCTGATCCTTCGAAGAATGACTAAGTAGTTTTACCGCTAGGGTTTACCGGGAAATTTCTCGATACGAATAATACCTTAATAATTCTGGGGTATAATCCTCTTGATTATCATGTAGGATATTTAACCTCGATATGGACTCAATCCATAATCCATGATTCGTTCGTTTTATTCCTTACTCTCGTTATAACGCTTCAGCGGTTTCTAGAACGCTCATTCCGCTATCTCAGGGGTTTTCGTTCTTCATTCTTAAATCACATATAATAAAATAATAAAATATAAAATCCTCAAATCCTCAATTTTAATATCTCATTCTCTTGATAATACTGATATATACTTCACTGCCCGGTCAAATATTCCGTAAAAATAGAATCTGGAATTTCTGAATTCCGATCGTCTTTGCATACACTTATTTACTCCGCTGATCACTAATATGGCTCCGGAATATCCATATCCTATCCCGAACATAGGGTGGCATGAAAAGTTTTCCAACTTACAAAATCACTATTCATCAACCAAATTACTATGCACGTACGGGAAACACTGTACACGTATAGGAAACACTATGCACGTATGGGAAACACTATGCACGTACGAAGATGCTTATTCACTCCTCCTCTCCCCTTTCAGGGTTCATTAGCTCATTTTCTGGATGATAGATTATTCTTATCTATGTCGTCAACCCTCGAATTACTATATTCTGACGATACGTATATAAATCGGGGTCATCACCCATGGCAATATCCATTCACTAGTGCACTTATTCACGGTTAGAAAAAGTTTTAATTCTACCGGAAATTCGGGTTATTACAATGCTGCTGGTGTCATGGGAAACACCCTGAATGACAGGATGGGAGCAATGGAGCTGACAATGGATAATCTGGCTGTGGAGATAAGCAGAGTTATGTTCGCAATCAGAAGTTTTGTGCCCCAGGAATGTTTCGCGCCGCAACAACCTCCCCCCGATGCTGGTACAGGTGGTGCTAGTGGAGCAGGAGCCTATGGTTCCGGGTTTGAAGATTTTGATGCAGCTGGTGGATCTGGAGACCAGGGTGGAGTTCAGGATAACTCACCTAAGGGGGAGAGTATAAAGGAGACGAGACAGCAGGGAGTTCAAATCGAAGAAATTCAAGAACATGCTGATCTTGTAAAAGAAATGGAAGTTGAGCCGTCTATTGATGAAGAGGCTCTAAGAAGGAAAAAGGGTAAGGCAATAGCGATTGAGCAAGATGAGCCATTCGTTGATCTGAGTCATCAAGAAAAAGTACAGGAGGTACTTGACTCAGATTCCGATATGGAAGACGCACCGTTGAAACATGCTATAAAGAGATCATTGAAGGATCAAGGTGGAGGTGCTGGAATGTCTTTCGGATTGCCTGAAGAAATTACTGTTGATGAGGAAACCCTTGAAGCTCAACAGTTAGCCTTGGATCAAGCTGAGTTCTTTAAAATGAAGGCAATGCAAGATCGTGCTGCGTTTCAGGAAAAGAAAGCGGAGCTACAAGGAAAGCAGTATGATTATGAGCTTGCAAGGCTAGCTGATCCTCAAATTGATCTGGACAATAGAAGGATAGGGAAAAAGTGGGATGACGCAAGAAAGATATTGATGGGACCATGTACAAAAGGAGATCATAACAAGGAAGCAGATGATCTGTTCTACCAACTAAATTTGCAGAATCCAATGGCTGCTGACTACATAAATGCTTTAAAGAGATTAATTTCTAAAGTCAGGGTTGGATACAATTCAACGCAAAAGGAGTGGCAGGTTATTTTGTCTTTCACAGAAGGAGTCCCAATGTCTTTCATGTATGTGGATGATCAATTCATGACGAGAAGATCTGCATCAGAGTTGTTCTTGCTAGCAACAAAAATTCAATACTCTCATTCTGAGAATCTAAGCATTCTGTATAGGGATCAGTTAATGCGGCTAGCAGAGGACAAGGGTCCAGAATTCTCAGCATATCCAAATGTTGTCCAGATGGTGGTTGACAGTAAATTGAAGAGGGTGAGCCTGGAGGAAAAGGACTTAATGGAACTTTCAGTGGAATCTCTTAAGGCCGTCTGTAGGCAGATGATGGGTAAGGGATTCGCTTCTGTGCTTAAAGATAAATCAGTGAAGACCATTGAAAGTGTCATACTAAAGAAGAGCAATGAGGTGTGGAAGTGTGATGTCATTGCTCCAAACCCTCTTGATAATGTGAAGATTGAACCAGAGCTGATAGAGAGGAATTGGAATATTCTTCAAGCAATGAAGAACGTTGATGAAGCTCTGAATCTTCCTACTGGAGAACTGGAACAAGGAGAGATAAGGGAGGCAGTTGGTGTTCCAGGAAGAGACAGTGTATACTGGATACACTCTTTTGTTGATAATACAGCTGATGCCTTAGTATTCATAGATGCAGACCAGAATCAAACATTCTTGCATATGAGTAAACAATGGCTGCTGCAGACTCAAGATGCTGCATTTCTGGAGAAAGTGTTATATCTGTTCAAATGGGAAGATGTGGAAGTTAAGTATGTGACAGAAAAGCAGAGACTCGTGAGTTACCTGTCTGATGTAGTAGTGGAAAAGAAGCGATTGGAGCGAGATGCGGCTAGTGTCCACAATACTAACCGTGTCATAGGCTATCCCAAAATGATCTACTGTCAGTTTAAAGCTGATAAAACTCATAGGAAACCTCGGCTTATAATGAAGAAATTTGAGGACATTCCAGAGATCAGAACTACTCAGGAGGTGGACAAACTCAGAAGGCTTTTCAAACATCCTTACCCAGAACCCAGGAACCCTCTAGAGATGGAAGCAGTAAGTTTGTTGAATACTAGGTGGACGCAACTTCATAATCCAGTATATAAGAAACAAAAGCAGCAGGAGGAGAAGCGCAGAAGGCAGAAAGAAGAAAAGGACCAAGCTGCTGAAGCTAGGAAGAGGAAACGGAATTAGGGTTAAAGGTCAGAGTGGTGTGAACTTGAAGTTGGAAAAACTTCATGTCTTTCGGTTGCTTTAACTCACTTGAGGAAAATTCATCTTAGAATGAATCCAATAAGGTGATATAAGTTTGACTAAAAGATATGAAATAATCCAGGTGATAGGAATCATTCAAATGATCTTTAATTCGAGGTTCGAATTCTGTTTCTAGTTTAAGTTCTTTGTATTGTTTTCATGTACTTGTAAATTGTATATTTTTCAAGACTGTAATGTTAATTATCTTTTCTCGTCTCTTGTTTAGTTGAGTTATCCTTCATTAATTTGAATGTCATTGTTAGACAATCAAATTGGGGGAGATTGAAAGGCAGAGTGTATTAACTTGTAACACTATAACTAATGTAACTCAATTAAAAGAAAAGATACTTAACCAGAAGACAATCAAGAACAAGAAGTCACAAGAAATCAACACCAAATGAAGACAAGGTAATTGATACAATTGAACATGTTAACTATGATCAAGCCAAGAAGAAATCATTGAGAGAAGTTCAAGTCAAAGTTGTTCAGGCCTCAGTGATTTGAGAATTCGAGATTCAAGATCATAACTATCAGTATCAACAAGACCAATTGATTTCAAGTGAACAAGAAGGAAAGCAAATATTGGAAAGCCAAGTTACTAAGTGAATATGGTAATTTATTCAAGAAGCAGAAACACTATCAAGACTAGTCACTTATGAACCAGACCAGTGCATCAAGTGTCAGGACATTGATAGCAAGTTTATGTCAGTAATAAAGATCCATGTTCAAGAGCTTGTAGAAGAACAAAGAAGATATGAAGATATCACAAGCTCAAGATGTGCATTGAAGTTTCAAGTTGAAGACCAGAATATTTTCTAAGTACTAAATGTTCTAGATGGCTAAGTCGAAATTCTCAAGTAGAAGTTCTACTTAGAATTTCGAGATGGCTAAGTAGAAATTCTCAAGTAGAAGTTCTACTTAGAGTGCAGCTTCAACATGACACATGGCATCTTCTGATTGGCAGATTTCCAAGCTTTCAAGATAAGACAAGATTTATGTGGACATCATTGGGCCACGTACATCTTAGTCTTTGAAGACTACAGGTCATAGATTACATGTAGTATAAATAGAAGCACTTGTGTAATGTTTTAGTTAGTGAGCAATATTGAGAAAAACACAAGAGAAAGAGAGAGAGTATATTCACAGAGCTTAGAATCATTCACTTCTCTCTGAACTTCTGTTATACTTTGTAATGAATGTTGTAGCAACCTTTTCAAGTTATATATAAAGAAATATATTCCTTGAATCTGTGTGTTCATTTATTGCATCGTATTTATTGCTTCTCATAATCGAAAAGTTGTATTCACCCCCCCTCTACAACACATTTGGACCTAACAGAGATTCTTCACAACGGGAAACAAGGGTATCAGCAAATTTGATAGCATATATGTTGTAGTGTTGGAGTTCTTACAACTCTTTTTATTCAAGGAACCATTGTTTTAATCCTTAAACAACAATAGATGTTATTTTTAAAACACGTGACTGACTTCATTTCAGACAATGGTTTTCAAAAACATTGCGATGTTGTTTCTAGGTGTTACAACGGCGTCCAAAAAATGTGGCGTTGTCTTGCAATCTGTCGGACAGCGGTTTTCAAAAACATTGCGTTGTTGTTTCTAGGTGTTACAACGACGTCCAAAAAATGTGGCATTGTCTTGCAATCTGTTGGACAACGGTTGTGTTACCTTCTTCTACGCATCGGGTAAATAACTGTTGTCTTCTTTCAAACAGACAACTGCCGGATAGACAACGAAAAAAACGCAGCTCAGACAACGGTGAAAATATGTTGCAGGATTGTGTTTTTCTTGTAGTGCCTTTTAAACCCCTAGGCAGCCCTAGTGGACGAGTGAGGTCTCGTGAGGACCTATATTGAATGTACCCACAAAATCCATCTAGTTTGTATAAAAGATCACATGGCAATGCACACCACACATATATGTCCTCACATGACACATCAACTTAAGAATCAAAATGAATATGCAAAGTCTTGGTGTGCAAAGTGCAAGGATTCACATAGTCTACTCAAAGAACATGCAAGAGTGATTCTAAGTTCTTGTGAAATGCAAAAATTATTGGTAATCATGCTAAGTCTACAAGAGCACACCTCAGAGTCAAAACTTGAGATCTCTTATGCAAAAAACAGACAAGCAATACCTCACCTTTCACTCACAAAAGAATATTCACTAAAAAACAAGGGTAAGTGTATCACTCAATTCCAACAAAATCAAATGCATGCTTGACACTTGGTATCATCCCAACTTAAATCACAACATACATTAATAATGACAATCAAAAGGTCTTTATTAGGGTTGTAATGGGGCTAGGGACAAGGTATGTCAAGAAAGGCCAAAATAAGGTGAAGTGTCAAAAGCTAGTAGTCACCATGAATATCATGCACAACACCTCCCCACACAATTCTATTTTTTATTTTTCAACAAAAAGCCTTGACTAGTCATAATGAAGGAGGATTACAAAAAACATAAGTATGCTTTCATATGTATTTTTTTCTTTCTTTCTTTCTTTTTTTTTTCTATTTTTTCATTTTTTTTAAAGGAGCTAAAATAAATGTAACAATAATCCTCCTTTAGATTTGATTTGAAAATCGACTAGCAAGGTAACAACAAATATTTCCTCAAAAGTTATGAACAAAAGTAAACCCTATTTCACACACCTTATTGCTCCACCAAGTTCCTACTAGCCTTTGACAAATTGGGCTCAAGAATACGTAAGGCTATACAAGAAAGAGGTCTTGGGCGAGTAATGTGGTGTGTCACCGAAAGAATATGATTAAGCTCAAAGGGTTAACTAATTGATCATGTAAGCATGGTTTGGATATTTTTAGAAATATAGGTTATTCCTAAATGCCTTTATCATTTTATCATCAATTAATGTCATGCATTTCAAGATAGAATTCAAACAAGTGCTAGCAAAGCAAATGATAAGTGGACACTCAAACAAAAGAATATAGATGCAAAAGATGTGCATATAGGCTCAAAATCTCACTTGGTGTAGTAAAACATAATCAATCTCAAGAAATGGTATCCTCAATGCACCTACTTGTATTCAAAGCATAAAGACCAAATCATCTTACACCTAATCATGCCCTTCTAATATCATGCATAATTCAATTAAGCCTACTAGCTTCCCCTTGCTAGTTTAAGTGTGTGAACAAGAACTTTAGCAAATCACTTCTCAAACAAAAGCTAATGGTTCATAAGATTATCATAGCATGTAAGGGTGCATCAAGCAACTAGCAATCAATTAACAAAACTAGAAAAAGAACTCGTTTTGATTTTTTTCATTTTTTAATTTTTTTTGGATTTTCCAAATTTATATATTTACACTAAAACCCCCCATACCTAGATCATGCATTGTCCTCAATGTATGCAAATGCAAGAGAAAAGAGAAAGGATAAAGTTGAGGAAATACCTGATAAGGGATGACGGAGACTGAAAATTTCTAAAAACTATTAAAGAAAAACTACTCACACACGCACACAAATCCTCCCCCATACCTATCTTACACGAGGGGAGGCAAAGAAATGAAACCGAATTAGCCGATGCCGGTTGGAAAATTAGGGTGAAGCTTCGAGAAAATATCAATGAATTTATGAAAATTTTTATTAGAACAGATTTTCTCAATTAACATTGAATCATTCAACCCTAAAGAACAACTATCACTAATGTTCTCCCTAAACCAATTTAATGCTTCTTTATTTTGTTTAAGCAAATTAGAGATAATGAAAGTTTGGCTAGGGGTAGAATCACTAGGAAGGACATAAGACAAGGGTTCAGCTTTCCCTAAAGGCTGTTGATCAAATTCGGGATGATAAAGAATTAAATCAAATGCGGGCGGTGTAGCCACGGGAGTGTGAACAACGGAAGTGTTAAGAACGGGCTCACTACTAACAATCTCGGATGGGGTCTCACGAATTTCTAATAAATCCCCTAAGAACTCACCAAATGTAGGTGGTTCACCAACGAGAGTTTTGACAACGGGCTCAACAATAGCATCATTGGGTTTGGTCTCCCACGGGGAACAAATGGCATCCAATTCTCTCCACATCTCTTCCGAAGTCATATCCCTTAACGAATCAGAATACTCTCGATTAGACTCATGGTTGACTTTGAAATTCTCAACGAGAAGAGACTCAATTTCACTATCCTCGAAGCTAGACCAAGTGACAAAGTTGTTGACAACATTAACCCCTGATGATTGTTCATAAAGCTCATTGGGTTCTTTTCCTACATTGAAAATGTTAAGGTCCAAGGTCATGTTACCGAATGTGAGTTTCATAGAACCATTCCTACAATTGATCAAGGCATTGGATGTAGCAAGAAAAGGTCGTCCTAGAATGATCGGAATTTGGTTCTTAGGATTCGTGACGGGTTGAGTCTCGAGGACAACAAAATCAACCGGGAAGAAAAAATCACCAATTTTGATTAAAACATCTTCAATTAGTCCCTTAGGCATTTTAACAGAATGATCAGCTAATTGAAGGGTCATATTCGTTTGCTTAAGCGCACCTAACCCTTGGGCTTGGTAGACAGAAAATGGAAGGAGATTGACACTAGCACCTAAGTCGAGTAAAGCTTTATCCAAAAAAGTATTGCCTATGACACATGAAATTGTAGGACAACCGGGGTCCTTATATTTCACGGGAATTTGATTTGAAAGAATTGAACTAACATGAGAGGTCAAAAAGGCTTTCTTAGGAACGTGGGTGGATCGCTTGTGACTACATAAATCTTTTAGACACTTGGCATATGAAGGAATTTGTTGAATGGCATCTAAAAGAGGAATGTTAATTTTGACTTGTTTGAAAACTTCCATAATCTTCTCTACTTGAGGTGACTGTTTTCGAGAGATGAGTCGTTGAGGATAAGGAGCTTTAGGCTTAAAGACTCGTTCATTAGACACATCGGGAAGAGAAGTGGGAAGTGGAATGATATTCGAAGATTTGTTCGGTGATGATGATGATTGAAGAGAAGATTCTGATGACTCGGGAGTGGATTTTGAAGATGAAGGTTCGAGGGGTTCAGAATTTGAAGTAGTGTTTGAATGATCAAGTTTAAGATTCGGTTCAATATTTGACTCTTCTTCTTCTTCTTCATTGGAAGACTCGACACCTACTTGATTATCAACTTGATTTCCCGACCTTAAAGAAATGATAGCGTTAACGTTTTCGTTAGGTCTTTGGTTGAGGGGAAATTTAGGGTTGACTTCTGGTTGGCTCGGGAGCTTATTCTTCTCTCGCTCACACATGGCATTGGCTAATTGGCTCACTTGAACCTCTAACTTAGATAAGGCTTGAGTACTAGCATTTAAAAGTTGCCTATCTTGAGTCATGGTTTGCATGAAGGTTTGTTGAGATTGAGCCAAATTAGTTGTTGATTTTAAAAGTACATCAAGGGTCTTTTCCAACGAATTATGTCTCTTATCCGACTCATGAAAGCCGGGTGGGTGGGCGGGTGCTTGATTTGGATAAGAAGGTTGAGTCGGATAAGGACCGAGGTTTTGAGTAGGGTTTGGAAAGGGGCCTTGATTTGGAGTCGAGAAAGAATTTTGATTAGGCCTTTGAAAAGATGGAGCATTTTGAAAAGCAGGTTGAAAAGAAGGTGGGTTTTGGCAATTTGGCCCTTGGTTCCATGAGAAATTAGGGTGATTCCTCCACTCGGGATTATAAGTAGGAGCGAACAGGTCGTTTCTAGTGGGTGGTTGAGACACCGCATTAACTTGATCATAGACGGGAAAATCCGAAAAACCTTGATTAAAATTCGAGCACATAGACGCATTTGAGGGGGCCTTACTAGTTTCTAGGGCTTCGAGTCTTCTAGTTAGAGTGGCTAATTTGGCATCGGTTGCAATCGAATTCCCAATCGAATGCAAACCCCTAGATGAACTAGATGACTAATTAGACTTATTGGGTTCCCTAGTAGACTCCCACAACATGGTCTTCTCGGCTAATTCTTCGAAAAATGTCCAACCCTCGTCCTCATCTTTCTCCATGAATTTTCCTTGGCACATAGATTCCAACAACGCGGTTGTTGGACCATCTAGGGCCTCATAAACGATCTTACAGAGTCTTTCTCTATTCCGTGGTGGGGGCATTGTGACAAAAGATTTTTAAATCGGTCAAAATATTTCCAAAAAGACTCGTTTTCCTTTTGATGAAATTGATTTATTTCGTTTGTAATTCTCGTAGTCTTATGGTTTGGAAAATATTTTTTTAGAAAAATAACCACAAACCCCTCCCACGCGGAGATAGAATTAACGGGTAGACTATACAACCATTTTTTAGCATTTTCTTTTAAAGCGAAGTTGATAAGTCTTAGCCGAATGGAGTCCTCGGAAAGATGTTGGAGTTTTTGCAAAGCGCAAACCTCCTCGAATTCATGAAGAAATAGATAAGGATCCTCACCGTCACTCCCATTAAATTTAGGTAACATACTGATGTGGTGCGCTTTAATTTCAAAATTATTACCATTAACGGGAGGAAGGGTGATACACGAAGGTTGGGCGGAACGAGTAGGATAGCAACGGTCCCTAAGAGATGTGGCCATGTTTACTACTGAATCGGAGGTATCTAAAGACTCGGAATCGGACGAGGAAGAAATCTCAACTAATCTCACTAGTCTAGAAGATTTATCCCTAATCCACGTAGTTCGCATAAACCACAAAAGGCAACACGTAGCAAGTAAGTGCGAAAAATTAAAACACACAAAAAGAAAAGGGTGTAAAATTAAAAGAAAAATTCTAAACCTAGGTTCCCTAATAAAATAACTAGACCTTGCTCCTAACCGTAAGGACCACCAAAAACTCGGTAAATCAGAATTTATTCGGACCGATTCGGCCAGATTAGAGCAGGCATTGCCAAGAGGCCAAACTCGTCACTTAGACACCGAATCTAAATTGGCCAGGTAAGCTCTCGCTTGCCTAGACACCAAAAAGTCGGAATAAATAATGATTACTTCGTTTCTTAGTACCTTCCTAATTGAGCGCGAATTCCTAGGGGCAAACGTCTAATTAATTTTATTAAAGGTTATGGGATGTAAAATGAGGAATTTATTGTTTTTGGGCTAAGGATAGAGTGATGAAATCCCTTCCCTGATCTTGTAGTGGTTTTGCCCTTAGAGTTTATTAAAAAAATGATGCAACAAACAAGGATATATACAAAAATTATAAACAAATATGGATGCTTGTACTACGTGATTTATTCTAAAGAAAGAAAGAAATTAAACGTACCTTGGGGTCCTCCAGCGATCACCACAATTATAGGTACGAAAAAAAAATTAAAAACAAAAAATAAAATCTAGCATGATGTGCACCTACGTGATGAATGCATGATGCAACAATTATGTATTTACAACTAATTTTTTTTTATTTTTGATTTTTTTGTGATTTTCTAAAAATAGAAAAGGCGAAAAGAGTGAGAAACGGGTTACCGACGCAAGCTTTCCAAAATATTCCAATTTTTCCACGCTCCGTTGAAAAGAGTTCCGAAATCTCAAGCTTTCCTAAAAAGAACGAAGTAAAAATAAGACAAGAAATAAAACTAACCCGAAAAATTAAAAATTAAGGCGCGAAAAATAATTAGTCCCCGGCAGCGGCGCCAAAAACTTGTTGTGCTAAAATAAATGACAATTAGAATCGCAAGCGCACGATTCAACCGTTGAAATATTTTAGGTATCGATCCTCGGAGACTAACATTTTCGCAATCCTTAATTTTCAATTTAATCGAATTAGGCCAAGTGGATTTTTGAGAAATTTGAATTTTACTAATTAATTTCGAAAAGAAATTTTAAACTATTTTTTCGTTAAAAGAAAATTAGATTATTATTCTACTAATTAATTAGAAATGAAAGGAACAAAAATTAAATTATTCTAAAAACTCTAAATTCAAATTAAAACTGGATTTAATTATGAAACTCTCTCTTTTTTTGAAATAAACTAACCCTTTTTTAAAGTAAATTTATTTACAGGATTTTTTTTAGAAAATCGAACATGACTCGTTTGTAAAACTAGCCACAACTAAGAAACCGAAACCCAAGCAACAGTTTCAATTCAACACAACAATTTTCGAGTGAATTTGATCATCTTATCTAACAGCAAAACAGACAACAATCAGAAGCACAACTTTTCCACCGAAAAAGCACAACTTTTCCACCGAAAAACTTTTTCTCTCTCTCCCATCCCTTCTTCTTCTTCTTCTTCGTAAGGTTCTCCTCCTCCGGCGGTGGTTTATCCACCGACCGGAGGCCCCTTTTCTTGTCTGGTTTCTTTATTTCTTTCAATAATCATCCTCCTTCTGTGAGGATTGTGAGTTTTTGAGTTGTTTACCCATTAATTGGGTTTATTTGTCTCTCCTTGTGAGAGTTTGTTTGTCTCTCCTTGTGAGAGTTTGTTTGGCTTGTTTGGTTTGATGAAGGTCCACGAGATTTGGAAAGTCTGCATCGAAGCTGGGATGCGGATGATTATTGCAAGAGCTCACAACTCACAATCGATTGTTCTGTACCTGTGGGGGGTCTTCACTTTCGGCATGTCTATAGCTGGTATCCGGCATGTAGATAGCTGGGGTATTGCTCGTCCTTTGGGGGTTTCTTTTTTCGGCATGTCTATAGCTGGTATCCGGCATGTAGATAGCTGGATTGTCGTTCTTCTAACCATAGTTTATGCAACTGAGACTTCTGAACACTGGGTTCGGAATTTGCTTGAGGGTTGGAGGGAATATCAGGTTGGAGCGAGCTGTTGTCAAGAAACCATTTCTTGGACAAAATCTTTAAAGCACAATTATCACGTGCTAATTGTTCGATTATTGGTCTGCGAATCGTGTGGTTCTTTTGCTTGCAAATGCTACATTAATTCTATGTCAGGCTATGGAGAGTGGTCTGTCACTCCTCCTATTTTATTAATCATGTACTCGAGAGTGATAATTTTTAAGTAATGCAAGTACGATTTGTTCAAAAAAAAAAAAAACAGACAACAATCAGTAAAACAAAAATAAACAGTTCGAATAAAGCAAATAGAGCAAAAACAACTCAACTACTCGACTCAAAAACAAGGAAAACAAAAATTCAGAAAATGCAGAGACGAAACATCAACTTGTTAACTTATTGAACTCAGGAAAACAGCAACACAGTCGGCAACTAATCCATCGGAACGAAACACAGCAATCAGCAACATTTGACAAACAAGAACTAATTGAACTCGCTAGACTCAGAATCGAATAATCAACAAATATGAACAATAAATACGAACATCAAACTACAAATACTCGGCAAAAACAGCTCAGCGTCAATCGGAAATAAAACAATAACTTGACAGCAATTTACAAGAATGAACAAGCAACTCGCCCTCAATAAATGAATACAACACTGACTTACGGACTCAACTCGCGAACTCGCGAACATCAGTAAAACAACGAAAATAAAGAACTCAGAACCCAATTCAACAATGAGAAAATACCAGGAAATTAAATCAACTCGGTGGCAATTCAAAACTCAACACTTGAACTACAATCGTGAACTCAGTAACAACTCGAAACGCAGAGGAATTCGAACAAAGACAACGTTGCTACAAACAGAATAAAACCGCGTAAAAAGAAAACATGCCCAGCAGCAGTAACAAATCGAACTCGGAACTAATAAACACAGGAACACGGATCAAACAAAACACAAAACTCAGCGACTCAACTCAGGCAGCGACTCGATTAACAAATTGATTGCAGAGAAGAGGGGTGTGGCGTTTTGGTGGGTAAAGAAAGAGAGAACAGAAGAGGCTGGTGTTGGTTCGAATAATAGAGAGAGAGAGAGAGAGAGAGAGGGTTGGGGGAGAGATGAGGGAATGAATCTGGGAAAAACCGATAGAGAACAAGAAGAATGAAAAGAAAATGATGAAAGAAACAGAGTAGAATCTGGGGAAAATGACTAAAAACAAGGGGCTTAAGCTTTCGAATTAAACCAAAAAAAAAAAAAGAAACAGAAAATTTGTACTGCGATTTAAATAAATTATAATTTTTGTGATTTTTATATATATGAAACGAAGATTACGAAATTAATAGTGAAATTAAAATTTAAGACTACACTAAAACGGTAATTTAAAATTTCGAACCCACAATAAAATGGAGATTTAAAGGGGATCAAATTAAAAATTATAACTAGGTGCAAGAAATCAAAGTTTCGTTATTTTCAACCCCAAGTGGTTAGCAACGGGATTTACGAAAATAACGAAACAAGGCAACAATAAAGGAGAGTGCAAGACAAGAATTTAAAGGAAATGAAATTGCATTAAAATAAAAGAGAGTGTTTACAAAATTTGAAACTAAAGAAAATACAAGAATTTAAAGCTACCCTAAAACTACACTACACTAAAGCTATTCTAATCTATGTTCTAAATTCTACTCTACAAGTTCAAAATACAAGGGAAATGAGAGGGTATTTATAGGATGGGAATTAGGGTTTAGGGGGTGTGTGGGTAAATCTTTGCCCTACATTTGGGGTGTGTGGTGGTGTAATCCTAGTCATTAAAAGATTCCTTCCCCATTAAGCTTTGGTAGAGTTGATCTTGGCCATACACTTCTTTAGTGTGTTGGGATGATCTCCACCTTCCATGTGTCCTCCAAGATTCCCTTTCCACCAAACTCCTAATTCTTTTTCCTCTTTTTCTTTTTGGTCCTTTTTCTTCCTCTTTTTCCTTTCCTTGCACTTTATTTCTTTATTTTGCCATTTCTTTATTTATTCACGAATTTCCTGAAATGCAACAAAATAAATTATTAAAATACGAGTTCAAACAATAAATAGGTAATAAAAATATGCAAAAATATGCACTTATCAATAGACAGCGTAGGTATGCAGACCTAGCCCGAAAGGATAAGGAGTATGAAGTAGGTGACATGGTGTTTTTGAAAGTATCCCCCTGGAAAGGGTTGATGAGGTTCGGGAAGAAAGGAAAGTTAAGTCCAAGATTTATTAGACCTTTTGAGATCTTACGGTGCATTGGACCAGTGGCTTATGAATTAGCCTTACCCCCAAACCTACAACAAGTGCACAATGTGTTCCATGTGTCCATGCTAAGGAAGTACAACACTGATGCCAAACATATAGTGGAGTATGATCAAGTAGACCTGCAGCCAGATCTGTCCTACATAGAGAAACCAGTGGAAATCATAGTTCGCGCAGAACAATTACTCAGAAACAAGGTTGTTAAGCTGGTCAGAGTTTTGTGGCAGAATCAGAATGTAGAGGAATCAACTTGGGAGCTGGAAAGCGAGATGCAAGAGAAGTACCCCCACCTATTCTCGATCTGATTCCGAGACGGAATCCCTTTAAGGGGGGGAGACTGTAATAACCCTAATTTTGTACTACTGTAAAAGACTAAGATAAATGGTAATAATCCTAATTTTTCATGCATCCATGCAAAGTCCATGCAAGATGATTAGTAAGAGGCATTAAGGTCAAAAAGGAGCAAGCACTTAAGTAGTCACTAAACTAGTGGCCAACCCAAATTATCACTCAAGAGACAAGTTCCTACTTTCATGATTACCAAACATGTAAAAGCTAAACTAGGCTTGAAAATTTTGACTAAACTATCAATTAGTTTTTCCAAGCAATTATAAACCACCGGTTGTATGGCCAATACAAGAAATCAAAAAGAAGGAGCCAACCCCCATGCAATGGAGCTCTCGGCATAGCTAGAAAAAGGAAGGAGAAAGAAAAATATTCCACCCTCTTCCATTACTCCAAAATTCTCCAAATTTAAAATATAGCTCCTCCTACTTATTGTGAAGGTATGATATTAATTTCATAATTTTCTATGAAGTCTAGCATAGTTAGAAAATTGTCAAAGTTTCTAGATAAATAGTAACTTATGTGTAGCTATGTTTTTGATCTTGAAGATTAAGGCTTATTTAGGCTAACCAAGGTGTTCTTAAGGCTTAACAAGCTTCTACAAGTTACCAAAACTCTAAGGAAGGTGTTATAGCCAAAATTCGGTTCGGGTATTTTCAAGATGGATTCGGGTCAAATACGGGTTCAATTTGGGGAATTCTAGGATTAATTAGGGTTTTGGCAGAAAAGGGAGAAGTCAGGCCACACCCTCTCTTTCTCTACAAAGAGGGCGCGCCCTAAATATAAAACATGGTGACAAATTGATTCAAGGTGATTTTCTGAGAAGACATTGAAGAAATCTTTCTTAGGATTCCACTCAAGAGTGGATTCCATTCAAGATGGGATTCTACTCAAGCTGGAATTCCGGAAGTTGAAGAATTCCCTCCTGTCATATCTCAGGAGGGGGATGTCCGTCGCAGAAGGCCTCCAGGGGTTTGCCTGGATATAAGGACCCTTCTTAAACACTAAGGGCGCGCCCTAAGGTGGAAAGATGGGGACTTTTTGGTGTGTGCTTTGGGAGCTCTGTTCCTGTAGCCAATGGGCGCGCCCTCATTGGGGAACTTTGGAGTAATCCTGCACTTTGCACCCAAAAGCTCTGGATCACCTGTCCTGCTATCTGGTGGGTGCTTCTCATTCGGGGGACAGGGATGCGTTCTGCACTTGGGGTAAACCATGGCTATACCTGCATCCTTGAAATCAAGAAATAGCTTGTAGCAGATAGGACTAGTCCTCGACGGGGGAAGTTTCCTTATCTGTGAAGTCTTGAGATCTTGGATGAGCCTTGGGCCTTTTGTGGTTAGGCCTCATAGTAGAACATTCCGGAAGCTGGTTCGTTATCTAAGCCCATTTGGGTTTCTTGCTCTCCAAGAACTACGTATGGCTTGATCCCCTATAAATACCGGGGTACGTAGGCCGATTGGAGGGTCGAAAGTTGAGAGCTCATGGGCAACCCTTACGAACCCTAATCAATCTCAGCCACCACTTACTTACAGCCACCCACGCAACCACTTTTTCCGACGAAGAACCACTGCTACAGATCTTGTTTCCGGCGACGTACCTAGGGATGGCAACGGGTTGGATCGGGTTGGATATCTGTGATATCCAAATCCAAACCCGAATCCTTAATCCAAATCCAAACCCGATCCAAATCCAAATGGATTTGGAAATTCAAAATCCAAACCCGATCCACCGGTTTGGATCGGGTTCGGGTTTTATCCAAACCCGAAATTTTTAATTCTTTGTAAAAAAGTAGTAATATTTTTTAAAGCTAAATTTCATAAAAATTAAAATTACAATAGCAAATAAATATCTAGATTTTAGAGACATTAAAATAAATAAGTCCAAGTTACACCACTATTAATATCTAAAGACATAAAAATTAAAATGCAATTGCAAATAAATATCCACATAAATATTCAGAGACAGAGTGTAGATTAGAAGACTAGCAGTAGCACAACATGTGTATCAAAATTGCCTGAATTAAGAAATTTCATAGTAGCACAGCATGTGTATCAAAATTGCCTGAACAAAATTACCTAGTGTAACTAAGTAACGGGTATTTATTTTTAAGGAAAAAATTATAACATATAAATTATAATTTATATATGTATATATATCGGGTTTTTTTCGGGTTTCGGGTTTGGATCGGGTTTGGATTGGGTTTTCGGGTTTCGGGTTTGGATCGAGTTGGATATAGCTAATATCCAAATCCAAATCCAAACTCTTTCGGGTTTAAAAATCAAATCCAAATCCAAAAAATCGGGTTCGGTAAGATCCAATCGGGTCGAATTGGATCGGGTATCCGTCGGATCGGTTTTTTTTGCCATCCCTAGACGTACCCGAAAATTTGTTGTTCCCAAATTCCTCCGTCAACAAATTGGCGCTAGACGGAGGGAAGCCAATCAAGATCTTCATCTTAGGAGGAAAAGATGTCTCACAATCAACGCAGGGGTTCTCACGAAGAAGATGATTACGATTCTGAAAATAGTTTGGGGGGTAACCAAGCTCGTCATGAAGCTTATGTTCCAGAGGAAATCCCCGTTCCTCCACACCACCATGGAATTCCAGCCGCCGGCGGTGGCCAGCCGCCCGTTCTTATCAGTAACGCGGCATTAATGGAACAGCTGTATCGTATGGGAGATGCCATAAATAGTTTCGGAGCCAGATTGAGTTCTGTGGAGGAAGTGCAAGAATCATGGAGAAAATCTTGGAGTATCCCACGAAATCATCATCGAACAGGGAAAGCCCTCCAAGTCGAGGAAAGCTCTCGTAGAGACAGCGAAGCGCAGGAGAAGAGATTTCAGCTAATTACTCCTCGAAGGTTAGAATACTCTGATCCTATTATTGAACATCCTAGTGAAGATAATTCTGAGCGCAGGTTGTTGAATCCCGAAACTAGGGCGCGCTCTCACCCTCACCGTTCAGGGCGCACCCCTAGTGAGATTCAGCGGGATGAAGAACAGATTGCTAGGGAGAAGAGAGATTTTGCAAGTTTGAAAGAACGCCTTGGAATAAGGCTTAATGACGATGACCTTAGGATATATCTCCTCGAACTTCAAAAGAAAGACAAAAATTTGGAATCGCGGCCCCGTGATCCACAGCGCGCGCCCCCTGTTGATGACAGGTCGAGGCCCCTTGGACATGAGCGAGCCCTTCCTCAGAATGGAAATCCACAGCGCACGCCCCCTGTTAATGACAGGACGCGGCCCCTTGGACTTGAACAAGCTCCTTATAGAGGCAATGCTGGAAGGCGAAATAGCCGTGCTGATGGTGATAGAAGAATGGAGTTATACAGAGGAGACGTGCGACCTCGTAATAGAGAGGGCGCGCCCTCAGGTTTTAGACCCCCTCGCATTCATCAAGTTCCTTCGAGCACTTCAAGTGAGTCCAGGTCAAGGACGCGTCCTAACTCAGGGGAACAATATCAAAGAGGATCGCGAGAAAATCCACAACCTCGAGGGAATCAACGGCCTCAGGGAAATCCAGAGAGTGAGGGAAATCCTCAAGGTCAGCAAACTCAAACTCAAGGGGATGTTGAGGTTCAACCTCAAGCAGGAACTCAAGGAGGTGTTCTGACAGCGGCTCCACCTCCACCCCCGGAAGGTGTACAAACTGCAACACAACCAAATATTCAGAATGTTCCCGGGGTTGGAACTTTCAATGTGGATGACTTGAAGAAGCTCCTTGCTCACTTGGATAGAGGAAGAATATCTGCTACTGCGCAAACATCCTCTCCATTCTCAATTGAAGTTAGAGAGGCGCAGCTTCCTACTGGGTATAGATCCATGACAAATGATTTACGCTTTCATGGAAACGCAGACCCTGTTGAATTCCTCGGACGCTTTGATATCGAGATGGATGTTTATCAAGTGATAGAGCTGGCTAGGTGTCGATTGTTGGCAGCAACTTTCAGGGAGAGTGCTCAGCAATGGTTTCAGAAACTTGGCCCGGGAGTTATTACATCTTGGCAGGTGATGAGGAATTTGTTTTTGACTAAATTCCAGGCAGCGGTGAAATATGCCCCTCTAGTCACAACTTTGGCCAATATCAAGCAGAGGGAAGGTGAAAGTCTGCAGTCCTACTTCAAGAGATTCAACTCGGAATCAACTCTGGTGAGAGGAGCGACTGATGAAACGCTCAAGAGTTTCTTAATAGCTGGATTATCAGTAGGAACTGATTTCTGGAAGCATCTTCAAGGGCGAGATCCACCGACTCTAGCTGATGTGTTCGCACAGGCTGAGTCTTTCAAGATTGTAGAACAATCCTTAGCAGACAATCGGAAATCAGATTCTCAAAGTGGTGTTAAGGGAAAGACCAACAAAAGGAAGGACAGGTCGCCTAGCCCAGCACGTCGTATAGCGACTGGTGCCAATCGAGTGAATTTAGCTGATTCTAGAGGAAATTGGGGTCCCCCAGATACTTACACTTATGATCAAAGGCCGGGTAATTATACTCCCCTGGAAGCCTCCATTGAACATATTTTCGAAGTAAACAAAAATAAAGGATTCTTCAGAAAGCCAGAGCCTCTCTCTTCTTGGCAAAGTAAAGACAAGAGAAAGTACTGTGAATTCCATGAGTCTTCAGGGCACAATACTCATGAGTGTCGTCAATTGAAGGCTGAAATCGAGGATCTGATCAAGGAAGGATATTTGACAGAATGGATTGTCAGAGAGGTGAAGAAACATAGGGAGAATCCTGATAAGAGAGATGGAGGGCGCGCCCTCCATGTTGACGGCAAGTCTGAAGAGAAGAAATTTGTCAAGGAAGGAAGTATTCACACCATCTTTGGTGGACATCATCTGAGAGGTGACAGCAATCATGCTATGGAGAGGTATACTAGGGAAGCAAGATACCGACCTCTTATAAATGTGAATAGTTTGGAATTGAGGCCGCCTAAATTGTTCAAAGGAAAATGTGCTGATATTACTTTCACTGAAGAAGAAGCAAGGTGGGTATACCATCCTCACAATGATGCTTTGGTGGTGGCAATTCAGATTGGTTCCAAGAATGTGCATCGAGTTTTTGTTGATAATGGAAGTTCGGTGAATATTCTATATTACAGCACTTACCAAAAGCTGGGACTCCTAGATAAGGATATGATTCAAGATAACGGATGGATCTATGGTTTTTCGGGCGAATCTGTAAAGGTCATGGGAGCTATCAAGTTACCAGTAACTCTCGAGGAAGGAACTCTTTCTGTGACTCAAATGATGGATTTCATGATTTTAAATGTGGAATCGTCACATAACGCTTTGGTAGGACGTCCCTTGTTGAAAGAAATGAAGGTTGTGACCTCCATCTATCATCTTGCAATGAAGTTTCCTATGCCAAACGGTGTGGGAACAATCCGAGGATCCCCGCATGACTCGAGAGATTGTTATCACAAGGCAATCAAGGGATTCAGGAGACAGCAGAATGGAGGGCGCGCCCTCAATGAAAGTAATTCAGGGGTTATGAGTATTGTCCCGGGAGAGGTAAAAGTCCACTATCTTGTCCAAGAACCAGTAGAAGACACGCCCCCATTTAGGGCGCGCCCTGAGGAGAGTATTCCAGTACTTGATGATCTTCAGGATGGAATTCTGGAGGAAATTGAAAAAGACTCAGAGGAGGTGATTTCAGTTAATATCAAAGGTGAGGAGATCGAAGGGAGGCGAATGTTACTTGAAGGCTTGGTGCATACCCTTGTTGAGGAAGACTTCCCTCTTAAAGAGGACGCGCCCTCCAAGGATGCAACACCGATCGAGGATCCACGAAATTTTGATTTTGATCTAGATCCAAGAACACCACAATCTGTGGAAAAGACTGGTCCTGCAGAGGATACCATCCCAATCATGGTGGATGAGAAAGATACAGGTAAAGTTTTGAGAATTGGATCTCAACTGAATTCCAAGTTGAGAGGAATGCTCACTAATTTTCTCTTGAATAATTTGGATGTCTTTGCTTGGAGTCATGTTGATATGGTGGGAATCGATCCAAAGGTTATGTGTCATCATCTGAACATAGATCCTACCAAGAAAGGAATTCACCAGAAACGTCGACCTGTGAGTGGAGAAAGAGCTATAGCATTGAAAGAGGAAGTTGATAGACTTCTAGATGTCGGTTTGATCAAGGAATCATATTATCCAGATTGGTTGGCTAATCCAGTTCTTATCAAGAAGCCTAATGGAAAGTGGAGAACTTGCGTGGATTTCACGGATTTAAACAAGGCTTGTCCTAAAGATAGTTTTCCTCTCCCTCGAATTGATCAGTTGGTGGATGCTACAGCTGGCCATGCTCTTTTGAGTTTCATGGATGCTTACTCGGGCTACAATCAGATTTCTATGTATGAACCAGATCAAGAGCATACTTTTTTCATCACAGATAGAGGTTTGTACTGTTACATTGGAATGCCATTCGGTTTGATCAACGCCGGAGCTACCTATCAGAGGTTGGTAAACATGATGTTCAAAGATTTGATTGGGAAAACTATGGAAGTGTATGTGGATGATATGCTTGTTAAATCTTTGAGGGCGGAAGACCATGTGAAGCACTTAGAGCAGATGTTCGGAGTATTGAGAAAGTTTAGGATGAAGTTGAATCCTCAAAAATGTGTCTTTGGAGTGGAATCCGGAAAGTTCTTGGGATTCATTGTCAACCATCGTGGGATCGAAGCGAATCCAGCCAAGATTAAAGCCTTGCTTGACATGAAATCTCCATCTAGTATAAAACAGGTTCAGAGTTTGGCTGGGAGAATTGCCGCACTAAATCGCTTTGTGTCAAAATCTTCGGATAGATGCAGAGAATTCTTCAAGGCAATCAAGGGAGCATCCAAAGATTTCGCGTGGACTCCCGAGTGTGAAGAAGCTTTTCATAAAATCAAGGAGCAGTTGGGGAATCCTCCACTCTTAGCCAAGCCCGTGGAAGGAGAAACTTTGATATTGTACTTGGCAGTTTCGGAGTACTCCATTAGTGCAGTGTTGGTAAGAGAAGAGATTGATCATCAGTCCCCGGTTTACTATGTGAGCAAGCATTTGCATGATGCAGAGACTCGATACACCAGCATGGAAAAGTTAGTTTATGCTTTAATTTTGGCGGAAGGAAACTTCGTCCTTACTTTCAAGCTCATAAGATCGAGGCTCGTATTGCTTATCCATTGAGAAGTATTCTTCACAAACCGGAAGCTTCAGGAAGAATGTTGAAATGGGCCATCGAATTAGGGCAGTTCGATTTAGGATATACACCAAGAACAGCAATTAAAGGTTAAGCTTTAGCAGATTTCATCCTGGATTTTGATTCAGAGCCCGAGGAAAAGTCACTTGTATTAGTGGAACCTGGAATTCCTCCAAAGAGGGCGCGCCCTCTTGAGGAAATTCCCCAACCTTGGTGGAGGTTACATGTAAATGGAGCAGTGAACAATGGAGGAGCTGGTGCAGGAGTAATTTTGGTGACGCCTGAAGGAAATCAATTCATGAGTGCAATTCACTTCAAATTCGAGGCAACTAATAATGATGCGGAGTATGAAGCTTTGATTAACGGATTAAAGATGGCTTTGGAAATGAAGGTAGCAAATTTGATCGTGTCAAGTGATTCGGAGTTAGTAGTCAGGCAGATCAAAGGAGGTTTTCAGTGTAGAGGTCCGAGAACAGAGCTCTACATGAAGTGTGCACAACGATTAATTCAGAAGTTTCGTGAAGTAAGATTGGAATATATTCCTCGGGATGAAAATTGCAGTGCGGATGTTTTAGCCAAGTTAGGATCTCAGAAAGATGCTATGCTGTTGGGAACGATTCCTCTACAAGTTCAAGAAGTGCCAAGTATTCCGGAAGTGGAAATTATGGAAGTGGAAATTATCCCGCAAGTTACTTGATGACTCCAATTTTAGAGTATTTCCGTAAGGGGATTCTTCCGAGCAACAAGATTGAAGCAAGGCGTCTTCGATATCATGCTGCCAGGTTTGTAGAGTATGATGAAATTCTATACAAGAGAGGTTTCAATCAACCGCCTCTGAAATGCATAGATGGAGATGAATGCAATTATATCCTAAGGGAGGTGCATGAAGGAATTTGTGGTAATCACTCGGGGGGTGGTTCGTTGGCAATGAAGGTGTTAAGGCAAGGTTATTATTGGCCTACTATGAAGAAGGATGCCTATGAGTTTGTCAAGGCATGTGATAAATGTCAGAGGTTTGCCAACTATTCAACGATTCCGGTGACTACTTTGACTTCCTTATTAAGCCCATGGCCATTTGCTATGTGGGGAATAGATCTTATTGGAGAACTCCATAAATCTAAGGGAGGAGTCAAGTATGTTGTGGTTGCTGTGGATTACTTCACCAAATGGGCGGAAGCAATGCCCTTGGCCACAATCACTGCAAAGAAAATCAAGGACTTTGTGTTCAACTCAATTGTGTGAAGGTTCGGGATTCCTTACAAACTTATTTCAGATAATGGAAAATAGTTTGATAGCAAAGAGTTGCGAAAGCTATGTGAAGATTTAGGAATCAAGAAAGAGTTTGCAGCTGTGTATCACCCTCAGAGTAATGGGCAGACTGAAGCT
Organism: Kitagawia praeruptora; assembly: GCA_037693485.1. Classification (NCBI taxonomy): domain Eukaryota; kingdom Viridiplantae; phylum Streptophyta; class Magnoliopsida; order Apiales; family Apiaceae; genus Kitagawia; species Kitagawia praeruptora. Next base: position 36,243,491 of record CM075350.1, read on the forward strand.
ATTAACAAGATAATCAAGCACACTTTGAAGACCAAGTTGGAAGAAAGCAAAGGGAATTGGCCCGAGGAACTTCCTATGGTCTTATGGTCGTATAACACAACTCCAAGAACCACAACTGGAGAGTCTCCTTTCATGTTGTCTTATGGGTGTGAGGCAATGGTTCCAGTAGAGATTGGAGCAGGGTCATTCTGAAGAGATTTCTATGAGGAAGAATCGAATATGGTGAACCAAAGGCTGAATCTTGATTTCCTGGAAGAGATAAGGGGAAATTCGCAGTTGAGGTTGGCAACCTATCAACAAAGAATTGCAAGATACTATAACCGGAAAGTGAAGACACGTCCTTTCAACGTGGGTGATTTGGTTCTTCGAAAGGTTATGCCAAATACAAGAGTTACGGCTCATGGAGTTTTTGGTCCAAACTGGGAAGGGCCATACAAGATCAAGTCTATCATTTGGGAAGGAACTTATCATCCGGAAGACTTGGATGGCAATACAATCCCAAGAGCATGGAATGCGGAGCATTTGAAGAAATATTATCAGTAGGGTGCGGCTTTGGCCCCCTATTGTATGAAGGCTTATATTTAAGTTATAGACTAGCATAAATAAATATTCTCCTAGTCTAGGGGGGTAGTATGCATACGCCTTCTTTAGTTCTAGTCGAGACTTGATGTTTTTATTCCACGTTTTTTCAGAGTTTATTCTCCTTAGCTCGGGGGGTAGTACATGTATACCTTCCCTTATTCTGTCGAGATTTGAGTTTATTTGGAGATTAATAAAGTATATCAAGATTTTTTGGTCCCTTATTGTATGAAGATTTTTTGATTGAAGTACAAGAGGTCGTGTCCATGTCTTAGGGCGCGCCCTGTGAAATTCTGTGTAGTTTCAAGCAAAAAATTGACAAGTTAAAGGAATTCTGTGTAGTTTCAACTTTTTGAAGGTGTTTGTCACATTTTTCTTAAACGAAATTTTGAAAACAAAAGGTTGCGCTCCCGTAAAGGGCGCGCCCTTATTGGAAGTAATTATCGAATTAAAAGCATTAAACATAATGAAGTTCAAGAGACATCAAAGTTATGTATTACAACTTGCAGGGTTTTACAAAGGACCCGCACCTTGGAAAGTTAATGAATTTCAAAGCAAAAGGGTGAAATGAATAAATCTTAAGGAGCATCCTTGCTTGGGGAAGCATCCTTGATTGGATGCACGGTTGGACACTAGAAGCAATTTCAGGTACCTTGTCTGGGTTTGGGATGGCAGTTTCATTTTGTTCATTATTTTGCACGGTTTCAAGGGGTACTTCCTCTGTAGAGGGCACGCCCTCAAGAGGTGGTTCTAGCCCCAGTTCGACTCTTTTTGCTTTGATAGCATCAGCATTATCAATTTTGAACTTTGCTATATCTTCAGCACAGCCAGGTCCGAACTTGCTCCAGTTATAATCAGGATCATTGGATATTAAGCCAAGAAGATAGAAATCGAAACCTACTTGAAAGTTGCGATCTTCAACAGCTTGTTTTTCCTCCTTCCAACAGTCAAGTTTTTCGATTTCAAGAGCATCACGTTGTACTTTTAACTCTTCAAATTCCTTTTCCAATTTGTCATTCTTGTCACAAAGGAACTGGCGGTGATCAAATGATTCTTTAAGCTCATCTCTCATAGCAGCAAGATCAGCATCCTTAGCATCGCAGATTTTCTTCCATTTGTTATCACTCTCTACCACCATCTTTTCAAGCTTCCTGTTGTCAGATTCCAGTTTGTTGAGATGAAGTTTCTCTTTATGAAGTCTTTGGGCGCGCCCTAAAGATTGAATCAAAAGTTGTGATGAGGCTTGAATCATAGAGTGAATCTCATCCTCAGCTTTTAGATTCTGCCAAGTTTGGACTTTGTCACTTCCGACATAGGAGGCTGCTGTTGGACCAATGAGTGTTTCAACATATGAGGACGCGTCCTCAACCCTTTGCCTTTTGTTAGGATCATTGATCAAGTTTTGAGAAATTTCAACACTCCTCTTTGAAGCCTCTGCAGGAACAGATGAAACTTTCTTATCTTTAGGATCTCTCTTCTGCACGGGGCGTGCTCTTGAATCAGAAGGGATTGCAATATCATCCTTTTTCTTGCTGGCTCCAAACCCACGAGGAATTTTTGGTGCCATGTCTGAAATGAAAAATACAGAAATGATTAATATAAGTCATTAAGGGCATATGACACATAAGCATAGGGCATGTATAGCATGAATGTGATAAGAAAAGATCAAGTAATAACAAGAGAACGCGTCCCCAGGATACCAGGATCAAAGGACGCGACTTCTTCGACTATATCATCATTTTCAGCATCCTCAAGGTCTTCATCTTCGTCATCGAAAGGATTATTTATGGGTAATCCATTCCTAAAGTGTTGGAAAGGAACTATTGTTCCAACCTCTTTGGAAAGGATCCCCACTCTTTTGAGGTTTTCCTCAGTTACAAGGGTCTTCAAGTCAAAGCTGCCGGGAGGGAGTTCCAGAATAGATTGTGCACGGAGTAAAGGCTCACTAAATAAATCATTTTGAATTCTTTTGACTAAGAACAAAGAATGGAAGAAGGAAGATTAGCAGTTGAATAAAAGTAATTAAAGGAAATAAACTTAAGAGGGCGCGTCCTTACAAGGTTTTGGGTTGAAAACAACTCTGATCCTTTCAACGTCCCAGAGGTAAAAGAATGGCTCCTTCCATTTCTTTATGTGAGAAACCTTGCCTTCAGAAAAACCTTTCTTATTGTGTTTTTTATTCACCACAAAGTAGAAGTAACCTTTGTTACTCTTCCTGATTCCAAAAAAGTAACTGAATTCGGGCATACTTGGAGCATTATATCCTTTATCGCGGTAAAGAATATACAGGGCAGCAGCTAACTTAAAGCTATTGGGAGATAGTTGTACAGGCGCTATGTTGTACCATTCAATGATTTCTCTGTAATAAGGGTGTAAAGGCGCGCCCAATCCTAAGGCAATCAATTTGGGAGTTAATACCATTCTTGGAATTCTGAAGTCACCCCCGTAATTAAAGATATGTGGTCTCATCATATCAGGAGGGATTCCCCATATCCCATTCATGTTGTAGTACCTCATGCACCATTCGACTTCTGCAGCAGTGGCAGTACTGGACAGGCCAACACAAGAAAATTTGCCTGCCAATTTTCGTTTTCTGTTTCTTTCTACCTTGGTGAAATCCTCAGAAAAATTGCTCCAGTTCAAATCTAAGGCATCTCCATCAATTGGAGAGTGGATGTATGGATTTGGGGAAGGGGGTGGAGAGAGAGGAGTCTGAGGAAAAATAGCACCAGAAGAGGGCGCGCCCTGAGAATTGATATGGTCACTGTCTTCGTCTGAAACAACTTTTTTCCCGATATTTTGGGAAGGCCCAATGTCAGTAAAATCATCATCTAACCAATCCTCCAGGTAGGGTTTGTAGATAGTGGGAGATTTTGGGGGAATTTTAAGTTTACCTTTTCTGGAGCTAAAAGGGATATCATTAAGGGAATCTTCACTGGAAAAACTCATCCTGCCCTCGTTAAAATCTTCGATAAGGCACGCCTTGTCTTCTGGAGAAATAAACGAGAAAGGAATCCTATAATGTTCAGGAGATAAGGGGGTGGTAATGGAGAATAAATTCCAAGACGAACGTTGAATTCTTTAAAAAGATGGAATGGAGAGGACGCGCCCTTGTCCTCCAGCTGCAAAATTAAATAAAAAGGGACTTAGGGCGTGCCCCGGAATTAAATAAGTCGATATCTAAGGACGTTTGCAAAAGCTATTCTATGAATCTAAGGCGTGTTACAGATTCTATTAAAGGTGTATCATAAGAAGTTGAGACGCGCCCTGTGTCGAAGGCGCGCCCTGATAATTATTGTGAGTTAATTAATCATGTCCATTTATCAGAAACGTTATGTGGGAGAGAATTGTAGTTAAGTGAGATCAAACAGCATTACATACACATATATATACAAACAATTTGAAGAACACGAAGGTAACCAACAGTCAAAGTACGAAATCAGGCAAAAAGAACGGTGAAAACTTGAAATAAGAGCATCAAAACGTACCTTGTAAGTTCTAGAATACGATTTGGTGAAGAAATGCACGAAAATGTGATGGAATTGGCCGGATTAGTGCTCGGAAAAGAGAAGTCACCGGAGAGGTTTTTAGAGAGAAAAAGAAGAGTAAAGTAAGAGAGAAGTGGGGTATTTATAGAGGTTTGAAAAGTTAGTGGGGGACAACTGTCAACCGCATAGGTCGATTGGGATTCTAAGGACGCGTCCTTTGCCAGGGCGCGCCCTAGGAAAATATTTTGAGGAGAAATTGTGAATTTTGGGTTTTATGAGAGAAATTCCATATATCATCTTTGATTTCATACAGAATTGGGGGGTAGTTGTTATAGCCAAAATTCGGTTCGGGTATTTTCAAGATGGATTCGGGTCAAATACGGGTTCAATTTGGGGAATTCTAGGATTAATTAGGGTTTTGGCAGAAAAGGGAGAAGTCAGGCCGCGCCCTCTCTTTCTCTACAAAGAGGGCGCGCCCCTAAATATAAAACATGGTGACAAATTGATTCAAGGTGATTTTCTGAGAAGACATTGAAGAAATCTTTCTTAGGATTCCACTCAAGAGTGGATTCCATTCAAGATGGGATTCTACTCAAGCTGGAATTCCGGAAGTTGAAGAATTCCCTCCTGTCGTATCTCAGGAGGGGGATGTCCGTCGCAGAAGGCCTCCAGGGGTTTGCCTGGATATAAGGACCCTTCTTAAACACTAAGGGCGCGCCCTAAGGTGGAAATATGGGGACTTCCTGGTGTGTGCTTTGGGAGCTCTGTTCCTGTAGCCAATGGGCGCGCCCTCATTGGGGAACTTTGGAGTAATCCTGCACTTTGCACCCAAAAGCTCTGGATCACCTGTCCTGCTATCTGGTGGGTGCTTCTCATTCGGGGGACAGGGATGCGTTCTGCACTTGGGGTAAACCATGGCTATACCTGCATCCTTGAAATCAAGAAATAGCTTGTAGCAGATAGGACTAGTCCTCGACGGGGGAAGTTTCCTTATCTGTGAAGTCTTGAGATCTTGGATGAGCCTTGGGCCTTTTGTGGTTAGGCCTCATAGTAGAACATTCCGAAAGCTGGTTCGTTATCCAAGCCCATTTGGGTTTCTTGCTCTCCAAGAACTACGTATGGCTTGATCCCCTATAAATACCGGGGTACGTAGGCCGATTGGAGGGTCGAAAGTTGAGAGCTCATGGGCAACCCTTACGAACCCTAATCAATCTCAGCCACCACTTACTTACAGCCACCCACGCAACCACTTTTTCCGACGAAGAACCGCTGCTACAGATCTTGTTTCCGGCGACGTACCCGAAAATTTGTTGTTCCCAAATTCCTCCGTCAACAGAAGGTATAAACATCTCACCCTTTTCTAGCCATGACAAGTTTATGAGTTGATATGTTGAGATCTTGTAAGTAGTAGCATGAATTGTGTTATTTCAACCTTTGATGATAAATTTTAAATAAGTGATGTTTGCTATTATGATGCAAGATATGTTCTTGAATTAAGAAGTTTTATATACGATTAATTATGAGGACTTTGGTGGAATTGATGGTGATAGTGAAGTAGATAGTGGATGTTAAAAAGTTGTAGTATGTAAAAGTGAATTGTTGGAGTGCTTGGAACATGGTCTGTTTGTAACTGAATTTCGGACCATCAATTTTTGTCCCCTGGAAACGCAATTTACATTTCTGGAAAGGCCTTGATTTGTAGTTTCTAAACATATAAAGCCTATTATGAGATGATTTGTGAGTTGTGAGTTATGGTCAAATTAGTCAAGAGTGGTCCTGAGCAGAAACTGTTACGTTGGACGAACTTTGAGAGGCTAAACGAACCCCTTAAACATAGTCCAATATTATGAAATTTTTACAAAAGGTATATTATTTAGTGTTTAAGGTTCTGTAAAAATTTGAAGTAAACAGGTTTAATTTTCGATTTAATAAAAATGTTTAAGTCGTACCCGCGCATGAAAACTCGACTGCAGAATTGAATACCTTTGTAGACAATCAAAGGGGTACTTAGATGATGTTAAGAATTTTGGAAAAATTGTGACAAGTAGTTTGGGCTGTAAAGAAGACAAGAGAAAAAGAATTGGATTAAAAACTTGATTTTTCAATTTTGTATAAATATGCGAACTTAGCACGCGCAAGTGAAAAACCACTTAAGGAGTTAGTTTAGTATAGTTTTGAAATTACGCCATTATGGTTCAAGTTTAGTAATTATTTCGAGTCGAATAATTAACTTTGTATTCTTTAAACCGTTATAATTATTAATGTTGCTAAGGTACTAACGGGCGGATATTGTATAATTATAGATCATCGTTCCGGTCCGAGAGTTCGACCACCCCTACCTTACAAAGGCAAGTTTACTTTTCGAAAACTTATACACAAAGATTTGCACTGTTGTGTTTATGGATTTTATGCGGAATATATATGTTTTATGCATGTTGTTTCAAAACCTTATGTCGAGATCGATATATATATATACGCGTGCTTATACATACTTGAACTCTAGTATAGAAAGTGTTTTCTTCGGACAACGACTCTAGCAATAGAGGTCGTATCGGTCCAAGTATATTTTGACCGGGGAGCGGTGTATTATCTTATAGTTATTAAATGGTGAAAAACCCGAATAGTTATTCGGGAATTATCGAATAATTATTATTAAATTTTATGTTATTATAAATATAAAAAAATATATATATTAATCTTGGATTAAAAGAATATTTTTGATTTACTATTTAATTATTGATTAATTAATATTAAATTTTAAAACATTATTTATTATTTATTCTTTTAAAAATAAAATTAATCCAAGGTACCTCGCGCGTTTTCAAACTCGAACTCTTTTGAACTCAAAATATTTTTGAAAACCCCGGTCAGGTTTTATTCACTCGAGCATGATTTCACGAAGTTATCGGTCGACAGAAGTCGGACTTCAATTACTTGTTTTTCCTTCAAGATGATTTCTTACAAAAGAAAAAGGGGACTCTGGAGGTGAGGGATCGTTAACGAGCGATCTTATTTTTCGTGTAAGCGGCCGTGAGCCAGGCGGTCCATCATTTATTCCGGCTAATGTGCTGCCGAAGGATGATTACGGATGTAGTTTTCATCAAGGGTGATTACGGATGTAGTTTTCACTCAAGGGTAATTACGGATGTAGTTTTTATCCTTCTACTAGTAGAGAAGACCCGCAGATTATTGGACTTGGATGTGACGACTGATTATCGTCAATTCTTGTCAGGTTTTAATGTTTTCATATAAGTCCCATTCCTCCACTTTGGAAAAATATTTAGACACTGCATCTTAGGCCTAAGCGCCAAGTTGCCAATAGTGTCATTTTGATGAAAAGGATAATGATTTTATGTAGTATCTAGAACTGTGAAATTATTTTGGAGACAATGGTACGTGTTTAGTGCATTCTAAAATTATTTCAAAAGACGAAAGTTGGTTCAATACTTTTGCAGCTATTAAGATTTATACTTGGTAAATCGAATAAAATAATTTCATATTGCTAAAAACCTATATATATATATTGCTGAGCTATAGTTACTCACACTTGCTTGTTTTCAAACTTATAAACACAACAGCTAAGAGAGATGGCAAGAACCCGTCAAACAGTGCGCAAGCAAGTGACTAATGCCTCGGTAGCAGCTGTGATCCTACCGATAGGCCCCATTAACCGGATTAGTTTGCAACTTTTGGAAGTACGCTTTATCTATAAGCATGACATGTGTAAGGAAGTGTATCGTATCAAACATTCAAGTCGCTAATATAGCTTCAAGTAGAAGTTATTGTTAGTGACGTAAACTCTATTTAATCTGGTTTGTAATAACTCTAAAACTGTTTAATTTATTTGTATGACGTTTCCGAGACTCTAACCTGTAAGTGTGTGTGAGTTTATTGTGGGGTCGATAGTATTTTATATTCATCAAAAGAAAGAATAGGTATGTTATCAACGGAAAATGGACTGTGAGCGCCTATATATCTGACCCCGGATCTAGGGGTGTCACAAGTACCCTTCCGGGTTTGAACCCTCCTAAGTCCTCAACTTCGATGGCTACCGGATTCAGATGGAATGTTTCACCTTAAATCTGTATCCGTTTGGTGTAACCACACTCCATAGACGACGACAAGTCAAAGGCTATGGTGCCAATCTACGGCTTTGAGACGTTAATGGTCATGTCTTGATCCTGTTCGTCGAATGCTTCAAGGAATAACCCTTTCCTCTAATTGCGACCACACAATTACATTCGCTTAGCTGGGTATCTCCAGAGATGTAGTGCTAGCATCTCGTCATATGACCTGACCCCATTCAGAGTTCAAATAACTCTTGCTATTCTGGCAGTTACAGTACCTTTTTGGTTTACAGGGGATAGACTCCAGATACGTAAGTATCAATCTATGTAGTTTAAGGTACAAACCAACTCACCCTTACAACTTGTTATTACCACATTGAATACACTTTCGAGGGATCTCCTCTCATGTGTATTGGGTTCCCGCTGTAGATGAATCACTATGGGCTATCAGTCCCATCCCCAACCTAGACTTAAGGACAACAACATGCTCAAGTCCCTTAGTCAAAGGATCAGCTAGGTTATCTTGAGTTCCAACAAACTCAACAGTAATAATCCTTTCAAACATTAGACCCCTTATAGATTTCAGTCTAACTTGGATATGTCTCTTTGTTTTCACATTATTCTTCATGCTATTAATCTTGTCGATAGTTTTACGGCTATCACAATGAACAACAAAAGCAGGAAGTGGACGACTTACTACAGGTAACATCGACATCAGTCCATGTAACCATTCAGCCTCAGTCCCCGTGGCATCTAATGCACACAACTCAGCCTCAAAAGTAGACCGAGTTATAACAGTCTGTCTAGAAGACTTCCATGATACTGCTCCACCCGCAAGGGTAAACAGGTATCCAGTCACTCCATTGGAACCAGACTTCTTAGCTATCCAACTTGCATCACTATATCCCTAGCACTCCAGGAAACCTCTTGTAATGCAAACCAAGATATATGGTGCCTTCCAGATATCTAAGTACTCTATCAAGAGCATCCCAATGATTCTTGTTTGGACAGCTTGTATATCTTGCTAATTTAGACACTGAATATGAAATATCCGTTCTAATACCATTAGCAAGATACTGCAAACTCCCAATAATCTGAGAATACCTTAATTGAGACACAGGTACTCCTGAACTATTCTTGACAAGGGCAATTTTAGGATCATATGGAGTACATGCGATTCTACAATTTGAATAACCATACTTCTCAAGTATAGATTTCTCTATATAACGAGATTGTGACAAGGTTATTCCATCAGTTGACTGAGTCAACTTGATTCCAAGAATCACACTAGCCTCTCCCATATCCTTCATTTCAAAATGCCTTTTCAAGAAACTTTTTGTCTCGTTAATATTAGTTCCAAACAATAAAATATCATCAACATATAGGCATACAATAATACATTCATTCCCTTTAACCATGTAATAGACACACTTGTCACTTTCATTAACTACAAATTCTGATTCTAAAACAGTTTCATCAAACTTTTTATGCCAGTCCCTTGGAGCTTGTTTTAAGCCATATATAGACTTGATTAACTTACATACTTTCCTTTCATTTCCAGAGGCAACAAATCCCTCAGGCTGATCCATATAAATCTCTTCTTCAAGTTCACCATGAAGAAAAGCTGTCTTTATATCCATTTGATGGATGATAAGACCATGTACAGAGGCCAATGCTACAAGCATTCTGATTGTTGTCATTCTAGCAACTGGAGAGTATGTATCAAAGTAATCAATGCCTTCTTTTTGCTTAAAACCCATAGCTACCAGCCTAGCCTTATACTTATCTATTGAGCCATCCGGGTTCATCTTTATTTTGAAGACCCATTTACATCCTATAGTAGAACACCCAGGAGGTAGATTAACCAACTCCCATGTTCCATTAGAAACAATAGAGTCAATTTCACTTTTTATAGCACCTTTCCAGTACCTAGATTTTGAAGAATTCATGGCCTGTCGAAAAGTTAAAGGTTCATCCTCGATATTGTAAGTGATAAAATCACTTCCAAAATCCTTGACTACCTTAGCACGCTTACTCCTTCTAGGTTCCTCTACTTCATAAGGAGTAGAGCTACTACCAGGATCTGCCCCCACATTTGTCATCATTTCCACATGATCAGGAATGGAACTCGATGTGTGAGTGGGATTAACATCAGAAATACCCTGAGGTATACCAGTCTTCATAGGGAACACATCCTCAAAGAATGTTACATCACGAAATTCCACTATAGTGTTAGCCACTATTCCGTCTATGTCAGATTTTAATACTAAAAATCTCATAGCCGTAGTGGTTTCAATATAGCCCAGAAAGATGCAATCAACAGTTTTCGACCCTAGTTTCTTTCTCTTGTGTTCAGGGACAAGTACCTTTGCAAGGCACCCCCACACACGAAGATATTTTAAACTAGTCCTTTTCTCTGTCCATAATTCATAAGGTGTCTTGTCCATATGTTTCAGAGGAACTCTATTTAGAATATGGCAAGCCGTATTCAGAGCCTCCCCCCATATGTACTTAGGCAACCCAGAATTAATCAACATACTATTGATCATATCCTTAAAGGTTCTGTTCTTTCATTCTGCCACCCCATTAGACTCAGGTGTGTATGGTGGAGTTACCTCATGAACTATACAATTGCTCTTGCAAAATTCATTAAACAAGGTACATGTATACTCACCACCTCTATCTGATCTCAAACGTTTAAGTACTTTACCAGTTTGCGTTTCAGATTCAATTTTGAATATAATGAATTTTTCTAGTGCTTCATCTTTATGTTTAAGCAAATAAACATAACAATATCTACTACAATCATCTATAAAAGTAATGAAATATCTATTATGATCCTTAGTCAAAACACCACCAAATTCACATATATCAGTGTGCACTAAATCTAACACATTTGAATCCCTAACCACATTATGAAAGGGTTTCCTAGTTTGTTTAGCAGTCACACATACTTGACATTTAGATTTCTTATCAATGGCATGTTTTGGAATCAACTCTAAGTTCATCATACTCCCTCCGTCCCAATAGATTATTAACACTTTCTATTTTAGGATGTCCCAATAGATTGTTAACATTTCCTGAAATAGTAAGTTTTAACACTATTCCACCCACTACTTCACTTATTTTAACAATATTTTACACTATTACACCCACTACTTAACTTATTTTAACTATAAAATCACTATTACATCCAATACTTAACTTATTTTAACAATAAAATCACTATTACACCCACTACTTCATTTATTTTAATAATATTACACCCACTATCTTGGTTTCCGTGCAAAAATCAAATGTTAACATCCCATTGCGATGGAGGGAGTATTCTTTAGAGCACCAAAATTCAAGTGACCAAGATGAGCATGCCACAAATCAGAAATTCAACACAATTAACAGAAGGAGCAACATTATTATTAATAAAACTGCCGAAAAGAGGCTCAACATTTATTAAAAATAATCCATCCGACAAGTAACCTTTGCAAAAAAATACACCAGTATGTGTAATAACTACTTTATTACATTTCAAAGAAACTTCAAAACCATTCTTAACTAAACAAATTCCACTTATTATATTTCTACGAATATGAGGAACATGATGCAATCTAGTGAGGGATAGAACACGCCCAGAAGCGAACTTCAGGTCCACGTTTCCTATTCCAAGTACTTGAGCTGCACTAGCATTCCCATCGTCACAGTCATTCCATGAGTCTGTTGATAAGATACAAATAGAGTAATATCAATACAAATATGTACATTAGCTCCAGTATCAATCAACCATTCATGAGACGAATAAGTGGAAAGAAGTACAGGGTTGTAGGTCACATACCCGTTGTCAGTTTCAGAAGCAATAGCCTCACCAACAACCATGTTAACCATAGGCCCACCAGTGGTACCAAGCACAGTGTTAGCTTGTGCTCCCATAATAAATTTCTTATCTTTCTTTACAGGACAGTCCTTGCTCCAATGACCAAACTGTCCACAAGACCAACATGGTTTGTTTGCCTTTGATTTCTTAGTCTTGTTCTTGTCCTTATTAGACTTAGTGTTTTCCTTCTTAATGACAGACTTTCTTTTCTGTCCTACAGTCACTACATTCACCTTCGAACTCCCAGCATGTTCAGTAGGCATCACAAGTCCTTGCTTGGACTTGTGTTGCTCCTGCACAGAGATGTCCAACATCAGGTTTGTCCAAGTGATCTCTCCTTTCTGTCTTTTCATGGAGAGTGCAAACTCTTCCCAAGACTTAGGGAGCTTTTCAATCACAGACATAACCTGAAACTTTTCAGGAAGGTCCATACCAGACTCCTTCAAAGCATGCTTCAACATCTCAAACTCATGCACCTGCTCAGTCATGGATTTAGTATCCACCAGTTTAAAGTCAAGGAACCTAGCCACATAATACTTTTCCAACCCTTGCGAGTCAGTATTATGTGTCTGGTCATGCTTCTCCCATAAGAGCTTAGCAGTGTAGAAGTCAGATGAATAAACATCAAATATTGTGTTCGCTAAAGCTGCCAGAATTGCAGCCCTAGCCACCACATCCTTCTCCTCCCACATGGCATAAGCCTTAACCGTATCAGTTTTCTCCTTAACCACAACTTGTTTCCCATACTGCACCACCGGCTATAGACCCTTCACCGTTAACCACAGTTTCATCTTTTTTTGCCAGCGGTAAAAACCAACACCCCCACCGAATTTATCAAGCATACCTGACAAATCGATAGGCTGTAGGAAACGGTACGTGGTCCAATCAATGGTGGGTACAGTAACACTAGACCCAGAGCCAGTCTCAACAACATGAGTTTCAGTTTCGTTAACCATCTTGTTAATTAACAATATATAACACAGATAATCTCTTCACGATTGTCGGGTATATTACAACTACAGCAACAATGAGGCAGTGATATATATTAATAAACAAGAACAGACAATGGTACCAATTAACAAAACAAATCACGAAGGCAAAAAAACAAGAATATAATTAGAGACTCTAAATAACGAGAAAAGTAAGAAACAAACTTATCTCCCACAGAAGCTTTTAACAATTCTGATAAGAGAAAGAACAGCTGAGTCACTAAACCCTTCGAGAGGACTTGACTGTTCTTGAAGAGATTATTGCCCCACTTACGCTGTGTTGGGTTGCAGCAATATCACTTCCTGGATAAAATAGCACAGACCAATCTGTTCACAGACACTGTAACGATCAACAGCGACTAGAACCTCAATTCGCCTAAGAATTATGTATATAGTCTGTATGTATTAAGAGAGAGAGAGAGCAGAGAAAGAAGAAGGTTTTTATCCTTAGGATGTATCACAGTTACGACGTTCTATCTTTCTGTATGTATATAATACCAAAATAAAACGTAACTGATACTCCATAAAAGAAAAGTAAATATTCTGATTTAATTTCATTAACTACATCAGTATTTATTTCAGTTACAGTAGCAGCAGAATCTAATACTCGTCAGGATTTTATATCCATCAGTATCAAGATCTAACCATCATCAGGATCTGGATTTGATCAACATCAGTATCTGAGTTCTGGCTTCCGTCAGGATTTAGTCCATCAGGATTCGGCCCATCAGTATTTGATGTATGATTTAGTCCATTAATCCAAGTACTGATTTCTCAGTATAATGCTGTAACAAATAAAGTCTGATTTTCTGTTAAAATAAATCAACAAACATCATTCTTTCAATTCAATTTATTTATGGATTCCACTAAGAAAATGTCTTAGATCCAAACCTGAAAGTTTAAGTCCTCATTATAAAGAACAACTTTCACTTGTTAATTTCCGGAAATTACATCAAGAACATATTATAAATATGCCTCAAACTTTCCATTTTCTAACATCATACTGTTAGATATACATGTTGAAGCATACATTAATTCATTAAAAGATTCTCAAAATCCATTAGATTTGGCCTATGACATGCCACTCCATTCCACTCGATAACAAGATGTCGATGGTTTAACATTCATTACAGATTCATGCGTATAACTATAATTAATTTAAGAGTAAAAAGCACTTCGTGTACTTGAACTTATACGAAATCTGCACTTGGGATACTATAGTTCAAAAACCCCTATTTATAATACTGCACTTTCAAACTTTTTACGAAATGTGTACTTCCGTCAATTCTTTCCAACTCTGTTAGTTTAGGAGGGGGCATTTTGGTCTTTTTCTCATCATCTTCTTTCTCAAACCCATTTCCACCATTGTTGAATCTTTTGAGAAATTAAAATTTAAATATTGATCAACAAAGATTTCTTCCGCAAACCCATGCTGATCTATTCTAATTTGTTGGTCTTATTGGTGGACCTCTGTTTAAGAGTGTTGGGAAGGAAATTCACTTTTTCTAGAGTTAAGATTTCTTCCGCAAACACTTTAACATTAGAATAAGGGCTTCTGAAACTGATCATAGTCTACATTCTCTTTGTACAGTTCTTTGACCTCAGTATTAGTTGAGTAACACAGCCACCCGTTCCACCATTCCTCCTGCGCCTGCCGTCACCCATCTTCCCCAACAGTCACTCCACCCTCTTCAACGCCAACGACTTTTACCTCCACCAACAACCTCCCATTCACCTCGTGACCACCACCACGCCCTTCCCCTTTACCCCTCCCACCGCTACTCCTCCCTTCTTCTCTATCAATGTCGCAACCCACCGCTCATCTGCTTCAACCCGCCACAATAACCGCCTATACAGCTCTTCTCTTCACCACCACCCTATATCCTCCTCATTCACCTCCGCACTTCCGCCTCCGGACACCACTCCACCGCGTCGTTCACTGCCTGCCTTCTCCCCTTTCATTCAAAACAACCACCAACCCACCCTTTCTCCTCTCTCATTCTCCTCGTCTCTCCTTCTTTCTCTGTTCAACCCCTTCGCTCTCCGTTTCACACAACACCACCCCCCCTTCATCCTCCGGCTTCGTCCTTCTTCACCATCACACCACCACTACTCCCGTTCTCCTCCGTTTACCTTGTCTCCGTCCATCTCTTACAACTCGCCACCAACCAAAATAAATTGGTCGGTTAAGAAGATACAATTGGGGGTAAGAAGATATAATTTGGGGGTAATAAAACATTTATCAGGGAAATGACTATTTTACCCTCGTCAAAGTAACGGAGTTAAGCGAGAATTGACGGAAGTACACACTTCGTAAAAAATTTGAAAGTGCAGTATTATAAATAGGGGTTTTTGAACTATAGTATCCCAAGTGCAGATTTCGTATAAGTTCAAGTACACGAAGTGCTTTTTACTCTTAATTTAATTTGTTGCAAGTTTGGGTCTAGCTGGTACACGTAACGTGCACAATATAAATCCTTTTGTGCACGAGGGAAACACCGTCTGTGAAGACTACAATACTTAAATATATGATGCATAAGATTTATTGATTCCAGCAGCCATTCCAGAAGCATGTCCATTTCCAGCAGCCCATGTGTTCAATTTTGAAGTCAAAATTCTACCTACTACTCCACCTAACTACCTACCATCATTTATTTGCATTTAAGGACCTCATTATTTGCATGTAAGGACCTCTAGCATTACTATAAATAGGCATGATTAGAGCATTGTAATACACATTGAATTTGAGAAAAAAAGTGAGTTATTTAGAGAATTTTCTCTCTTGTTCCTGAGCCATATTTTGGTATCAGAGCAAGTTTTTAGATCCCGGAGTTGAGTGGAAAAAAAACAGAAATTCCGGTCACTATTTCGGTCGGAAGTTACTGTTCACTGTTCATCGCCGGAGAAGACGACACTGTTCAGGCGGAGTTACTGTTCATCACCGGAGAAGACGACACTGTTCATCACCGGAGAAGAAGGTACTGTTCATACGGCACTGTTCATACGGCACTGTTCATACAGCACTGTTCATACGGAACTGTTCATACGACACTGTTCATACGGTACTGTTCATACGGCACTGTTCATATGGTACTGTTTATACGACACTGTTCATACGGTACTGTTCATACGGTACTATTCACGAGCACTGTTCACGAGCACTGTTCATTGAAAATTTATTTTTCAACATGCCTCCACGAAGACAACCTCTGCGAGATGTTGAAATGGCGGACATGCGGAGACAAATTCAGGAACTTCAAGATGCTTTGCAAGCCCAACAAGTCTTGTTAAACGAGCGTCAACCAGAAGATGAAGAATCTTCCAGTGATTCTTCAACAACTAGAAATCGTCGACCTCAAAGGCCACAAGTCAGACATGATGACATTAAAGTTGACATTCCTAACTTTGAAGGAAGACTTCAACCGGATGATTTCATCGATTGGCTTCAAACAGTCGAAAGGGTGTTTGAATATAAGGATATTCACGAAGAAAAAAAGGTGAAGATTATTGCTGTGAAATTAAGGAAACATGCTTCCATTTGGTGGGAAAATCTTAAAAAAAGGCGAGACCGAGAAGGAAAAAGCAAGATCAAAACATGGGAAAAAATGCGAAAAGAATTAACCCGAATGTTTCTTCCTCCTCACTACTACCAAGACAAGTTTATCCAACTGCAAAATCTTCGTCAGAAAAATTTATCAGTCGAAGAATACACAAGAGATTTTGAGAAGTTGATGATGCAGTGTGATATACAAGAAAAAGAGGAGCAGACCATTGCCAGATACCTCGGAGGATTAAATACTGATATTGCTGATCGTGTTGAACTTCAACAATATTGGTCGTTAGAAGATGTTATTCGTCTTGCTACGCGAGTAGAGAAGCAGCTACCCAAAAGATCTACCACGAGAAATTTCTCTCCAGCAAACCAACCACCTTACAATCAGAAGCCACCTACCAACCAAGCCAGCTCTTCCACCCAACCCTCTCCTAAAACCATTTCTACAGAAAACAAAAACAAGGCCATTAAATGCTTTAAATGCCAAGGTTTTGGTCACATTGCTTCAAACTGTCCAAACCGGAGAACCATCACAATTATCAAAGGAGAAGCCTATGAAGTTTATGAGGAAGAAGAGACTCGTGAAGACACTGAAGGAGAATATTACGCAGATCCAATATACGATGAAGAAATTACTGCTGCTGATCAGGGTGAGTCCTTAGTAATCCGACGAAGCCTAAACACAATGGCCAATAAGGAAGAACCTTGGTTGAGACGCAATATTTTCCACACTCGTTGCACTTCTGCAGGAAAAGTCTGTGATGTTATCATAGACAATGGGAGTTGTGAAAATGTTGTTTCAAGTTACATGGTAGAAAAATTGGATCTACCAACCCAGATTCATCCACACCCCTACAGTTTGCATTGGCTCAATAAAGGAAGTACAGTCAAAGTTGACAAGCGTTGCCTTGTGACATTCTCTATTGGTCAGAAGTACCAAGATCAAGTATGGTGTGATGTTGTGCCTATGGATGCCTGTCATCTTCTCCTAGGTAGGCCATGGCAGTATGATCGTCAAGTACTTTACGAAGGTTATGCAAACACCTACTCTTTTGTCAAGGATGGAGTAAAAATCAAGCTAGCTACTCTGCCGCCGAGTGAGCTTGATAAAAACAAGAAGGAAGCCAAACCATTAGTGTCCCTATTCACGAAGAAACAACTGGAGGAAGTTCAAACCATGAGCTTATTTCTATTATTCGAATCAAATAAGGAGACTCATGTTCCAGTCGAAATTAAGCCATTACTTGAAGAGTTTCCCGATGTGGTTCCAGAAGACATTCCATCTGGACTACCCCCCATGCGAGACATCCAACACGCTATTGATTTCAGTCCAGGAGCAACGATTCCAAACCGACCCGCATACAGAATGAGTCCTAAGGAGCATGCTGAAATTCAAAATCAAGTTGAAGGATTATTAAAAAAGGATTAATACAGGAAAGTGTTAGCCCTTGTGCGGTTCCTGCCATTCTAGTCCCTAAGAAAGATGGAAGCTGGAGAATGTGTGTTGATAGTCGAGCTGTCAACAAAATTACCATCAAGTATAGGTTTCCAATTCCTAGACTTGATGATTTGCTAGATCAGATACATGGTTCCACTATCTTTTCAAAGATTGATCTTCGAAGCGGATACCATCAGATCAGAATTCGACCAGGAGATGAATGGAAGACTGCCTTTAAAACAAGAGATGGTCTTTATGAATGGACAGTTATGCCCTTTGGGTTGTCCAATGCGCCAAGTACATTCATGCGACTTATGAATCAAGTCCTTCGACCCTTTATTGGTAAATTTGTCGTCGTCTATTTTGATGACATTCTGATTTTTAGTAAGGACAAGGAGGAGCACTTGGAACATGTCCGACAAGTGTTATAGACTCTTCGTGAACAAAAACTCTATGCCAATTTGAAGAAATGTGCTTTCCTGACAAATGAAGTTACTTTTCTGGGATACATCATCACATCCGAAGGCATACGAGTTGATCCGGAAAAGATAGAAGCAATCAATAGCTGGCCAGTTCCGCAATCAATCCATGAGGTCAGAAGTTTCCATGGATTAGCCTCTTTTTACAGAAGATTCATCAAAAACTTCAGCACAGTTGTCGTTCCCCTCACAGATTGTATCAAAGGAGACAAGTTTCAATGGACCGAGGCTGCACAGAAAAGTTTTGACAAGCTGAAGAAATATTTAACTGAAGCACCAGTATTAGCCCTTCCCAATTTTGATCAAGTATTTGAAGTTAGCTGTGATGCTTCCCACACTGGAATTGGTGCTGTTCTAAGTCAAGAAGGTCATCCTATAGCCTTCTTCAGTGAAAAGCTTAACAACGCAAAACTTCGGTATTTAACATACGACAAGGAGTTTTATGCAATTGTTCGAGCCTTGCACCATTGGAGTCATTACCTGTTAAATAAAGAATTCATTCTTTATTCTGATCATGAAGCTTTAAAATATTTGAACTCTCAACAGAAGATTAGCCGTCGACATGCATCTTGGAGTGAGTTTTTACAGTCTTATCCATTTCTAATCAAGCACAAGGCTGGAATTCAAAATGTTGTTGCAGATGCTCTCAGTAGGCGCCATACTCTACTGTCTACACTCCAAACAAAAGTAGTTGGTTTTGAAATGATCAAGGAGTTGTACCCAGATGATCTTGACTTCCAGAAAATTTGGAATACTACTGAAGTGCAATCTTCCAAAGATTACTACAAGCATGAAGGATTTTTATTCAAAGAGAAGACTTTGTGTATTCCTCGATGTTCACTACGAGAAGCCATTATCTGGGAAGCCCATGATGGAGGATTAGCAGGTCACTTTGGCCGAGATAAAACTATGGCCCTGGTAAAGGAAAATTTTTATTGGCCAAGAATGGAAAGAGATATAAATCGGCATATTCAAAGATGCAGAATCTGTCATTTGGCTAAATCCAAACGCCAAAACACTGGTTTATATATGCCACTTCCCGTACCGGAATCACCATGGGAAGATGTTACTATGGATTTTATTTTGGGACTTCCACGAAGTCAACGTCAGAAAGATTCAATTATGGTTGTGGTGGATAGATTTTCAAAGATGGCCCATTTCATTCCTTGTCAAAAGACCAATGATGCTGTTCAAGTTGCTGATTTGTATTTCAAAGAAATAGCTCGTCTTCATGGAATTCCAAAAACGATCACTTCTGATCGAGATGTGAAGTTTTTAAGCCATTTTTGGAGAACTTTATGGAAGAAGATGGGAACTAAGCTGCAGTTCAGTAGTGCGAGCCATCCTCAGACTGATGGACAAACCGAAGCTGTTAACCGACTATTGGGAAATCTACTTCGAAGTTTTGTTGGTAAAAACTTGAAGCAGTGGGATCTTATTCTGGCTCAAGTTGAATTTGCTTACAATAATTCAACTAATCAGTCCACAGGAAAGTGCCCTTTTGAAGTTGTATATGGCATCCGTCCACTTAGCCCACTTGATTTGACTCCGTCAACCAACAAACAACAATTCAGTTCTGATGCAGATAGTCGAGTGAAGGAAATCAAGAAACTGCATGAACAAGTTCGAGAGCAGATACGGAAACAAAATTCCAGATACAAAAATCAGCGAGACAAACATCGGAAGCAGCAGATTTTTAAAGTTGGAGATTTGGTCTGGATTCATCTACGAAAAGAGAGATTTCCTAATCAACCAAATGCCAAGTTGTCACCTAGAGCTGATGGACCATTCAAAGTTGTGCAGAAAATCAATGACAATGCTTACAAAGTAGAACTGCCTGGAACATATGGTGTTTCTGCAACTTTTAATGTTGCTGATCTTTCACCTTATTTGGATAATGAAGAATACTAAAACTCGAGGTCGAGTTCTCTCAAACCCGGGGAGTATGATTCCAGCAGCCATTCCAGAAGCATGTCCATTTCCAGCAGCCCATGTGTTCAATTTTGAAGTCAAAATTCTACCTACTACTCCACCTAACTACCTACCATCATTTATTTGCATTTAAGGACCTCATTATTTGCATGTAAGGACCTCTAGCATTACTATAAATAGGCATGATTAGAGCATTGTAATACACATTGAATTTGAGAAAAAAAGTGAGTTATTTAGAGAATTTTCTCTCTTGTTCCTGAGCCATTTATATTCGTGTTGTCCGAGTAGAAGAATAGGTGTTGCTTCCCACATTGTCAGAAATCTGATCTCTACATCAGAATAGGAAGCCACGATCAATAAGATAATGTCGATGTCTGGACCGTCTAACTACTAATAAATGGATGCCCATATCGATTTGAATCCAATGCAGGCTTGAAAGTTGTGATATAATTTTATACATGAACAACTTTACCCTGCCTCAGTTGTTTAGGCAAGTGACTCCTCCATCAGTTGTATAAACATATTTCATGTTTCTTTGGAGTTAAGCTGTTAATCTGTACTGGTTGGATCTTTTAACCACTTTAATTTGCTTTTCATTTTCACCAAACAATCAGTGCATGATTACTAATAATATATATCTACCAACCTTAACAAACGTGGGCCAAACTACTGTTTTTCTTGCAAAGATTCTCCAGGCACTACACAGTCATAGTCAGCTGTCCAAAATTGTAGAAATATCAGGTGAGTTGCCAGGTCCTTGTCCAGATTCTTATTTCGTGCCTGCGTGACATGAATATGATGCATGTACATACAAACTGAGCTTAATGTGTAAAGCCTTTCAGTATTTCCAAGCCTGACATGAATAATTAAATATTCTATTATGTAGGTGTATACATTATTTGGATAATCAATCTATTATCAAGATTGTAAACTTGCTTAAATTGTAGTGCTCTTCCTCAGGCCACAATTTATTGTGTACTGCAAATTAATATACTCATTACTTGGTAATTGGTATGATGGTTTTTTAACAAAGATGTAAAGAGTGTCCACTAAAGAGCCTCAACTGAGATGACTTGATTAACAAGAGAAATTATACTAATCTCAATATTTGTTTGTCATCGGAATCTTGTAATATAATCTAACCCATAACTTGGATCTTGTCAAAGCGAAGTGTTATAAAGTTAATATTAGCTTTTTACCAATATATCATGTGATTTTCGAGTTGTGCACCTAAACACGGGAACAACTCAATTTGTTACCGATTTTCCTAAAATCTTGAAGTGTTAAATAAACGACTTTATCAGGATCATTTCACATATTCAACACATTTTAAAAGTAAAGAGGCGCTAATTAGCTAAAAAAAAAAAAGAAGAAGAGAAGAATAGGTTAGTATCTGAGGTAGGGATTGCTATCATCTTCATAGACCTGACAATTTGACACGTAACACGTGAACACGATACGAAACGACACGAAAAATACGGTTTTGGGTTTTGATTTTTGGTACACGAAACACGAAAGTACACGAACACGAAATTACACGAAATATTTAGTGTCGGATATGGGTTTTCATTTCGGGTACACGAAAGTACACGAAATGAAGATGTTTATAATTTACTAGTTATAGATTTTATGTATATATTAATATAATTTTTGTGTAAAAATATTATTATTATAAAGATATATATTATACACAAAAATATACATATTTACAAGTTTTTATAGAGTTGTATTTAAATTTATATATAGCAATGTAAAATATTTTATGTATATTTCATATGAATATAATATTTACGAACAAATTTTAATTAAATTTTATTTTTAATTTTATATAATATATACACGAAACACGACACGAAACGACATAAATTCATTTCGGGTGGATACGGGTTTCACATTCAAGTACACGAATTCATTTCGGGTGGATATGGGTTTCACCTTCAAGTACACGAAACACGAAAGTACACAAAACGAAAGTACATGACACGATTGCCAGGTCTACATCTTCATCCACATGAGCCGGAGAGTAGAAAAAACAGGGAGAAGATTGAAGAGTGAAAAAAGGCCACATGATTATAGTTGTCACAAGAATTGACTTGGACAGTGAAATAGAGGTTACATGTCTCTCTCTACATGTTACGAAAAAGAAAAAGGTTCAGAATCAGATGGTTCCAAGTGTATTTTTGTGGTTATAAACCACTTTTTGTCCTCAGTGTATACAACTCACAAGTGACTTGTAATATGAAATTCGTACTGGTTCGATTTCATATTAGATGGGGAATAAGGAGGTGTTGAGAGTGAAATTTGGAAAAAACGGGAAATTGGAATTAAAATTGTCTTCGAACGGAATTATCATGATTCTAAAATATTACTTTGTGACCCCAAACAGTACCAAAGAACAGACAAGTGAAGAAGCAAACAACGACAATGAGGATGTTTGGGATTGCTTAAAATAAGTTACTTTTGACTTAATGAAGGTGTTTTTAACTTAAAGGAGAAAGTAAAGTTGTTTACTTTAAGTTGAATGAATGTGTTTGGGTAATTTTACTTAAAGTTAAATGAGAATTTAATAATTTTGACTTAAAGTGATATTTGACTTAAAAAAAATTTAAAATTCATGATATTTAAGCTTTACAAGAATTTTGAAAAAAAAAAAAAAAAAACTTCATAAGTCATAAGTCAAAAGTACCTAAATGTAACTTCTGACTTAAAGCAGTTTTTTAACTTAAAGCCGGCTTAAAACCACGTTACACAAACACACCAAAAACTCCTTAAAGGAGCTTTTGGCTTTAAGTCATGTCAGCCAAACAGGCTCAATACCACGAATAAAATCGCATAATTTGATAGTATAATTTGAAATTATTATTTTTGCCGACATTCACTTTTGTTAGTGACAAAAAAATTGAAGCTAACTGAGTATTCGGATTCCACAGGGATGTACTAGAGACAGGGTTGCCTGGATCCATTCGAGTAATGGAAAGTATACTGTGAAGTCAGGATATTATCAGTGGTGTCAAAATCAGCCTATTGCAGAAGGTGTTCAACAGTCAAAAGGTTGGAGCAAGATATGGAAGCTTGAAATCCCTCATAAAATCAAAGTCTTTTTATGGAGGTTTTGTCGTAACACTCTTTCAGTCAGATGGTCGTTAAGATCGAGGGAGAGGTGTCTCTGTCCCTGTAGGGTGCTCAATGTGTGTTGGTGAAGTAGAGCATCTGCGTCACTTGTTTTTTGAGTGTAACTTTGCTAAAGAATGTTGGCAGCAAACAGGTATGCGTTGGGATTTATGGGACATAGAAGATAGTGCTGAATGGCTGCTTCAAACTTTGGCTAGTGGATCTAGCGATGATCTGATTAAAATGAGTCAAGTCCTATGGGGGGTGTGGTTTGCAAGGAATAAGTGTATTTTTTAAAGTAAAAATATGACAGCAGCTGCAGCTATGGCATGGAGTGGAAAACAGATTGCAGAATGGCGTTTAGCTAATAAGAAACCTGTGGCTGCGCAGAGTGAGGGAAGTACCAGTCTCAGGAATGAGTACAAGTGGCAACCTCCAGAAGTGGGTTGTGTGAAGATCAATGTAGACGCAGCGGTAGTACAAGGACAGAGCTCGTTTGCAGTAGGAATGGTGGTCAGAGATCATCAAGGTCATTATGTGACAGGTAAAACAATGAGGTTTATAGGTTCTGTCTCAGTCATGGAAGCAGAGTTAATAGGTATAATTGAAGCACTGTCATGGGCGCAAGGTACAGAGGGACGAGTGGTGATTGAGAGTGACTCGCTGTTAAGTGTCCAAGCAATCGAGCAAGGGCAGGAGTATTTACTGGAGCTTGGTGACTTAGTTCATCAGTGTAGGGAGATTATAAGATGTAATGATCGGTTTTCTGTTAAGTTTATTAGGAAGCAAGCGAACAAGGTCGCACATCGTATGGCGAGAATTCCTTGTGAGTTGAATAGCTTCGTCGTAATCCCGTCTCCTCCAAACTTTTTGTTGGAGACACTCTTGTCCGATATCTTGGTGGTTTAATGAAATTTGAAATGTTCAAAAAAAAAAAAAGAAAGAAAGAAAACATAGCCACTCATTTTTGTTTGTAGTATAAACTGGAATTGTTTTGAAGTATAAACTTGGATCAGTTCGACTTGCATTTTCCGAAAATTTGATTTGAAATTGTTAAAATTAGGGGTATAAAGTGAATAATATTTAAATTTTTATTGGATTTAATTAAAATACCCATTTTGAGAAGTGTTGGTGAATTTTTTTAAACATTGAAATACCCAAATCATAATTGAATAATATTCATATTACGTATTTTTTATTTAGGTATTAAATTTTTATATATGATATGTATTTGGGAATTGGGTATCTATATCTATATCTATATACTATAAAAACTTTGATAATCTTTTCATTCCTGATATTCATATTTTGGTTCGGATAAAATTTATAATTTTAATTTGATCCACTGGATATTCATTTTCAGGTTTTGTATCCATATTTACATTTGGAAAAGATCCAAATTCATGATTTGATTTCAAAATTTATGGTAAGTTTATTTTTAAATTTTGAACTAATTATTATGGTAAGTTCATTAATATAAATTATAACATAACATATACAATCAAATATATTAACTTAAAATAAGTATATTTAAATTAATATTGTGATATTGTCAAGGTTGAAATATTTATTTGTTTATTTATAATTTAGTTTAACTATTACTATTACTATTTCAATATTTTATATTTCAAATTATTATTTGTTAATGTGTGTTGAAGGCTTGAAGCTAATAAATGTATGTACTATACATTGTAATAATATTGAAATATCATTCAATTTATAATAAAAAATAATTAATTTATCATCGTTAATTTTATGGTAAAATAAAATTATAATACTATAATTTGGTTATTATATATAGGTACAATTTTTTTTTATTTTGAAATACGCATTTGTGAAATGAATATCTTATACAAATGTAATACCCAATTCACAAATACATATTCCAATTATTAAAATTAACCAACACACTAGATAATTGTTATTTTTGTTAATTTGTTTAAAAAATTGTTATTTTTAACATTTTTTCTGCTTAAGCTACTTGAACACGACTAATAAAATATTCAAATTCAGTTCAATAATAATGGAATTGAATTCGAATTATTTAAATACTTTGCTAAACTTGAGTTGAGTTTGAAGTTTAAATTATTCGATTCATAAGGTTCGTGAACCTAATCGAGTGTTCATATTTTTAATGATTATATATTATTAATATTTTTTATAAAAATATTAGACATTTTTATATTTAATCAATTTTAATCAAATTTTTGCTAATATATGATGAAATTGATTCGAACTTTTGAATTAAATTAAAAAATATCAAAATTTTTACAAACCGAACTTTGAGCTTGAAATTCCAAGCTCAATCAAACTTTAACTCGAGTTCAATTTAAGCTTTCTAATCAAATTCAAACTCCAACCTAAGAGCAACAACCTAAGAGCAAGTCCAATAATGTCCTACATTATGCCTTATAAATATCATAAAAACAAGTGTCCTAGTGATTTAGGACATTATTTTTATGTATACTCCAACAATATACCTTATCCTTGTGTCTTATTATTAAAATAATAATATATTTGATAAAAGAAGGGTAGAAAAAGTGGAAAATGAATTTTTTTATTGATAAAAAATGAAATAAGGCATGACTAGTGGTGTCCTAAAAATAGGGCATTGTCCTAGTGTTTTAAGGCACCACTAAAACATTGTTGGAGCACATTTTTTCCTAAATGCCCTAAATTTTAGTTAAGGACATTGTTGAACTTGCTCTAACTACTCAATTACGTCCCCTTAAAACACCCACATGAACATGAAAGATCTAGTTAATAGAATCAACGACTCTTCTTATACTACCAACTCCAAACAAAATACTCGCAAGAGCAAAACAAATTAAACGCTTATTGGCGCACGAGTGAAGAAATGTAATAGATGCGTTATTACAACAATAATAATAATCCGTACCAACCAAAGCACAATTGTCACAAGCAGACAAGAACTAGTAGCATCTCAAACACAAAGCATTCATTTCTCCAACCTAAAACCTCCTCATTTCTCTCTCCCCCCTCCAGCCCTCCTTGTCGGTACTAAATTTCCATACTCCGATGTTTTAAATAAAGCATCGGTTTCGCCCTTACATTAAATTTTATCTCGTTTTTCCCGAGGCATTTCTGTTTCTTACAACCAACATGCTTTCGTGTGTCTTCTTCTCACTTCTGATTGTTCCTTCCTAGTTTGCTCTACTAAAATCTGTTATTATTGTGAATTGAGCTTCAATTTGAATGGTTGAATCGTCATTATGCCTAGTATTCGAGCTCCTGCTACTAAGAAAGCTACTACTCTCACTGTTAGTCTCTCTTTCACTTTTGCTTATTTTCTGCTCATTATTTGATTTTAATTGTTAATTGTCAAATTTGTTGCATTTAGGTTGCTGTCAAGTGTAGGAGACCAGCAGGGAATGAACGAGGTCTTAATATTGTTAGAGTCAACGATGATAAGGTAATTATGATTTGTTGGATAATTCCTAGGAAAATACTACTATGTTGTTACTAGCAAATTGTGTTTGGAGTTGTATTATGTTTGAGTGTTTTGAATATTTGTTTGTGTTGTGCAATTGCATTTTGTAGGAGGTACTTGTTTTGGATCCTGATTTGTCTAAAGGCTACCTTGATCGAATTCAAAACCGGACTAAAGAGCGTAGATATTCTTTCGACTTTGCCTTTGGCCCTCAGTCCAAGAATCTGGTTTGTTTCTGAATTGTTCTGTTTTTCGTTTATCTTTTTATGTTCAAGTTTGTAGGGTGTAAGGGAGAAATAAACAATTTCCTAACATTTGTAGAAAGTTTAATGTACCAGATTATTATTTTTGGATATCTTGTAAACTTTTCGTTGGTTCAATTTATTGACTACTTGATATTCTCCTCGAATAGTATGTTATGATTGTTATTTTATGACTCTTACTGCTGCTGCTGCATCCTTCTCTGACTGTAAGAATCAAGCAGCAGCTTATTCAGCATCATTCCTAGCCCCATCTTTCCTATCCCCTTTGACTGTAAATTGTATTTTTCCTAAATAGTAAAGTTCTGTTAAATTTTAGGTTCCATACATCTAATACAGATTCTGAAATCATAACACATAGACGGACTTAAATATTTGCTAATTAACGAGTTCCTCACTTACCAAGAAGAAAAACTGAAATTATAGACCATGAAGTTAGCCCTGGACATATTCAATGGTACTTGTTCAATGATCAGAACATATGCACAGGAAAAATACTATATGTCGTTTATGATTATTGCGTGTTTTCAGTTCCATTCCATTTATACGGGCCATTAAATTGACAGTCCACTTTAATATAGGATGTCTACACGAGAAGTATATCTTCTACAGTTGCAGGAGTCATCCAAGGTCTTAATGCTACGATATTTGCTTATGGCTCCACTGGAAGGTACCTCAAACTCTATATCATTCCTTGTCCTTAGGCCTTCAACACTGTGAAACTACTAAATAAAATGCTGATGATATGCTTATTTATGTTTGTCTCTCTCCCTCTTTATCATGTCTAATTATGTGTCTTGAAAGAAATGTGAGATATAGACCTACGTGAGATATTAGACATAAGGTTAAAATTTGCAATTTTTAAGAAAGAAAATTTCTGTTGTCTGGGGTTTCGAGAATTGTGTGAATAATTTTTCCACCAACGTTACCTTAGCAATGTGCCTTTTTTTTTTCCCCTAAAAAAAATTATAAAACAAGAGCCTAAATATAGATAAATCACAAGGGTCTAGAATATCTTTACCCCTCCTCTGCTTATTATCCATCAATTGCATTTTTTCGCAAATATTACAATATTACATTTCTAGTATTCGTTATCAGATGGTTAACTTAGCTAATATAGTTCTTCCCTGAAAATGAGCAAAAATATGTAGGGGCCTAGGCCTGGTCTGCCTTTTTTCCAGTCTTCCTAAGCCAAGGATCCAATTGGCTTCTCTTTTTCTGATCTCGCTAAAATGCACTTTCGATATAACATATTTCCTCTTGGTTTATAACTTTAATGAAATTTCTTTTCCCTTTTGGTAATAATAATATATATGTCGAACCTAAACAGTATTCTGTATTGCAGTGGCAAGACATATACAATGGTCGGGACTCGAGATGATCCAGGATTAATGGTACTCAGCCTACATACAATTTTTGATCTCATCAAAAAGGACAATAGCTCTGATGATGTTCAAGTGACTTGTTCTTACCTTGAAGTCTACAATGAAGTATGATATACATGATTGCTAAGATGCTCACTTAATAGTTCCTGCATTGAATATTTGTTGATAACTGTTTCGTGTGGATGCAGGTTATCTATGATTTGCTTGTAAGGTCATCTGGTCATTTGGAGCTTAGAGAGGATCCACAGAATGGGATAATTGTGGCTGGACTCAGATCTATCAAGGTTCTGTCTATACATTTTATTCAGTCGCATGTCATTTTGCATGTTCAATGCAATAATTGCTTGACATGTGATGTGAGATCGGATTTTAGTTCATAATAGTTAGTTGGTCTCATATGTGTTGCTGTCGACTCCAAGGTGATAACTTGGTAGATAGAAATATAGAATTAGAGAATCAACATTTTTGCACCAAGACCGGAAAAGGTTAATATATACGCGCTTCATTGGCAAAAGCATTGTGTTTCTGAGATAACTTGTAAAAATGTAACTGGGATTGATACATATGCATATACATCTGCAGGTGCAGGTGTAGGTGCACACAGACATGGCCACGGTGGTTTCATTAAGAATTTAATTTATCCTAGTTGTGGAGATCGACATGAAAATTAGTCACGTAGGCTCTAATTGAGACATTTAGGATAAATGATCACCCATACATGGATTAAAGCTACTTTTGTCTGCCTCTGTCTTTATGCCAGTTTTTTTTATAAAGCTGTACATTGTATACTGCAGAAATGGTTCATCCTTTTCTGACCCTCAAGTCGCTATGTCTTTGTGTTCTTCTGTTGCATTTGTGAGGTACATAAGTGTCTTGAATCTTAAAAGACATGTTACTTTTTGCAGGTGAACTCAGCAGATAGGATACTAGAACTTCTAAATCTGGGCAACAGTCGACGGAAAACAGAAAGTACAGAAGCTAATGAGACATCCTCACGGTGAGTGATAATTTGGTATTGCTTTTCAGTATAACCGTCTTCTCTCGAGGTCTCAATTCGAGGCTGATACTTAAAGCCTAAGGGCATATTTTGAACGCATTATTGTACCGATGATATACAGCCCCCTTTTTTCTGTTCTTACATGATGTTAGCTTTCTATGAACAGATCACATGCAGTTTTGGAGATAACAGTGACGAAAAAACAAAAAAACAAATACTGCAATCAAGTAATTAAAGGAAAACTTGCACTTGTGGATCTTGCTGGCAGGTAAACTATTTCCCACAATACTTTTATTTTTCCTATGATCTTTAAAGCTGTAATCATATATGATAAAGTGTAGGTTAAATACACGTTAATATATGAAGTTGTCATGCAGTGAACGTGCTTCTGAAACACAGAGTGGAGGCCAAAAGCTGAGAGATGGTGCAAATATTAATCGCTCACTCCTTGCATTGGCAAATTGTATAAATGCTTTGGGGAAGCAGCAGAAGAAGGGTCTAGCATATGTCCCCTACCGCAATAGGTATTTTCATCATATTTATGTGGATCTCTACGTACTATTTTAGCTAATGTCCAGATCTATTTCAGCAAACTGACACGGATTCTTAAAGATGGCCTAAGTGGTAATTCTCAAACGATCATGATTGCAACTGTATCACCTGCACATAGTCAGTACCATCACACTGTCAATACATTAAAATATGCAGACCGAGCAAAAGAAATAAAGACACACATCCAGGTAAGAGCTTCATTTCTGGTTGCTTGTACATTGACTTTTCAGTACAGATTATATTCCGTTTTCATATTTTGTTGTTGAGCAAAAATAGATGTTGTGTCGTGTAGGCCATAAAATATTTTTGAACAAGTTCAGTTCTGCTAGTACTGCTATCTCCCTTCATTTATAGATACTTTTTTATTCAGAAAGTATATTTTTTTCCAACATCTTTCACTTAATAAATACTTTCCTTTTTGTTTGTCTGAACTACTACATCCATTTAATAAATGTAGTCCCAACTCCCACCACAACAGATGCACCTTTAGATTAACTTACACTTTTCCCTCTAAACGCCGCAAAATGGAACAATCAGTATCCACACTCGATCAAGTTTTCACCACTCACTGTGGAAGGCATTTTGGACAGTTACAATACACTTCTCTTCAATCATTGGAAACATCATCTGTTGCAGTAGAACTGACATGTAGGGAGAAGTAGATATGTCTCTAGCAATTACATAGGTTCTATACAGGCAAATGATTAACCAAGGCCTAACATCATTTCAAGTGTGTTTTTGTTAGTACTGTATAGACTCCTAATATGTGGTATCTGTATCCTCATGCTATTTTTCTTCATTTCAAGTCTCTGAGTGTATATGTTGAGGAGTATGGTAACAACAGTTCATTGCTAATCCTATTTCTGGACTCGGTGTAGTGTTATTTAATCTCTTCTCCAAAGCTCGTTGTATGTCTTGCTTCAAAATGTTTATTAGTTCCTTAACTTCCCTTAGAACATTGATCTCTTGTATCGATTCTGTTTGTCAGATGTAATGATTTTTTTTTTTTTTGGTCAACTCCAGAAAAATATTGGCACAATCGATAACCATGTATCAGACTACCAACGGATGATTGACAGCCTTCAGGTAAGTGTGAATGTGTTTCTCGTCTGTTCACCAATACCTATATAACACAATAACCACTAAATTTGCTTTTGCAGATAGAGGTTAGCCGGTTAAAGGAAGAACTAGCGGAAAAGGAGTCGCAGCTAATTACCAAACCTACCGAAAAAGCTTCAGATGATGAACTCTCCTGGTTGAATATATTGAGCCAAGAAACCACCGAAAATGTTCAGGAACGAATTAATTTACAGAAAGCCTTATTTGAGCTTGAGGAGACTAATCTTCGCAATCGCACTGAACTCCAACATCTTGACGATGCTATTGCCAAACAGCAGGTCTGAAAATGTACTCTGCGACTTGATGTACTGTCTGCAGCATAATTAACATTAAAATGTTTGATTTTCCTTATCTCATACTACCTTGGACCATTTATGTCCACAAATATAACATCTGAAGCCAATTGACAACTGAATCCAAAGTAAATTGTGATATTTAAAAAAAGAGAAGCAACTTGTTGTGAGATGCACCCTTCACTTCTAACATATCTATAACTACTGCGCTAGGATAATCTTTTTAAGTCTTTAGAATAAGTGCTCCAAAATTAGGTATGGTGTCCTCCTTTATTATTTGATAGTATTTTCTTTCTTTCTTTTTTTGCACTGATTACTGAAGAGCCAAAATGAAAGTCTGGAGCTGCTCCCAGTTTCGTTTTACTTCCAAACTTTATGACTTTTGATATTTTCACAAAATGAACTTTGTAAAATAGAATGTATCACCCAATTGTCTTTGCCTCTTTGATTTCTCTCTCCCTATGGTCGCTTATCTAAAATGTCTACATCTTTACAGTGAGACATTTGTTTTCAGTAATTTTATGCTTATGCTACAGTTCCATTTTTCCAATACAGGGCACTCAAAGTGATGGAGCAGTTGTGCAGGCATTAGGGTCAAGGAGACAAGTAATTCTTGACAATATTCGTGACAACGACGAAGCTGATGTCAACTACCAACGAGTAAATTTTCACTTGTTGCTTATATATTCTGCTCCAATCTTCTTTTACACTGTGTTCCCGAAACAAAGAAAGAAAAGAAAAGAATAGAAAATGGATAATTTTCTTCTCTCCAAATCTTTCCAAAAGTGGGAAGAAAATTTTGGAGACAAATATACACAAAATTTCTTTCTAAATCTTTAGAAATCAATTCTTTTCTTTCCTAAAAAATCATTCAGGAACAAGTTGAAGAAATTAAATTTCTCACTTTCTTTTCTTTTCTTCCTATAAAATGTTTCTGGAACACAGTATTAATGCAGGACTAATTCAGTTTTTTCCAGGAAATTGAAGCAAATGAGAAGCGGCGTTGTCAACTGCAAGAGATGATCGAGGAAGCCATTAGTAATAATGGCAATAAAACCTACTTGCGCATTCTAAGTCAATATAGACTCCTGGTAAACCATGTTTAAAAACGATAGTATACCTGTCTTCTATAGACTGTTGTAATATTTATCTTACACACATGCAGTATATGGTACAGGGTCAAGTCGCACTTAAGTTAGAAGTTAAACCTAACTCATTCTTAGAAATTACAGCTAAGATACTATAGTTTAATATATTTTTTGCGTAACCTATTTATATAATTCTTATAAGAATGAGAAGAAGATTGTTTTTTGCAGAAACATTTTTTTTTGAAAAAAAATTACTGTATGTAATTTACAAAAAACACTGTGTTCTGTGGGGAAAACAAAATATTTAACAATTTTCAAAACACATGTAATCTATTTTTTAATGATGTTGCAAATACACATGCAACGTTTTTTTGGCAATGTTACAAAATATGGCATATCTATTCAAAAATAAAAATAAAAATAGGGCATATAATGTTTTTCATATCATATGCCATACTTAGCATGCAGTATTGTCTGCTTGCTCTAATGGGGAACTTCTTACACTATTGTCCGTTCTTCCTATCGCACCTACCACTCTTTATGTAAAGTGGCGCTGTTTTTTTAATAGCTGGAAACTGGTTATTCTCAAAACAGTAACCACTTCAGAATATGTATAGGCAAAAGTGCCAGGGTAGATGATAGAACAAGCCTCTCTTTGATTCTGTTAATCTGTTTTTTCTGTTTGGTTATAATTTATAACCTTCATGTAGGGGATGGCGAATACTGAGCTTCAGTTTGAAATGGCAATGAGGGATCAAATCATTTACAACCAGCAGGAAGCACAGAGAAACATGTGGAATGTACTTATGGGTTTAGGACTTGAAGAGAAACAGATATTAGAGGTTGCTGCTAAGCAAGGAATATTGATAGAAGATGCAACAATGACATCTTACCATGGGTTTTCAGATAGTAAGCAATCACAAAATGCAGGAAGTTATATTTCCTTACCGTACTCTCCTTCCAGTACACAATCCTTTTCTAAATCATCTTCCACCTTTCAACAAACTGAAGACGTTAGTGGTGGGTCATTTTCAAAAGAAAATCCGCACATGCCTCACACAATTTGCAGAGAGGAGCACCACAGTTCGTATTATTACATGACTAGGGACAGCTCCCCATCAGAACTGATGAGGCCAAGGAAGAGTAATGAGCACTTTCTCCACGACGCAAGTCCAGAGTCTGGGACACCTTATAAATACACTCGAGATTTGCATGATATACACCAACACACGAGAACCATGTCATCATCGTACAGTGGAAGCCCCGCACAAACTTCGTCTTTTAAATCTGATTTCTGGCAGCACCAGAAGGTATGCGGCAAGAATGTAATCTGTAACACACTCCTTTTGAAAGATTAAGTGGCTTGTAGCAGCTTGCCTGTTCTCTGATCCAGTTTTTGCCAACATTTTATAATCTCTCATTTTCCTTGTTCCTTGGGAGTGACAATGTTGCAATACTAAATTTTGTTTTACTTGTGCAGAAGTCCATGACGAGCATCACAAGACAACCACCACATGAGAGTTATGCTGCTGGAGCCAGTGCCAACCATGACTCAGAAGGTGGATTGATGATGCATCAAGGCTGGTCTGCCCATGGTCGAATAATATCCAATCCAATAGAACAAGTCCCCACTATGCCTAGGTCTAGCCATATTTTTCCAAACTCTGCTGCTCAAATCTTGTCAAATACGCAGCAGGTTCTACCTTCATATGCTAGTTCTAGGTAAATATATCTTGTCAATGTCCCAGTTTTAACCTTTGATTCTCACTCCTTGAGTTCAACATAGAGCCTAATACTTGTAACATTCCATCTCTCCTCCTAGGCTCCTCCCTTTTGTAGCAAATGTACATGTTTTTAGCATGGTAGAACATTTATGGTAGTTTAGTGAAAGGTGGGTATTTAATTCATTACATATCTAAAATGGCGTCTGCAGGAAAATGACAACTGTTAGATGTTAAGAACACTCCGACATTGCTGTTTAGTTCACATTTTCTTTCTTGATTACAAAGGGAAGGGGATTCGTTGCTGACTATGGACAATCTCTCAGTCTTTCTCTATTGTGATACTTGCAAGGTACAAGAGGGAAAGGGAGGGCCAAATACACTCCACTACTCCAGTAACTAGTAACTGCAGTAAAAAATATGTGAACAGAAAAAGGTTTTTGAGTATCTGATATATGGATTAAATCACAAAGATATAGAAGAATGTAATTATGCTCCGTTACCTGATTGGCTAAATTTACAAAAAAATTAGGGGTACTGCTGGATACTGGAAGTGTATGACTGGCTGCAGCCTGCAAAGCTTCCTTCATATTGGTACTATGCACTTGCAGACTTGCAGTCTTGCACTTTGAATGGTTGTGCATCAAGTACAGTAGGTACTTTTCTTCGAATCATGAACAGAGTGCCTCCCACTCGCACAGTCGCACAATATATTAATCCTATTTGCCGTATATAATATTTTCGATATTACAATTTATAATAATAGAATCAGAAATGCTATTTTAAAAGTAAAATGGACCCGAGCCGAATTCTTGATTATTTGTGTATCTGCTCGTCATAAATATATCGAATTAGAATTGGAAATTTTATTGAATCAATATTTTTGGTTAGTGTATTAATTCGTTGAGAAAATTGTTATTCACGAAATATGTTTTACAAGCTAATACTTATGAACGTCTCACGAATATTAGCTCATGAATATATCATGAATACTGCTCATGATCCGTATTCACGAACATGTCAATTTTTTTAATTTTTTTATTGCATTTAAATAAAAAGAAATCAGGAGATAAATTTTGAAAACTAGAAACATACTTCTAATTTACACTTATCAATGAGTCGAATTTGGATCATATTTAGTTAATACATAATCAACTAATGTTATAATTTACAATATAACATGTGTTATAATTTAATTATTTATGTTTAGAATATTATAATATAAGATTCTGATAAGACCGTCCTTTTAACACCTTAAAATTTTAGATATACTAGCTTATAGCCCGTGCAAAGCACGTGTTATTTTTAAATATTTTTAAAATTATATGATTAAGCAAAATAGAATATAATAATTTATTATGAATATAATTTAATTTTGTAATATTAAATAATAAAACTATTAGTAATAAAAATAGTTATTTAATAAATGACATGTATTATTTAGAACTAATAATATAAAATCTTAATATAAATTTGTTGTTGGCGGGATTCGAACCTTGAATCTTTTGAAGAGAGATTTAAATATAAAATATTTCTTATTATTAGATCTAAAGGTTATCATATATTTACTAAATATCTAACAATCACTATGCAACCAAATTATATCATGTTTGCTTATTATATATAAAGTAATGCTAGGGAACCAAACAAATTTTTCAAAAACTTCTCCAAAATGATGTGGTAGATGATGATGTGTTAAAATGTGAAGGTTTAATCGATGGAAATGATGTGAATGCAAGGGGTCCATCTCATTTATTATTCCTGAAAATTTATTTGGTTTCCTGGCATTTTTCTTTTATATTAGTATAGATTAGTTATTTAACATGATATGAGCGCCTTCCGGTATGATTCAGGTGAGAACATATGAACACACATATCATGTTACAACCACTAAGAGCCATGGTATCAGAGCCATGGAAGCTTAAACCCTCTCCCTAGTCTACAACTCACGGAGAGAGGTACAACCACTAAGGAGGTTACAAGAATAAAGAGATAAGAATAAGAAGAGATATACGAACACATAGAGAGATATATGAACACGCAAGTTTATTGCTTAGAAATATGTCTAAGGCCAGGATGCCTTAAACCAATACAAGACTTCCCTATTTATAGTCGTCTGGGAAGCTTACTAAACACACTTTTGAAGCTAACTTACAAGACACACTTAACACGTGAGTCTTACTTTGCACACTACTGAAAGCTTATAGAATACGCTCCCAACACAAAACTTACTCAGGAAGCTATATTACAATCACACACGTATTTCACATTATTGATGTCGGGTACACTTTGGGCCCCATCATCACATCTAATAATGGGATATACAGTATAATAGGAATCTCACTTTATTCTTTACTTTAATAATCACTTTATTCTTTACTTTAATAAACCTACTTTAATAAAGCATAATATTCCATATTCCTTTCCCCCACTGGTGAAAAAAGGCTATGGCTCCATGGTGTCTTCTTCTTCACTGCTATCATCACTTCCTGAAGAGATAAGAATATGATAATCTTGTCCAGAAAGCTTTTTGTAGTACCTCTGTGGCGGCCTTTTGTGGAGCCTGATATCTGGATGATCTGGGTCATGTGAATCTTCAGTTAAAGTCTCCAGACTTAATTTGAATTGACAATCTTGAATTTCTATTACATACTGTTGGGGAAGAGCATGTGGCTTAGTCCAATAATCTTGTGGTAGACCTGGAGGAACCTTATTGGGCCGTATGTTGTTGGCCTCGCATATTTGGGCCTTATGTTGTCTGCCTGGCCATTGCGTTGAATAGGCTTCATGATGATAAAATGTACAAGAATACTTTTTATCAATGGTGAGTCCATCTTCTTCAGTGAGGAATCTTCTAGCACATTGAAACTAGATCTTGAATTCCATTTATGCTATTTCCTTGTGGCCTTAGATTGCCTCTCCAAAATTCAGAATCTCCATATAGGGCTAACTATTTATAAAGCTGCTTATGTTTCTTCTTTCGAGGCCTTACGTCCACTAAAGCCAAATATTGGAGGAGATTATATTTATCGAATATTATTTCAAATGGACATACCTCAACGAAATACCATAATAACATATATGCCTCTTTTGGAAAATGCCATGTAAATCTTGAATTCATCCCAAGAATCGTTAAGAATGGAAAAGATGGATGTAGGGGAAGGTTCATAAGAGGACCTTCAGATAAACTGTATCTCCTAATATAAATCTTTTGAAATGCTAATAAATTAGCATAAACCATTTTTTGCAGAGTATACAGGAGTACCTTATCTTGGATATGTGGCGGAAGATCTTCTGTCTAGATTGAATATATAAATGGAAATATTGGCACTATCATTCTTTGAGTTCTGGACAGAAAATCTGGAAGGAAGTTATTTTTTCCACTTTTGTATCCACATATCTGTCTCTTCCCATTCTCTTCTTCAAGAAGAACTGCTCCCCAAAATGTATCACTTGCATCTGTCTGAAGGATTCTTTTGCCAGTGGAAGGAATCTTCAAAGAAGGAAGATTCTTTGTTAGGGATTTTAATTTCTTAACTACATCAGTGCATGCCTGATTCCATGGCGGAGCATCTTTCCTTAACTGATTAGTGAGATGAGTCCTATATTTGACCAAATCATGGATGAAATCTGCCATATAATTGACAATTCCCAAGAACTATTGAACTTGCTTGAACGTTAAATTTTCATCTGGGAAATGATCCAATTGAGTAACAAATGCGGTTGGAGTTGATACTGACCCTCTGAGATATGCATCCCTAAGAAATCAATCTTTGTTTCACCAATGATCATCTTTTTCTCTACAAGCATGACTCCATAACTTTTGACTAAGTCATGAAATTTTGTTAGTAGGGCATGATGAGAGTCAATATCTTGTGAGAATAGTAAGATATCATCAATATAAACCAAAGCATTCTCCATGACCGGCTGAAAGATCTTTGTCATGGCTTTCTGAAATAGTGACGGAGCTAGCTTTAAGCCGAAGGGCACCACTGTCCAATGATAGTGCCTTTCTAGAATGCAGAATCCGGTCTTTGGTCTTTCGTCTGGATGAATTCCAATTTACCAAAATCCTGATTTTAGATCAAACTTTGAAAATATTTTGGCCTGAGGTAGTTTCTGAAATAGAACTTCACTCTTTGGCAAGGGAAACTTGTCATCTTCTAGAAAATGATTTAAAGGCTGATAATTAATAACCAACCTTAATTTTCCTCTTGTTTGTTCAGATCTTTTGTTCACATAGAAAGCTTCACAAGCCCATTGTGATTTTTGTGTTTTCTATCAAGCCTTCTTCCTGTAACTGATCAACTTCTTTGATTGCAAGAGCATAGTGATCTGGATTCATACCTTTGTGACTTGCTTTTGTTGGATTGATGTCTTCATTCTTCTTGAATGGCAAATGAACAAAAAACTCAGGATTCTTCCATAGAGGATGGGAACACTTCTGCTGGAAATTATATGAGTTTCAGCACATGAAGACCTTGCTATTTCTTCCCTGATTGTGGATAAGATCTCTACAGGATATAGATATAGAGTCTTTGTCCAAGGCAACAAATGATTTTTGTGCTTGAGACCTTCTTTGCTCCATGATACCCTTTTAAGATTGTGCAAGATATCAAACCCGATGAGAAGATCTTTTCCAGGCAATCTGAACCATAGATTTAATGCTTTATTATATACCCTGGAAAAAGTTGAATATTGATGGGTTTGCTTATCAAGGTTATGGCGAAATTATCTCCATTTGCTGCTCGAAAAGATCGATAGCATTTGTTCCAGTATTCCTTTGGTAAGATGTCAGGTTTCATAATGGAAGATGTTGCTCCAGTATCAAAGAAGGTTATGACATGGATTGGTTTATCCCATTTGCCAGGGAAGATACGTATATTTGCTGATGGCGATGGCTGGCATAAGAAATTTCTTTCCAGGTATAGATGTCATCAAACAAGACCATGTCATCATCATCAGACTCTTCTGTTGAATCAGAAAGATCTGCTCCAAGAGCCAGAATGGTATCTGGACCTGGTTCTTCATCCAGCGAGAATAGTGACTCCAAATCATCGTCTTCGATATCTTCAATTTGATCAATTTTTTCTATCAGTTTTAAGCTCTTCTCTTTATTAGGACATTTTTTTAGCAAAATGGCCTTTCTTTCTACATACATAACACCTGGATGATTTAGTGTTTCCTTTTTTCTTTCGAAAGAACTTTCATTTCTTCTTTTTTGAGAAATAGTTTTTTCCTGCTTTCTTGTGGAACTTTGAAAGCTTGGAAAACTTATCTTTCTTCTTTGCACAAGTGCAAGAGCTGCCTTTGCCACATTTGATTTGAAGCTCATTCTGATCACATGCTGATTCGAGATTCTTACTCTACTCTTCTATCTGCTTGAGAAATTTCTTCTGGTTGCATAACTTTTCTAAAGCAAGCAACACATTCTGGTAAAGTTCACCAATAGAAATACTGTTGATCGGAATATTTTTTATTTTCAATAATCTGGATGTTTCATTCCTTAGAGGCTCTGGAAGAGAATTAAGGAATGTCTGTTTCAGGTTGACATCATCGATGTCATTGATAGCATAAATCCTTTTGGACATCCTTTCATAATGAGTTTCCAGATCTTTTCTTTTATAAGAGTAGCATCTCATACTTAAGTATTCTTCACGTGCTTGATTTGTATAATGATCCCATGCTCCAAGAAATTTATTGTGAACATGCATAATTAAGGCATCTACATTTGGACTTTGCTTAACGATCAACTGTCTGTAAGTCCCCAATGCAATTCACCACTACCTCAATCTGCCATGAAATTTTGCCACAAACTTATCTGTTACAGAGGGCATGGTAGCTCATGGATGGAGTAATTCTGATGTACACCAAGCATGCATTTCATAAATTCTATCTCGCCATTTTGAAGGTGAGATATTGTCAAAGGAGAAACCTTTTGCTGGATCATTCTGGAATAAATTTGAGTTTGGATGCTCTGTCTCTTGATGTTCCGGAGTGAAAGTTTCTTCATCCTCTACAGTAGGCACATCAGTTTCTTGGCCTTCTTGACCGGTCATGAGGATTTCTAGAGACATGCTATCACTTTATGAATCTTCTTCACAGATTTGCCATAAAGAAGCTTGTTTTTCTCGTGGCTGAGATTGAGTTGCCAATTTATTCAGAAAGGATGGTATTGGATTGTCCATCATTAATTGGGAAGAGGATGGCTGAATTTGCTCTTTTGTAGGAGACTCCCTAACTGGAGATTTTTCCGGCTTCCTTTTTGATGGTTGTGATGTTTAGGTTGTTTAATAGGCAAAAATGCTGCACTATTAAATGGATTATGATCGTATGGTGAGAAAGTGGCAAGAGGCTGGGAATAATTTGGTAAAGGCGGTAGATATGATGAAAAAGATGGCGCCTCATAATAGCCAATATACGGCTTTTGGATCTGGATAGAGTGTAGTTGCCCTTTTAGGGTCTTTAATTCTACTTCCTTTTGGGCTAATAATGGTGAATTCAAGGAAACAGTTAGTGTTAGTTACAGAGACATGCCTGTACACATCTAATAACAAGCCTAATTGTTTGTAATGCTTTGCATTACTTACATGACCTCTTAATTGAGGGAACCTCTAGTTGTAGAGTTTCTGTTTGTATTGTACTTGTAGTAGGCATCAAATCATAGTTGTGTAACTGTACTTATAGAGTCTAGAATAATGCTTGAAAGAAGTTCCAAGGTTCATGCCTCAAGCAAGAAGATAAAGACTGTCAAATAATCACAGTTGGGATTTGAGGAAATGAAGAATTTGCCTAAGTACCAATTCGAGAAGTATATTTGTCTATTCGATAAGTCCAGCATTCGAGAAGTCAGGGATTCGATATCTCAAGACACTATTCGATATCTCTGAATACACTGTTCGATATCTCATTCGATATCTCAGAGATTCGATATGTCTATGTACTCTATTCAAGAACTCAGGAAGTCAACAAGTCAAAGTATTATTCGAGTTCTCAAGGAGTCAACAAGTCAAAGTTCCATTCGATATCTCAAGGACTCAGAAAGCTATTCGATATCTCAAGGATTCGACAAGTCAAGTGTTCTATTCGACAACTCAAAGGAATCCTGAAGAAAAGAGCTATTCGAGAAGTAATTCGATATGTCAATATAACAGTGTTCGAGAACTCAGAGTTATCGATCAAGTCAATTCAAGTTCTCGAATCACCTACTTAGTCACTTCTCGAATACATTCTTGGAGACAAAACACTGAAGAAATTGTACAAGTCAGAAACCTGCAATAAGCCAATGCACTTTATGGACCACAATCTGTAACGTACTCTGGAAAGCCTACAAGGAAGCTTGGAGAGATATAGAAGAGACAAGGAGCTAAAGAAGTGGATCTGAACAGGCTTTACAAAGTCAAATCTGTAACCGTTTGGACGCTTACTCAAAAAGGATATACAGACTATAAAGTAATTTGTTCAGCTACCTTATTTGGAGTAAGTAGGTTGTATCCATGTTCTATAAGGATACAGCCTCACTTCCTTAGTCATTAACTTTGTAACTTTGTGAGTCAAGTTTTTCATACACTACAAGCTGTATCACTCTGAGAAAAATGAAGCTGAGAATACTATCATTTGTATTCACAGATTGTAGCAACCTTTATCTAATAATACATTAGATTAAAGTGATATTGTGTCTTGTGTTGTTCTTTATCCGCACCTTCACTTCTGCACACACAAACACTTATTTGCTACATAGACTCTAGCCAAAGAAAAGTTCAAGAATCCATTCACCCCCCCATCTGTATTCTTTTATCGTATTCAATACTCAACAGTTACTGTTAACTACATGAGTTCATGGTGAAGAGCATTAATTTTGCTTTGGAGTTGTGATGTAGCTCTTGAGATTGTTGACAGACCATTATCAAGCTTTTTCACCATTGTTTGCTGAGTCACCATTATCTGATTTAAAACCCTGTTTTGAGCTACAACATTTTCAGACTGCCAGTTTAACGTTACCTCTGCTGGTGTAATTTGCTTACTTGAACCATCTGGATTCTTAGTTGTCGGATTTTTCATTTTCCACGCATGAGAAGTCTTGTCGTGCTCAAAATCTAGTAGAGGAAAATCGTCATCATATGAAGATGGTTGCAACATATTACACTCTTGTGATCCTTTAGAGTAAAGGACGTAGTAGTCAAATTTGCCTGATGCTTCTCCTAAAAGTCCAACTTCTGGATCTCCTTTTTCATAAC
This sequence comes from Kitagawia praeruptora, assembly GCA_037693485.1. NCBI lineage: Eukaryota > Viridiplantae > Streptophyta > Magnoliopsida > Apiales > Apiaceae > Kitagawia > Kitagawia praeruptora. Next base: position 36,286,098 of record CM075350.1, read on the forward strand.
GTTCTTGGAGAATCTTTTATTAAGACTTCTTTTTATTCCACCTTTTAGATGAGTAATCATCATTATCATTCCATTGATCTTCAAGACATGCTTTATAATTGCATACTCCCCAGAAGATCTGACCATCTTGGCTAAAGGCATAAACAGGTTTTCCGTTGGAATCAAAAGAATGAATAGGGATATTTAACGGAGTTTCCTCTATCATGTGGATTTCTGAAGAGAAAATTGATGCATTTGAAGAAGATGACGAGTCATCTCTTTCGAAAACAATTTCCACTACACCGTCCTTCTTTTTGAAGAAAGATGATCTTAGCGAATGTATGGGTTGATTATCCTTTTGAATCTTCTCGTAATGTGTCACCCATGATTCTAGAAGAAGCTTTACGAGCTCATCTTTTAGAATTTGCTTAGGCACATGGATGCATGATGAACTTGACTGGGCATCTATTTCGAGAAATAGAGCTTCATCTGTTTCTCTAGGGAGACTGAGATCAAATGAGTGATTTTGAACTCTGTAGGCCATCTGATAATGAAGAGTGGCTATGTAAGTTCCTGCTACTTGGGGTGCTCTAACGATCTGTAGCTGAACCTTGAGATTGTCATAGATATGAGGGTCATCAAGCCTCATATTGAAGTTTGGAAACAGTGTTATGAACACAGTGTAGCATTGAGTGTAGTTTGAACAGTAGCGATGCATGCATGAGCATATTGTTCAAACCGTGTATCTAGAAGTGCCATTCGTGCCACTACTCGTAAGTCTTTTCTTCCGTGCAGTGTTAAAGCCATTCGGAAAGCTCCGAAGTGAAGATGAGTGTAGCCATGAGCATGTCACTGGGCTGGAAATGATTCTCCTAGTTGAATAGGAATGACCTGCTCTTCTTCAGTAGAGGGAATGGGTACTTGTTCTAGTTTAGACGCTAGTACAAGCTCTTTAGCTTCAATTGCTTTGCTAGGCGAGAAAACTTGCTTCACAACACATGAGACAGGATTGTGTTTTTTAGTGAAAGTTCTATACGGATTAAGCAAATGGAGTTCAGTAATAGGGATTTTACTATCTTCTTTATGATAATCTACAGCATATTGGAAATCATTATTTTTAGACTTAGAAGAACTAAAAGAGCTTCGGGAAGATGAAAAAGAAGGGGAAGGTGAAAGGTGTTTAGGACTAGCCATAGATTTGTTGATCCTTATTCTTCAAGAGTCGCCTTTAGTGTTAAGGTGTTTTACGAACACATTGAGCGTTTAAAAAACCATGAAATCTCTGCGATAATCTGACCATCTACCCTTCATCGCACCTTATCTCATCATAGCAGCTTATCGGGCCACAAGTCACGATTATAACAAGCATTTCATAGTTTGTTTCTAGTCATTAGATTTATGGTGTGGAGGATCCCCTAACGGGGCAACCACAGAGCATACTTTCTTTAGACCATATGCAAACCACCATAACACCTAAGGTTCGTCGAGAAGAATAAGGGGAGAGGGTTTAAGCTTCCATGGCTCTGATACCAAGTCTACAACTCACAGAGAGAGGTACAACCACTAAGGAGGTTAATTACAAGAATAAAGAGATATATGAACACACGAGTTTATTGCTTAGAAATATGTTTAAGGCCAGGATGCCTTAAACCAATACAAGACTTTCCTATTTATAGTCGCCTGGGAAGCTTACTAAACACACTTCTGAAGATAACTTACAAGACACACTTGACACGTGAGTCTTATGGGGGTGTATTCAACTGGGATTTTGAGGGATTTTAGAAATCTAGGGGTATTCAATTTGGATTTTTTTAAATCCATTAAAATCTTGAGGTATTCAATTTGGATTTCAAAATGTCATTTAAAATCCGAGGGTATTCAACTAGGATTTCAAAAAGTCTTTTAAAATCTGGGTGTATTCAATCTGGATTTAAAACAATCTATTTAAATCTGATGGTATTAAAAAATCCATGAATTTTTTAGATTTATTAAAATCTGGATTTTGGTGGATTTGCTAGTTGTTTTTATAAGTATTGAAATCTTGCAAAAATCAATGAGATTTTGATAGATTTCTAAAAAAACGTTTCAAATCTCAATGACTCTACATCAATTTTACAAGATCTTTTGTAGAGTCTTTGTAGAATTTAAACAATCCGTGGATTTAAAAAATTCATTATAATTCATGGATTATTAAAAATCCTTCAAAATACCAGTTGAATACACCCCCTTACTTTACACACTACCGGAAGCTTATAAAATATGCTTCCAACATAAAGCTTATTCAGTAAGCTATATTACAATCACACACGTATTTCACATTATTGATGTCAAACTTTGGACCCATCATCATGTCTAATACTCCCTCCGTCCCAAAAAGATTGACACACTTTCCTTTTTGGGACGTCCCAAAACTAATGAACCTACTTTACTTACTATTTTTGAACACTGCTTTTCACTATTACACCCACTACTTCTCCATTTTATACTCTTTTTTACACTATTACACCCACTACTTTCCTCCACTATCTCAAATCTATTACTCCCTCTATGTCATATTGTTTTTCTCGTTTGAAATGTCGGCACTGTTCAAAACAAAAGACAAATTACTAATTTACTTCTAATCTATAAAACCAAATATAGTCATGAGTGATCTTGTTGGATTCGTATTTATGAGTACTTTAATATAGTGAAGTTTTTATATTGAATACTAAAAAAATACGAAATTAAAGATATTAACGATTAAAAGTGTGCGTTGGCAAACGTGTCCAAGGGAAATGAGAAAAGTTTTTTGGGACGGAAGGAGTATTAAATATTATTAAGTTCCACCACTTTATTCACTTTTCAACTAACTTTAATCTTTTTCTACAACATTTTCTTAATCTCCGCGAAAATCAAAGAGTGTCAAATAATTCCGGACGTAGGGAGTACGTACTAGTAATGGAATATACAAAACAACAAGAATCTCACTTTATTCATTACTTTAATAATCACTTTATTCTTTACTTTAATAAAATTACTTTAATAAAGCATAATATTGCATAAAGCATAATATTGCATATTCCTTTCGAACCCCAAAACTCGAACCCTTCCAAAAAAATCTCTCTCATCTACTCTCTCTCTCAGTACTCCCAAAACTCGTCAAAAGACGGGACAGACTAAATTCATATGAAGACGAGATCTGTTAATATGAATTTATATTACAATTAAGATAAAATTACTAAATGCCTGTTTGGTAAATTTAAATTTGAACTTATAAATTAACTATTTTGAAAAAATTTCGTATTTAAATACTTTTTTTAGAAAAAATTATGTATGGGAAGTTAATATTCATTATCTTGCAAAAATAAGTTATTTATTTTAAAAAAATACATATTTTCTAATTTTTTAGAATAAATAACTTATTTCTGAAAAATAAAATTTAAAAATTAAAAATTGTTACGAATTTACAAATATATATCAAAAGTTCAAAACCCGCCTTCCTTATAAACCCCAAAACTCGAACCCTCCCAAAAAAATCTCTCTCTCATCTACTCTCTCTCTCTCTGCCTTATTTATTTTTAACAAACAAAATGTATTACATACTCTGATATTAAAATAAATAAATAAATAAATAAATATTAAACTTGAACTTCTTTACAATTTAGAAATAGCTTCACATTTTGTGTTAGATGTTAAATGTTCAATTTCCTTAATCAAGTACTCCCTCCGTCTCACAATTCTTTTCTCGTTTAATATGTCGGGACAGTTCATAACATGAGACAAATTACTAATTTACGTCTAATCTATAAGTCCAAGTATAGTCATGAGTGATCTTGTTGGATTCGTATTTATGAATACTTTAATACAATGAAATTTTTATATTTAAAACTAATACGAAATTAAAGATATTAACAATTAAAAGTGTGCGTTGACAAACGTGATAAAGGTAAACAGGAAAAGTTTTAAGAGACAGAGGGAGTATTGTTTTGGGTGAGTGCGCCCCATCCCGAATTCAAACCCGATCCCCATCTCCGGCCCGATTCTCGTTGGGGACTATTTTTCATTCTCCGTCCCAGGTCAAAACGGGTAACGGGGATCCCGCGGAGAATTGGACAATTTTATTTAAAATAAAAAATAAAATTAAATAATTTTAAACACTAACTAGTGAGCTCAAATGCACTAAATTAAGATAAAAAATATTACTTAAAGAAACAATTATAAATAACATGAAAATGAAGTTATTTAACTATTAGAAAGACAAACATAAAAAATTAAAACATCATTTTGTTTCTAATATAAAGTATTGGAAATTCGTGAGAAATTGACACTTTGCACCCATAATGTTTGTCACTTTTATCAAAATTGTCCTATACTTTAAATTGTGGCACTTTGCATCCCTGATCTTATAATTTTGCTTCGCCTTGCACTTTTTCCGTTAATAATTATTAACTCCGTTAAGTTTGAATTTGTTTCCAAAAATTGACAAGGGTATTTTCGGTATTTAGAAAATTATTTTTCAGAAAAAATGAAAAAAATTCAGAAAATTATATTTGTTTTAAAAAATATATATTTTTCGGTTTTTTAAAAATATATCGTTTTAAAAAAATATTTTTGGGTAAAAATTATATAATTCTTTTAGAAAAAATTTATATATGGTTTTTGTAAAATTCAAGAACAGAATTTTTTTTACGGTATTTAGAAATTATATATGGTTTTTTTAAATACCGAAAATATTTCTAAATACAGAATTGCTTTTTAAAATTGTAAAAAATCATAAAATTATATATTTTTTCTATTTAATAATACCAAAAATGTACGTATTTTATGATTTTAAAAAAAATAGAAAATATTTTTTTCTGAATATTTAAAACAGAAATTTTAAATACTCAGAAAATATATATGGTTTTTTATATAATTATATAAATTATATTTTGAATTTTAAAAACAAAAAACATATGACTTCAACAACAGATATTTTCTGTTTTTGAATTTTAAAAAAAAACCATATATATTTTTAAACAAAAAAAATATTTTTTATAAAACAAATATAATTTTCTGAATTTTTTCTGAATTTTTTTTCTTTCTAAATACCGAAAATACCCCTGTCAAATTTTTAAAAAAAACATCAAAATTAACGGAGTTAATAATTATTAACGGAAAAAGTGCAAATCAAAGCGAAATAATAAGATCAAGGATGCAAAGTGCCACAATTTAAAATATAGGACCATTTTGACAAAAGTGACAAATATAATGGATACAAAGTGTCAATTTCTCGAAATTCGTTTATATTATATATATATATATATATATATATATATATATATATATATATATGAGTTGCACTCCATACAGAACACTTTAAATAAAGAACAATAAAGAACACCAATCTCTACCACTGAATTAAAATAAAAAACGGACGCTCAGGATTAAAAGAAATAAAAACACGTACAAGCACAGTACAAACAATACGGACACATTACACGCAACTGGAGAGCACAACACTGTTATACACGACGCATAAATCACAATTGAAGAAAAACTTAGGGTTTGTAAGTTTGTTGAAGAATTGTTGAATAATCTCATAATCGAAGAATCGAAGCAGAAACTGAAGAATTGAAGCTCATAATCAAATAATCAAATCTCATTATCGAAGAATCGAAGCTCATTATCGAAGAATCAAAGCACAAATCGAAAAATCGAAGCTAATCGTTCTAATTGATAAAGGTAATGCATTGTAGAACTCAAATCTATGATTCTATAGTATATATCAGTTTTTTTTTGTAAAATTGTTAAATGTAATTAGTGATTCTATGTTTGATTCAGCAAAATATAATTATATATTTAGTTATGTAATGTTTATTTGAGAGAGCGGAAACTGAATCTATGCTCGATTCTATATAATATTTTAAATTCAATACTACTTTCTTCGATTCTACACTTGATTAAATTATATTTTAAAAAAGTTAAGCCTAAACTAGGTGATGATTCTCTGTTTGATTCTTGTTTGATTCTGTGATAGTTTCTCTAACGAAGTTTACAGGTGTAGTTATGGGGAGAGGTGTAGTATGTTATTTTGTGAAAAGAGAGCATTGTATGCTACAGTTGATTGTTTTGATTGTATGGGGACAAGTGTAGTTGGTTGGTGCCCCTGCGGGGCCTTCTAACAAATGCTATAAAAAAATTTCATTACACTTATATGGCTAAATGTTGGAATGATTTAGTGCTTTTATTTATGTGGAATGATTTATGTTCGAGATTCTTTTTTGGTTTTAGTTGCAGATATCATCTCTCTCTACCACCAAAATCCGGATTATAAGTATTAAAATTTATTAAAATTCGGATTATAAGTATTAAAATTTTTTAAAATCCGGATTTTGGTGGATTTGCTAGTTGTTTTTATAAGTATTGAAATCTTGCAAAAATCAATGAGATTTTGATGGATTTCTAAAAAAAACGTTTCAAATCTCAATGACTCTACATCAATTTTACAAGATATTTTGTAGAATTTAAACAATCCGTGGATTTAAAAAATTCATTATAATTCATGGATTATTAGAAATCCTTCAAAATCCCAGTTGAATACACCCCCTTACTTTACACACTACCGGAAGCTTATAAAATACGCTTCCAACATAAAGCTTATTCAGTAAGCTATATTACAATCACACACGTATTTCACATTATTGATGTCAAGTACACTTTGGACCCATCATCATATCTAATACTCCCTCCGTCCCAAAAAGATTGACACACTTTCCTTTTTGGGACGTCAACCTACTTTACTTATTATTTTTGAACACTACTTTTCATTATTACACCCACTACTTCTCCATTTCATACTCTTTTTTACACTATTACACCCACTACTTTCCTCCGCTATTTCAAATCTATTACTCCCTCTGTGCCATATTGTTTTTCTCGTTTGAAATGTCGGCACTGTTCAAAACAAATGACAAATTACTAATTTACGTCTAATCTATAAAACCAAATATAGTCATGAGTGATCTTGTTGGATTCGTATTGTATTTATGAGTACTTTAATACAGTGAAGTTTTTATATTGAATACTAATACGAAATTAAAGATATTAACGATTGAAAGTGTGCGTTGGCAAACATGTCCAAGAGAAATGAGAAAATTTTTTTGGGACAGAGGGAGTATTAAATATTAATAGGTCCCACCACTTTATTCACAGTGTCAAATAATTCGGAACGGAGGGAGTACGTACGAATGGAATATACAATACAACAGGAATCTCACTTTATTCATTATTTTAATAATCACTTTATTCTTTACTTTAATAAAATTACTTTAATAAAGCATAATATTGCATATTCCTTTCAAACCCCAAAACTCGAACCCTTCCAAAAAAATCTCTCTCATCTCTCTCAAAAATAAGTTATTTATTTTTAAAAAAAATACATATTTTTTAATTTTTTAAAATAAATAACTTATTTCTGAAAAATAAAATTTAAAAACTCAAAAATTGTTACTAATTTACAAATATATATCAAAAGTTCAAAACCCGCCTTCCTTATGAACCCCAAAACTCGAACCCTCCCAAAAAAATCTCTCTCATCTACTCTCTCTCTCTCTCTCTGAATCTCCCAAGAAATGGCAATCTCCTCAACCCAATCAGACGAACCCGCCATAAAACCCTACACTCTCCACCACACTCTCACCGCCCACAAGCGCGCCATATCCGCCGTCAAGTTCTCCGACGACGGCGCTCTCCTCGCCACTTCCTCCGCCGACAAAACCGTCAAAGCCTGGTCCCCACTCACCGGAACTCTCCTCCAAGACTTCTCCGGCCACGACCTCGGCATCTCCGACCTCGCTTTCTCCCCCGACAATCGCCACATCGCCACCTGCTCCGACGACAAAACCGTCCGATTGTGGGACCTACACACAGGTACTCCAATTAAAACCCTATTTGGTCACACGAATTACGTGTTCTGTGTGAATTTTAATCCGCAATCGAATTTACTTGTTTCGGGGTCTTTTGATGAGACGGTGAGAGTGTGGGATTTGAAGTCTGGGAAGTGTTTGAAAGTGTTGCCTGCGCATTCGGATCCTGTTACTTCTGTGCATTTTGATAAGGAAGGGGCGTTGATTGTTTCGAGTAGTTATGATGGGTTGTGTAGGATTTGGGATGTTTCGACTGGCCATTGTCAGAAGACGTTGATTGATGATGAGAATCCTCCGGTTAGCTTTGCTAAGTTTTCGCCTAATGGGAAATTTATTCTCGTCGGGACTTTGGATAATACGCTGGTCAGTTTTTCTTGCTTTCATTCAGTTTGTTTGATATATTCTTGTAATTATATTGATATTATGCGGTTTATTTAACTTCAAATGGGTTCTGATTAAAATATTACTCCCTCCGTCCCACTCATTTCTACCCATTTTTTTCATTACTTGACACGCATTTTAAGGCTCCTATAACCCCTAGTATAGTTCCACAACTTATTTTTAAAATTTTCTTTTTTGAATAAAAATAGAAACATTAAATTTTAATTCAGAAGAAAAAAAAATTATGAATCTATACTTTTTGAGAGCCTTAAATTGCGTGCCACACCCCGTCCCCCAATGGGTAGAACCCACTGGGACAGAGGGAGTAACTTTTTAAAATTTGGGAAGCAAAGGAATGAAATTTGTACGATATGATGCTTAAATATTTGTGTTTTTCCATTCTTATTTCCACCCCAGAGTGATTGAAAACTTTGTTTTCTAGAGTAGATTGTGTGTTGCTGAAATACATTGTTGTAGTCTGTTTTGAGTTGATCATAATCCAGAATTTATACCATTCAACTAAATTGCAAGAAAGGTAGAGTTTTTCTTATGTATCTGATTGAATTCTTGGTGGTTTATGTTAAAACAGTGTGTTTCTAATCTTAATCTTACCACAAAGTATATATTTCACATTTGTGGTGCCTTTTCTGCTCTATATTTAAAATGTATGAACTGTATCGTATCTGTAATTTTATTGATATATTTAGTGAGTGACTGCATTGCTTCTTTATTTTTTGTGTATTTTTTTTTCGGGGCTCAGGTTCATCATTACCAGTATGTTTGAGGTTTGATTTTGTAACAGAACTTTTGGTATGATTCTTGTAGTTGTTGGAGTGTGTAGACTGTACGGATGCACATGTTCACTTTGAGAGCTGTATCTCACTATTAGGACTTCCACTATTAGAACTGTTAACATGATAAACTTAAGTTTCACTGGTTAAGAGTTTGAAATGCTAAATTGACAAAAAGGGTAAAAATATTAAAACTTTATGAAATTGAACAGGGCATAAAAAATGGTCACAAATGGCTAGGCTTACTTTGGCTTTATTAATGAATGGGAGACTTACGTTGGCTCATATTCACCAAACACGCTATCTCATCTGATAGAATTTAGGGTTTTTTTTCACACGTGACTTTGATGATTTTGATGATTGTAATGAATGGTTAATCGGATAGCTGGGCATAAGATAAAGAGTTTGTTTTGGGGGAAAAAGGTAAGTTGACATGAAAAGAAAATGCTAGTTCTTGAGGAGAAAAACCATCTGTATACGAAATTGAGATGAAGATTTCGAGATTTCTCACCAAGAAACGTTGTTTAGAAAAAATGAGCACAACTAATTGGCATTGGCATTAGTATTTCTGTTTCTTTTATCGACTGTAAACTATATGAATTAGTACGTTTGAGATAAAGTTAAAATGTATATTATGTTGTAAATATTTATTAATTTTTTCTATGAAGTGCGCTTGCTTTCAAAAAAGTAGGTGCTTTTAGCTTTTAATAACTATGCCCCTATACCCCACCCATATATGACACTATATAGATTCTGGTTTTGTCTTGTACTCACTTTTCATATGTATATATAATTAGAATACATATTATAATATTGTGATATCAGAAAAAATTACTTCTTATATTGTAATATTACTCTTATAAGTTTAATTATTTTAAAATTCTTATATTATTTTTTAAAGTTCTAATATCTATCACTTTTATTGTCATAAAATTATGGCGCCATTAAAGGTAAATAATATCATATAATATTTTTTATTTCGTTACCTTCGTGTTACAAAATTGGTTACCCAAACCCAAACACGGCAAGATAATATGTAACTTTACGTTTGTATCCGTTAAAGATTTCCCAAGGCTGAATAATTAATTTCCTGGTCGTGTACAGAATTGCCATGTTACGATTTCAGTTATTATCCCTAGTTCTCTAGTGCGATTAGAAACCCCAGGATATCTCTTCTCTGCCATTAAATCACCCTAGTCTTCTTTTTAGTGTTTTTATTTCATAATTCTTCTCAATCGCTGTCGTGCATTGCGTGTCATTTCTTTTTGGGGCTAAAATACTTATCCATGCCATATAATTAGTTACTTTAACTTTTAGTAGTTTAGAGATTCATGTAGATCAGGCTTTTCAATGCCATTAATAGATTTACAACATAGAATATAAGAATCATTACAAATTCAGGTTAGTGTGATAATTTGGTCAGTTTATTTGGGTCATTCCCCTACCTTTAAACCTCAATATCATCGTAAGGAGGGGATGTAAGCAAGTCCAAACACCCCCATCACAAAGTTAGATGATTTAGCGGTTTCTATTAATGTTAAATTCACTTCTTCCATTCCGGCAGGGCCGTATGTGCTAAGAACCTTGGTCAGTTAAAACAATATAGAACATGATTGGACTTTGGGCAGGGAATTGTTAAATAAGACTTATGTCTAGTATAGTAGTACTTGGATATTAACAACTACTAGCCTTTTTGGGTGATCCAACGACGAGCTAGAGGATGACCCAACTGCAGTGTTGTGAAAAGCGCGCCTAGGCGCATAGCGCACAAAAGCGCAGTCAAAGCGCCTAGGTATGGGTGAAGCGCAGCAACTTCAAAGAAGCGTGCACTTATGGCTGTGAAGCACGAGGCGCGCAAAAGCATGAAGCACTAAAAAAACGCGCTTCATTGAAGCTTAGCAAAAAAAATTGTAGGATTATGCTACTGGATCAGTTAAGGCCAAAAATATAGCCCAAAACAAAAATTAAACTTTAGAAGCCCAACATAAGTAAATATTGCAGCGGCTTTAAAAAGATAACTATTGGAACAATCAGATCGTGGCCCTGCGATTTATGATACAACAAATTAACGGATACGAACAGAAAATTAACCTTAATCGCTACGGCGTAAGCGATTCAAGTCCACGTCTTCTGCTGTATTCCTCGATTTCCCTTAAGCGAAGTGTGGCCTTCGTGCTCCCAAGTTTTGCCTCTCTTCTTGCCTTAAGGTGGTCCAAAAATCCTAATGTTTTTTCAACCAACCTCAGCAAGAAGAGAATAGGAATATATATAGGCTAGAGCAGGGATCATGGATAATTAGGTTAGGCCTCCCAATGACATTCCGAGCCTAGCCCAATGTCATTAAATATTAATTCAATCCACTAAAGAATTAATATTTGCACTACCTTTCCTAATACCGTAATTTAATTAATTAATTCGGTTCCAATATTATTTGCTTATTAAATTCCCCATGTTTAAAATATCGCATGTCCATTAATTAAATAAATTACTGATAATTCATTTAATTAATATCTTTTATCCTTGATCATCCACTCAACCTTTATTTAATTATGCCGGAATAAATCCACCTGCAGGGTTTCACATATTTAAATCTTTTTGAGTTTTCAAGAGGAAATCATTAACCCGAAAATTATCAGGACATGGATTCCTTCTATAAATAATATTCACCATGTATATAATTCCATCACCCAAAATATATTGATATAATTCAAAAGAATTATTTCATATATAAATCAAAGCATGTAAATAATATACACGTGTCAATTACTATATCGGGATTAAGAACCTAAGCATTAAAATCTAGGTCTTTAGAACTTAGGAAAGTTGTCGATAAGGGTATTACTTCAATGGAGTATTTGATACAGTAAAATCTTGCATTTATGTTTGATCAGATTTGACAGTTATATAGAGTTTTATAAGCATTTCCTATACAGAATATTATGTTCAACGATGACAGTAACTCTTTCAGTCGTAGGTCTATTGCGTTTTTTTATGTTACTCCGACTCTTCGGTTTTGGTCATTGTATCTTTGTCAGACACTTGGACGCATGGTTGTCACGTCGACGACTAGTCGACGACTAGTCGGCGACTAGTCGACGACTAGTCGACGACTAGTCGGCGACTAGTCGACAAGTCGACAAATCTGAAAAAGTCGAGTCTCGATTTGGTGAGTTTGAAGTCCATGGGTTTTACCCGGAACCCGAACCGGAACCCGGTCCGAAACCCACCCCAAATCAGAAAAATAGGGTTTTTTTACATATACTTGTTTGTTCGATTAAAACTTAAATTAAGAGGCTGAGAGCCGCTATTTTGAGTCTGCGACAACCTTATCTTCTCCTCCGATCAACTCCGAGCCTCCGACGCCGACGACTTCATCTTCTCCGGTAAGTCTCTTCTCTTTTCTTCTTCTTCTTCATCTCGTCTCTTCGTCTTCTCCAATCTCTTCTGCCTCTCTATTCTCTATCTCTTCTTTATCTCTGTTGGGTATGTACATACTATATATACATACGTTTTTTTTTTACTTTTTTTAAATAAAAAAAATCATATCGATTTTTTTTAAATGATTTTATTTCAAAACTTTTTCAACAGAGTCTATCGTATTTTCGCTATATATCAAAACTTTTTTCACTCAGTTTTTTCGTTATTTTAATTTATTAATATTTTAATTATTCTTTTACACATAAATCTTTAAATTTTGCAACTTCAAATTAATATTTTAATTTTTTCTGAACTGTAAAACTTTTATTTTTCTTCCATTTGTTGTTACTTGTTATCAGTTTCAATAAAATTTGTGAACTTACAAAGATTTAAAAAAAAACAAATTCAGAATTTTGTGCAACTTTTACAAACTTCATCTCTCTGCTTTATACAGAGTGTTTTATACAAAGTTTGTTCACTGTTGTTTTATACAGAGTGTTTTGTTCCTCCTCATTGCCTCTGCTCCTGGCTCCTGCACATTGCACTGCACACACACACTTCACTACTGTTGCTTTTGCTTCAATACTTCACACACACACTGTGACCTGTTGTTCTGCAGGAAAAAATGACTCAAGGAGGAGATGGAGGGGAAGATGATTTCGAGATGGATGACTCTAATCCATGATTGTGTTTGTTACTTTGTTTAGTTTATTTCACTCTTTAGTTTGTATTTATTTGATTAGAGATGTTTGACTTTGAGTACTTGAACTTATTATCTATTTGTTTTTATTTGAACTATTGAAATTGTTGTGTGTTACCCTATATTATATATTATAATTACTCTAAATATATGTATGTCGACTATTTGTCGACTTTTACGACTAGTCGGGCGACTTGTCGACTTATGAGTTTGAAGGTACTCGGGCGTCGCGGCTCGACTTGTCGACTTAACAACCTTGCTTGGACGACACTTATTTCGTGTGAGATCATTTGACCGAATTATGGACAATTTGAACATCTAAAAGACCACATATGAGAAGAAATTATGATGAAAACAGAAAGAAAGATGAGATGGAAGGACGAAGGAAACATGAGAATCAAGGTTGTTACGGCGCCAAGGCGAGTCGCGGTGTCAGAGGACCTTCACAACAATACGGCGTTGTGGCGTCCGTTGTGGCGTCCGTATGGCGTCTAAACGTTCATATATAGATAGACTTCTAAATATATATATATATATATATCATAATTTCATAATATAAATTAGTATATTATATTATATTATATATATTATGGAGTGCGTCTAAACGTTCATATATAGAAAATTTCATAATATATTATATTTCATAATATAAATATTGCATCTGATAGAAAATTTAAAATATGATCAGAATCATAATTTATGTAAACTTAAAGAAGTAAAAATAATTACAAGTAGAAATTGGACATGATAGAAAGTAGTCTGTAGTGTAGCTAGCACATGTATTACTACATGATAGTGGCAGACAAGAGCACATGCTCATACACCAAACAAATATAAAATGTTAATTGAGACCAGAAAGTGAACCTTTTTTTTTGAAACACTAGAAAGTGGACCTAGAAAGTAGCAATCACACACATAAAATGGACGAACTCTGCAAAACACATGTGATTAGATGGCTACTTTTTTTTTTTGACCAGAGATGGCTACTTATTACTACAGTACTACTACTTTTACATGTACATTAGTCGAAGTGGACGTTTTTTCTCTTTTACACGCCACGACGCCAAATGGACGCCAAATGGACGCCGTGACAACCCTGATGAGAATATATGATTAAGAGGAGAAAACGACGCCCAATATGCAAAGTCTTTGACCTCATGTATAATTTGACAATCATCGTTCGTGAGTTTAAGACTTCAATATAGGAGATAAAGGGAAGAGAATTGTAAGAATTTTCATTTGCTTTATGCATTTAGGAGAGAGAAAGACGGGGAAGTTACCTCCACTTCCCTTCAAAACTTCTCTTCATATGTAAGATGGTTGGAACTGGAAGGTCGCAATATAATAACCTTTTCTTATGAGTTATGATCTATTTGCCAGTGAGGAAAGAAATACATAAAACCTAAGAACACATTAAAAACTTGGGTGAGGTCAGGGTTGTCAAGGCATCCATTTGGCGTCGTGGCGTGTAAAAGGGAAAAAACGTCCACTTCGACTAATGTACATGTAAAAGTAGTAGTACTGTAGTAGTAAGTAGCCATCTCTGGTAAAAAAAAAAAAAGTAGCCATCTAATCACATGTGTGTTTTGCAGAGTTCGTCCATTTTATGTGTGTGATTGCTACTTTCTAGTGTTTCAAAAAAAAAAGGTCCATTTTCTAGTCTCAATTAACATTTTATATTTGTTTGGTGTATGAGCATGTGCTCTTGTCTGCCACTATCATGTAGTAATACATGTGCTAGCTACACTACGGACTACTTTCTATCATGTCCAGTTTCTACTTGTAATTATTTTTACTTCTTTAAGTTTACATAAATTATGATTCTGATCATATTTTAAATTTTCTATCAGATGCAATATTTATATTATGAAATATAATATATTATGAAATTTTTTATATATGAACGTTTAGACGCACTCCATAATATATATAATATAATATACTAATTTATATTATGAAATTATGATATATATATATTTAGAAGTCTATCTATATATGAACGTTTAGACGCCATACGGACGCCACGACGCCGTAACTCGCCTTGGCGCCGTAACAACCTTGGGTGAGGTTGCTGTCCTACAATCAAACAGTTGGGACTTGGGATGACTCTCAAGCTAGCTGCTTTTAAGATAAATTATTAGAGTACATGACATCACTATGGGTGTAGGGAATAGTGCCTCTAGACAAGTGGCATTTCTATTAGTGCAGTAGTCCCTATGATTTAGTGGGATTTGTTTAGGGGCAGTTTAGAGGAGACGGAACACCTTTGGATTCCTTGGTAAAGACTGCGATATCGCAGTCCAGTATGGCACTTAAGAATACTTAATAATATTATTTAACTCGAAGAATATTAGCAATATTACCCGATTGTATTGTCAGGTGGCGGGCCAAAAGATGGGGGCAATTTTACTCCTTATTTAAGAATGTGGCTTACCTCACTTGTTCAGGGGGAAAAAAAGAGAAATTGCAACTAAGAAACATTTTCACATTTTTGGAAATAAATCTTTTCCCCCTGAAAGGTGTTTAAGGTGGTGGACAACTTGATAGCAGCTCATTTTTTATCAACATATTTTTAATGGAAATAGGTCTGGTGTAAAGCATGGAACCTGGAAGGCTGAAGCTCCTAGTTATTCCATCTTTTATATTGTATGTTGTTGGATAAGAACTTTAACTATATTACACAATAAAATGTAAGCTATTACTTTCAGAAAACTAAATTGTAGTCTTATAGTCCACATAAGAAATAAGACCGGGAAAAAGATATTGCTCTAGTGATGTCTTTTGAGTCAAATTTTTACATACCTGTGGGCCTGTGGCTTTTTGTTTTTGCTTTAGGGAATGAAAGTTGTTATGGAATTCAATAACTGCCATTTAGTGGCACGGGGCAGTTATAATATGTAAATACCTGTAATAAGAACAAGGATATGTTCATTTCTCAATGGAGCTATGTTACAGATTTATAGTATGTTTTTACTTGGAGAAATCCCATTGTTCCTAAGAAAATCCAATGCAGTAATAATATTTGTTGTGATTCTTTTCCTTTAAACTTATCCTGCCATCTAATACTGCCTTATGTTTGCAGAGGCTCTGGAATTATACAACCGGCAAATTCTTAAAGACCTACACTGGCCATGTTAATTCAAAGTACTGCATTTCGGCTGCATTTTCAGTAACAAATGGGAAGTATATTGTTAGTGGTTCGGAGGATAATTGTGTGTACTTGTGGGAACTCCAGTCCAGAAAAATTGTTCAGAAACTGGAAGGTCATACTGACACAGTTATATCAGTATCTTGTCACCCAAAGGAGAATCTGATCGCTTCTGGTAGTCTGGAAAATGATAAAACAGTGAAGATATGGGGTCAGAGTGATTAAGCTGTTTCATTTAGAAATGTCAATCTAACATCTTTCTAATTAATCGAACATGTATTGTGTTGCATAATTAAGCAATTGCAAATGAAATTATTTGAGAGTTTCGTTATTAATGCATGTATCAAGCTGTTGGTAACATGAACATATATCTTTGATATCATCCTCTTCCCTTTCCTCTTCCTCCTCTTCCTGTCCTCACAAGTTATTGGCAGTAGAGTAAGATGTCCGTTTTCCTCTTTTATTGGGGAGGGGAGATCTTATATATGTATAAATTACAAAATATCGGGGGGAGCCGGTACAATCTAACAGCCTGTACGATCTTCTTTTTGGTTCTTTTGGGCTGGGAGCTTCCAAAGATTACATGGAGTTCTGATTCTGTTAACTAACCACCTAGATGCTGGATTTGCAGTATCTTAAACACGGTTTCGTCTATAAAATATGTGCACACATGGGTATTTTTTTACATACGCGCGCGCTTTGATACTGCATGTTGTTTTCTTAATAGATCTGCTAATGGTGTTTGCTGGACCAGGTCTGTTTATGTAATCCACTTGCATTGTGATTTGCGTCGATAATTTATTGTAATACCATACTGGATTGATAGATGAGTAGTAATTATATTTCCACGGGTTTTGGTTCCTGACAATCGTTTGTCAGGCAGTTATATAACAATCGGTTTCTAAACCGTTGGCTCCCTGGATTACAAAAAAAGAATTACTGTCCGCTATAATTTTTCGTGGAAAGGCAATCTGCCTATCTGCGGAAAATTATAGCGGACAATAATTTTTTATTTTTTTTTAATCTCAGCCATTGATCAACGATCCAACGGATGTGCAACCGATTGTTAAATAACCGGTACCTGACAAACGATTGTCAGGGACCCAGACCCATACCCATATTTCCACATCTTGGAACAAAACTCATAGAATCCTGTACATGAATACTTAAGTTCTAATGGCTCCTGGTCCTAACATATCATCGTTATAAATTTATAATGTCTCGTATCAAATGGTAATCATGGTATGCATGAAATTAAAATTTTTAGCATACCGCGTGAAATTAGGATTTTTTGTATGAATGTTGAGATTCAATTTATCGCGATCCGTAGTTATTTATCGCAGTCCGACATAACATACATTTCGCTGTCACCCAATTTTAAAATAGGAAAATGTTAACCACAGCCCTTAGGGCTATGGTTAAGGTGTTATGTGGTATTCTCTTCGTCCCTTTTTAGTTGGTACATTTGTAGAAAACACACATATTAAGAAAGCTTTAATTATATAATTTGTTTCCATGTTTGCCCTTAATCTTAACATTAAATGATGAGTTATGAGTGTGTATATTAAATATAAAGTCAAACATTGGTAATAGAAATAAAGGGGTATATATGGAAAAATTGGTAAAAAATGTATTGGAACAAGGAATGTGACAACTATTTAGAGACAATTTTTTTTACAAATGTACCAACTAAAAAGGGACGGAGGGAGTAGTTTTTAATTGGCTCAAGGTTGTGCCCCACTTGCAAAAAAGTATGTACCCCATGCATTCACATAAATCATCCAATAAAAATCTACCACATGACAAAAATTAATCCATAAACATAGTCCTAAAAACTGTTGTTAACAGGAACCTTTAAAATATCATGTTGTCTAGATTATTGCTTTCCTGCCTTAAATTTCATGCAACTACACCTAAATTATTGTATATAAACTGAAGCCTAAATGATTGGAAATTGGTAACTCAATCGAACATAAAATAGTGGGTGTTTGGGGTATCTTAAAAAATGTAGCTTATGACTTATAAGCATTTATGTCATATAAGTGATAAGTAGAGCATAACTTATAAGTCAGTAAAGTGTTTGGTAAATCAGAACTTATAATCGGTAAACTGTTTGGGTAAATCCGAACTTATAAGTTAACTTTTTTCTATAATTTTCAAAATATTTATTTTTTATATATAACAATGGATGTCAATGAATAGATCTCGATGAGTAGAGAAATTTGAAATATAAATATCAATTTTCTAATGAATGGATCGAGAGATATATGGTTTTGAAAATTTGAAGAATATTATATATTGCGTATATCGAGAAATAAGTTATAAGCATAAGTTGAATGTTAGGATTTCCTAACATTCAACTTATGGGCTTATAAGTTATAAGTTGAGCAAAAACTTATTTTGGCAAACACCCCCATAAGGACTTATCAACTTTTAAGGCATAAGTTGGCCACAAAATGAGTTGCCAAACAGGCCCATAGTATAGTACTTAATTCATTCAGAGTAGTGTTAGGGATTCGAATTGGTTCCAAAAAAAAATCCCGAATAATGTGACATGAATGAATTGATGAAATTGATGTGATCTTGGCGGGTCCAATAAAGTTATAGTCAATCAGAGAATGACACATGTAATTTGGAAAAATTTTTGGAATCCAATTCGGGAATCTAGCATTTTCCATTCAATAATGTTAAAAAATAGAAATGATCAGTTGACAAACTGTGGTGATAAGAGCCAAGACCAAACTCTTCTTGCCTCTTCAAGCAAACTCGATGTAGCTGGCTTAAATTATTACTACTTGTCATATTGAACAAAATATCAGTACTCAAATGGTAGTTCAATATTTAACTTATGTTATCATGAATGTAAGTATATCATTAACTAACAATCCCATGGGTGCTGGCCTAAGAGGGTTTGTTTTGTTTAAGTTGCATTGATATGATTAAGCCATAGCTTAATAAAGAGATGGATAACTAATCTCTTTAACTCCTTTGACTAAAAAAATGTTGAATTATGCTGAGTTGGTGAGTAGACATAATGATGTGACCTGTTAAATACCCCCTTGGCATATTGACTGTACTGTTACATCCGACAGATACAGATTAATTAAAAACGAGATTTACCCTGATTATACAATTCAGTAGTCATTACAACAGGTGTTTATTACTCCCTCCGTCCCGACGATTTTTTTAAATTGTCTTTTTTGCACGGAGATCAAGAAATATTGTTAAGATAAATAAATTAGTGGGTGTAATAGTGATTTTATTGTTAAAATAAGTGAAGTAGTGGGTGTAATAGTAATTTTATTGTTAAAATAAGTGAATTAGTGGGTGTAATAGTGTAAAGTGTTGAAAAAGTGGGGTGAAGTAGTGGATGTAATAATGTATTTTATTATTAAAAGTTACTCCCTCTGTCCCTGTGGGTTCTTCCCACTTGGTTCAGGCACGGAGACCAAGAAATTGTATGAAAAATAAGTAAAATTAGATGAAAAGTGGATAAAGTGGTGGGACTTATGAATTTTTAATAATAGATTTGAGATAGTGGAGGAAAGTAGTGAGTGTAATAGTGTTTTATATTATAAATTTGAGATAGTGGAGGAAAGTTAGTGGGTGTAATAGTGTTTTTTATAATTAAAATTTTACTAATTTTGGAATGGGTAGAAATGATGGGACACCCCAAAATAGTAAGTGGGTAGAAATGAATGGGACAGAGGGAGTACTATTTTTAGTAATGTAAAGGATTGGTAGGACATTCCAAAAAAGAAATTGTAAATAAATGGATGGAACAAGGAGTATTCTTTAAAAAAAATTTATCGACAATGTGTTTGATGCATTCTGTAAATAATTTCGAGGCCGTAAAGTCTTAACTACTGAGAAACTAATAATAAAGTCATCAAGTAAAAGGAAAAGGGAAGTGCTGGAAGTATTATTGATGGTCGTTTTCAACTAAGTCACTTCTAAATAATAACATTTTGTAATTAAGCAAGTCGATCCACATGTTATACTTAGGGCCCGTTTGGGAAATCTTATTTTTCAGAAATAAGTTACTTATTCTGGAAAAAAGTTAGGAAATATGTACTTTTTTCTGAAATAAGTAACTTATTTTTGCAAGATAATGAATATTAAACTCCCGATACACATTTTTCTCTAAAAAAAAATATGTAAATATGAAATTTTTTCCGAAATAAGTAACTTATAAGTCGATTGGCAAATTTGCCAAACAGGCGCCGAGTACATTTTGGTATCTTGTTATATGGAATAGATGGATGATGTACATGTTGATGGTTGTATTTTGTGAATGGTTTAATCTAAATGCATGGTTCGATATATTGTGAATGGTTTAGTTTTTTATTTTTTAATATGCATTGAAAGACAATGGTTTATTTAGTTACACTTAGAAACAAATGTCTAATTGTAACAAAGACATCGAAAATTTTACAAAATAATGTTTTCTAAAACAAAGATATACATTACTTTTTTCTACAATGTCCGATGTCTAAAAAGCAACTAGAAATCACTTTTTATATGTAAAATCTGATGTCTAAGAGGCACATATAAATGAGTTTTTTCAGAAAGCCCTGATGTTTATACCTACATTAGACATCAGTCTAGGATGATGTTTAAGGTCACTATACACATCGGATTTTTTAAAAAGAAATTGATGTTTATCAGAACATTAGACATCAGTCTAGGATGATGTCTAATATAACTACATACATCACTTTATCTAATAAAATTATGATGTCTAATATCGAACTAGACATCTTTTCCAAAGAAAGAAAGTGGTGTGTATGTGAAAAATAACTTAGTTTATTATATGTTTTCTAGAATATAAGGCATGCAAGTTGTTTATAAAATTAATTATATCTAACTTATTTTGTAGAATAACTGATGTGTATTGAATAAAATATTGATGTCTATGTTAGCATAGACATCAGTTTCTGACCGATGTCTACAATAGACATCTCCGACAAAGACATCACATGCAAAATAACATAGACATCGGTCATAAACTGATGTCTATTGACCCTTTTCTTATAGTGAAATGAACAAAAATAAATTTCTTTAGATTCATACAGAGAAAAGTCGCAAGCACTTAATTATATTTCCTCTTTATACTTGCGTTAAATCTTTCTTTCCTCTCTTCATAATTATTTTTATTTCATTTGTTCGTCATTCATTGTATCTAGGGGCGGTATAGTAGTTTAGAAAATGCCCAAAATGGCACAAAAATGGGATTGGATGTCCAAAATGGCACTCCCTGAAAAGTGTGCCCTCCACTAGCACACACATCACGTAACTATTACATGCGTTAGGTGGTAACACATTTAATACATGCGTTACTCGTGTTATTTTTCTACTCCCCAGCTGAAACAACCCTGCAAACACAAATCACACTTGCGTTTTGGTGGTAACGCAAGTGCGTGCTGCGTTACCCCTGTAACGCATGACGCACTTGCGTTACCACCAAAACGCAAGTGTGCTTTGCGTTTGCAGGATTGTTTCAGTTGGGGAGTAGAAAAATAATACGAGTAACGCATGTATCAAATGCGTGACATGGTAACGCATGTATTAAATGCGTTATGTATGTGCCATGCGAGGGCACACTCTCCAGAAAGTGCTATTTTGGACATTTTTCCCCAAAATTGTGCTATTTTAGCACTTCACCCTTCAAATTTAGTGCCAAATGCAATTTTTTTCCCAATTTTGTTGTGCTTTATATTTTTTTGCACTACATGTAGAACCGACAATTTCGTACACCATAGAAAACACGACACGAACACGATACGAAAATTACGGGTTTGGGTTGACCTTTGTGGTACACGAACACGAAATTATACGGATGAATTTAGTATCGGTTTTGGGTTTACCCTTGGGTACACGACACGAAACGAAAATACACGAAATAAATAAATATTAAAATAATTTTATTAAAATTACAAGAATACATATTTTAAGATGATATTTTATATATAATTTTTACATAAGATAAATATGAAATAATTTAAAATTTTAGTTTCACAAGACATAAGCACATTTCATTCCTTATTACATATTGATTTAAAACCCGACTAGTAAAAAATTACTATAATATTTAAATATTTTATTTTTATTCAAAAATTATACGAAACACGACATGAAACGTACACGAAATGAAGGTACACGAACATGAAATGAAACGAATTCTTAACGGGTCGATTTTGAATTTAAAATTACGTACACGAAACACGAAAATACACGACACAAAAGTATATAAAACGAACAAATTGACATGTCTAACTACATGTATTCTCTGGCTCCCCCCGGATCCTTATCTTGGATCCGCCCCATTATTTGTATCGGTGTTGCGGCTTGCAATAACATACTCTGATGTTCTGATTATTGCTCTTGGATTCACACGTTCATAATGTAATATTTTAAAAAATAGTTGCAAGCACTGCCTATGCACCCTCTTTACTGATAGGAACAGACAATCAGCACAGAAAATGAACCAACAAGGTGAACAAGAAAAAGTCAGTTACGAGAATTTATATAATAATGAATCTAGAAAGGTCGGAAAAGATGTAGACATCTAGTTTTGTGATTAATTACGGCTACCTGTTCCACATGGTTAGCCTTTTCTATTTGTATTTTCACTTACATTGTTAGATTTTCCCTCTTTAAAATTCTTAACGTACTTGGATATTTAAGAATACGAGCTTCAGTCGTACAATTATATTCAAACTACTTAAAAACAGTGTTGCAAATTTCGGAAATCGGAACTATTCAATTGAGGTACCGATTTACGATTTATCGGGTGATTCGGTTGAAAAATCGGCGATTTATCGGCATTTTTGCAAAATCGGCCGAATTGGTTCCAAAATTTTGACCGATTTTTGGTTCCAAAATTTTGACCGATTTTTGGATGATTTATTGGCGATTTTTCAAAGATCGGCCAATTTTTATAACAGAACTTAAAAATAATAAACTGTTTTTCTTATGTATACGAACACGCTAACTATACCAGAGATATCCTATCCTAATAGCTTTAAGTTTCTACACGCAGTTTAAACACCCTATTAATAACAGGAAGAAGAAGAGCTTTGTTAGAAGCTCCGATCCACACAGAATTTGAAGAAGGTGCCAGATTTCTCCGTCAACAAACCGTCAACAAATTTCTATCTCATATTCAAGTTTCTATCTCCGCGCTTGATTATATATATGTAGGTATCTGTCAAGTAAACTGTTTGATTATATATCTAAACAACCATATATGGATTATTTCGTAATTTTAGTGTATTTTTTGTACAATGAATCTTTATAATGCCTAGGCCCTGCATGTAGTATGTGTACAAGTGATCCTTCGACTTAATCGACATCTGAGTGTAGTGCGTTTAGTATGGCACGTATTCTCTTTACGTAGAAGAACATTGCCTGCATTAAGATATATATATTCATCAACCTCGGACTTAATTCCAGCGAAGAGTTATGTCCGCATGCTGTCTTACATTAGGTCAGAACTTAATTAAAGAACATTTTAGGGTATAAGGTTTAAGAACATTTTAGGGTATGAAGAAAGGGTGAAACAGAATTAAAGGTTTTGTTATATATGTGAATGCTGTTTTTTGTAGGTGATTTATATATTAAGTTAATGTGTTGGTAATACTTCTCACTATCTAGCTAATATGTATTCCTCTTAATCTTACTGCAATTTTGCATCTGTACTTGAACATGTTGCATATATGGATGTCCAACTAATTTCTAAAGTTTGCAGGCTCTCTTTTTTCTGCCTTATAGCTAGTTAATTAGCTGCCAAACCAAGTAAATCATTTGATGGATTATTCATCAGCCTACGGCTTGTCACAGTTTGTAAGTTTTAATATATCTAGAATGAAAAGCAAATGGCTTATCCTTTCTTACATAGCTAGCAATACATTTTGCACTATAGAACTTTAAAGTTCTGTCTATTGTTGATCGAGGTTTGCCTTATTTCTCGCACACAGGAAATAGAAGATCCGAACTTTATCCTTCCTAACAATATCGTGAACCCTATACATAATGATACGGATTTTGTATCATCTTATCTTGAAAGCTACACAAATTACGAGCCAAGTTTATATCAGCAGAGCTTGGAAGGTGAAACACTTCTTACTAAGACATCATTAGAGAAACTTTGCAGCTCCAACCAATTGACTAATACCAAGGCCTCTACTTCCACATATACAAATTTCATAGCTTTCGGACACCCAAGCTCAACACCAATAGAAGAGCATCAGCATGATGGTGGTTTAGTCTACAAAGAAGCGATGCCTCAACAAATATTTAACTTCTCAAGCAGCATGTCAGAAGCTTCATTATATGAGCATTCTCATGCATCTGTATGTGGTGATCAGGAGATGAAAATAGAAGATAGTATCACACATAAGAGTCCTTTACAAGTTCAAGAGCATGTTGTGGCGGAAAGAATGAGGAGGCAGAAGTTGAACAAGCTTTTCATAGGCCTTTCAGCTAACATACCAGGCTTAAAGAAGGTACAGTACATACCAAGTCTCATTCTGCATTTCTGCAGTGCATTTGCTTCTTGTGCTCCAAATACTAACGGGATAAATCGTGTCTCCGAAATTGCTACATGTTTCAAGTAAAATTAGAAACAATATTTTTGAACAATTTTCTTCTCCAAAAATTAGAATGTGGTCTTAAGAAGATTAAGTCAATTATTATTAGTGGGATATATATATCCATGCAAAGTTGCAAACAGTACGAAGAGCAAGCTTAAGTATTTGAATATGCATAAAGTTTAATCTGTTTGCAGTTGGATAAGGCGTCAATCCTAAAAGACGCTGTAGAATACATAAACCAACTTCAGGAACGTTCGAAGGCACTTGAGGAGGCAAGCAAGCAGCAAGGAAAAGCAACACATCCCAAGAAGATCAGGCTGGAAGAAGATATTAATGAAAGTGACTACCAATTGAGTGCACTGATCTCTGATGTCAAAGCAAGAGTATGTGACGGGGAGATACTTATAAGAATACACTGCAAGAAGCCCGAACAAGTGACACTGAAATTACTAGGTGAACTCGAGAAGCTTCACATGACTGTCATCAATTGCAGTGTCATTCCATTTGATGAAAGTCACGACATAACCATTATAGCTCAGGTACCGTACTAAAATCGAATGTCTTTCATATTAAACTCGCATTTGATATGTTATGAGTCATGTTACACTGCACTATTGACATTATCCTGCTAAACACAAATAATCAAATGTTTCAATACATATACTGTGATGCACGGAACCTATTAACATCATTCGATCATTTGGTCACAACCATTTTGTACGGAAAGGACACGTTAAAAATGGAGGAGGTTCCGTCAGCACTTTTGTCAAATGCTGGAAGGAAGAACCAGGATGGTGACAAGGACGGAATGACAGTTTTGGCTTTGCGTAGTCAAAATAATAGAGGAAGGGGTGCTGTGAGAGGATCTACCAATAGCAGGGGTAAATCCAGATATAGTGAAAAGGGCATGCAGTGCTTTGGTTGCAAGGAGTGGGGTCATATTAGGCCGAATTATCCGCTTAATAAGAAGGATCCAGATGCATCATTGGCTGTGGTCACTCTCGATTGTGAAGATGTTTGCACCGTCTTCAATCGAGGCACTAGTTCTCCAGGAGAATGGATATTAGACTCAGGGTCATCTTACCATGTATATTCCGAGAGGGGGCATTTTGACAAATTCCAAGATACAAAGAATGAAACAGTTTCTTTGGCTGATGGATCTACTTGTGAGATCAAGGGGATTGGAATTGTGAAAATCAAAATGTTCGATGGAATAGTTCGCAGCTTGAACGGGGTAAGATATGTGCCTAAGCTGAGGAAGAATCTAATATCTATCGGTCGGTTAGCTTTAGAAGGCTACAGATGCTCTGTAGTAGGGGGAGCTATGAATATCAAAAGAGGACGTGTGGTTCGGATGAAGGGAGAGCTACGTGGGGAAATATATCGTCTGATTAGTACATGGCCAGAACGTACTGGAACTTCGAAAATCTGGTTATCTCGTGCACGAGGGAAGAGTGACTTGAAGGATACTGCTGCGGTTGTATTGCCTTCCAGTCTAGACGATTGTGCAAAGACTGCTGGGATGGATGCTTGGTCGAAGGGCTTCCACGACATCAACGAGTAGTTGGTGTGTTGCAGCTGCATATGGGCATCGATCAACACGAATCAAGTGAGCAGTGAACCATGCAACAGATTGATTTGTTTGATATGCAGTTGGGGAGTAAATGAAAGATCGATGGTCACACTTGTGTGTGTGATGGTCACACTTGCGTGTGTGATGGACTACATATGTGATTGGCCGACGTGAATCAAGTGAGTATGTGTGTATACAACAGATTGCTTCACATGTATGTAGTTGGACAAATAGAGGTCAATGTTACACTTATGCGTATAGCAAGTGGGCATTCGAGAATGAATGTGCAAACTAGGGTATAGTTTGGAGTCTTGGACTCGGGGGGAGTATTGTCGTAAGGAATGATACGGATCGAGGAAAAGTTGGAGTTGTGCCAACAGGGCGCAGGTTTGGAGTGCAAGTGAAGAGCTGTGAGTTTGGAAAGAGGGGAGATTGTTAGGCAGCCGTATATTATTCTTGCCTAACTTCTTTCCACCAACCTCACCACCAACCATTCCATCACCTACCACATTTCTATCACCTATATATACCCCTCCCCCTTCATTACTAAAACTACACCATAATTCTATCTTCTATCTCTATAGCTGCTAGATAGTCCGTCTAGTAGAAAAGCCGGTTTAGCCCGTTTTTAGGAAGTGTCGGGATAGAAGGTCCTCGTGCCTAAACTATTCCTTAGGATACTTGGGTCTGACTGCAGCCATCGGAGGTGGTCCCGCTACAGGGGTCTTTCTATCAGGTTGTGTGGCACTGTCCGGGTTGGGAGAGGGAGAGAAGGAAAGGTTGTCGGGAAACAGTGATAGGGGGAGGTTTTGAGATAAACACTTCAGTGAGTTGGGGATATACATAATAGGTATTGTAGGGCTGAATTTTTGTATGAAATTCAAGGGGCCGGATACCCGGATATTGTAATCTCTTTTATCTAGTGTGAAGTTGTTACTCTTGTGGAAGTAGGCTGGGCCGAACCACGTTAAATCTCTTGTCTCTTTTACTGTATTGTTGGTTTGTTGCTTCATTACTATCACGTATATTTGTGGGATCTAAGCACACATATTTACCAAATCGCTTCCGCATTCGCAGGGAATCGGGTAGATTCCTAACAGTTGGCATCAGAGCTAGTTGTGTTTAAATTATTGGTGCCGAAGGAAAGTCGTTAAGAAAAGTGGTTGTCTAATTTGGCGCCGTTTTGACGGAAGTGCTCCCATTGTTTCTTACACTTACCTGGCCAATTGATTTAGTTGTTTGGATTGGTTTGTGTGTGCAAACGGAGATCATGGCAAGTATTAAAGGATTCACGGTGACTCTATATGATGGTAAAGGAAGTTTTACTCTTTGGCAGAGAAGGGTAAAGGATATCCTAACCCAACAGAAGCTGGCAAGGGCTTTGAAGGGGAAGGAGGGAAAACCAACAAAGATGAGCGATGAAGATTGGGAGGATGCTGAGTCGCAATGCATGAGTACCATCAGGCTATGCATTGCTGATAACATTATTAATAATGTTGTTGACGAAAGCACGCCGAAGGAATTATGGTCAAAGTTGGAGACATTGTATCTCGGGAAGAACTTGACTACAAAGTTAAATCTGAAGCGCGAGTTATACAAGCTGAAGATGGCAGCTCAAGGCAATGTTATTGAGCACATGAATGTGTTTAATGGTATTGTTGATCAACTTGAAAAGGTTGATGTAAAATTGGAGGAAGAAGATAAGGCCCTTATTCTTCTTACTTCGCTTCCGGAGTCATTCGATCATTTGGTCACAACCATTTTGTACGGAAAGGACACGTTAAAAATGGAGGAGGTTCAGTCAGCACTTTTGTCAAATGCTGGAAGGAAGAACCAGGATGGTGACAAGGACAGAATGACAGTTTTGGCTTTGCGTAGTCAAAATAATAGAGGAAGGGGTGCTGTGAGAGGATCTACCAATAGTAGGGGTAAATCCAGATATAGTGAAAAGGGCATGCAGTGCTTTGGTTACAAGGAGTGGGGTCATATTAGGCCAAATTGTCCGCTTAATAAGAAGGATCCAGATACATCATTGGCTGTGGTCACTCTCGATTGTGAAGATGTTTGCACCGTCTTCAATCGAGGTACTAGTTCTCCAGGAGAATGAATATTACACTCAGGGTCATCTTACCATGTATGTTCCGAGAGGGGGCATTTTGACAAATTACAAGATACAAAGAATGAAACAGTTTCTTTGGCTGATGGATCTACTTGTGAGATCAAGGGGATTGGAATTGTGAAAATCAAAATGTTCGATGGAATAGTTCGCAGCTTGAACGGGGTAAGATATGTGCATAAGCTGAGGAAGAATCTAATATCTTTCGGTTGGTTAGCTTTAGAAGGCTACAGATGCTCTGTAGTAGGGGGAGCTATGAATATCAAAAGAGGACGTGTGGTTCGGATGAAGGGAGAGCTACGTGGGGAAATATATCGTCTGATTAGTACATGGCCAGAACGTACTGGAACTTCGAAAATCTGGTTATCTCGTGCACGAGGGAAGAGTGACTTGAAGGATACTGCTGCGGTTGTATTGCCTTCCAGTCTAGACGATGGTGCAAAGACTGCTGGGATGGATGCTTGGTCGAAGGGCTTCCACGACATCAACGAGTAGTTGGTGTGTTGCAGCTGCATATGGGCATCGATCAACACGAATCAAGTGAGCAGTGAACCATGCAACAGATTGATTTGTTTGATATGCAGTTGGGGAGTAAATGAAAGATCGATGGTCACACTTGTGTGTGTGATGGTCACACTTGCGTGTGTGATGGACTACATATGTGATTGGCCGACGTGAATCAAGTGAGTATGTGTGTATACAATAGATTGCTTCACATGTATGTAGTTGGACAAATAGAGGTCAATGGTACACTTATGTGTATAGCAAGTGGGCATTCGAGAATGAATGTGCAAACTAGGGTATAGTTTGGAGTCTTGGACTCGGGGGGAGTATTGTCGTAAGGAATGATACGGATCGAGGAAAAGTTGGAGTTGTGCCAACAGGGCGCAGGTTTGGAGTGCAAGTAAAGAGCTGTGAGTTTGGAAAGAGGGGGAGATTGTTAGGCAGCCGTATATTATTCTTGCCTAACTTCTTTCCACCAACCTCACCACCAACCATTCCATCACCTACCACATTTATATCACCTATATATACCCCTCCCCCTTTATTACTAAAACTACACCATAATTCTCTCTTCTCTCTCTATAGCTGCTAGATAGTCCGTCTAGTAGGAAAGCCGGTTTAGCTCGTTTTCAGGAAGTGTCGGGATAGAAGGTCCTCGTGCCTAAACTATTCCTTAGGATACTTGGGTCTGACTGCAGCCATCAGAGGTGGTCCCACTGCAGGGGTCTTTCTATCAGGTTGTGTGGCACTGTCCGGGTTGGGAGAGGGAGAGAAGGAAAGGTTGTCGGGAAACAGTGATAGGGGGAGGTTTTGAGATAAACACTTCAGTGAGTTGGGGATATACATAATAGGTATTGTAGGGCTGAATTTTTGTATGAAATTCAAGGGGCCGGATACCCGGATATTGTAATCTCTTTTATCTAGTGTGAAGTTGTTACTCTTGTGGATGTAGGCTGGGCCGAACCACGTTAAATCTCTTGTCTCTTTTACTGTATTGTTGGTTTGTTGCTTCATTACTATCACGTATATTTGTGAGATCTAAGCACACATATTTACCAAATCGCTTCCGCATTCGCAGGGAATCGGGCAGATTCCTAACAGTTGGCATCAGAGCTAGTTGTGTCTAAATTATTGGTGCCGAAGGAAAGTCGTTAAGAAAAATGGTTGTCTAATTTGGCGCCGTTTTGACGGAAGTGCTCCCATTGTTTCTTACACTTACCTGGCCAATTGATTTAGTTGTTTGGATTGGTTTGTGTGTGCAAACAGAGATCATGGCAAGTATTAAAGGATTCACGGTGACTCCATATGATGGTAAAGGAAGTTTTACTCTTTGGCAGAGAAGGGTAAAGGATATCCTAACCCAACAGAAGCTAGCAAGGGCTTTGAAGGGGAAGGAGGGAAAACCAACAAAGATGAGCGATGAAGATTGGGAGGATGCTGAGTCGCAATGCATGAGTACCATCAGGCTATGCATTGCTGATAACATTATTAATAATGTTGTTGACGAAAGCACGCCGAAGGAATTATGGTCAAAGTTGGAGACATTGTATCACGGGAAGAACTTGACTACAAAGTTAAATCTGAAGCGCGAGTTATACAAGTTGAAGATGGCAGCTCAAGGCAATGTTATTGAGCACATGAATGTGTTTAATGGTATTGTTGATCAACTTGAAAAGGTTGATGTAAAATTGGAGGAAGAAGATAAGGCCCTTATTCTTCTTACTTCGCTTCCAGAGTCATTCGATCATTTGGTCACAACCATTTTGTACGGAAAGGACATGTTAAAAATGGAGGAGGTTCAGTCAGCACTTTTGTCAAATGCTAGAAGGAAGAACCAGGATGGTGACAAGGACGGAATGACAGTTTTGGCTTTGCGTAGTCAAAATAATAGAGGAAGGGGTGCTGTGAGAGGATCTACCAATAGCAGGGGTAAATCCAGATATAGTGAAAAGGGCATGCAGTGCTTTGGTTGCAAGGAGTGAGGTCATATTAGGCCGAATTGTCCGCTTAATAAGAAGGATCCAGATGCATCATTGGCTGTGGTCACTCTCGATTGTGAAGATGTTTGCACCGTCTTCAATCGAGGCACTAGTTCTCCAGGAGAATGGATATTAGACTGTTAACTCGAATAACTTGTAGGAAGGGGGGTTGAATACAAGTTATATAATCGTGTCTGATTTTTGCTTGATTATATGAACAAGAATAAACGAATGAATCAAACTCTGTTTGTATTAATAAGATCAAATACAAACTCTACCAAAGGTGTACAATACCTTTAGCAGCTGCTTACAATACAAATCTCTCTCTGTTTGTTTCGAACTCTTGAATACAAACCTTATACAGAGCTACGCACACGAACTCACAACACACTTGTTCGACCACGACACTTTTTACAATGATATAGAGAGAGTATTTATAATGCTTCCTATCAACTAATCACAGAAAGATAATCTATACATGACAATGTTCTGCCGTCCAGTTGATAGTTACCTTCAATAGAAAACTCTTTCCTTCATAATATCTTCTTGCTTGTTCTTCAAACAACGATCCTGTTTTATAGCACTTGCCAGTTTCTGTAGCATCCACAATGACATCATCAGTAACACGACTGATATCAGGATTTCATCTTGCATCAGTATCTGATCATCATCAGTATTAGACCTGTCATCAGGATTTGCTCTTTGTTCCTGACATGTAGTCTCCGATACACTGTTCATTCTTGACTAAACTGTATAGATAACTGTTTTACACATAAATCCTATATATAGTGCTAAATCCTTTATAAGATCAGGATTACAAGAAGTATAATGTGTAAATTCTATTCTTAACATCACAACTTATGAATTATTCCTAACATAGACTCAGGGTCATCTTACCATGTTAAAGATCTAGAAATTTAACATTCCTAACTCAGTTACTAATCTACTGAATGTAGTTTCATCAAGTGGTTTAGTTAGAATATCTGCAAGCTGTTTGTCAGTAGGAACAAAATGAAGTTCCACAATACCATTCTCAATATGTTCTCTAATAAAATGATACCTGACATCAATGTGCTTAGTCCTTGAATGTTGAACTGGATTTTCTGCAATTTTGATAGCACTAGTATTATCACAAAACATAGGAATATTACTAAGTGTCATACCATAATCCATCAACTGATTTCTTATCCAAAGGAGCTGTGCACAACAACTGCCTGCTGCTATGTACTCAGCTTCTGCAGTTGAGGTTGAAACAGATTGTTGCTTCTTGCTTGCCCAAGAAATCAATCTATTTCCCAAGAATTGACATTTACCTGTAGTGCTTTTCCTGTCTATCTTACACCCTGCATAATCAGAGTCTGAATAGCCAATTAGGAAGAAATCAGATTCTCTAGGGTACCACAAACCAAGATTTGGAGTTCCTTTAAGATATCTAAAAATTCTCTTCATAGCAATTAAATGAGATTCCTTAGGATCACTTTGGAATCTAGCACATAAACAGGTAGAAAACATTATATTTGGCCTACTTGCAGTTAGATATAACAATGAGCCTATCATGCCTCTATAACTAGTATTATCCACACTCTTTCCTTTAGGATCAGAGTCTAGTTTAGTGGCTGTTGCCATGGGTGTTTTTGCAACTGCACAGTCTTGAAAGTCAAACCTTCTTAAAAGATCTTTGATATACTTTGACTGATTAATGAAAATACCAGTCTCAGTCTGTTTGACCTGCAAGCCTAAGAAATAATTTAATTCACCCATCATGCTCATCTGATACTTAGACTGCATAAGCTTGCTAAATTTAGCACACAACTTTTCATTAGAAGAACCAAAAATAATATCATCAACATAAACTTGAACTAAAAGTAATTCACCTTTTATCTTTCTAAAGAATAGAGTTTTGTCAATTGTACCTCTTGTGAAGCCATTTTCAAGAAGAAATTTAGACAAAGTCTCATACCATGCTCTTGGTGCCTGCTTTAGTCCATAGAGTGCCTTGTCAAGTTTGTAGACATGATTTGGAAACTTTGGATCAACAAATCCAGGTGGCTGTTCCACATACACTTCCTCATCAAGTTTGCCATTTAGAAAAGCACTCTTTACATCCATCTGGTATACCTTGAATTTTGAATGAACTGCAAATGCAAGAAACATTCTGATTGCTTCCAATTTTGCTACAGGTGCAAAGGTCTCATCATAATCAATGCCTTTTTCCTGAGAATAACCCTTGGCCACCAGTCTTGCTTTGTTTCTTACAATCATACCAGATTCATCTAGATTGTTTCTGAAAATCCATCTTGCACCAACAATAGATCTATCTTTAGGTCTTGGTACCAGTTTCCAGACTTTGTTTCTCTCAAACTCATTTAACTCTTCCTGCATTGCAATTACCCAATCAGGATCCTGTAAGGCTTCTTCAACCTTCTTAGGTTCATTCTTTGAGAGAAAGAAACTATACAAGCATTCATTTTGAATTGATCTTCTAGTTCGAACACCACTATTTGGATCACCAATAATCAAATCCTCAGTATGATCCTTTGTCCATTTTCTAACAGGTGGTAGATTGACTCTGCTAGTCTCTCCCCCTAAGTTAGTGGTATCTCTTGTAGAAGAATTCTCTCTGCCTTCAATAACTCTCCTTTGATCAATAGAATCAGTAGATTCCATATTGCTGCTAGTTACTGATCTTTCCTCAGTAGACTCTGAAAGATCAGTTCCTGATGGAGTAGACTCTGAATAGCTAGTCTGCTCCTGATGATCACTGTGTTTTCTTTGATTTATTTGCTCCCCCTCAACAGTAGCATTCCTTTGAGAAGCAATAGAAATTTCTTCTGGAGAACCTTCATCATCACTGGAAAGTATCTCAGAATTCTTCAGATTTTCAAATTCCAATTTGTCATGGCTTTCATCAGTTTGCAGAATTCAAAATTTCTTATCATCAAATGCAACATGAATTGATTCCATAACAATGTGAGTTCTGAGATTATAAACCTTGAAGGCCTTAGATGCTGAATATCCTAGAAAGATTGCTTCATCCGATTTGGCTTCAAATTTTCCAAGTTGTTCTGGATGAACTTTTAGGACATAGCATTTGCATCCAAAGATGTGAAAGTATTTCACACTTGGTTTCTTTCCTTTGATCATCTCATAGGGAGTTTTTCCATGACTATTTACCAAGGTACAGTTTTGAGTGAAACATGCAGTGTTAATAGCTTCTGCCCAAAAGTAGGTTGGAAGTTTTGCATCTGCAAGCATGGTTCTTGCTGCCTCT
Source organism: Kitagawia praeruptora (assembly GCA_037693485.1). Taxonomy (NCBI): domain Eukaryota; kingdom Viridiplantae; phylum Streptophyta; class Magnoliopsida; order Apiales; family Apiaceae; genus Kitagawia; species Kitagawia praeruptora. The sequence continues at coordinate 36,320,437 of CM075350.1, forward strand.
ATGAGAGTCCTGTTCTTTCTTTCCACTACACCATTCTGTTGAGGTGTACCAGGTGCAGAAAACTGTTGAGTGATTCCATTGTCTGCACAAAACCCCTCCATTGTAGAATTCTTGAATTCTGTACCATTGTCACTCCTAAGTACTCAATGATTTGTACTCAGAGTTATTATGAATATTCTTTACAAGTTCAATGATTTGCTGAGGAGCTTCATCCTTCTTGTGTAGAAAGAACACCCATGTAAACCTTGTGAAATCATCCACTATCACTAGAGCATATCTTTTCTTGCTGATAGACATAATGTTTACTGGACCAAACAGATCAAGATGTAGCATGTGAAATGGTTCAGTAATCGAATTTTCAGTCTTGCTCTTGAAAGTGGTTCTTCTTTGCTTTCCAAGCTGACATGCATCACAAAGTCCATCTTGCACATAATTTGCCTGAGGTAGGCCTCTCACCAGATTGTGCTTAACAAGTTGATTAAGCTTCTTGAAATTAAGATGTGAGAGCTTCTTGTGCCAATTCCAGCTTTCATCACTTGTTGCTTTGCTGTAGAGACCATCTAACAATTCCTTTAGATGTATCACTTAAGCTGGCTTCATATATGTTACCATGTCTTTGACCAGTTAGAACAATGTCTCCATTCTGCATCCTTCTCTGTCAAAGATTGATTTGTAACCTTTATCACCCAGTTGACTTATGCTTAAAAGAGTATGTTTCAAGCCTTCAACCAGTGCTACATTTTCTATGATGACATTCCCCAAAACAATTGAGCCATATCCCAGAGTTTCTCCTTTGTTGCCATCTCCAAAAGATATTACTGGGCCAGCTTTCCTCTCAAACTTTGTAAGCAGGGACTTCTTTCCAGTCATATGTCCAGAGCATCCACTGTCCAAGATAATTGAATGCTTCTTTCCTGTGCCCTGCAAACAAAAAGTAACTAGTTAGAATTTTTTAGGACCCAACTTTGATTGGATCCTTTCTTACTAGATTTAGAAACAACAGGCTTTGAAGAATTTGCTTTTACTTTACCTGTTGCAGAGTCAACCTTAGACTCTAATTTCCCAAACTGTTTGTGACTAGGAATTTCAGATTTCAAAGAATAATAGTCATAATACAGTTCATGATATTCTCTACACATGTAAATGGAATGAAGTAAACTACCACAATGATAACAAGCTTTTTGTGGTTGGTATTGAATTTTCTGAGTCTTGGGGAATCTGGACTCAGTTTTCCAAGAAGGTTTATGATTGCAGTCTAGGGCCAAATGATTATGATTTCCACACTTATAGCATTTTTTCCTAGGTGCATCAGGTACATTCTTGTAATTATTCTCTTTGTTAATACCTTCTTTTCCATTCCTATTTCTTTTGATCTTGCTAGACTCTGAAAGACCATCTAATCTCTGTTTCAACTGAGACTTAGACAGAAACCCTATGTTTACATTCTTAGGTTTCTCTAACACTTTCTCATCTGAATTACTATTGTTAATCCTTTTGTGTACAACAGGGGTACCTTTTGAATCAACAAATTTAACATGATTAGGTTCAGAAACAATTTTCTTACCTTCAGATTTAGATGTGCTAGCTTCTACTTTACTGTCATCATTGACAATAGCTACTTTTTCTTCTTGTCTAGCCTTATCAAAACCTAAACCATTAACCTTACCACGAATTTCATTTTCGATGATTTCTTGTGTCTTTTTACCAGAAATGTTAATGGTCTTAATCATATCTCTCTCTTCCTCTAGTTCTTTTCTGACATAGTCATAAGCCTCAAGAATAACACTGTAATCATGCTTAGCTTTATCAGAACTTAACTTGTATTCTTCCATTTGAATTAACTCAGATTCAAGAAAATTATTTCTATCAACTAATTTATCATTCTTAACCTTAAGTTCATCTTTTTCACAAGTAAGAATTCTAAAATTAGTCATAAGATTCTTAAACTCAGCATGGATAGATCTAATTTCATCAGAATTTAAGCTATCAAATGAATCAAGAGAGTGAAGTGATACCTTAACAGAGGATGGAGAAGTTTTCTTTGGAGATCCAGGTTTGTCTGAAACATTTGCCATCAGTGCAATGTTGTCATAATCCAATTCATCTTCAGAACCACTGGAATCAGCCCAATCCTTCTGTGTGACCATAAGTGCATTACCTTTTCCTGAATTCCTAGGCTTCTTACACTTACTAGCAAAGTGTCCAAGCTCGTTGCAATTAAAGCACTTGATCTTGGCCTTATCAAGCTTGACAATTGTCCCTTTGCCTTTGTCACTCTTCTTCTCCTCCTTATTTTGAAAAGGTCCTTTTCTAAATCTTCTCTTGTTGAATCTTCCTTTCTTGAAGGCTTTAGCAAACATAGCAAAGAGTTCCTGCATCTCAGATTCAGAATCATTGTTGTCAGAGTCCATATCAGTAGTCTCTGACTCAGAACTTTCTTTGCTTTTCTTCTTCCTTGAGTTCTTTACAACAATCTCTTCATGCTGTTCTTCAGGAAGCTTCTTTAATTCAGATTGAGCAGTAAGTGCAATAGTCTTCATCTTTCCTTCACTCCTGCTCTTCTTCTGCTGCTTGTCAAGTTCATAAGCTCTTAGTTTTCCATACACTGCCTCTAATGATATTTCATCCAAATCATTAGCTTCCTCAATCGCAGATATCTTCTCATTGTAGAAATCAGGCAAAGCTTTCATGAACTTTGTATTCATATCCTCCAAGTCATAATATTTACCATGCATGGCCATCTCATTGATAAGTTTTGTAAACCTATCAAAGGTATCAGTAAGTGACTCACCAGACTTGGATTCAAAGTACTCATACTGTTGTATAAGTAGTGTCCTCATATTCTTCCTGACAGGCTTAGTTCCTTCACAGTGAACCTTAAGATTGTCCCATATATCCTTAGCAGTTTTACAAGAGAGAACATAGTTAGTGAGAACAGAATCAAGACTGTTGAATAATATGTTTCTCACTTTAGCATCTTTAAGAACATTCTCCTTGTCCTTATCTAAACACTCAGATTTTGGCTTCTCTGCTGTATGTTCTGGAACAACCACACCATCAACAGTTGCTTGTCCAACGACCTTTGTTGGAATAAAAGGTCCATCTCTTATTCTGTCAAGATAATCAGGATCTGTTGCTTCCAGATGATGCAACATCTTTACTTCCCATAGAGTATATTCGTTTCTCTTGAGCATAGGAATCTTAGTATTCCCATCCTTGTAACCAGACATGATTGCAGATCTTTATGATTATTCGAAATCAACCCGCTCTGATACCAATTATTAACTCGAATAACTTGTAGAAGGGGGGGAGGGGTTGAATACAAGTTATATAATCGTGTCTGATTTTTGCTTGATTATATGAACAAGAATAAACGAATGAATCAAACTCTGTTTATATTAATAAGATCAAATACAAACTCTACCAAAGGTGTACAATACCTTTAGCAGCTGCTTACAATACAAATCTCTCTCTGTTTGTTTCGAACTCTTGAATACAAACCTTATACAGAGCTACGCACACGAACTCACAACACACTTGTTCGACCACGACACTTTTTACAATGATATAGAGAGAGTATTTATAATGCTTCCTATTAACTAATCACAGAAAGATAATCTATACATGACAAGGTTCTGCCGTCCAGTTGATAGTTACCTTCAATAGAAAACTCATTCCTTCATAATATCTTCTTGCTTGTTCTTCAAACAACGATCCTGTTTTATAGCACTTGCCAGTTTCTGTAGCATCCACAATGACATCATCAGTAACACGACTGATATCAGGATTTCATCTTGCATCAGTATCTGATCATCATCAGTATTAGACCTGTCATCAGGATTTGCTATTTGTTCCTGACATGTAGTCTCCGATACACTGTTCATTCCTGACTAAACTGTATAGATAACTGTTTTACACATAAATCCTATATATAGTGCTAAATCCTTTATAAGATCAGGATTACAAGAAGTATAATGTGTAAATTCTATTCTTAACATCACAACTTATGAATTATTCCTAACATAGACTCAGGGTCATCTTACCATGTATGTTCCGAGAGGGGGCATTTTGACAAATTACAAGATACAAAGAATGAAACAGTTTCTTTGGCTGATGGATCTACTTGTGAGATCAAGGGGATTGGAATTGTGAAAATCAAAATGTTCGATGGAATAGTTCGCAGCTTGAACGGGGTAAGATATGTGCATAAGCTGAGGAAGAATCTAATATCTTTCGGTTGGTTAGCTTTAGAAGGCTACAGATGCTCTGTAGTAGGGGGAGCTATGAATATCAAAAGAGGACGTGTGGTTCGGATGAAGGGAGAGCTACGTGGGGAAATATATCGTCTGATTAGTACATGGCCAGAACGTACTGGAACTTCGAAAATCTGGTTATCTCGTGCACGAGGGAAGAGTGACTTGAAGGATACTGCTGCGGTTGTATTGCCTTCCAGTCTAGACGATGGTGCAAAGACTGCTGGGATGGATGCTTGGTCGAAGGGCTTCCACGACATCAACGAGTAGTTGGTGTGTTGCAGCTGCATATGGGCATCGATCAACACGAATCAAGTGAGCAGTGAACCATGCAACAGATTGATTTGTTTGATATGCAGTTGGGGAGTAAATGAAAGATCGATGGTCACACTTGTGTGTGTGATGGTCACACTTGCGTGTGTGATGGACTACATATGTGATTGGCCGACGTGAATCAAGTGAGTATGTGTGTATACAATAGATTGCTTCACATGTATGTAGTTGGACAAATAGAGGTCAATGGTACACTTGTGCGTATAGCAAGTGGGCATTCGAGAATGAATGTGCAAACTAGGGTATAGTTTGGAGTCTTGGACTCGGGGGGAGTATTGTCGTAAGGAATGATACGGATCGAGGAAAAGTTGGAGTTGTGCCAACAGGGCGCAGGTTTGGAGTGCAAGTAAAGAGCTGTGAGTTTGGAAAGAGGGGGAGATTGTTAGGCAGCCGTATATTATTCTTGCCTAACTTCTTTCCACCAACCTCACCACCAACCATTCTATCACCTACCACATTTCTATCACCTATATATACCCCTCCCCCTTCATTACTAAAACTACACCATAATTCTCTCTTCTCTCTCTATAGCTGCTAGATAGTCCGTCTAGTAGAAAAGCCGGTTTATCCCGTTTTCAGGAAGTGTCGGGATAGAAGGTCCTCGTGCCTAAACTATTCCTTAGGATACTTGGGGTCTGACTGCAGCCATCAGAGGTGGTCCCGCTGCAGGGGTCTTTCTATCAGGTTATGTGGCACTGTCCGGGTTGGGAGAGGGAGAGAAGGAAAGGTTGTCGGGAAACAGTGATAGGGGGAGGTTTTGAGATAAACAATTCAGTGAGTTGGGGATATACATAATAGGTATTGTAGGGCTGAATTTTTGTATGTAATTCAAGGGGCCGGATACCCGGATATTGTAATCTCTTTTATCTAGTGTGAAGTTGTTACTCTTGTGGATGTAGGCTGGGCCGAACCACGTTAAATCTCTTGTCTCTTTTACTATATTGTTGGTTTGTTGCTTCATTACTATCACGTATATTTGTGGGATCTAAGCACACATATTTACCAAACGCTTCCGCATTCGCAGGGAATCGGGCAGATTCCTAACATGTGACCAACAGGCCATCAACATAAATAGCAACAATGAGCACCTCTTCCCCTTCACGTCTGGTATACACCGTGTGTTCGTACGGACATTTAACAAAACCAATTTCCTCTAAGCATTTATTCAAACGAGCATACCAGGCCCGTGGTGCTTGGCATAATCCATACAAAGCTTTAAAGAGTTTATAAACCCTATATTCTTGGCCCTTTTCAACAAACCCTTCCGGTTGAACAACATAGAGCTCCTCTAGTAAATCTCTGTTTAAGAATGTTGACTTAACATCGAGATGATGAACCTGACAGTCATTTTTTGTTGCAAGAGCAAGAAGTAATCGCACGGTTTCCAGTCTAGTAACAGGTGCATAGACTTCTTCAAAGTCAATTCCATGTTGCTACACATATCCCTTTGCGACTAACCTTGCTTTATGCTTTATAATTCTCCCATATGTGTCATTCTTCACTTAAAAACCCACTTCAGTCCTATTGCTTTATGACCAACAGGTAGTTCAGTGAGTTGCCATGTCTGATTCCTCTCGATTGCGTTTATCTCATCTTGCATTGCCTTTACCTAGTCTACCTCCTTCACAACCTGCTTATCGGTAGTGGGTTCTTCAACTCCCATTAACATCAATTCATCGACCTCCTCAGTTTCATCTAAACTTCACTGAGAAGTCGAAGCTTTCGAGGTTCACTACTTTCACCACTTGATGCTGACTCCTCCTCTGTATCTGCAATGATTGGGGTCGTCCTTGAAGACACCTCTGGTGATGCTCCTGATAACCCAGAAACACGAGAATGACTAGACTGATCAGGTGTGTATGGAGTTGGTGAGTCTACAATTTCTTCGCCCTGTTGGTCCACCATAGGATACCCAACGAACTGTAGTAAACTTATCATAATAAGCATCATTTTAATGATAAATTGTAAATTCATTATAATAAATATCAGTTTGGATATCATCATTTACTAACCCTAAAAAGGGAAGGAGTACAGATGTTACGGTTAGCATGTTTTAGCACAGTAACTAGTTTAAAATTTAATTTAAAACTTCTAACTAAAACAAAATTCATGTTTAAGTTTAAAACTTCTATAACTCCTAACCAAAACCCTAGCATCATAATCACAGAAACAATCACTTTAATTTCAATTATAAACAGTAAATACTAGTCCAGAATCCAAATGTATTGACATTCTCCTCCTTGCTTTCATAATGTTCCTCCCAGGCCCAACATTTGTTTTCTTTGAAAACAACATCACGACTTATATGCAATGAACCATGCTTTGGATCAAATAAACGGCACACCTTTGTTCCAGGTTCTCTGCTTAAATGAACCACAACCCTACTGCGATCATCCAATTTTTTTGTAAGTACACTTGGTTCTTTTAGGTATGAAAAATAACCAAATACTTTAATGTACTCAAAATTTGGATTCTTTCCTTTCCAGGCTTCGTAGGGAGTCTTTCCTGCTCTCACACGAGTTAGCAATTTGTTGAGGATATCCATAGAGTGTCTAATAGCCTCACCCCATAAAAGAAAAGGCATATTCATCTTCTTTAGGAAGCTTCTCGCCATGGCTACAACTGTTGTATTTCATCGTTCCACCACTCCATTTTGTTGTGGGGTGTATGGTTCCGTGTAGTGCATTTCAATGCCAGCTATCTCACAATAATTTTTAAATGTATTCGAGCAGAATTCACCTCTTCTATCGATTCTCAGGACTTTTATCTTCTGTTCAGAATTCACCTAACTCCATTTTTGTCTCGTCCTCCTTGCCCCTTAGCGTTTGATTATCCATCTACACCTCATCTGTTTCTCCGTTTTAGCCACTTATCCCTGGTGAGCAACAGTTTGTCCTCACTGTGGTCTTTTTTAACCACTCTTTCTCAGTCAGCATAAGTTGTCCCCCAACGTTATCTCTCTGTCCTTTCATTCTCTCCTTTTGGGCCTTGAGTGAACCTATAGTTTATTCCACCGACATTGTTTCCAAGTTCCCAAATTGCTTAATTGTCGAAGCAATTTGTAGGAATTTTGATGGAACCGCACGAAGTAACTTTTTCACCACGTATGATTCTGCTATTTCTTCTCCTAGAGCCCGAATAGTCGAAACAATTCCATTCAATATAGAAGTCGTCGATCTGATCAGACTCGTTCATGCTTAAGGCCTTAAACTCAGCAATGTTTGGACCCTTGCCTTTTTCACTTTATCCGCTCCCAGACACATAGTCTTAATAACGTCCCAGGCTCTTTTAGCCGTCTTCTTCTCAGCGATAGACAATAACATATCCTCAGGTATGCCTTGGTATATCATGGCCAAAGCAACCTTGTCAGTCTTTTCTTCAATCGCTGTCTTCTCATCACTGGGTTCCACAACAGTCCATACTCCTTGAGCCTGCATGAACACCCGCATCTTCAAAGCCCAAGCTGTGTAATTACTCTTGGCTAATATTGGGTAAGTCAGACCAATAGACCCTCCTTTGGCTTTCCCTACCTCCATAATTACTGTCCTTGATGTGCTCTAATACCAGATATAGACTAAACCAGATATACTAACATATATGCATATATGTAATATGAGAGTTGTGTGAGACAAGCTCGGTTTTTCTAATATATTTCAAATGGAGTACATAGTAAAGAAATGAAAAACACTCAAACTTTATATCATGAATGTGTACAATGCAATCAAACTAAACAGACCTACTGAAGATAAACTAGGAACTACTTGCTATTTTATCTCTACATCTAAACATGTACTGATAACTCTTCTAAACTAACTCCAACACACTGAGACCTAGTCTTGCTGGTACTTAGATAAATACAACAACCTTTATTAAACAAAATAAATCTAAATAAATATAAACGAGTTTAGATTAATATCTAGCACCATCCCCATTCTTTTAATTTAAATATTTGGTGGTATTGTTAATTGGTATATATGTTTGGTACTATGTGTTGTCAGTGTCGGGTCAATCCATACGAAATGTATCATACGATTGAGAAAGAATGTTGAATATTATTTATTGTAGTATAGAATCATGCCGACACCTTGAAATTTTAAAGTTTTAGAATAACTGATTACTTAACATTAAACACTTCATTTTCCCAAATCATTGGATGTCAATTTACCTAATACACCAATTAGTTTGTAGTTCTTAATTAAAAAAAAAATTGTATATGATCCAACATTAAGAGGATTAGGATTAGAGGCAATATTAACTCAGAACACGAAGTTTGCTGAATCAAATACTTAAAATCTTGATTTGAACATTAACTGAACTTTGAAAAATGTTGTAGGTAACCCGAAAATAACTTGTAAAACATTTCACAAATGGTGGCACTAATAATGTGTTTATCACATCAGCGTACATGTGATTTGCATAGTAATCCTGTTTGATTATATTAATATATCGTAGATGATGATATGAGCATATGTGATTTGTATAAAATTGTCCAGTTATTACATTAACTGTAGATGATACGAACGGAAAATTATATATGCAACGTTATTTTGAAATAAATTTTGAGTTTTTTTTTTTAGCATTTTTCTTAATCTTTATATCTCTCTATCAATATTCTTAAACTTCATATCTTTTTCTTCTTTCATATTTTTTTCTTATCGTTTACATATATAGTGCCTGTTTGGCTCACCTTATTTTAAAGGCGTATGGACTTATTTTCGGGTAAAAGTTTTATATTTTGATAAAAATTTTTTATACAAGTATTTAATGTATGTTTGAGATTCAATAAGTTCCAAAAATAAGTTGGAAAATAAGTTGGAAAGTTAGGAATCTCTAACTTTGTCTTAAAATAAGTTGACTTATTCTGGAAAAAAGTTTCCCCAAACACCCCCATAGTTTTCAAGTATAAAGGAAAAAGTCTTATTTAAATTTGGAAAATGCTAGAGAATTCTAAATTTTTTGCAGATGCTTAGTAGTTGGTAATTTTTTTTAATGAAAAACTGAGACCATGTATATATACGTGTCAACAAATTAAAACATGTCAACTGTACATCTTGATACCAACTGAAATAATATCACATCATTTGATAAGAATTTTAAGATTTTTTTTAGGGTTGTGTAAATTACTTAGAGGGGGTGATGATGAGACTTTGTCATTGCTAGGGTGCTAGGCTAAACTTTGAATACATCAGGCACTTGTTATCTTTCAGTTGCCGACCTAAAAGCTCCGTATAAATGTATAATAGTTGAAAACCAAACCTAAAGCCAGTAACATAAAATTAGGGTTATGTTTTTGTATCCTTCTTGGTTTCTTTAAGTCTTATATAATCTTCAAAAACTAAACAACATCACATCCTTTCCCTTCTTTTTTCGTTTTCTTCGACAATAATTCATTTCCTGTAAAATCTATTACAACCAATGAAGTACATTCATGCCATAAAATTAGGGAAACCTAAAACAAACAAACAATATGTTTATATGATGATAACGATTCTGAGTGCGGTGAAACTGCCATATATGATCACAAATATTTGTTAACGTAACATATTTACAATTTGTCAAGGGAACATATTAACGTGCATATGAGCGTGTTTCTTCCTTGTGACTTGCAGAGAAACGATGAGCGTGGCATTCCAAGGAAGGAGCTCATGGAAAAGGTAAGATCAGCTATTCTAAAGCTCGTGTGATTTCTACAAGTCCGGTTGAATGCATGCATCATGCATGTTGATGTGTTGAGATCAATATGTGCAATCAAGAGCTAGCTTTATATGTATAGAATGTCATAAAGTCGTGTAGTATATCGTTCGAATGTGATTTGTTAATTAATGTATATAGCTTCTCATTTTGTATGTGTATAAATGTATGTATTCTATATTAACAACTAAACCTAGATTAAGTTAATTTTTTGATTGTTATTTGTATAACAAATTCAATTTTTATTGTTTTATTCCTTTTAAAAAGACTTATAATAATGTAGATCAAATATAAATTTACAAACTTTTGTTCAACATACTTATAACTTCGGTTCAACATCATCTATCAAATAATAACTATTATCTCTATATGGGAAGACGAGGCCGCCTCGTGTAATTTCCTCTTCCGCGAGGACCGCTTCGCAGATGACGGCCCCGCCTCAGGGGTGGACCCTACTCCCTCCTTGAGGAATCTACACTCAATCAGGTTTTCCAAGGATAGAAGAGTCCTGATATTTCTCTCTTCCTTGGTGGATTTTGTCAGCACCTCGTCGGCTCGTTTCTTCTCGTCACCTTTTAAAACGGTGCGGACTGGACCAACTGCGATGTCAAGAGGGTTATTAATTTCAAATTATTTGAAAAGATGAAAGAATATGATCTGGATAAATAACTCACCAGGTAGAAAGTTGAAACTCGTTTTGACTCAGGGAACCTCGTGAATATACAAGAACGGCTCCTTCCACGAGCCGGCATTACTTATAGCCCCAGGAAGGAGATTTTTCTTGTTGAACTTTGGCCATATGGAAAAGTAAACATATCCAAAATCCTTGGCCCCACATCGCTTCAATTGAAGGAAATAGCCCATAGTCCTCGCATCCATGGGTGGATATCCAAGTTTGTGATAAAGAATGTAAAGAGCGATCATGGCTCTGTACCCGTTTATACTTATTTGGATGGGGCCCAGAAAATAGGTCTCACAAACGTCTTTAATGAATGGATGGAGGGGCGAGGAGACGCCTATCTTCATTAGAGGGACCGTTAATACCATCCTTGGGACTCTGCCACCATTCTCTTCATTGTTGAAGCGATAGCATCGCATTCTTCTCTTGTGAAGGATAATCTTGACTTCAGGTCGGAATCTCTCGACCCCCTCCCTGATTGTCTTCTATGTCAGGGTCGAAGACATGTCTTTGCATGCGAGGATACGAGGTTCACCAGGCTTTACCTTCGAGCCAGGCTCGATATCTTCGGGGCGAGGCCCGTTAACATATATAACCCCCTCTAGCTCTGGTTGAGGGGTTGGCGCATAGGGCTCTGGAGATTCCTTGGGAATGTAATCATAATCCTTGAAATTAACAACTCTAGCCACGTCATCAAGACCCCCGTCATCTGATGAAGGTTCCTCGTAATCATCATCATCGGAGTTGACCTCGTTGTCTGCCCCTCCTTCGATATCATAATAGGACTCGCCTAATGAGTCTATTGGAGAATCACTCAAAACAATGGGTGAATTTACTTGTGTGGGAGGCATTTTAGCAAGAATCCGGGATGCTTGCGAGCTAAACTCCTCTCCTTTCCTCTTCAATGCTTCTATCTCTCGTTCAACATCTATCATTTCAACCTGAGGCTCATTTTGGGCTGGGAGAATATCTAGTGATCGGTCTCGCGAGCTCGAAGCTTGTTTTGTTCTTCATGAAACTAAAGGCACCTCTCTAGTATAATCTTCATTCGACCACAAGGGATCGAAATATAATTTAAACGAGCTCTCGCTCGTGCTCGTAGCCCTCGCAATATTAGCAGCTGCCGCCTCGCTAATATACACGCTTGGAAGTGGAGATGGTGTCCTTGAGCTATCATCGTTCGACATCTAAAAAGAATGTGGAGAATTAAGTGTATGCCCTTACAGAAATAAAAAGGGAATAAAGGAAGAAAAGAATAATAAAACGGAAAGGCTCTATGTGTCCTCACTTCGCTCACAAGAAGTATCATAGGGGTGCTATTCAAGCGTTAAGGGATCGCTACTCTATCTAAGCGAGGAAGGGATCACGAATTGAAATTAATTGTGTGGGATCGCAGTCAAATTGGATCGCATCGCATACAGTTTACATCATTTAATCATGCATATATAATGAAGAACAATAATTTAAATATGAATAAGGAACAAAGGCTTACTTGTTCTTGAGAAAGATTGGAGAAATCGGGGGAAAGCTGGGGTCGCTTGAGATCGAACTTGAAAAATTCTTGCTTTTGATCCAGGAGCAAACTGACAGCACTTCGACAATGTGTTTGTAAGAATGAAAAAGGAAATGATTGTGACAGGAATATATATAGCCATCAGGGGAGAGAAGGTCGTGGGACATGTGTCAAGATCTCAACCGTTTAACACACATCTCGAGACATGACAACTGTCAAACCCCTTCAAATTCTTGGGGGGTCGCGACATTTCTAACAGCCGTATCTATAACACAGTCACAGCTTTGCCTCGCGGTTTCATATGTCTGATTTTCAAGTCCACATCGCATTTTCAATGACAACATGGACTCGGGGGTAGTTGTTATGCCCAAATCTGGCATAATAACTATCATGATTTAAATAGCTGAATTGATGGTTCATTATCTACAATGGGCTTCGAAGATAGCAATTGGGTCACTAAAGCCCACTAATGGAATTAGCCCAGCATAACTATAGGGCAACCTCGCTAAATATAAGGGATCGCCTCGTTGACATATCCCTCTCTGGGATCATTTCTACAAGCTAAGACGAGATCGCTATCTCACTCTCTAATAGAAGGCTCATAGCTAGATCCCTCGAGGTCATATGAGTATTTATACCTTTGGGATCGCTTCGCATGACTTGACCCCTCGAGGTCGCATGCCAAGTCCGTGCTGTTTCTCTTCTTGCCTCGCTTGAGAGGCCTTGACTCTAACCATGCGAGACCATCGGTTTCCTTCTTTAGGCCATGGATCATGGATAGAATTGGTGACTCATTGCCACATCAGTCCTAAACAAGTGGGCTTAGGCCATGACTTATCTCCTAAAAACCCTAGCCCGTCTAGGTAACTTGTTCTCCAAGAACTACGTACGGCTTGATCCCTATAAATAGGGTACGTAGGCACCTTGATAAGGGAGAGAAACAGTTCACCCCTGAAAATTACCTATCAAGCTCAGCCACACCTATACACACAAATCCTAACCCCTATTCTTCTTATAGCAAAATATCCGTATTTTGCTCCGTAAATCCAGCAACCTCCAAAAACATTGTTATACCAAAATCTCCCTATAACACGTAACATATTTACAATTTGTCAAAGGAACATATTAACATGCATATGAGCGTGTTTCTTCCTTGTGACTTGCAGAGAAACGATGAGCGTGGCATTCCAAGGAAGGAGCTCATGGAAAAGGTAAGATCAGTTATTCTAAAGCTCGTGTGATTTCTACAAGTCCGGTTGAATGCATGCATCATGCATGTTGATGTGTTGAGATCAATATGTGCAATCAAGAGCTAGCTTTATATGTATAAAATGTCATAAAGTCGTGTAGTATATCGTTCAAATGTGATTTGTTAATTAATGTATATAGCTTCTCATTTTGTATGTGTATGAATGTATGTATTCTATATTAACAACTAAACCTAGATTAAGTTAATTTTTCGATTGTTATTTGTATAACAAATTCAATTTTTATTGTTTTATTCCTTTTAAAAAGACTTGGGAATTTGAAGATGTGTTTCCAGAAGACCTTCCTGGGTTACCACCCGATAGGGAAATCGAGTTTGCGATAGAATTAGCACCAGGAACCGCACCAGTTTCTAAAGCCCCCTATCGATTGGCCCCCATTGAAATGAAAGAACTGGCCACTCAGTTGCAAGAACTGTTGGACAAGGGCATGATAAGACCAAGTGTGTCCCCGTGGGGTGCCCCAGTATTGTTTATAAAGAAAAAGGATGGTAGTATGAGGCTATGTATATACTACAGAGAGCTGAATAAGTTAACCATTAAGAACAAGTACCCCTTGCCTAGGATTGACGACCTTTTTGACCAACTCAAGGGAGCAGTTCACTTTTCGAAGATAGACCTGAGAACGGGGTACCATCAGTTAAAGATCAAACCGGAAGATATACCCAAGACTGCTTTTCGCACTAGGTACGACCATTATGAGTTTCTAGTGATGTCCTTTGGATTGACTAATGCCCCCGCGACATTCATGGACTTGATGAACCGAGTATTCAAACAGTACCTAGACAAGTGCGTCATAGTTTTCATTGACGTTATCTTGATTTATTCTAAGACGGAGTAAGAACATGCAGAACACTTGAGGATAGTCCTAGGAATCTTGAGGGAAGAAAAGTTGTATGCCAAATTTTCGAAATGCGTATTTTGGCTGAAAGAAGTGCAATTTTTAGGTCATGTGGTTAGTAGTGAAGGAGTACAAATTGACCCTGCCAAAATAGAGGCAATATCAAAATGGGAAAGACCGACTACCCCGACCGAAGTAAGAAGTTTCGTGGGACTAGCCGGGTATTATAGGAGGTTTGTGCAAGACTTTGCCAAACTGGCTGCCCCATTGACCCGACTCACCAGAAAGACTGAAAAGTTTGTATGGAATGAGAAATGTGACGAGAGCTTTCAAGAGCTAAATAAAAGATTAATGACCGCCCCAGTGCTAGCACTGCCAGATGATAAGGGGGACTTTGTGATCTATAGTGATGCATCGCATAAAGGACTAGGTTACGTGCTCATGCAGCACGGTAAGGTGATTGCATATGCTTCCCGACAGTTAAAGGAGTATGAAGTAAGATACCCTACCCATGATTTAGAGCTAGCCGCGATAGTCTTCGCATTAAAGATATAGAGGCATTACCTATATGGAGAAAAGTGTGAAATTTACACAGATCATAAAAGCCTCAAGTACATCTTTACCCAGAAAGAATTGAATATGAGACAGAGAAGATGGCTAGAGTTAATCAAGGATTACGATTGTGAGATTCGTTATCATCCAGGAAAGGCCAATGTGGTGGCCGATGCCCTTAGCAGGAAGGAAATGCTCAAGATGATGACTTTGGCAGAAGAATTGATAAAGGAAATGGAGAAGCTAGAAATCGAAGTTAAGACATCGAGAAGTTGCCAAGAAGTGTTAATGGGAATTCAAATCTAGCTTCCGTTATTGGAAAAGATTCGAATGTGCCAAGAGCAAAAGATGGAAGAGGAAAAGAACTCGGAGGAAGAGATATTGACCGGGGAGGAAATTAAGTGCGAAAGAGATGCAGGAGGAATCATGAGATATGCAACGAGAATTTGGGTCCCAAATGTTCAGGAACTAAAGGATGAAATCCTATATGAAGGACATAACGCAAGGTACTCTGTGCACCCAGGTACCACGAAGATGTATAGAGATTTGAAAGAATACTATTGGTGGCCCAACATGAAGAAGGATGTGACAGAATGGGTAAATAGATGTTTGACCTGCCAACGGGTAAAGGCAGAACACCAACGACCTAGTGGACTACTACAACCCCTAGAGATTCCAGAATGGAAGTGGGAGCACCTAGCCATGGATTTTGTAGTAGGACTCCCAAGGACCAAGACTAACCACGATGCGATATGGGTAATCGTTGATAGGTTGACTAAGTCCGCCCACTTTCTCCCAATCAACGAGAGGTACACTGTCGATAAATTAGTAGACATCTATATAAGAGAAATTGTGGTACGACATGGAGTTCCCGTGACCATCGTGTCCGATAGAGACCCAAGGTTTAACGCCAGGTTCTGGAGGAGCTTTCAAGACTGTGTGGGAACCAAGCTAAATATGAGTACTGCATACCACCCCCAGACTGACGGACAAAGTGAAAGAACAATTCAGACCTTAGAGGACATGCTGCGAGTGTGTGTTATGGATTTCAAGGGAAGTTGGGAAGAGCACTTACCATTGATTGAGTTTTCTTATAATAACAATTATCACTCAAGTATCGGAATGCCCCCATATGAAGCCCTCTATGGCCGGAAATGTCGTTCTCCCTTATGTTGGGAAGAAGTTGGTGAGAGGAATATATTAGGACCTGAATTGGTACAACAGACAAGAGATGTGATAGTTCTAATCAGGGGAAGACTAGTAGCAGCCCAAGATAGACAACGTAAGTATGCCGACTTAGCTTGGAAAGATAGAGAATATGAAGTAGGAGATATGGTGCTGCTAAAGGTATCTCCCTGGAAAGGACTGATGAGGTTTGGAAAGAAAGGAAAGTTGAGTCCGAGATACATCGGACCTTTCGAGATATTAAGGCGGATTGGACAAGTGGCTTACGAGTTAGCCTTACCTCCAAGTCTGCAGCAAGTACATAACGTTTTCCATGTGTCTATGCTGAGGAAGTACAATCGCAATGCCAAACATATAGTGGAACATGAGCATGTAGATTTACAGCCAAATTTGTCCTACGTCGAGCGACCGGTGGAAATCATAGACCGGAAAGAGCAAGTACTCAGAAACAAGACCATCAGCCTGGTAAGAGTTTTGTGGACTAATCACAATGTCGAGGAATCAACCTGGGAATTGGAAAGCGCCATGCAAGAGAAGTACCCCCATCTGTTCTAGAAATGATTCCGGGACGGAATCCTTTTAAGGAGGGAAGGTTGTAAGAACCCAGGTTTTTGTAATATTTCTAAAATGATCATAAACAGTGATTGGTGGAGGTTATGTAAAGTTTTTAAGGTCATATTATATGAATGAAGAAGTATTTATACTTTTATGGATAAAATATCGTTGTACCAAGAAGAAAGGGAGTGTAGAAACTGTCAGATTACATAGATTTTCACTTTTATTAAATATTGGTATAAATATGGGATATTGAGGTTAAGAAAATCTTTAAGCTAATTTAAATACCAAGGCAAGGAATTATGTAATTTATTAGAATAATTTCAAAGGCAAATGTTCAAGAACGATGAAAGAAATTTCTACGCGACGAAACGCTTTTACAAGAAAATCTCTAAACTTGCATATGGAATTAAATGGTAAGCATTGGTTGATTAAAAGGTGATTAATATACCTGCAATTTACCATGTAATAGCCATGCAAGCCATCCAAGGCAAGGAGCATTGGATTCTAATCAAATAAGCCAAGTCATGATTATTTAAACCAAGCATTATATACCACTTTTGGGACAAATTGCCAATTACCTTTCTTTTGCAAAATTACTTTGGAGATTACCTTGGGTAATTGATAAGTGCTGAAGTATTATTGATATATATCAATTATACATATCATTTTATCAATTACATAAGAAAAGATAGCAAAAGCTCTCCCCCTCCATTTTCTCTATTTTCGGCCAAAAACAGAGCAGCCACTTCAACCTGCCACAACTCCCTCATTTCTTAATGCAATTTTGTGTTCTATAGCTTTTTGGAAAGGTAATGAGATGCTCTACAACCCCTCTTTAGAAGCCTCGTCCAGAAAATCAAGGTAAGACCCTCGTTTTTCCAGTTCTTTCAAGAGTGGTAATGCTGACTACGAAAATTTTAAACTTGGTTGTTTAGGTCTTGAAGATTAAAGGTTGTTAAAGCTATCTAAGGTGTTTTTAAAGAAAGTCAAGCTTGGTTAAGGTTGTTAAGACTCCAAGGAAGGTAAAACACTCATACCCACCTTAAACTTATGAGCTATAAGTTGATTTGAAAGGTTGATGCAAGTATGTACATGTTTAAGGGGATTGTGATGTTTTAAGCTTTATAAGTATGGGTAAAGTTTTGGATAGTGATAAATGGATGTTACCACTGGTCTTATAGATCCTTGATGATGTTTATATGATCTTGATGGTGTATGGTTGAATTAAGTGGTTAGATGGAGTTCATGAAATTTGGAAATGTTCGGTTTATAGTCGTTATAATGTCAAAATTTCATTAGATCATTTGAGCAGTTAATACAGAATTCAACAAATGTTTTCTTGGTAAGTTTTTGGCCATAAACCAGTAGGACTTGTTTTGTAGTTTGTTTTGACACCAAGATCATGTGATTACGATTTACGGTTTATGAGATATGCTCGTTTTAGTGAAACCGGTTAAAACGGACGAATCGTTAAGATGGACTGACTTTACCAAGTCAAACGAGCCCTTTAAAAATGGTCTGTGATTATAAAATTTTTACAGGGGGTAACTTAGTCAGTTTTTAAATCCCTGTAAAAATTTGAAGACAAAAGGCTTAATTTTCGATTTTATAGAAATGTTTAAGTCAAGAATGCGCATGAGAAACCACTTCAGAAAGAAGCTATATTTAGAGCAACAATTGAGCTAGCAAAAGATGTTCTTAATTATGAAATTTGGATGAAAAATCCTCTGGACAGTTAAGAAGAAGTGAGAAAAAGAATTTCATGAAAAAGTTTATTTTTCAATTTTATAGAATTTTTCGAATCATAGTTGCGCAAGTGAAAAACCCTTTTAGGGGACGAATTAAGACGAACTTTAGTTTCGTTGAAAATGACCTTTAATGAAAGTCTTACGAGACCAATAATTATCCAAAAGTGGTTAAAGGATATCATGGACTTATAATAAGCCAAACGTGTAATAAGGATGTATCGTTACGAAGTTGTGTCTTTACGTGAATAGTCGATTTGACGGGATCGTTTAACGAACTAACCGAACCGTATTGATTATTATAGATCATCACACTAGAGACAGAGCCCAGACTATTCCAACACTATCAGGCAAGTTTTCGAAACTTGTATTTCAAGTATTTTCAAACTGTTGTTGTTGTGGTATAAATGCTATGAACTGCTTGATAGTATTTTTGCGAATCAGCATATGATGTATGGTTATTTACGTGGATTTATAAACCTGTTAAGTATGTATGTATGCACAGACTCTTATATATATGTATATGATGATGTGTTACAAGTTCCCAGTAGAGTATGATAATACCTTTTCTTAGTAAGGGAGTCGGAGATAGTTCGTCCGGATAAGGACATAAAAACCCGGAAGTCTCCGGAGATGATATATGACGTATAGTTAGTTTTAAAAATAATCCAATAAATATAAATTGGATATTTTCGGATTAAAATTCCTTTGATGATATTAATAAATATTATTTGAATATTTATTAATAAGTTGAATATTATTTTCAATTGAGGATTGTGAGTTATTATTTATTTAATAAATATTATTTAAATATTTATTAATTATTCTAAGTTGATTATTTATTTAATAAATATTATTTGAATATTTATTAAATATTCCAGGATGATTTACAAATCATATTATTTATTTCAAAAGTTATTCAAAACTTTAAAAATTATTTTAAATATTTTCTGATCGTCGAAAAAGTATTTAAAAATAGAACGGGTTCTCATTTCTTCACTGACTATAGCTTCACTCATCGAAAAGTATCGCTAACTCGCTCAAACTTATCAAAACTCGGGAACCCAAGGTTTTGGGAGCTAGTATTAATTATTTTCTCCCTTCGCTACCAACAAGAAATGCACCCTACCTAGTAAGGAGGGGCTCAGGTTTGACTAAACACTCAAAACTCCGACCAACTCCCAAGTTATGTTTGATGAAGCGATTCTTAGTAATTGAAATCTGTTGACTAAAGTCAACCCACACATCAGAGTTACTTTCTCAATTACTCATGGAAGTAAAGTTAATAACGATTATCAAACCAGTCGTCAAGCTTTGTGCTTGGGGGAAACTGAATTAAATTCTGTTCCTACGATGCATAAAATTCTATAAGGGATTGGAGGAAGAGGGGACATCGCCTTTGAGCGTAGTCCAAATATTAAGGCCCATATGCGGTCAGGGTGCAACCCGATAAGGGAACGTCGTCCTTCTACTAGTAGAGAAGTAGAGGCACGGTATATTGGCTGATCACCAGATATCGTGGAAGAGGCTCCAGCATAATCCCATTCTTCCAGTTGGAATTGTACTACATCACTGTAATGAAAGCCTAGGTGCTCAATTACCGATAGTGTTGACATAGTGATGAATTATTCAAAGTACCTCAGAAATTCTTCGTTATATTTCTAGATAAAGAATGAAAATGTTTAATGATGATACAATATCAGTATATGATATGTCATATGGTTTACGTTAACAAAAGTACTTTGAAAACTATTATTATATAGCTGAGCTATATTGCTCACTCTTGTTTTTCTTTTATATATACTACCACACAACAACAGATAAGCATGGCAAGAACAAGGCAGATCCCCCGCAAAAGCGTGCTAAACGGTCAGCAGTATAGGAGACTATTTACGAGGCAGGTGCCGAGGCCGCACCCAGTAGCATTACCACAGGTGAGCAGACTAAATTGGATAGGTTTACAGCTTAGGTTGGTTAGGTTTATTTACAAGCATGACTTGTGTAAGCTTCTGAAAACCAAACCGTATTGTGACTGTAGATGCCGCCTTAGATGGTAATTCTGTTAAGTTAAATTTTTAATATTATGACAATTTGGGTTTGTAATATCTATTTCAAGATGGTTGTAATAACTTAGTAACGTTTTAATTTCGTCTCTGAGCCTATAATCTGTAAATGTTATGTTTGACTGAGGGGTCACAACATGCTAAAAGGAAGATTGAGAGTAATGTTTATTAAAATGGGAATTAAGGATATAGTGACAGCCTGGATCTCCGACACCGGATCTAGGGGTGTTACATGATCTTTCAAGTTACCTACACTCTCATATGAGAGTGCCACAACTTCCAAAACAGCAGGAACAATGACCCTGACCAAGATGAAGATGAAGATACCGAGCATTACTCCCTCCACCTTTAGCTGCTCCGCCTTTAGCTGCAGTAGGTGTATTATATTATCCTCTAGGGATTAATATCTAATGTGAAATTTTGTCATGACCTGCTAATGTTAATTACTTGTTATCCTTTAGAGATTGAACTGTTAATGCAATCTTTTGTTAGGATCAGTTAATATGGACATTTAGGATTGACCTTCTTTTGTAAGGATTTGCTAATATGGTCATTTAGGATTGACCTTCTTTTGTTAGGATCAGCTAATATGATCTTTAAATTAACCTTCGAGGAGAAACTTTTAAATATATATGATCTAAATCATCTGGATGGTTTTAAATTTTCTGGTTTTGGTGTATTATCTTTTTCCCATTTGTGACTGGTTTATAAGACATGATAGTTTTGTTTACATGTGGTAACTCGTGTATTAAACACGATCATATCTATGTGTTGTTGGTAATGGTATGTTATATTGGACTGTTTGCAGTCATATTTAAGCTATCAAAATTAAACTTGTCACCCAAATTTGACCAAAAAGAGTTACATTTAGTTTTTTATATTTGAATTTCAGTCGGATTATAAATTTGACTAGAAAACAATGTGGTCACATTTACAAATCCGACTAAAAATAAGGTGGTCATATTTATAAATCCGACTAAAATAAGGTGGTCATATTTGTAAATTTGACTAAAATAAGTTGGTCACATTTATAAAATCGACTAAAAAAAGGTGGTCAAATTTATAAATTCGATTAAAAAAATGTGGTCACATTTATAAATTCGACTAAAAATTACGTGATCATACTTATAAATTTGACCGATTATGTGTCAATCAATTTTATAAATTTGACCGGGGGCGATCGAAAAATTCAAATTTTCGCAAAATATTGAAGTCAAAAGTCAATACCTTAAAATGACCGACTTTGGTTGATTTTAGTCGGTCAAATTTAATCGATCAAATTTAACTAAATTTGACCGAATATATTAAATTCGTTTAACCTAAAAATGACTAAATTTTTCCGATCATATTTTGATAAATATAATAATTAGCTAAATATGATCGGAAAAATTCAATCATTTTAACCGATTTTCTAGTAGTATCTGATTGTAAACAAATCCCGGGAGAAATAAACACATATATCTATGGACTATGGTAGAGTTCAAAGAAGGCTACTTGTAAAACTATTATATCCAGCCCTGCGTCTACTAACTACGTGGCAGGCGCACCTTATTATTCCTAGTTTTCTCAAAGTGAAGGATCCAGCATATCGTAATTAATTTCAATCTTAAAAGGAGGCGTAAAGCGAATAGTTCCATTACTTTTTTCGAAAATGAATGTGTGAACCGGTTAAGCCACATTTATAAATAAGTAGGAACACACCCAAAGAAAGAAGAAGAATAAGCAAGGAAGAAAAATCTGACTGATGATTTCATTCAATTTATCTATTTAATCACCCACATGTAACTTAAAAAATTTAGCAAACAGCAACGAAACAAATGGATGGTTGAGCACAAATTTCATTTTTATTCTTTGTTGAGTTTTTTTGTCTTGTATCCGTCATTATTTGGGTCCACCACACACGACTTCATGTTTTGTAGATAGAAACACCCTAGTTTAAGAATTTCTATTTAGTACTCCATCTGTCTCTTTTTGTTTTTCTTATTTGAAATGTCGGGACTGTTCATAACATAAAAGAAATTACTAATTTACATCTAATCTATAAGATCAAATATAGTCATAAGTGATCTTGTTGAATTCGTATTTATGAGTAATTTAATACAACGAAGTTTTTATATTTAATACTGTTGGGATTTATGGGTGATGGAATAGACAACTTAACTAGTTTTATTGGTATACTTAGTTTTTACTAAGTAGAACATACTGTCATAGCCTGAAATGTATTCTTGTAATTTAAATAAATACTGTCAAGTAATAAGTGTAATTCTTGGAAGAAGTTCGATTATGTTCAAGCCTCAAGAAATACATAAGTTCGACAGAAGGAATAAATGTTACTGTCAAACTCTGACAGTAAGGTTACAAGAAAACAACATGTTGCCTAGGTCGACAGCAAGTTTCACGAAGTCGACAGCAAGTTTCAACTTGACAGCAACATTGGCGGAGATTCTAATGACAACAACTTTGATGTACAGTTTGCGACAGTAAGTTTGGAATTCCTGACAGCAATCTCTGCGGGAAAAACATGCTGTCAATCAAAGCACAACTCTTGACAGCAATCTCTGCGGGAATTCATACTGTCAACCAAAGCAAAATTCTTGACAGTAATATCTGCGGGAAATTCATACTGTCAACCAAAGCGTAATCCATTGACAGCAAACTTTGTGGCAAACATACTGTCATATAGAATTAACCTGATTTAGGAATTTTCTAAGTCAAATTAAACGACAGAGTACATGTTCAAAAGAAGCAGGCGTGTTGTAATATTCAACCTTTACAGCAAGCTTGGAAAGTCTATAACTGAAGCTCGAGAGATCACATGGAACAACCTGTAAAGTCTAGAGCAGATAAAATTGAATACGGCTAGATCTGGGTGGCTCAAATGTGGAAAGTATCTTTAAGTTACTTTGTGATGATCACATGGGAATAAATCATGGAATGAGCTGCAAAAGGAATATAACAGCAACTCATCAACCAATGATGATGATGATAGTACAGTAGATTATCACACTATAAATAGAGCACTCTATTTATACAATAAAGAGCTCAAAAACTGTAATCTCTTGAGTATTTGTAGCTTGAGAATTATTTTGTTCTCAAGGTTGTAGCAAAACTTTGCAAAATAAATAAAACATTTATTTTATGAAATCCTCGTATTTGATTTTACTTGTGTTTGCATTTCTTCTACTAGTAAATCACAAATTCTATTTAAGTTGTTGAAATAGTTTTTGAAATTTATTAGTATTGCATTCAACCCCCCCTTCTGCAATACTTTCCTGGACCAACAACTGGTATCAGAGCTATCAGATTAATACACATATCTGAGATCCAAATGGCAAGTATTCAAAGGTCAAGTAATATCAAGATTCCAGCTTTTGATAAAGAAAACTACAACATATGGAAAAAGAAGATTATGTTATTTATCAAAGCTCAGAATCCACTATTCCTAGGTATTCTGGAAAATGGCCCCTTCATTCCTCAAAAGGAAATCCCAGCTGCTACAGTGAATGATGTAGTAATCCCAGCTCATTGGGTTGCTAAGAAGCCTTCTGAGTATAATGACTCAGAAAAAGAAAAAGTAGCACTGGATGATCATCTGCAACTCATTCTACTAGATGCACTTACCCTGGACAAAGCTATGAGTGGAAATATAATAGCATGCAACTCTGCCAGGGATATGTGGAAAAAGATAGAACTGTTATGTGAAGGAAGTGAAGAGGTCAGAGAAAATCAAAAACAAATACTGGTGTCACAATATGAAGCGTTTATGGGAAAGCATGGAGAATAGCTAACCCACATGTTTGAAAGATTTAGCAAACTGATAGCTGAGCTTCAAATTCATGGAAAGTTTTATGAAAAGAAGGAAGTCAATATCAAGTTTCTGCTAACTCTTCCAGAACATCTTGAGCACAGAGTAACAGCCATAAGAGAAGGGAGAGACTTAAATTCTGTTTCTCTTGAAACATTGTATGGAGTTCTAAAATCTTATGAACTTGAATATTATCAAAAGAAAGCTATACAAAGTGGATCCAAAGGATTGATGGCAAACATGGCTGGTGCTCTAGTTGCTCAAGGACCATCATATTTTCAAGCAAGTGAGCAAATTCAAAATGATCAACAACCTCAATTTTCATCTGTGAAAATAAAAGAGGTGGTTGAAGATGAAGAAAAGGTTGTCCTTCAACTAGAAGATGTTGAAGATGAAGAATTCTTCACTCTAGAAGAAATGGAGAAAATGGATAATCCAACCATGGCTTTTATGGCAAGAAAATTCAAAAATATAAGGTTCAGGAGGAACAAGCCATATAAGCCTCAAGGTCAATTTCCAAAATATAACCAAGGAAGCTCATCAAAACCTGCTACTGGCACCAAGGGAGGATACAAAACAGGAATGGTAGATAGGTCAAAGTTTAGATGCTACAATTGCAATGAACTTGGTCACTTTGCTACTGAATGCAAAAGACCAAAACAAATACAAAGAATGGAGAGAGGAACTGGGAGTCAATTTAAGAAAGGACAAGGAAAAGCCTATGTGGCTGAAGGAAAATGCTGGGATGAATCTGATAATGAAGAAGAAGAGGAATTTGTGAATTTAGCCTTGATGGCTAGAGAGAATGAAGAAGCATCAACCTCGTCAAGTCAGGTACCATCTCTAGTATTACTAGATATGTCTTTAAATGACTATAAGCAAACCATTGAGGAAATGAGTACTGAAATGTTTAATATTCATACTAGTTTATCTGCTGCAAATGAAGAAATTGCTAGATTAACTAAAGAAAATGAAGTACTCAGATCTAACAATGATGTGTTGTTGCTTAAGACCAGTTCTATTGATTCTTTAGCTCAGGAAAACGAAAGACTAAAAAATGATTTAATCTGTGCTAAAGAGATAGAGGATTATCTAAGAAAAGAAATTTCTGAGAATGAATTTAAGCTAAAGGCATTTAGAAATTCCTCTAAATTAGTTCAAGAGTATCATGAGAAACATACTGAAAGTAAGAAGATAGGCATAGGCTATGATTATAGCAGGAGACCTGGTAAAGAGGCTGTTATACAGAAAAATGATGATAATAATACTGTAAGACCTCACATCCTCAAAAATGTGAGTAACCCAATTTTCAAAAGTACAGAGTTTGAGGTTAATGAAAACTCCCTAATTATTAATCAAGAACTCTGTGATGAAGATGAGAGGATTGACAGTAAATCTAAGAAAGAAAAAGATTCTGTCATAATGTCTATGACAGAAACAGTCTTAAACAGTCCAACCAAGTGTTCAAAAGATACTGTCAAGAAGTCATCCAAGACAGTAACTTTCAAACCTACTGTCAAGACAGCAAGTACAAAAGATGCTGTCAAAAATAGTTCGACAGCATCTTCTGAACAGATTGTCAAGACAGTAGTCTCCAAGTCCAAAAACAGAAATGGGAAGCTAGGCATTGATAAAAAGAATAATTATGCATATGTTAAGCAGGCACCAAGGAAACTTTGCAATAATTGTGGCTCCTCACATCATTTAACTCATGTTTGTAAGAAATCAACTAGTAGCATATCTAATGCAACAGAGTTGAAAGGGAACTTACACAGAACCCCCATTATGCAAAGAAAATTGGTAGTTTGTAATAACATTGACTGTATGCCATGCAAAATTACTGCCATGAGTACATGTTTTAATTTGCAAATTTCATCTAATGAATTATGTTCTTATATGCAAACTGCAAAGACTTCTGAATCCACTAAAGAAAGTGAGAAGTCTGCTCTCACTAAGAAAAAGTCAAAGTCAAAAACTAAGTGGATAATAAAAGAAGTCAAGGAACCATCTTCTGATAATATTGTTTCAAATATTGATAAAGTTTCTGATGATACTGAGTATGCAGGACCCAACAAGACTTGGGTACCAAATGCAAATTAAACTCATTCTGTCTTGCAGGGAAAGAAAGGTAAACAGGTCATGTGGATAATCGACAGTGGATGTTCCAAACACATGACTGGTGATATATCCCTGCTATCACAATATGTTGAGAAGGCTGGCCCAACAATAACCTTTGGAGACAACAGCAAAGGTTACACTGTGGGATATGGCTGTTTAAAAGCTGGAAATGTTGTCATTGAAGAAATCTCTCTTGTGGAAGATTTGAAGCATAATCTGCTCAGTGTCAGTCAATTCACTGACAAAGGATTCAAAGTAAACTTTGGCATGATGGAATGTTCAATTCACCACAAGAAGGATAGAAGCCTATCTCTGAAAGGAGTAAGGAAAGGAAGCCTATTTGTTGCAGACTTAAACTCAACAAATGAGGAAAGAATATTTTGCTTCTACAGCAAAGCAAGTGTTGGAGATAGCATGCTTTGGCACAAGAAATTTTCTCATCTCAATTTCAAAACAATGAACATGCTGATGAAGAAGGAATTAGTGAGAGGACTACCTCAACAGGAATTCTGTCAAGAAGGACTGTGTGAAGATTGTCAAATGGGAAAATTGAGGAAAGCAATGCATAAATCAAAGCAAGTCAACACTAACACTGAAGCACTCAAGTTGATTCACATGGATCTTTTTGGACCAGTGAATGTTCAATCACTATCCAGAAAAAGATATGCATTGGTCATGATAGATGACTATTCTAGGTACACTTGGGTGAAATTTTTAGAATCAAAGGATGAAGCTGCTCAAGAAATCATTGATCACATAAGGGTACTTGACAGGACCCCTGAAGCAAAAGTTCAATTTCTAAGAAGTGACAATGGAACTGAATTCAGAAATGCTACACTTGGAAACTTCTGCAAAGATCAAGGAATTGTTCAACAATTCTCTGCTGCAAGAACTCCACAGCAAAATGGAGTTGTAGAAAGGAAAAATAGGACTCTTATTGAAGCTGCAAGGACTATGTTGAGTAATGCTAAATTACCAACATATTTCTGGGCAGAAGCCATCAACACTGCTTGTTACACACAGAACAGAACACTAATCAACAAGGCTCATGGCAATACTCCTTACTATCTTTTGACAGGAAAGAAGCCTACTGTCAAGTACTTTCATATTTTTGGAAGCAAGTGCTTTTTGATGAAAGACAACCATGAAAGAAAAGGCAAGTTTGATACTAAAGCATATGAAGGCATTTTCATGGGATATGGGATAGAAAGGACTGCCTACAGAGTCTATATCATGGAGCACAAAACAATTGAAGAAAGTGTCAATGTCACGTTTGATGAAACAAAGTTTCCAGGGCTACATGAGGATGGTCAAATGCAACCCTTCAGATTTGAGAATCAAGGATACTTGGAAAAAGAAGAATTTGTTGATGAAGAACCAAGTCTCATTCAATCAATGGGATATGAGAAAGAATCTGTCAATTCTCATAATCTAAATCAAACCTCAGCTCAATCACAGACAATTTCAGGCATCAATCAACAAGAATGTGAGACTGGAGAATTTGAGCAAAATGAGCAGAATAATGAAAATGGTGGAGAATTAAATCCTCATATTGATGAAAGACATTCTCATCAAACAAGTAGCTTGCCTCAATCAACAAAGTGGAACAGAGATCATACCAGTAATCTAATTATTGGAGATCCCACTACTGGTGTAAGGACAAGGAGGAATATCTCTGCTGAAAGCATGTTTTCATGTTTCTTATCTCAAATGGAACCAAAAATAGTTGAAGAAGCATTGTTGGATTCTGATTGGGTGATGGCCATGCAGGAGGAGCTCAATCAATTTGAAAGAAACAATGTTTGGAAACTAGTTCCAAGGCCAAAAGGAAAATCATTCATTGAGACAAAATGGGTTTTCAGAAACAAGATAGATGAGAGTGGAAATGTGACAAGAAATAAGGCAAGGCTAGTGGCCAAAGGTTACTGTCAACAGGAAGGGATAGATTATGATGAAACATTTGCTCCTGTTGCCAGACTTGAAGCCATAAGAATTTTCTTAGCTTTTGCTGCACACTGCAAATTCAAGGTATTTCAAATGGATGTTAAAAGTGCCTTTCTAAATGGAGAATTAGAAGAAGAAGTGTATGTTGAACAGCCTCCTGGATTTGAAAATGACAAACTGCATAATTTTGTCTACAAGCTGTTCAAGGCTCTATATGGCTTAAAGCAAGCACCAAGAGCCTGGTATGACACTTTATCCACTTTTCTCCTGGAAAATCAATTTATAAGAGGTATGGTGGATAAAACTTTATTCTATAAATACCATGGCAAAGACATCATTCTTGTGCAGATATATGTTGATGACATAATCTTTGGCTCAACAAATGAAAAATTGTGTGAAAAGTTCTCATCTCTAATGAGAAACAAGTATGAAATGAGCATGATGGGAGAATTAGCATTCTTTCTTGGTCTTCAAATCTATCAGAAGAAGGAAGGAATCTTCATCTGTCAATCTAAGTATGTCAAAGAGCTTCTCAAGAAGTTTAACTTAGAAGATTCATCACCTGCCAAGACACCTATCTCAACAGCCACCAAATTAGAGTTAGATCCTAAAGGCAAGAAAGTGGATTCTAGTACCTACAGAGGCATGGTAGGATCATTGCTGTACTTAACAGCAAGCAGGCCAGATATAATGTTTGCTACATGTCTCTGTGCAAGGTTTCAAGCTGATCCAAAAGAATCACACTTAGTTGCAATTAAAAGAATCTTTAGATATCTCAAAGGTACCCCAAATCTAGGTCTTTGGTACCCTAAGGAAACTGGATTTGATCTAATTGGATATTCTGATTCAGACTATGCTGGCTGCAAAATTGACAGAAAAAGTACTACAGGAAGCTGTCAATTTCTTGGGGGGAGATTGGTGTCATGGTTCAGTAAGAAGCAACACTCAGTTTCTACATCAACTGCAGAAGCTGAATATATTGCAGCTGGAAGTTGCTGTGCACAAATTCTTTGGATGAAGAATCAATTAATGGATTATGGACTAAAGTTGTCAAATATTCCTATCTACTGTGACAACACTAGTGCCATAGCCATATCAGACAATCCAGTTCAACACTCCAGAACAAAGCACATTGATATAAGGCATCATTTCATCAGGGAGCATGTTGAAAAAGGAGATGTAAAATTGGTTTATGTTCCAACAGATAAGCAACTTGCAGATATATTCACCAAGCCACTGGATGAAGCAACATTTACCAGGTTGGTGAGTGAATTAGGAATGCTAAATCAGGTATGATCATCAAACTGGTTTATCAATTATAAAGCCGAAGCTCATGACAGAAACTTTTAAAGGTACTGTCACTAGAAGGTACTGTCATGAGAAGTTAAGGTACATTGTGATACTTGTTCAGACAGCATGTTTGCTATGACTATGCTAAAAGGATTTTTAGATATCATGTTTGCTATGACTATGCTAAAAGGATTTTTAGATATCATGTTTGCTATGACTATGCTAAAATAGTTTTACATGTCTGTCTTAAATTAATTTTAAGAAATCATGTGTCCTTAACTTAAATTATGTGTGAACAGTGACAGCATGATCTTATGATAAGTTTACTGTCAGATAAAACTTACTGTCACTCATGAAGCTGATTGACAGAAATGTTGTTAGCGCACAAGTTGCTGTCAATGAAAGTTGCTGTCACAAGAAATTGCTGTCAGAATTGGTAGAGAAAGAAAAGCGCACAGGTTACTGTCAATGAAAGATGCTGTCACGAGAAGTTGCTGTCAAAGATAGTGGAAAGATATATATATTAATTTATATATATATATATACGTATATTTCTTTTCACCAATCCACGATCTAATAGCAACTGCCACGTAATATAGCAAGTGGAGTTAATGGGTAATATCATTATCACACGTTCATTTAAGAGAGGTTAAATCGATTCATATTAGAAACTGAATCTACCGTTTAATCTACTATCACTTTCATTTGCAAAAACCTCTCAACCTTCTGCATCCAAAAACCGCATTTTCTCTCTCATTTTTCAAAGCATTCAACAATGGCACCTAAACAAAGTGTTGCTCAAACCAACTTTGCCGGTATCTTTTCTCCTAATGATGCTGGTGAAAACTTCAAAGGACTTATTTCCTTCTTAAATAAATCCTACCTAGGTCATGCAATAATCTCTTCCCCCAAAATTGATGCTGTTAGAATTGAAAAATTCTGGAAATCAGCAAGTGCTCAAGGAACTGGAGAGAATGAATCAATTAAGTTCAATATAGATGATGCAAGTCATTCTCTTTCAGTAAAGAATATCAATGAGGCTTTGGGTATTGTGTTGACAAGTGAAGAAAGCTTTAAGGAGCTAGCAACTGATGATACTCTGAAGAAGTTCTTTTTGAAGATTGGATATTCAGGATCTAAGATTGATGAAACTTCGGATAAGTGGTATCAAACAGGAGAAATGGACAGGAAATTTCTGAGAAAAGAGTGGAGTATGATTTTTGATGCAATGGTGAAGGTGTTCTCTACCAAGACTACAGGCTGGAATGGAATACCATCATATATCAAGAAGCTCACTCATTCATTAGTCCATGGATACAAGGTGAACATTGGAAAACTGATCATGGCACAGTTGAAAAGCGCAATAGGCAAGAAGGTATCTATCTATCCTCGATTTTTAACTATGTGTATTAATAATATTTGTGGAAATATTGAGGATACTTCTGATTTTGAAGAATGTCCTGTTTTAAAGAAAAACACTCACACATCTCTTAACACACAAAATTTGAATGCACATATTCCACTATGTTTCACACAA
Source organism: Kitagawia praeruptora (assembly GCA_037693485.1). Taxonomy (NCBI): domain Eukaryota; kingdom Viridiplantae; phylum Streptophyta; class Magnoliopsida; order Apiales; family Apiaceae; genus Kitagawia; species Kitagawia praeruptora. The sequence continues at coordinate 36,351,809 of CM075350.1, forward strand.
CACATGGTAAATCAAGTGCCCAACCTTGATTTTCCATTTCCAACAGGTTACACTGTTTTCACAATAGAGAATGAAGCTGAATTAGACCCAAATTCAGTTAACCCACATTCTACACCATACATTCCACCTAGGGACTCTAGACTACCAAAAGCCCTTAAAATTGCCAAACAGGAATCCAAGAAAAGATCCCTGGAGAGTGAAACTGGTGACAATGTGGTGAGTCAAGAGGGAGTTACTGCACCAAGTGCAGCAAATAAGGATGGTAGTGGAATAGAACCCACAGTAGCCCCTTCTGAGCCTAAGAAGAAGAGAGCTAGAAGGACCAAGGCTACTGTCAGCCACCCTACAGTTTCCCAAAAGACTGTAGAGGATGATAGGGAAATAAACTCACCTCTAGGTGTCTCTTCTCAACAAGGGACATCTATTGAAATTGGCCTGTCTCCCAAGGCACCTTGTAAAGAGTCTGCACAAACTCAAGAACTCACTCTTGAGGAACCTGTATTTGAAGATACACACATTGAGATAGAACACAGTGAGGAATTCATTCATACTATTGATGTTCCACAATCTTTTTCTGTGGAACAGCCATTTAATCAATCTGAACTTCAAACTTCTTCTTTCATTCCCACATCTGTTGTTTCTTCTAATCAACCTAGAGAGGGGGACAGTACCAACCCCTCAGGTTTTGATCATCCATCTCAAATCATGGATGAGCCCCCATCAAGTGGTCCACAAGAACCCATTTCTCAAAGTGAAATGGATACCACCCCATCAAACACTGGATTAGATCAAGATGCAAATTTGCCAGAAATTGAAACAGCCAGCATCTTGATCGATTCCCTCAAAGCATCTTACCCTAGGGAAGTTGCTGTCACAGCCAAAGATGCTGTCAAAGACAAAACAGAAGGTGCTGTCAAACAATCAAGTGACAGTACCATTCTGACAAAAGATACTGTTCAACCACAACTACAAGAAGGATTAGTGGAAGATATCTCTGATGATGACTTGCCCCTTTCAAAGGCCTTCAAGGTAAAATCTACTCTTTTGCATGTTAGTACTGCTCATACTACTGCATCTAGGATGAGTGAGGGAGTGAAAAATCAAAGAGAGATAAAAGAACAGAGAGGTGAGACTAAAAATGAGAGGCAGCCAAATGTGCTGGCAAAAGGAGAGGGACTTGAGCATGTCCAGAGTGAACTTGAGGGAGCCAATAAACAAAAGGCATTAGGCCTTGAGGGAATTTTTGTGAGAGATGATGAGATCATCTATAAAAACATTGAGAGTGTGAGAACCCCAACAGCCTCCATGCCCCAGACTTATCCCTTACCTCCTAAAAGGCTTAGGTCTGGTGGTCCTTCTGCATCCTCAAATGACAGGCTCCAAGCATTGGAAAATCGATGTGCTACAATGGAAAGCAAACTGGACAACCTGTCATCTACTGTGAAGACTGGATTTGCTGAAATTCAAGCCACACTACTGTCACTCTCTTCATTGCTTCATGCTGCAAACTTAACTAAGGGGGAGAAAGCAAAAGATCAGAAAGAGGCTGAGCAACCAGGAAGAAAGGTGGAGTTACAAGGGGAAGCTAAAAGACAGGGGGAGCAAAGGAGTAAGGGGGAGCAAGAGAGAGTAAAAACTGCAATAGCCTCTGGAACTGAGGAGCTTTTTGAAGCTGAAGTAGATGGGGAACAAATGCTAGTATCCAAGGAGGTATTAAGTCAAATACAAGGAAATAAAGCATCCTCAATCAAAATCAATGAACCAGTTCCTGAGAAGAAAGAATCCACATTGGAGAGGCTATGGAGAGAAAAAGAGGAATCAAATAGGATGGGTAAAGGCAAAGGCAAGTTGCCTGAATATGTGTTTTCTTCAGAGCCTATCACTTGGACTGATGGAAGTACATATTCCCAAGAAGAAGCTGACTCAATAACAGTAAGTCATATGGAGAGCACCTTGAATAATAAGGATGAGGAATTCAACAATCTGGTGAATGAAGCAATCACAGTGACTAAAGGAAAACCTGCTAAGTTGGCAGAAGCTTTGAAAGAAAAGATTGTAAATCTATCTGTGAAGATTAGCTCAGAGAAGAGGTGGGCAGTTGAAGTGTATCTGAAGAGTGGACATTCAATATTCATAACAACTCAACTGTTGGAAACTTTCTCTGCCAGAGTGCAATACATCCTTGGGATTCTAGTGAAGAAAAACTCTACTATCTTTGATGAAAGTCTCTATATGCAACTGGGCACAATGGTCAACAACAAACTTCCAGAAGTAAGTTCCCAGCCATATGGTGTAAGCTTTAAACAGACAACAGCCAAAGGAACTAAAGGTCTGGGATTCTTAACACTTGAAGGCAAAACATCTCTGAAAAGCAAAGTCATCATGGAAGTACTTAAATTATTGCTGAAAGCACCCATCACCAAGGAAAGGATTCAGGCAGTCAAAGATATTCACAAGCTATTGGCAAAGAGAGAAATGGAGTACAGTGCCAAAATTAAAAAGCTCATTGCCAAAGCAAACTCAAGCAGAAATGCTCAAGGAGGAAACTGCACTTTTGATGACACTTTGGAGAAAGATGATGATGACAATCAAGATGGAGGTGAAGCTGGAGTACCTAAGAGAACAGAACTGAGAGACTCTTCAAGAGAGCAAACTCAAGTCAAAGAAGCAGAATCAAAGGAAATTTCTGAAAATTCTAGCTCAAGCAAGAAAGTTGATGAGAAGAAAGAGGAAGAAGTACTTGAAGCATTGAAAGGAAATCAAGAAGAAATGGAAATTGACAGTATACATCTTGAAAAAGATACTGTCAACAAAGATGCTGTCAAGGATGTCAATAAAGATGCTGTCAGTCAGGATGAAGTAACAGTCATTGAAGATACTGTCAAAGAAGACATTGTCAGAAGCCCTATAAAAGAAACTGTCAACGATCCTACTGTCAAATCATTCAAGACAGTAAGAATCAAGAGAAAATCAAAAAGACCAACAAAGGGAAAGACTGTCTACAAAGGAGAAGGAAAAGCTACAGGGTTGGGACTCAAGAAACCTATCATGAGGAGAAGAATGAATAGCTTTGAAATGATGCAGCTGAATGCCAAAGAAACAATCACCTCTGTATCCATAGAATTTGATGGACCAAAAGAAGAAGTTGCAAGATACATTCTATGGAAAAACAATGAAAAGTTGATTACAGTGGAATCTGACTTCACTCAGATATCAAAATCAAAGGTGATCTCCAAGAAACTCATTCAAACTTCTGAAACAGTAAAACGAAGAATTGATTTCTTCAATCTGGAAAGGATGGTTGAGCTACTGCAAACCTATGATAATGTTTCAAAGAAGATCATGGATCAAGTTCTCAAGTACTATGAAGCCAGGCATGTTGAATTTATTGAGAAGTTTGGTGATTGGACACTTCACAATGATGATGATGTCTATCAAATTCTTGGTTTGGAGTATGAAGAAGACAATCCTATTCCTGATTATAACTGGATTGAAATGCGAAAACCTTATTCAGAACATGAAATGAAGATGTATGAAGCAGAGCAAAGGTTCAAAGAAGAATTAGCATCAAGGAAAAAATCTCGTCAACAGATAGAAGATGAGATTGAAGCTGAAATGAAGAAAAATTACAGTAAAATCAATAAGATCAACAGTGAAGAATCCAACTATCAGCCATGCGTACTGGACAATCCTTTGAGAATCAAGTATGGCAAAGAAGAAATTTATGTAGATAGTTTCTCTAAATTGAAGACCAGTGTGTTAAAAGAATTATACTGGCAAGTGGTTGGATCAACTAACAGTCTTGAAACACTGTGTTCTTGGGAGCTTGATATGATTCTTGATCAGAGGAGAGGAGAGGATCCCAGCCTGGACAAACAAAGAAGGGAAACTCTAAATCAGTTTCCTGGCAGGAGATTCAAGATGGAGGGAGATGTGCTAAAATTCAGATCAATTGTAAAGCAAAATGTTTACTGGATGGAACTCAGAGATACATTAAACACTGCTTCCTCAATGATCAGAAAATACATTGTGGAAAATGAAGATGATGCACAGTCCCCTGAAGAAAAAGAGTTAATTGAAAATCTCAGAAGAGCTCTAAGGGAAAAGGAGCAAAGTGAAAAGTTCAAATCAAGATAAGTAAAGTTTTTTTTATTGTGAACTTTTGTGATATATTGTTTGAAAACAATTCAGTTTAATCATTGGTCAGAAATGAAGAGTTTATTCTTTCTGATCTATGGTAGTTAAGTTGTCAGCATGGTATTTGTAAATTTGTCCTTATTGTCCATAAAAACAAATTGGGGGAGATTGTTGGGATTTATGGGTGATGGAATAGACAACTTAACTAGTTTTATTGGTATACTTAGTTTTTACTAAGTAGAACATACTGTCATAGCCTGAAATGTATTCTTGTAATTTAAATAAATACTGTCAAGTAATAAGTGTAATTCTTGGAAGAAGTTCGATTATGTTCAAGCCTCAAGAAATACATAAGTTCGACAGAAGGAATAAATGTTACTGTCAAACTCTGACAGTAAGGTTACAAGAAAACAACATGTTGCCTAGGTCGACAGCAAGTTTCACGAAGTCGACAGCAAGTTTCAACTTGACAGCAACATTGGCGGAGATTCTAATGACAGCAACTTTGATGTACAGTTTGCGACAGTAAGTTTGGAATTCCTGACAGCAATCTCTGCGGGAAAAACATGCTGTCAATCAAAGCACAACTCTTGACAGCAATCTCTGCGGGAATTCATACTGTCAACCAAAGCAAAATTCTTGACAGTAATATCTGCGGGAAATTCATACTGTCAACCAAAGCGTAATCCATTGACAGCAAACTTTGTGGCAAACATACTGTCATATAGAATTAACCTGATTTAGGAATTTTCTAAGTCAAATTAAACGACAGAGTACATGTTCAAAAGAAGCAGGCGTGTTGTAATATTCAACCTTTACAGCAAGCTTGGAAAGTCTATAACTGAAGCTCGAGAGATCACATGGAACAACCTGTAAAGTCTAGAGCAGATAAAATTGAATACGGCTAGATCTGGGTGGCTCAAATGTGGAAAGTATCTTTAAGTTACTTTGTGATGATCACATGGGAATAAATCATGGAATGAGCTGCAAAAGGAATATAACAGCAACTCATCAACCAATGATGATGATGATAGTACAGTAGATTATCACACTATAAATAGAGCACTCTATTTATACAATAAAGAGCTCAAAAACTGTAATCTCTTGAGTATTTGTAGCTTGAGAATTATTTTGTTCTCAAGGTTGTAGCAAAACTTTGCAAAATAAATAAAACATTTATTTTGTGAAATCCTCGTATTTGATTTTACTTGTGTTTGCATTTCTTCTACTAGTAAATCACAAATTCTATTTAAGTTGTTGAAATAGTTTTTGAAATTTATTAGTATTGCATTCAACCCCCCTTCTGCAATACTTTCCTGGACCAACAAATACTAATACGAAATTCAAGATATTAACGATTAAAAGTGTGCATTGGCAAACGAGTCCAGTCAAAACAGGAAAAACATTAAGGGACGGAGGGAGTATATTTTAGAAAATGTAGTTACTTAAAACTATATATTCAGAAACGTGTTGGCCAGCTGTTATCGAAACAATAATTAAACGGCTAAATCTAGAAGACATGATCGAGAAATGTATAAAAAGAAAATGTAACAAATTGCAACTTGCGTGAGCAAATGATATCATTAGTTTAGTAGTATCCACTGGTGCGCTGCGTTGATATTACAAACAGATGGGGCTAGAGTGTAGTATGCTTGGTGCTCTCCATGTATCTTTCTCGGATCTCCAAAACTCAGGTCTATTAGCAAAAAATAATTCAAATATACAAATAACATGCTTGGATTTCTACAAATCAACAAATTCAGATCTCAGTAAACGCGTGATTAACCATATTTGAATTCATCTTATCTCATAAAATAATGTACAGTTTAGAATTAATTTGTCTTCCTAGTATTAGATATATGCAATGAGTTTTACTAATTTTTAGCTCATCAATATCTAATTTTTGGTTGGATGGTTGTTAAATTTGAAATAATCATAACCCTCGAAATCATGCATCACTCCATACCGAAATAATACTTAGGTTAACAATTGTGGTTAATCTGTTTACATCTATCTTGCATCACTCCATACCTATAGAATCCGTCATCTAAACACCTTTCTTTGAAGACTTTTGATACAAAAATTCTTAATAGATCTCCAATCACCACTAAATGAGGAACCTCCCACATCATACCATTGCAGTCCATTATCTCCGGATCCAATTCCCAAATCATAAGCTCTGATACCATTTCTTTTACTTGTTGGATCGCAAATAAATCTCAATTTCATAATAATATGATTTTATCCGTTTTGGATCAAAACCATATAAATTTTTTTGAGACACATCCCAAAAAGTTTTGGTTAACTTATTGCTTTGTATACAAAAGAATCATTAATTGTTGTCTATTCCATGTATTACTTGGATTGATGTCACCCTACATTTTCGATAACTAATGAAAGAAGTAACATATTTTAGATGACAAAGATCAATTGGTACGTGTTAACGTGTTTCATAAAAACCTAATCGGAGCTATATATAATATTTCATTTCGGATTTAAATATCTAAAAAAGAAAAACAACATTTTTATTAATTTATTTTAAAATGTGAAATGTATTATTTATATTAAAAATAATAATATTTGCTTAATTAAGACTTTGTAGTGCTTAGTATGAGTTTCTGTTGTGACAATTTTTGTTGTATCGATAGTTTATAATTACTCTATCGATTTTAAAGATTGGAGTGACCTAGTAAATTTTTGAAATAGGACTTTTATTTTTCAAGTTTTAAAAGAAAAATGAAAGCATTTTCAAATTCATACTAGTTACATATATATATATAAATAAAATTTATAAAAATGTATTTAATATTGATCAAATGTTCTTACGAATGGAAGCAAATATATATGATAAAATTCAAGTTATTTTACGTACATAATTATTTTGGGAGCCAGGATCCTCTGTCCCCTTCTGTGTCCCCTATACAAAATGGGTGCCCCTGGCGGGGCCCATTGTAAGATAAATGGAAATAAAATATTTTATTTCCATTTTCCTTATAATGGGCCCCGTCAGAGGCACTCATTTTGTATAGGGGACACAGAAGGGGACACAATGAAGGAGACAGAGGATATTTTATTTCCATTTATCTTACAATAGGCCCCGCCAGGGGCACCCATTTTGTATAAGGGACACAGAAAGGGACACAATGAAGGGGACAGAGGATCCTCACCCTTATTTTGGTATCTCTTGTGCTCATGGATTCTATATAGTCGTTTAATCAGCTCATCTTATCTTTATGGTGATGTGTTCTAGATGGTTGTTTTAATCACCTTATCTTATGATCGCACTTCAGTTGTGTCCTCCATCAATGTACACGACTTAACTGAAATTCAGTAACAATCTCATTGCTTGCATAACTATTGTTTGATATTATTACTAATTTTTGCAGCGGGTCTTAATACATTTTGTATACAAATGAAAATAACATATAAATTTTTCAGAAAAACATATAAATTTTTCGTTTTTGTTTTAAAATTGAAAACATAATAGATTGAAGTGTTTATAATTAAATTGCACTTTTAGAAACTTAGCCGCATTAATAATTTCTTGTTCAGTTTTGATCTCTCTTGGTCAGTTTTGATTTCTTGTTTTCAGAAACGACCTTATTAGTTTCGGTAATTATAAGGTTTAAACGCAAACCTCATTTCTACTACAACAACGTTATAGTGAACTAATTAGGAGGGTGTTTGGCTTAACTTAAAAATTGTTACTTATCACTTAAAGTGCTACTTACTCACTTTAAGTGAAAAGTGATATTTTTCACTTAAAGTTAGGTGTATCTGTTTGGCTAATTCCACTTAAAGTAAATTTATTTTTAAAAAATTAATTAAAAAAAAAGAAATTTATATTTTTTTGAAAGTATAAAATACAAATATATGTAAAGAATACAATACAAGTTAAAAGGTGACTCAAATACATAAAAATTGATATACGAAAAAAAATAAGTGAAAAAAAAGTACCTCCAAGCTACTTTTTTTTTTTAGCCTACTTTCCACTTTAAGTGACTCCACTTTAAGGGGAGCCAAACAGCTCGGTCCAAGCTTTAAGTGAAAAAAAAAAAATTAATGGGGGCCAAACACCCTCTAGATACTCCCTCCTACTTTAATGCTTTTCTTATTTCATATGTTGTGACTGTTCATAACATGAGATAAATTACTAATTTACGTTTAATCTATAAGATCAAATATAGTCATGAGTGATCTTGTTGAATTCGTATTTATGAGTACTTTAATATAATAAAACTTTTATATTTAATACTAATACAAAATTCCAAATATTAACGATAAAAAATATACGTTGATAAACGTGTTCAGTTAAAATATGATAAACATTAAAAGAACGAGGAAGTAGAAGCTAGTTGCTTCGGATTATGTCACTATTCAAATTGCACAATATAAATATAGTTGCTGGCGGACTATCGCTTTCCGAATCATACAATAGGAATATGAGCCGAATTTGTTTATGCAAAATCATATCTTTTCGTATCAACTATCAAGCTCTAACTAACTTCGTAACTATTAAGTTACTCAATACAAAATTTTAAAATATAAAATCACACATAAATGACACCTCATGGTCAACCGGGAGAGAAAAAAATGAAGAAAAACGACAAAACTATCACACGTTGGGACAGGGGAATGAAATATATGGATCCTTACTTATATATAAAAGGTGCCCTCTTCCATAATTATTTGGCACTTCATCATCATCGATATTATTTGTACTCTTTATCCCTGCTTTCAATATCGGTTCCACTTTGACTGGAGTACGTAATTGATTTTAGCACTGTTTTATTTATTCATCTAGCGTTTTTATCAGCTTCACTATCAATGGAATTGTCACCAGAGAAATGGAACTCCGAACAGGTACTCAATTAAGACTATTTTGAATTATTTATTCATATGAAATGCAGCTTAAATCTTTGGAAATGTCGATATTTTAATCTTCTTACTCATGTATGAATGATTTGCAGGTTCGGGTAGATGTCGACTACAATGGTGTTAATCAGTTCAAAATGGAGTCCCTTCATTTTGACACACTAGATGACTTCACAAATGAACAATATCTATTATCTTTGCAAGAGGGAAGTTTTGGAAAGTCTATATCTTCTGAGACTTACAATGCCAGTTTCTTTGCAACAGATGAACAGGTACATAGGAACAACCATAGTAATATGGCTAATGATAATATCATATCTGAAAGCTTTGAGCGGCCAGCCAAGCAAATAAAGACGAATTCATGGAACCCTAGTCCGGTCAAGCAGGCTAATGCTATTTCTTCTTCCTCATCCTCCCAAATCATATCATTCAGTAATGTATCTTCACAAACTATGGACCATCACGAGTCTTGTGATTATTCAAGAGATGTTCAGCATGTACAGCCATACGAAGATTTGATGGATTTGAATGCCAATTATGATAACGATAACTACACAGTGATAGCAGGAAAGCCAATTAGGAGGTCCACTCCTGCAACGGTTAGAGCTCCTTCGCATGTTCAAGATCATGTCATAGCAGAGAGAAAGAGGAGAGAGCGCCTCACGGAGCGTTTTATAGCTCTTTCTGCTATTGTTCCCGGCCTAAAGAAGGTATTCTACATGCTCCCATTTAATATTTTATTTCCTCATCTTGCAGTATTTTTTCAGATGATAAAGATCAAGCTGATAGTATTTTTAAGGGTAAACGTAACCACCACAAATAATACCCCCGATATTCCACCAGAGAGTAGGTACTTAATTGTAACTAGACCTTAATTGTACTTGCTTTGAAGAGTACTACAATGACTTTTAGGTGAGTACCTGTAAAAACCAATAATCAAACATACCCGCTCGTATATCATGGTCTTGGGAGGGTAAGATCACGCGGATCTTATATACCTTAGAGTAGAGATGTTGTTTTGGCATACACCCTCGGCTTAAAATTATTAGGTGAGTACGTACTAGTGGTTTTAACAAAATTTAAACTAATTAGTGCCTATTATTTACTTGTACAGTTGGATAAAGCATCGGTACTTGGAGATGCTGTCAAGTATTTGAAACAGCTTCAACAACGAGTTGACTCACTTGAACAAGAAATCAAGAAAAAGAAAAAGTTTGAGGAATCATCAATTGTTTCTCAGAATGATAGTTCTAAGCTTCCTGCAGCATCATCTGAGGGTTATTCTTCGTGTGATGAGAACTCCGGTGGCTACACAAATAAAACAGCTACAGAAATAGAGGCCAGAATTTTGGAGAAGAATGTCCTTATCAGAATACACTGTAAGAAACAAAAAGGATTCGTACCTAAGATGTTAAGTGAGATAGAGAAGCTTCATCTCACTGTCATCAGTAGCAATGTATTGCCCTTTGGGGATCACGCGATGGATATAACGATAATTTCTCAGGTAATTAAGCTTATAGCATTAAGAGTCATGAATTTATGCTACAATGTTAAACCAATTCTAATTAATTTGAGTCAAGCAAATTAAAGGAGAAACATTCTCTATTTCTTGCAGATGGAGGCTGAGTGCAGCTTCACTGTGGAAGGTCTCGTGAGAAAACTACAATCGGCTTTACTACAATCGGCTTTAAGATAATAGCTGTGATGCACCATGGGCAAGCAAAGCCGTTACTAGCCTATTCACGTCAAAAGAAGAAGGGTAAAACAGACAAAGAATAAACAAGGGACAAAGCAGTAATTTCAGAGTCAAACAGAAGGGCTTATAAGTAATTGCAGCATGAGGGTATAAAGAGAATGCGATGGAGAGAGATAGGGTTATCTGATTGGTGATGTTAATTTAATTAGGATTGGAGAGAGCAGTCCTCTCGAAGTGGCTTGCAATTTGTTCTCGTTCATTTTGTCTCTTGGATCTGTGCTGTGGATTGTTTTTCGTTATTATTATTATATCAAACACTGTCTGTTTTATTAAGAATCTAAGTAATACATCACAAGTGGTATCAGAGCATCGAGATCTCATGGGGCCGCCGATAGTTAACCAACGGATCGAAATATTGGAGGAGAAATTGACAGATCTGGACGGGAAATTACAAGGTATAGTGTCTAAGGCGGTGGATAACGCGGTGGAGACTATGCGTCATTCGTTAATGGAAGTGATTGTGGACGGCCAAGGTGTGGCATCAAAAAAATTGGGGGCAGAGTTAGAAGCTGTTGCCGAACGATTTGAGGGACGCATTAATCGGAGTCGCGAGTATCAAGAGGCGATGATTAGCGCGATGAGGAATGAACAGCTGAAGTTTCAGACGGAGTTGCGGTCAACAATTACAGGAATTCAAACTGTACAAGCCCCAAATCAGGAGAAGATGGAAGGGAGTGTGCAGAGATTTGGGCTCACATCTCATAGTCAGAAATCAGTGAATGGAGTGGTTACAAAGGGGTATCAAAACATGGTGGGTCAGCCTCCACCAGGGGGTAGTTGTGTGGGAGGAGATGTTGGTGGAGGAAGTGGCATAGGTGGTGGCCATGGCTTCAATGGAACTGTTTATGGCGGAGGCGTTGGGGGCAATAACCTAAACTGGCGATACCGAAAGCTGGACATGCCGGTATTTGATGGTAGTGACCCCGATGGTTGGGTCTTGAGGGTGGAACGGTATTTTCAGTTTTACCGGTTAAATGAGGCCGAGATGCTTGAGGCGGTAGCAGTGGCTTTAGAGGGTGATGCCTTGAGATGGTATCAGTGGGAGAACAATCGACACCCGATAAGGCGATGGGCTGACTTGAAGAGGTTTATTCTCCGACAATTTCGTTCTATCAATGGTGGCTCGCTTTATGAACAATGGCTCGCTACCATTCAAGTGACTACGGTGAGTGACTATCGCCGGAAGTTTATAGAAACAGCAGCACCACTGGAAGGAGTTTCCGAAGATATGCTGATGGGTCACTTCATAAATGGGCTTAAAGAAGAAATTAAGGCCGAAGTGCGAGTCCTTCATCCAGTTAGTTTGGAGCAGGCCATGGAGTTGGCAGTCCGAATTGAAGAAAGGTCACCATTAACAAGAAGACAGGTCTGGGATCCATTAAAACAGGTACGTATTCGATGTATACTAAAGGGTCTTCTACAGTGATGCCTTATTCCTATGCTGCACCTGTTAGTCCTACGGTGTCCCGACATTGGGGGTCGAGGTCTCCCGACTCGCAAGCTTTAGTAAAGTCATTCAGTAGTGCAGGGTCAGTGAGTAGCCCAGGGTCTGTGAACCAAGGGGGAGGGGAAGTGAGGCGTTTGACGGAGAAGGAACTTCAAGAAAAGAGAGCTAAAGGGTTGTGTTATCGGTGTGACGCGAAGTGGATGATGGGGCACCGATGTAAGAAGAAGGAGTTGAGCGTTATGTTGATTTCGGAAGAAGATGGAGAAACAGATGTGGATGACGGGGATGTGCCCTTGTCACCTGTAGATGAGGTTGTCCCGGAAGTATCACTTAATTCAGTGGTTGGCATCTCGAATCCCAAGACAATGAAGCTGAAAGGAATTATTGGGGATTTGGAGGTAGTGGTGATGATAGACCCAGGAGCCACTCATAATTTCATCTCAAAAGACTTGGTAATGGCTTCTGGGGTTGTCCTTTCGAATGATGGAGCATTTGGAGTGTCTTTGGGTAATGGTGAGTCGATCAGGGGTGAAGGCGTTTGTAGAGGAGTTAAATTGCAGTTAGATGGGGGAGTGCAGGTGGTGGAAGATTTCTTTCCCGTATAGTTGGGAAGCTCCGATATTATACTTGGAATTCAATGGCTAGAGAAGCTTGGTATGGTACTTACGAATTGGAAGACTCAGGTCATGACATTTGAGGAGAGGGGAGAAACTGTTACTTTGGTGGGAGACCCAACGTTGGTACGATCGCAGGTTTCTTTGAAAGCCATGTTGCGTATGCTACGTAAGAAAGGGGAAGGGTACTGGGTTGAGTGTACACGGATGGAAGTGAAACCACATAAAGAAGAGGAGTCACAGGTGATTAGTGATACAGTACCAGGGGGGTTACAAGAGGTAATTAAAAAAATGAGAAGGTATTCGCAGAACCAGTGGGGTTACCTCCTAGCAGGAACCATGAGCACGCTATCTTACTGAAAGAAGGCAGTAATCCCGTTGGGGTTAGACCGTACCGGTACCCACAAGCTCAGAAGAATGAAATCGAGCGCCTAATTGAAGAGATGCTCGCAGCAGGTATTATCCAACCCTCCACTAGCCCTTTCTCTAGCCCGGTGCTACTAGTCAAGAAAAAAGATGGATCGTGGCGTTTCTGCGTGGACTATAGGGCGTTGAACAAAGAAACGGTACCGGATAAATATCCAATCCCGGTGATAGATGAGCTATTGGATGAACTTCATGGGTCGAAAGTATTCTCTAAGTTAGATCTCCGGGCCGGGTATCACCAAATCAGGGTATGAGAAGAGGACACGCACAAGACTGCTTTTCGCACACATGATGGCCATTACGAGTTCCTCGTAATGCCATTCGGCTTGATGAACGCCCCTGCAACATTTCAGTCGCTAATGAATGACATTTTTCGACCTTTCTTGAGAAGATTTGTGCTGGTGTTCTTTGACGACATTCTCGTCTATAGTGCTAATATGGAGGAGCACCTGAACCACTTGCAAACAGTCTTTGACACACTGTCGACGAACTCCCTGTATGCTAACAAGAAAAAATGTGAATTTTGCAAGGCCAAGATTGGTTATTTGGGGCACATGATATCTAGCAGTGGGGTTGAGGTCGACCAAGACAAGGTCAGGGCAATGTTGGAGTGGCCGATTCCAAGGAACCTGCGAGAACTTAGAGGTTTCTTGGGACTTACGGGATATTACCGTAAGTTCGTAGCTCATTATGCACACATTGCCAGACCATTAACGGAGCAGTTAAGGAAAGATAGTTTCGGGTGGAGCCCTGAAGCCACAGATGCATTTGAGAAATTAAAAGTAGCCATGACCAAGCCACCTGTGCTCGCTATGCCCGACTTCCAGCAACTGTTCGTAGTGGAAACTGATGCCTCCGGATTTGGAATCGGGGCGGTATTAATGCAAAACAGTCGACCCGTGGCTTATTTTAGTAAATTACTTGGGGTACGAGCACAGCAAAAATCGATTTATGAAAAAGAATTGATTGCTATTTGTTTAGCAATCCAAAAGTGGCGACATTACTTGTTGGGACGGCATTTTGTTGTACGATCTGACCAACAGAGCCTGCGTTTTCTCACTCAACAGCGAGAGGTTAACCAGGAATACCAGAAATGGGTCACTAAATTGCTTGGGTTTGACTTTGAAATTCAGTTCAAGCCAGGTACTTCAAACCGCGTGGCTGATGCCTTATCAAGAAAAGATGTAGGTGAGATAACCTTAAATGAACTCGTTTCTACACCAGTTGTGTCCTGGGAAATTTTAGAACGAGAAATCGCAGAAAATCAAGAGATTCAACGAGTCATGACAGAGGTAATCAGTGGGGAGAAAGAGCATTTGGGGTATAGTGTGGTTGACAATAAACTGATGTACAAGGGGAGGCATGTGATACCTCGTGATTCAGCCTTGAAGTCGGTGTTATTGAAGAACTATCATGACTCGGTGGTGGGTGGGCACAATGGTGAGTTGAAGACCTACCTGCGTTTAGCTACTGAGTGGTTCTGGATGGGGATGCGTCGTGATGTGGCCACATATGTGCAGAGATGCTCTATTTGTCAACAACAGAAGGCATTACAGCAGTCTCCTGCCGGACTGACACAGCCATTACCCATACCTAGCATGATCTGGGAAGATTTGTCACTCGATTTTATAGAAGGGTTACCTGTCTCGAAAGGGTTTAACGCTATATTAGTGGTGGTTGACAGATTGTCGAAATATGCACACTTCATAGGTCTGCACCACCCGTTTGATGCGTTTACGGTGGCCTCGGTGTTTATCAAGGAAGTGGTTCAGTTGCACGGGTTCCCAGCCTCGATCGTCTCTGATAGAGATCGAGTTTTCCTGAGTACGTTTTGGAAGGAAGTTTTTAAACTCCATGGAACTGAATTAAAGAAAAGCACAGCATACCACCCGCAATCCGACGGGCAAACTGAGATAGTGAACAGGGCCTTGGAGACTTATCTCCGCTGTTTCGTGGAAGGCAAGCCAAAAACTTGGTCACAATGGCTACCTTGGGCTGAGTTTTTGTACAATACGGCCCCCCACTGTTCCACAAAAATCAGTCCTTTCAAAGTGGTCTATGGCCGTGATCCTCCCCATCTAATTCGCTTGGGCAGAGGTCAAACACCTGTTGACAGTGTGGAGCAAATGTTACAGGAGAGAGATGCTATCTTAGAGGAGTTACATTTCAATTTGGTCAAAGCACAGCACATTATGAGACAAGCTGCGGATAAGAAGCGCAGAGACGACAGATTTGCAGTGGATGACCTAGTTTATCTAAAGCTCCAGCCCTACCGCCAGAAATCATTGGCCAGGCGGCCTTATGAGAAATTGGCTGCTCGTTACTATGGGCCGTTTCGTGTTCTCCAGCGAATTGGCAAGGTAGCCTACAAACTTGAGCTGCCAGAATCTGCAAAAATACACCCTGTTTTCCATATCTCGCAGCTCAAACGTGC
This sequence comes from Kitagawia praeruptora, assembly GCA_037693485.1. Taxonomy (NCBI): domain Eukaryota; kingdom Viridiplantae; phylum Streptophyta; class Magnoliopsida; order Apiales; family Apiaceae; genus Kitagawia; species Kitagawia praeruptora. The sequence continues at coordinate 36,367,498 of CM075350.1, forward strand.
TGTGGGGTCTGCTCCAGTGTCGACCGTGGTACCTCCTCAGCTCACATCAACATTCGAAATGCAAGTCGAACATGAGGCAGTTCTGGAAGTGAGACACGTACGAGAAGGGAACCAGACCAGACTGGAAGCTCTAATTCAATGGAAAGACTTGCCTTCCTATGAGGCAACATGGGAAGATGTAACCAATTTCAACAACCAGTTTCCCCACTTCCACCTTGAGGACAAGGTGAGTGTTTGGGGCGGGGGTATTGTGATGCACCATGGGCAAGCAAAGCCGTTACTAGCCTATTCACGTCAAAAGAAGAAGGGTAAAACAGACAAAGAATAAACAAGGGACAAAGCAGTAATTTCAGAGTCAAACAGAAGGGCTTATAAGTAATTGCAGCATGAGGGTATAAAGAGAATGCGATGGAGAGAGATAGGGTTATCTGATTGGTGATGTTAATTTAATTAGGATTGGAGAGAGCAGTCCTCTCGAAGTGGCTTGCAATTTGTTCTCGTTCATTTTGTCTCTTGGATCTGTGCTGTGGATTGTTTTTCGTTATTATTATTATATCAAACACTGTCTGTTTTATTAAGAATCTAAGTAATACATCACAATAGCCTAATCGAGAAAGAAAATTTCTGTTGTTCCATGCAGTGCCATGATCAAAGTTTGACAAGTCAAGAGTCCAATAATGCAACCACATTCCTATCTCCATCTTCTTGTTTGATCTAATTAATTACGTAATCCTTTGTTAGGCTTGTAAAACGATTAATTAGTTTCGTAATTACTAATATGTGTTCTGTTAAGTAACCAACTCATCTAAAACCTTAAGCTGTTAGAGGGAGTCCTTATATGGATCTTATATTATATTCTAACACTCCCCCTCACTCGAAAGCCCAGTTTTGAGTCGAGAGTGGATCACGGACGCTCATCTTTGGAGCATAATTTGCCTTTCGTGTCCATAATAAATTGTGAGAATATTGGGGGTCGCAGAGAGTCGAACCTGGATCATCTGCGTGCCTGAGCTCTGATACTATGATAACTTTTGTAAATTTGAGAATCAAAGACAAGTAATTGTAGAATAAAGAAATGAACAAGAAAGATAAAATATGTACAAAACAATATAGGTAAAAGCTCAATATATTAAGAGACTACATTGTATTGATCTTTAACTAGAAATGAGGGTAAGGAGGCTTTATATATAGCCCAATTCTATTTAACTACAATATTACTACACTACCCCTTATATCTATTTTATTTCTCCAATACTCCCCCTCAAGCCAATGAGTGACACTACAAGAAAACAGCCAAATTGTGACGGAAAATCCGTCACAAATTAGTGACAGAAAAAATCTGTCACAAATCCGTCACAAAGGCGTTTGTGACGGAATTTTAGCCTGTTTGTGACGGATTTTTTCGACACAAATACCAGTTTTTCTTGTAGTGTGAGAACAAAATGAAACTCTTGGCTTTAAGTTAAAACTCTTGGCTCTGGCTTGTTCATAAAAAATGATTTGATACTGTGAAATAGCGCTGCCTGCTGGGCAATGTTGTATCCATAAGACCTAGAAATGTCCAGAAAGAACAATATAGCAGCCCTCAAATGAGCCAGGGCAGTGATGTTGCACAGCTATGATGTTACGATTTTCAAATGGCTTATCCAGAATACTTGGAGTATCAATTAACTGATATCTATAAATGCATATGGCTGCACATCCACATCTGCCCTCCTCGTAATTTTGTTGATGAATGAGCTCTTGCCCACACTAGTCAAGGACCTATGGATTCCATCATAAAAAAGACTTCGAGGGTGTATTCCCTGCTTCTTCGTATTTCTTCGCAACTCTGAACACCAGCTCTATATCTGGATTACTATTCACAGAAATATGCTCCACAGAAGCAAGATTTTTTGCCAGATAAAGAAATATTCACCGAAATCCAATTTGACTACAATACTACAGCGGGAAGAATCAGGGAACTGGCTTTTCTTAACCCTGAGTTGACGATTACTCTCCAGAAAGAGGATGTTGACGCGAAGAAGAACCAATATCAGAAACACTGCTAAGCAGGAGGGTTAGTTGAGTGGGGGTGTGGTTAGATTTTGGGGTTTTCATCTGGCTTCTTGATTTTCAGAAGAAATGATAGAGGGGAAGATCGTGCGTATGTTAGCCATTGCATGTTGTTGAGCACTCGAGCCATGATGTTTTACCACTCCATGTATCCATGCCACAACCTATATCAGAACTAAACTACCCAAGCCATATAACTGTTCCACACAACTCCAGAAAATCAACAATTACAACCAAATTCCTAATGGCGACTTGACAAAAGCAAGACTAGCTCATCATACAATTTAGGAATGATAGCGACTTGACAAAGCAAGACAAGCTTATCATAGAATTTTAGGAATGATAGCGACTTGACAAATCAAGACAAGCTTATCACCCTTTAAAAAAAATCTCCATCGATCTCTTCTTCCTTGTCATCCAATAACATCTGTTTTCAAAAGGCTACTTCAAGGCTAACGACCTACTTCAAGGGTCATGGCCGCCTCAACAGAATTTGGCGCCAGAATTTAAATGAAGAATCGAGGCACAATAATTGAGGAGTGATTTGTGACTTGACAAAGCAAGACAAGCTGAGCGACTTGATAAAGCAAGACAAGCTCATCACCCTCATTCAGTCAACTTGACGCTATGCAAGCTCAACTGCAAATAAGCATGAGTGAATGTCCCTTCAATGGAGAGACCCCTCAGCTTTAACGATCTTCAATAACCCATAAAGAAGGGCATATAAAACTCACAACGGAGCAATGAGTAAACAAACAATGCACCACCTGCAGAACTGGTGGCTCACAATACCAAACAATACCAAATCCAAATACAAAACAGATAAACAATACCCAGACCTTAAAATCATTAGAAAATGCCATCTTAAACTAGTATTGCTAAATTCTTATCAGATCTCAAAGTATATGAAACTGAGCAGAGTTGACAGCTTGCAAAAAACTAAAATAGAAGAATGAAGGAGTAATATGTATAGACCTTTGACAGCTCTGAAGTTCTGTGGATGCTTTTCTTTCGAAAAACGCAGCTGGAGCCACCACCGCCAAGTAAGAAAGCACATCAAATTGCAACCAAAACACCTGTACAACAGTCTTCCTCTATCACATCACCAACATGGGAATTTGATGACTTGCTACATTTCTCAGATTTTGATTCCTCTGACAAGAAAGGGCAACTTGATTTTGGAGAGAAGGACTGGTTCACGGGCATTGGTTCTTTTGGTGAACAAGCTGCTCAGAAGGCCTCAGCAGCAACTGAAGTTCCTCAACTTCCAACAACGTAAATATCATCCTGAATACTTGCAACAGAATAAATGAACCTTCCTTTAACAACTTGAGCATCTATTTTGTGCCACTGGTTAAATGAAACATAAAAAACATGTATCTCGCTTGAACAAAAACAATCTTTGATAACACCAAAAACAAATAACCACGGAGTCTGATACAAACCTTCTTCACAGCTTTCTTTAACAACAACTATCAAACACCTTGCCTGCAACTTCAGAAACCCTCGTATTCCCACCAATCTTACTAAAACTTCACAACTAACAAACAACTCACCATCATAATCTCTTCCATCTAATCTCATGCCCACAACAAATAAGGGCTCAATCATTCGATTTTGAGAAAAGTTTCTGAGTCACCGATTTTCAGATCTGACTCGGTAAAGTCTCACCGAGTTGTTACCAGGATGAGAAAGAGTCGTGAGTGGAGTGTTAACATTAACTGAAGAGAGAATGGTCTGGCAATGCTTGAGAAGAACACCGACGACGATGACTTGAGATTATGGGTTTTATCAATTACTTCTGGGTTCTTATTTTGTTTTAGAAGAAGTGATAAATAAGAAATTGTGTTTAATTGTTAGGCCTCAAGAATTGGAAGCGCTGATAACATGTTCTGTGGTAACTTATTCTTTTATTAAACTTTGAAGGGAAATTTATCTGAATTTTACATGGATATTTCGTACAAATTGTTTATATTGCTGTCGGGTATTAAAATTAAACCTGGTATTAGACAAAGGATCAGTTGGATATTTGTATTGTACTAGTCGATAGCCCATGCGAATCATGGGTATAAGATAATGTACTTAAATGAAATCTCGTTGATTTAATCTTATATTCATAATCAAAATTTGATTGCGTAATACTCCCTCCGTCCTTGTAGATTGTTTACGTTTGCTTTTTTCACGAATACCAAGAATTATGATTAAAATAAGTGAAGTACTGTATTTTATTGTTAAAATAAGTGAAGTACTGGTTATAATAGTGATTTTATTATTAAAATAAGTGAAGTAATGGTTGTAACAATGTAAAGTATTGAAAAAGTGGAGTGAAGTAGTGGATGTAATAATGTATTTTATTATTAAAAGTTACTATTTATAGTAATGTAAAGAATTGGTGAGACGTTCCAAAAAAAAAAATGTAAAGAAATGGAAGGGACATAGGGAGTATATATTATACTACTCCCTCCGTCCCATTTTACATGTCACTTTTCTAAAAAAACACACATATTAAGGTAAAGGTTAGTTGGATAATATTTTCCAACTAATACCCTTAATTAATACATTAGAAAATGAGAATAGTGTTTAGTTTAAAAAAAGTCAAATTTTAGATATAATAAATGTAAGGATAGTTTTGGAAAATCTCCTTAAATTTGTATTGAAAAAAGAAAAGGGACATGTAAAATGGGACAAATTCACTTTTCAAAAGGGAAATGTATTTTAGGACGGAGGGAGTAATACATTAAAGTCAAAACATTGAAAATTTTCGCTTCTGTGATTTTCGAACTTTTATTCTAATTAATAAATAATAAAGAGTAAAAAGAAACGCTGAGATGATGCGAACCATCATGGAACTTAAGAAAAAGATAGAGGGCAATAGCGAGCAAGATCTGGGCGGTACACCATTCACGGTGAGGCTAGAGGCCGAACCCCGACAAAAAGACATTAAACATCACAGCTTCAATTCTTTCGACGGGCTGGGAGACCCGGAAGAGCATCTTAGTTACTTCGACCAATTGGCTCTTCATTACGAGTACAATGATCTGACACGATGCCGTTTCTTCACCGCGACTCTCCGCGGGAACGCCCAAAGATGGTTCTGTAGAATGTCTGCCAGGTCCGTAGATACTTGGCTAGAATTCAGAAAATTATTCCTAAACAAGTTCAAAGCAAACCAACAACACGAGGTTCATACCGTGTTCCTCGAAACCGTTGCACAACGTAACGGAGAAACTTTACAAAACTACATTGACCGCTTCAAGGAAGCCGTCAACAAGGTTGTTTGTGTTAACGAAACAGAGGCGTTGGTCCATTTGAGAAGAGGCCTTAACCCCTACGAATGCGAAAAATACGTATGCCGTCTCATGGAAACAAAACCCACCACTCTAGCAAAGGCATATGACTTGGCATCCCAAGCTCTCAACGAAACCGAGTCTCTAAGCGTGCTGAAACAATCCAGAGCTCCACCCGCCTCAACACCATATTTTCAAAGGGAAAGGTCCACATCTTACCGAAGGCAAGCACCTGTTTTACATCAAGTTCAAACCACTCATGGGCCGCCACCCTCCGCCCAAGGAACTCAATTACCAACTCCGGTCAGGGACCGCCTAGGGCCAGCGAACCCGCAAAGACCGGATAGACGTCCTGAACCGGAATGGACCAAATTCACGCTCCCAAGAGCGACCATTCTAAGAGAAATCAGGGGAAAACCCTTCTATTTACCGCCAGCCCCTATGCACTCCTCACCCGAGGATAGACCTAAAGATAAGCATTGTGACTATCATGAAACACACGGGCATTACACAGACAACTACTTATCCCTCAAGTATTTCCTAGAAAAGCAAGTAAAAGCTGGCAACTTATCTCAGTACTTGCCCCGACAAGTACTTGGCCCCTCCACCTCTCAAGCACACAACAAAAACATTGTACATACCGTTTTTGGCGGACAGGTCTCGCCACCTAGAGAGGAACAATCTGTCTATACAATATTTGAGGGTCCGCCAAGCATCATTACATTTACAGACGCAGATTATGAGGGCATTAACCCAAACCACACTGAGGCACTAGTTGTATCTTTGGATGTTGCCCATAACGAAGTCAAAAGGATCCTTGTTGACAACGGGTCCTCCGTTGATATATGTTTCAAACACACCTGGGACAGGATGAAGCTAATCAATGAGATGTTAGAAAAATGTCCCGACGAGACACCTCTTTACGAGTTCGGCCACAACGCCGTCCCAATAGCAGGCATAGCGAGGCTCCCTGTTTATTTTGGGGAATCTCCCAGACAAGTGTGCAGAATTATCAAGTTTTATGTCATCAACACTGCATCCTCTTACAACATGATCTTGGGAAGGCCCACACTAAACATCCTGAAAGCGGTTACTTCCACCCCTCACCTCAAAATCAAATTCCCCACTTCAAACGGTGTAGGAGAAATCAAAGGGGATTCAGAAACATCCAAAAGATGCTATGGCATTGCCCTCACCTTGGGAAAAACCGAGCCTAGCAACATCAACAGAGAAAGGGCATAGAAAAGAAAGCAAGCAAAAAGACAAAGGCACACTGAAAATCAGCGTGCGAATCACAAAAAAAGAAAAGAAGTACAGTTCATAGACGGGCACGACCCGCTGACAGAAGATCCACCTCGCATAGATGCAAATCTCATGAAATGTCTCAAAAGGGAAGAGAAATCGCCAATAAGCCCTGCGGTACAAACAGAAAAGATAGAAGTTATACCCGGAGATGTAACCAAAAGCGTAAGTGTGGGAGCGGGTTTGGACTCAATCTTCAAAGATGGCCTTACAGATCTTTTGAGGAAATACGCAGACATCTTCGCATGGAGTCCAAAGGATATGCCAGGCATAGATGAGTCCGTGGCAATCCACAAGTTAAATGTGGACCCAGACAAAGCGCCAAAAATACAGAAAAGAAGAAATTTTGCGCCAGAGCGGCAACAGGCAATTGACATTGAGATTGACAAACTGCTGGACGCAGATTTAATTTGCGAAGTCACCTACCCTAAATGGGTTGCAAACGTAGTACTGGTGAAAAAAGCTAACGGAAAATGGAGAATATGTGTTGATTACACGGACATAAACGCAGCATGCCCCAAAGATCAATATCTACTTCCCTCAATAGACCAACTCATAGATGCAACAGCGGGTCATTTGATGTTAAGCTTCATGGATGCTTACTCAGGCTACAACCAAATCAAAATGACCCCAGAAGACAGAGAAAAAACAGCCTTCATTACACACAGGGGGGTGTATTGTTACAAAGTCATGCCATTCGGACTAATCAATGCCGGTGCTACCATCCAAAAAACCATGAATAAAATCTTCGCCGGACAGTTGGGCCGAAACATGGAAGTATACGTGGATGATCTCATAGTAAAATCGCTCTTAACGGCTTCACACTTGCAAGACTTGGAAGAATGTTTCTCCACACTCAGAAAACACAGCATGAAACTCAATCCGGACAAATGTGCATTTGCCCTTGACGCAGGCAAGTTCCTTGGCTTCCTGGTATCTCACAGAGGCATCGAGGCCAACCCTGAAAAGATAAAGGCTATAATTGACATGCAACCACCCAAGACATTGAAGTAAATACAAAAACTAACGGGGAGACTAGCCGCTCTAAGAAGATTCATAGCAAAGCTAGCAAACAGATGCCTTCCGTTTTTTGACACGTTGAAAGGAGCAACCAAAACCAAGGCAATATCTTGGACGGCTGAATGCCAGAAAGCCTTCGAAGACCTCAAAACATATCTCTCTTCTGCTCCATTACTTGTCGTCGCAGCTCCTTCAGAACCTCTGTCACTTTACTTATCCGCCACAGATAAAGCTATAGGGGCGGTACTCATAAAAGAAGAAAATGGCGAGCAAAAACCAGTCTATTATGTCAGCCAAGTGCTCAAAGATGCAGAAACCCGCTATCCAAACGTCCAAAAGTTTGCTCTAGCTTTGGTCGTAGCAAGCAGAAAATTAAGACATTACTTCCAAGGCAGACAAATCAGGGTTATCACGGACCAACCACTGAGAAAAATACTTCACAAGCCAGACTTATCAGGCCGATTGATCAATTGGGTCGTTGAACTTGGCCAATTCGATCTAAAGTACATACCAAGAACCGCCATCAAAGCACAAGCATTGACAGACTTTGTGGTCGAATGTTCATTTTCAACAGCGGAAAAAGAAACTTCCGCAGAAACCATAGCAACAGCGGGCAACCGCCGGCAACTGTATGTGGCGGATCCTCCACAAACACCCGTTGCGGAGCGGGCCTTATCCTTACTAGCCCCGACGGTTTCCAAGTCAGATAAGCCATACAACTGAACTTCAAAGCTACAAACAATCAGGCAGAATATGAGGCACTCTTGGCCGGTTTGACATTATCAAATAACTTACAAGTAAAAAAGATCATCATATACAGCGATTCACAACTGGTTGTTCGTCAAACAACAGGGGATTATTCAACCAAAGACAACAACCTCAGCAAATATCAAGAATTGGTGCAAACAATGCTGACCCAGTTTGAGGAATACTCTCTCGAACAGATAAATCGGGCAGATAACACAATGGCAGACATGTTGTCTAAATTAACTCAAGGGGAAAAAGTAGAGGCGGACACAATATACTTTGAGTAATTAACCACTCCAAGTGTAAACAAAATGGACATCATGGAGATAAGCCCGCCGATAGATAACTGGATGAGCCCTTACATCTGTTATTTGGAAAGTGGCACACTGCCAGTCGATGGCATCAAAGCTAAAATACTCAAATCACAAGCAACAAAGTACTTCATTCAGGAAAGCACTCTCTACGAAAGGAGTTTTGACTCTCCCATACTCAAATGTATCGATGAGGAGGAAGCCTTATATTGTATGAGGGAGGTTCATGAAGGCATTTGTGGCGACCACATGGCTGGAAAGGCGTTGGCACATAAAATACTCAGACAAGGCTATTACTGGCCCAAAATGCACAAGGAATGCAAAAACTTCACCAAAAGGTGCCGCCAATGCCAACTGTTTAGCAATATGTCCAAAAAAGCGCCAGCCCTACCTGCAGCCATTCTATCATCCATACCATTTGCCGTCTGGGGCATTGACATTATGGGACCATTCCCTAGAGCCAAAGGTGATCTACAATATGTCATGGTCACCATTGATTATATGACCAAGTGGGGCAGAAGCAAAGGCACTAAAAAACATTACGCAAGATGATGCCATTCGTTTTGTTCGAGAGCAAGTCATCACAAGGTTTGGAATTCCAGTGGTGCTTATATCCGACAATGGTACACAATTTGTGGGGTCAAAATTCACAAAGTTCCTATCCGACCATGGGATCAAACACAAGAAAGCATCTGTTTGTCACCCTCAAAGCAACGGTCAAGTCGAAGTAACCAATCGCATCATTGTCCGCGGCTTAGAAAAAAGATTAACTACATCAAAGAAGAAATGGCCGCATGAGTTGCCTAATGTTCTTTGGGCTTACCGGACATCTGCCAGAACAAGCACTGGAGAGTCCCCATTCAAATTGGCTTTTGGCACAGAAGCCCTTTCACCAGTCGAGATTGGCTCACCATCATATCGCGCTATCAATTTTGAAGAGGAGGCAAATGCTCAAGGACTCAAAACAAATCTAGATCTTCTAGATGAAACAAGGGAAACCGCTGTTGAAAAAATGGCCGCTTACAAAGAAAAAACAAAAGAATTCTTTGGAAAAAGAGCCAGAATCAAAGCCTATGTAGAAGGCAATTTGGTTAACAGGGCAACTGAAGCATCTGACCCCAGACACACTGGCAAACTTATGCCAAAATGGGAAGGTCCTTACAAAATCATCAAAGTGCTCAGGCCGGGTTCCTACAAACTAGCCCGCCTAGATGGCACTGAAGTTAACAACACTTGGCATGGCGATAAACTACGGAAATATTACCAATAGATGGCTACACAGTCATATCTGTTTTTGTAACGAAGGGAATTACGTTTTTTAATGGAATATTTTTGCGAAAAAATTATCTACATTTACATCCAGCAAATCTTTCAACTACAATAGCAAAATTATCAAAGTCCCTAAGCGGTCCAGCAACCAACTACAATAGCAAAATTATCAAAGTCCCTAAGCGGGCCAGCAACCAACTACAATAGCAAAATTATCAAAGTCCCTAAGCGGGTCAGCAACCAACTACAATAGAAAAATTATCAAAGTCCCTAAGCGGGCCAGCAACCAACTACAATAGCAAAATTATCAAAGTCCCTAAGCGGGCCAGCAACCAACTACAATAGCAAAATTATCAAAGTCCCTAAGCGGGCCAGGAACCAACTACAATAGCAAATTTCTCAAAGTCCCTAAGCGGGCCAGCAACCAACTACAATAGCAAATTTCTCAAAGTCCCCTAGACGGGCATGATGACAACTATGGATTTCAATCTACGGTTTTCATCAAGAAAGAGCCAAGTCCCCTAGACAGGCATGATGACAACTATGGATTTCAATCTACGGTTTTCATCAAGAAAGAGCCAAGTCCCCTAGACGGGCATGATGACAACTATGGATTTCAATCTACGATTTTCATCAAGAAAGAGCAAAGTCCCCTAGACGGGCATGATGACAACTATGGATTTCAATCTACGGTTTTCATTAAGAAAGAGCCAAGTCCCCTAAACGGGCATGATGATAACTATGGATTTCAATCTACGGTTTTCATCAAGAAAGAGCCAAGTCCCATAGACGGGCATGCTAACAACTATGGATTTCGATCTACGCTTTTGCCAAAATAGAGCTATGGCTCTTAGACGGCCACGAAAACAAATGGAAACGACTACAGTACATAATTCAATGCGAAAGGCACTTGCTACAACAAAAAGCGAACAACTTCAAGTCAAAATTACAAGGAATGATTACTACAGACAATCTACAGCAAAAAACTCCACACATGGGCCAAATATACGATGTAACAGAGAACTAAAAAGCAAAGGACAAACTATTGTCAACGAAAAAGATACTTTTTATTAATAAATAAAGGATTACAAGCATGTTATTACAGGGATTGAGATCCTATATCTACAAATCCTTCATGCTTGGGGAGCTTTCTTCTTAGCATCCGCATCCTTCTTCTCAGAACTTTCACCCTGAGGAGGGGCACGAAAACGGAAGTCAATGGCATCCGTCTCCGACGCATCCTTGGCCTCCTTCGCGGCACGAGTACGGGCAATTTTCCGAGCATGCTTCCGGAATTCTTCAGCCGAGTACAGGTCACCCTCTTCCTCGTGATGATTAGCAAGGGCTAACCAAAGATCCTCACTCTCTTTGGAAAGAGCACGCTCTCGTGCCCCAGCAAAAGGGCTGAAGAAATCATCCATCTTAGAAATATCCATATGATTGAATGAAAAAGGATGGATTCTTTAGATCAAATGCAGAAGAGGCTTATCCAAAACAAGAGCAAAACCCTCCTATTTGTAGGGGGGTAAAAGGAGGTTAAAATTATCACCAGTCAAAAGCTACAGTTCCCATGCAGAGAAAAGTAAAGACACAGTCAAAATATTTTGACTCCCATGCAACATTAAATGCTTGAAACAAACTCCCATAGTCAAAACTACAATTTCAAGGTAAACATTTTCCCAAACATATTTACTACCAGCTTTGACAAAGAAATACAAACACAAATTAGGTTATATCTTGAAGCAAATTACCAAAATATAGCCAAACACAAAAATATCCTAGAGTTTGAAATTTCTAAAGTACGAGACCATATCAAGATGTTTCCAAGTCACACAGCGGACACACCCGCTGAGTGACTTCAAAACAAGTCAAAAAGAAAAATATTCATAGCAGAAGTTACAAAAATAAGCTAAGCCCAACGAAACCCGCTCAGTGGATCCTCCATACCCCTCAGCGGCTCTGCATCTTCATCATCACTATTATACACCGCCGCAATGGCATTAAGGGGCTGGATATCAACATCAGGCACAGTGGGACTTAAAGAAGCATCTACTTGTTTAATCTCAGCCATAGCAGGATTCAAAACAGCATCCTCTTCATCACTTTCACTATAAGTAGCCGCTATCACTAACAACGGAGTAATATCTACTGCAACTTCAGGGTTCTCAGCGGCAACCAGGTTCTCAGTGGCAACCATCTCACTCTCAGCGGTCTGCGTGCCCATATCACCAATAACAACATCAGACTGGCAACCAACACTCTTTCTCTCGGTTCCCCCAAGACGGGCTTTCAAGGCTCTGGGTTTACGTTTGTATTTCTTTACTTTTGACTTCAGCCTAGCCAACTCAGTTTGTAACTGAACAACCTCGGGTACGGTATCAGTGGAATCCTGCCTTTGCTGCACTACAGCACCGCCTGCTACCACAATCGCAGCCTTGGCGGCTTCAACCTTTACAATTTCAGCAAACTCAGCACTATTTCTAAACTTCAATATCGCATCCGCTTCGGTTGGGCGAGAATCAAGATGGGCTTCAGCATCATCACCACGTTTCTTCTCAAAACTTAGCATAGTAGTCAAGTTCTTTACCTGTTCTCAGCGGACAGCTCCGCCTCTAGTAGCTTCACTCTCTGTTTCAGAGCAATGTTGCTGCTACGATACATATTACCACGAGCCATCAAGCATGTATACATACATTGATTCTACAAAAAACACAAACACAAAAAACAAACACGTCAACAACGGACATAAACCAGAAATAAACTACATTAACTATCAAAAATTTACATACCCGTGCATCATATTTTTGGGACAGCCGGCACATCCGCTCCCAACTCAACTCATTCATCCTCACAAGATCATCATCAGTCATAGAATTAACAGTGAAGGTGTTAGGCCTTGACTTAAAAAGAAATCGATAACCAGGCCTGGCTCCAACTTCTGCATCATCCACCTCATCATCACTGCTTGTATAATACACTATCTCCTCAGAAGCATCTCCGACATCCTCAAAATCATCATCAGCATCATCCTTACCATCATCCCCAGTAGCATCCTCAGCATCATACTCAGTATCAACACCATCAGAATCATTCTCAGCGGGTTGCTCCATGACTTGGTTTTCCAGAGCAGGCTCGCTTACCTTAGTAGGCTCAACACGTCTACGTTTCGAAGTACTAGCCTCCATAACAGCCTTGCGCTTTGACTGACGAAGAGTTTCACTAGAGGTATCTTTCGCTCCTTCCACCGCCACCTCCTGCTCTTTCTCAGTGGACAACTCCTCCCCGGTATCAACATCCACAATGACTTTACTCCCACTAGCAACTACCTTAGCAGGAGCAACAACCGAACCCCGCTCCTCCCTTTGAATAGCAGCCCTTACACCCAGAGAGCGGATATCAAACTCATCATCAATATCTGTCACCATATGAGAAACAAGTGTCCTCCTTGCCACAACACCCGCACTTTCAGCCTCAGAATCAGCCGCAACGTCCCTTTCAACGGACGGCTCTTTCTCAGCGGGAACATCCCTCTCAGCGGAAATCTCTTCCTCAGCGGATTCATCGTCCTCAGCGATGTACTCATCCCCTTGGGCATCTTGCAGATTCTCCTCATATGCATCATCCCTTTCTCTAGCAGTAGCACCACCTAACAGCTCCTCAGATAAAGAATCACCCTCAGAATTTACATCATTATCACCAACTTCTTCTTCAGAAAAATCCCCATCAGAAACGGGCTCTTCAACAGCGGTGCCAACCTCAACAGGGGCAGAAGTTTGACCAACCTCGACATTTCCGGAAAGATCAAAAGCATCTAAAATATTATCAACAGCAAATAACCCGGCACGAACCCGTTTAGGTCTTGGCAGGACGGTCAGCATGAAGTCAGCATATAACTTAGCCTCGGCCAAACCCAGAGTTGGGTGTAGATCTAGCTCTTGCTTACGCGGATCCAACACTACAACAGTAAAGAAAAGCAATGTCAGTTACAGAACACAACAAAAAATAGCAAAGTCTAGAAAAGAAACTTACAACAATTCTTTCTCAAATCAGCCGGGTCGATCAAGTTATTCTCTGTCCATACTTCACCCATTACCTTCACAAGCCCAACAAGGACGTCCATTTCATTACGACTAAGCCGACTTCGGTTCACTTTGTAAGCACACTCAACCTTGTTTGTAAAGTTCCTCTGCCAAGCGAACTCTCCACCACCAATTATCAGAAACTCCTCCTGCCATCCTGCCATTCCCTTGGGGAAAGCAAACGGTCGATGGCCATCCAGGGCTTTTCCTATGCGACTTTTTGGTTTTGCGAATTGTAACTCATAAAAAGGTTTCGCACGGTTGGCCTTCACGTCAAATAAACAGAAAAATGCCTTAAAAGTAGGCTGCTTCCCCCTATGTTCGCAACTAGCTATGAACCAGTTTATGGCCCTAATCGAGTTGGGAGTAAACTGAGCCAATGGACATCTAAAGTGAAGATGAAACAAGTCCATGACAAATTTATGAGGAGGCAAACGAAACCCTGCCTTCAAATGACTTACGGGTATGCACACAGACCCGTCATCAAACCGATGATAAAGCCTCTTCCCGGGTTCTGCACGCCTCCAGAAATAACCTTCCTCAATCCTGAACATTCTTGACACATATTATGCCCAATCATCAGCCTTGAAAGTGCTGTCATGCTGCAGATGGGAAAATTCGGCAAACTCCTTATCCATTGCCTCATTTGAAAAAGCTGTAGGATGCACTTTGGTCGCACGAAACAAACTCTCGCTACTTTCGAAATACTGGTAACGGTTTCGTGGCAGAACGGCCGGAAATGTTAACTGGTTGGGATCCGCCCAGCGACCATACCCATTAATCAAAGCTTTTTTCTCGCCGGTAGCGGGGTCGGTAAATTCATCACCCATCTACACAGAAAGTCCAAGTCAAAACCCAATACCGCCTACGGATTACCCGCTCACAAAACAAAAGGTACACAGGGGTATTCACAACAATTTACATTTTCTTTTTCATTTTATTATTATAAAACAAAACGGTTCATATTCCATTCCCCCCACAAACAACAAAACCCTAGAATCAAAAGCCAAAATCATACACTTTATACAGAATATACACACATATACACAAACATTTCATAAACATCACACAATCTAAAACCATGCTTTCGCACGAATCGAAACTACCAAATATCGATACCAAATACACAAGCAACAATCACAAACTAAAACACAAAGATTACCAACCTTTACAAACTACATAATCAAATCCCGATTCAAAAAAGTATGAACATGCAAAGCAATGATACAAATACAAAACTCACTCGCAAACACATACTATAAAGCAAACAAATGACGATACAGACATGGCACAGTTATTGAGGAAACAGAAATCACAAAAGAAAATATAAAGAACACAAGAATCTCACCTCGAATCAGGAGATAATATATGGCTTCAATGGCTGAAATATCCCAAAAAACCAGTACGAACACAGCAACCAACTCGGAAAAGATAAGAAAGAGCAAGGAAAACAGTGGTGAGAGACAGTAAAAAGTTACACAAATGATATACAACTCCCCCTTTTATTAGCGTGAGGCGCGTGTAATAGGGGTGGAAATAGTGCAAACACAACGTGGGCATCTGTGATTGCTCCACGTCATCTTTACAGCCAGCAGTAACTGTATCGATTCAAGCAAAACTGCCCACTAGGTAATAACTTCCCACTTACCCATAACATATTACATCACAAAGGTACATTCTCTTTCCACCCAAAGGTCACTTCATTCATTAATACGAACCACCACTTATCATTTCTCATATTATTGACATTTATTATTATTCCATCATTTGTTTCGAATTTCTCATTTATTATCAATTATTGCATTTATTTCAAGAACAGTTACACATATCAAACAAAAACGTTTCAACTCCAAAGCCCGTCAAGCACCAAAAACCGTTGTGACGCACATACTATTTTCACAAATTTTTTCTAACTCCTAAGTGTTGTCCGCCAACACTTGGGGGGCATATTTTCACAAATTTTTTCCAACTCCTAAGTGTTGTCCGCCAACACTTTGGGGGCATATTTTCACAAATTTTTTACAACTCCTAAGTGTTGTCCGCCAACACTTGGGGGGCATATTTTCACAAATTTTTTCCAACTCCTAAGTGTTGTCCGCCAACACTTGGAGGGCATATTTTCACCAATTTTTTCTAACTCCTAAGTGTTGCCCGCCAACACTTGGGGGGCATATACAGTAATCTTTTCAAAACATTGTTGTATGTGGTTTTTTCGCAGTTCTCTCCTCCTCCTGCCCGCTAACACGCATAGAAGGAGTGGGGGCAATGATAGGTACCCGCTGTAAGCCTATAGCGGGGACCCGCTACCCGCTGCCAAAACCATCACCTTAACAGTACTTGCAATTTACACACGTATCATTATATGTTATCTTTACTAAAATTACTCAACTTGACAACAAATATCTTTACAAAAATACTTGTGCAAAATATCTTGGTATCTTACGCACTAAGGCAGGGGACCATAAAGGTAGTCAAGGGAACACAAGGACATTCAACTGTAGCAAAAGCGGCTGTGGTAGGATCGAGGTATGTGAGGAAGGGACACTAATCACTGTTCCAATGGTGGCTCACTGTAGCTTTAACGGCGCAACAAGTGGGCAGCTAAGTGGATAAAACAGTGATTGGGAGTCCTAGCCTATAAATACCCCCATTCTGCACATAAGGTACACACACACAATTTTAGCAGCACAAACTTATTACTCATTCTCTCCCTTCACACAGATACATTCTTACCCGTTCGATTATTATTATTCCGATTACTGATTCTCACACCGGAGGTGCTTGACGGCCACCACCCCGGGCAAGCATTGTTTTGCAGATACCCAAACTCAGGTGAAGTATCCCCGGAACAGTGCTCAGAACAGTGATCGGAAGCCTCTAATCGACCGTGAGGATTATCACTATTTAACGAAACGTTAAATATAGTTGGTTTATAATTGATAGTGTATGGCGAGTGGATGATTTCTCGTCCAGAATTCATTTATTTAATCATGAATAATTTAAAAAGTTAATGAAATATTCATTTCCGTGACAGAAAAATATGGATTCATTTCAATATCGAACCAAATACACGATATCATCTTCTATATCTATCTATTCTATTATATTAAAGCCGAAACATTAAAAGTTTGGTTGGTTGGTACTTATTGAATTTACTTATTTACCCTTGCTTAACTACTAACTAATTACATAATTTTCTTTTTCAAATTAAACATATTACCTTTTCAATTTTTCACTAACTAATTAATTTCCCTTTTCAGGTAAAGCACAATATCTTTTATATTATATCTAACTAAAATTTCTCTTTTCCACTACAAGCAATTTTGTTTAATAAAATAACATAATTATATTATAATTACTATTAACTAATCAATTACCTTTTTCAGCCAAAACATGTTACCTTTTCTCTATTCTATGACTAAAATATCTCTTTTTACAAATATATTTTTCCTTTTCTTAAAACTTTACGAGCAATTTTATTTAGTAAAATAACATAATTAAATTATAATTAATATAAACTAATCAATTACCTTTTCCACCTAAAACATGTTTCCTTTTTAATTTTCTCTAACTAACACCTCACTTTTTTCAATTAAATCACGGCATTCTATTTAATAAAATTAAATTATAATTTTATAAGTACTTATAATTAACCGATTACCTTTTTGAACTAAGATGTATTATCTTTTCAATATTTTCTAACTAAAATCCCTCTTTTCATAGAAATATAACGGATAACATTTATATAATTATTATTAAATCATCTCATTTAAAAATCTAAACCTCCAAAATTCATATTTTAAAAAAAGTAAATCGAATTAGTAAAACATATCATATAATATTAAAAGAAATCCGTGCATCGCACGGGTTTTAAGTTAATTTCCCTTTTCAGGTAAAGCACAATATCTTTTATATTATATCTAACTAAAATTTCTTCTTTCCACTACAAGCAATTTTGTTTAATAAAATAACATAATTATAATATAATTGCTATTAACTAATCAATTACCTTTTTCAGCCAAAACATGTTACCTTTTCTCTATTCTATAACTAAAATATCTCTTTAACTAAAATATCTCTTTTTACAAATATATCACGGGTGGTTCTATTTAATAAATAATAATATTATAATACTAATAATTATCAATTACCTTTTTCAACTAAAACGTATCATCTTTTCCAAATTTTATAATTCAAATTCCTTTTTTCTACAAATATAATAATTATCTAAAAATTCATAATAATTATCTTATAATTATTTTTATTTTTATAATAATTTTATAATTATCTATTAGTTGGGTGTTTTTTATAATTCATCTTTTTTCTACAAATTATAAATTTTATAATTTTATAACACTATTGTCTAAAAATGTTTGGTTAAATCTATATATCTATCTATCTATTCTATTATATAAAAGCCGAAACATTAAAAGTTTGGTTGGTCGGTACCCGTTGATTTTACTTATTTACCCTTACTTAATTACAAATAAAATCTTTTTTTTTATATTTTATCTAACTAAAACTTTTGCTTTACTAATCAATTTCCTTTTTCAGGTTAAATATGTTACCTTTTCTTTTGATTTTAATAACTAAGCAATTTCCTTTTTCAGGTAAAATATAATATCTTTTATATTTTATCTAACTAAAAAGAATATTATAATTACTATTAACTAATTAATTAATTTTTTCATTCAAATTATCTTTTCTCTTTTCTCTAACTAAAATATCTCTTTTTCCAATTATATCACGGGTTACCTTTTAAAAATCTTCTTTTATATTTTATTTAACTAAAATTTTTACTTTACTAATCAATCTCTTTTTTCATGTTAAACATGTTACCTTTTTTTTTAATAACTAAGCAGTTTCCTTTTTCAGGTAAAATATAATATCTTTTATATTTTATCTAATTAAAAAACAAATTATAATACTGTTAAATAATAATTTTTTTTTTTTATCTTTTCTCATTTCTCTAACTAAAGTATTTTTTTTCTGGTTATATCACGGGTTACCTTTTTCGGCCAAAATAAAATATCTTTTTTTCCAATTAAATCACGGGTTACCATTTAAAAATCTTCTTTTATATTTTAATTAACTAAAATTTTTTACTTTACTAATCAATCTCTATTTTCAAGTTAAACATGTTACCTTTTTTTTTAATAACTTAACAGTTTCCTTTTTTAGTTAAAATATTATATCTTTTATATTTTATCTAATTAAAAAACAAATTATAATTACTGTTAACTAATAAATTAATTTTTTATCTTTTCTCTTTCCTTTAACTAAAGTATTTTTTTCCCCAATTATATCACGGGTTACCTTTTTTAGCAAAAACAAGTCACCATTTTTATTTTCACTAACTAAAACCTCTCTTTTTCAAATTATATCACGAGCGATTCTATTTAATAAAAATAAAATCATAATATTATAATGCTCTTAATTAACCAATTACCTTTTCAGCTAAAAACGTATCAACTTTTTTTATTTTTTCTAATTAAATTCCTTTTTTTAGAAATATCATGGGTAACATTAATTTCTCATTTTCTAAAAATACTACCGGCAATTTTATTTAGTAAAATAATAATTAAATTATAATTATTATAAACTAATCAATTACCTTTTTCACCTAAAGTATGTCACCTTTTAATTTTCACGTTATCTTTTTCTATTTTTTCAAACTAAAATCTCTGTTTTTGCAATTATATCACGGATGGTTCTATTAAATAAAATTAAATAATAATATTATAATACTAATATTAACCGATTATACTTTTTAGCTAAAACGTATCATCTTTTTCCTATATTATCCAACTAAAATTCCTCTTTAGAAATATCACGAGCAACATTCATTTCTCCCTTTATAAAACATTACGAGCAATTTCATTCTATAAAATAACATAATTAAATTATAATTACTTTAAACTAATCAATTACCCTTTTCACCTAAAACATATTACCTTTTTAATTTTCTCTTACTAAATCCTCTCTTTTTCCAATTATATCACGGGCATTCTATTTAATAAAACAAAATAATAATTTTAGAATTACTAATAAATAACTTATTACATTTTCAACTAAAACCTATCACATTTTCTATATTTTTTTTAACAAAAATCATTTCTTTTCTAGAAATATCACGGATAACATTTATATAATTATGATAATCATCACATTTAAATATTTAAGCCTTCAAAATTCGTATTCAAAAAAATTAATAAAAAATTTAAAAAAATATTAAAAAGATTCCGTGCATCGCACGGGTTTTAAGCTAGTACTATTATATTAAAGCCGAAACATTGAAAGTTTTGGTTTTCTCCTAAGTTTTGGTTTTCACTCTAATTATTTAATTTTTAATTATTTATAATATAAAACAAATCAAATAAATTCTGTTATTGTCTTTAATCCTAAATACAGAGTAGTATTTTATATTTACACCATTACCCGTTAACAACAAATTTACATTAAGATTTTATATTATTAGTTCTAATCAATACATATTATTTATTAAATAACTATTATTATTATTATTAATTTTATTAATTAATATTACAAAGTTAAATTCCATAATAAAATATTATACTCTATTTATTTAATCACATAATTTTAAAAGTATTTAAAAGTAACCCGTGCTTTGCACGGGCCCTAAACTAGTATAATATAATAGGAGAACAAGGGGTTTTTTTAGGGTTATTTTGAGCCAATAAACCCCCTGTGAATTTACTATTTTACCCTTGTATTTTACAAAATTACATTAATTGCCACTCCCTTATTTTGAAGATAAAAATTAAGTTATTTTTGTGTTTGTGGGGAATTGAACCAACAACCTCCTCTATATAAATATTCCTCCAAACCATTGTGCTACTTATGTTTTTTAGTAAGAAATGAAAACTTTTTTTACATAATTTCGACCTCTTTATCAATTTCTAAAAAATCTCTCTATGAATTTCTGGAAAATGACCCGTGCCTTATGCTAGTTTAGAATGATATCTCAACCTTATAAGAATTTAACCCGATTTATGATTCTAAATTCATATTATTACTTTTTGAACTTGATGATATTATATTCATATCGCTTTCTGAACTTGATGATCCTATGCAATATATTGTCCTTGCAAATCTATAATTTTTTAAATAACAATCTAATTTTTGCAAGTTTCGAAAAAATTTAACTGAATGTCATCTAATTATTTTAAAGACTTGTTAAAAGTTACTCCATACTTTCAAATACTTTTTAAAACACTACAAGAAAAACGATAAGTCAATAAAAAATCATATTGAATATTTGTCCGATAGTACTTGAGAATAAATTTTTACTTTATTTTTGAATCAGAATAAATATCAAATAACTTGGTTTGGAATCAGAATTAAAACGAAAATTGATATGGAAGTGAGTATCATAGAAAGAAGATACTGGGCTTAACGGCCAAGTAAAAGATTCCCCGTGATTCTAGTGTAAATTATTCATAAGAGGGTCGTGCATACTGCACTCCTCGACCTCGATCAATGTTCTCGAAAACCAACATTGAATCCGTTTGATAACTAAGCTCCTCCAGCAGTTTTGAAGCAAAAATATAAGGTAAACGGATTGCAAACGTTTGCTAAACTATTGTTTGTCAACATACGGTTTTATAATCGTTAGATCAACTATTCAATGATCGTGATTTAAAAAAAAATCGTAGCGTAACGTGGAAAGTTTCTGCGGTACGAGGAGGTACGGGCATAATACCAAAATGTCCCTTGTTTCACATCGAAAATCTACTATACATACCACTATTAAAAAATATTTTAAATGAAATTAAAAAATATTTTAAATGATCGGAAGGAATTAAAAAAAAGAGAAAGAAAATTAAAATAAATATTTGTAAAATCTACCGTACACACTACTATTTAAAAATATGGCTTAGTTCACCTAAAGTAAAAGAGTTCACCTTAAAATATGGTTTAAGTCGCCGTAAATGAGTTCACCTTAAAATATGGCTTAGTTCACACTACTATTTAAAAATATGTATCGCAGAAACTACGAGGAGCAGGGACATTTTGGTAATTTTTCGTACCGCATAAAGTTTATGCGGTACGGTATTGATTTTTTTTAAATCAGAGCCGTTGGATGATCCAACGGTTGTAGAACAGTATGTTGTGTAATAGTACTATAGCAAACTGTTGCGACCGCGCCCCAAAATATAATAATATGTCCAACTATTAAAGCTCAATCGACAATCAAACTGTTAACTGGTAAATACTACAGTTACAATTTAATTTGGTACCTATTGTCCTCTGTCTTCTATACACAAACTTTAATATATGAATATTCAAGTTGGAGTATAAATAACAGGGAGGAGTTACTTCTTTTCCTCTTCTACATAATACAAGATGTATTAAGTTATTAACCAAACACTGGTCAGTATTTTTGAACACCTCGTCAGAGTCGATACTCAATACGTAGCTGCGTGCTTCTTTCTTTCTTTCTTTTTTCTTGACGAATTACAATGATTAACAGGATTAATTCCAAATTTTCAATAGATTGGAGGAAATAAAAATCACAAATATTTTATAAAAATGACCAAATCACACTTAATAATCAAGCTGAAACAATGTACTCATAAAAGAATGTCACTCCTCGTAGTCTTTACCAAGATCTTTAAGTTCCCAAACTATCAACTCGGCCATGGAACAATTTTAAAGAAATTGGCACGACTAGTTTTTTGAGGTCTGAAAACGTAAAAAAATAAAAATAATAATGAAATCGAAAATAAAGATTATGTTTTTTTGGAATCAAAAGTTTTCTTTCTTTATAATTTATATTTTCTGAATCTGAATCTTTGATTTTGAATTTTTGATGGTTCTCATAATTTTATAATTTTCATTTGAAGCGCGCGGTTTCAATTCAAACAAGAATTTGTTGATGTGAAAATGACAAAATGTAAGAATTTGAATACGATTTAATGGAGAGGTCAAAATTTAACTACCCTCATAAAACTATGCTTGTTATCTGCGGATTAATTCTTTAGCGATGGCTCGTTACATGTTACTCTAGGTTTTACCATTGATTCGTGATGTGATGGCCTGCATGATCAAGAGATCGGTACATGATACTCGTATACATAGGGATGTTTAGGAGAACTTTTTCCAAAAATAAAGTTAATTTATTGAATACTTGTATATCCTGTGTAGTTTGGGAAAACTTATTGAATTTAAAACATACATTAAATACTTGTCAAGGACAGTACTTTCACTTGCATTCTCATACATTCCGACAAAGTATCTTACTAGTCCAACTAAGAGAAAGCAACGAAACCTTGCGAGTGAGTGTCAGAAGCCTAGCACAACCACTGGATTCACAGATGAAAGGGCTAAAGTAGTCAATGAAAGAGAAAATAAGCTTATAAGGCTGATTCATGAAGAGGTTTAATACCCCCACACCATCAAGAGAAGCAGTGATATAAAAAAATTTATCAAAATATAAAATTTTTACTCAAAAATAAGTCCATAAATCCTTAAAATGAGGTTAACCAAACAGGCACATAGTAATGATTTAACCGTCTTTTTCTTAGAAAGTTTTGGAGTTTTGTTTACGCTAGACTTATAAACTTAGTGCCTTAACCATGCACGATAATAGTATCAAAAACGTATTTACAAAGTAAAATGAAAACAACATACACGAAGCAATTTTCCTTAACCTCTCAAGCTTAATTGTAGTTTTAGTGTATACTAGCTTTATAGTTCGTGCGAGGCACGGGCATACTTTAAATTAACATGTTATTATGTTTTTAGATGCAACTTCTTCAAATTTGTATCGAGATTTGA
This sequence comes from Kitagawia praeruptora, assembly GCA_037693485.1. Lineage (NCBI taxonomy): Eukaryota > Viridiplantae > Streptophyta > Magnoliopsida > Apiales > Apiaceae > Kitagawia > Kitagawia praeruptora. The sequence goes on from CM075350.1 coordinate 36,391,369, forward strand.
CGTATTAATGAATACTGTTCGTAAGAGATGTATGTTATCGAGTATGGACAAAGGTTCGTTAATGGATTTTCGTATTAACGGTATATCCTTTTTATATATAAAATTTTGTAATTTTTACAATAGTAAATAATTCTTGAATATTTTTTTCGAAACCAAATTTATAATCCACACGAGACACAAACATGTTCTAAACTCACATGTTGTTGAATTATGCACATGCTTTGAATATGAAATATATGTTGTGTTGTGAGATGCAATTTCTTCTCTTTTTTTAGTCGAGACTTACTTTACCAATGAATACTGTTCGTAAAATATGTAAGTTGGAAGTGCTTTGAAATTTTGAATTGGAACAATTTTTTTATCATTAATATAATTTGGAAGGGTAATTTAGCAATTTCATGATGATTAAATTGTCTCACGATGTATTAATAATGAGTTTTATAATATAATCAAAATTGATGTCTAGGATAATGGTAAAGAATCTCACTTTTAAGTTAGAGGTCAAGGGCTCAATTCCCATTAGGAAATTTTTTTTTATGATGATTAAATTGTCTCATGATATATTAACAATGAGTTTTATAATATAATGAAAATTGATGTCTAGCATAGTGGTAAGGAATCTCACTCCTAGGTTAGAGGTCAAGGGTTCAATTTACTTTGGGAACAATTTTTTTTCATTAATATAAAATAGAAGGGGTAATTTAGTAATTTCATTCCAAATAAATTGTCTCATGAACCCCCTTGTTGTGCTAGCAAAATTATGTTAATATGTATTTATGTTGCTCTATATTCAAATAATCAAACAGTATTTTCAATGTGTTGATACTCAGAATGCAAATAAGTCCAAAAGGGATTGTTGACGGAGGAATTTGGTAACAACAAAATTCGAGGTACTTCGCCGGAAACAAGATCTACAGCGGTGGTTCTTTGCCGAAAAGAGTGGTGGCGTGTGGTGGCTGTTTGTGATTGGTGGCTGAGATTGATAGGGTTAGTGGCGGCTATTCAGAGCTCTCGACTTCCAACCCCTCAATCGGCCTACGTACCCCGGTATTTATAGGGGATCAAGCCATACGTAGTTCTTGGAGAGCAAGAAACCCAAATGGGCTTGGATAACGAACCAGCTTCCGGAATGTTCTACTATGAGGCTTAACCACAAAGGCCCAAGGCTCATCCAGGATCTCAAGACTTCACGGATAAGGAAACTTCCCCCGTCGAGGACTAGTCCTATCCGCTACCAGCTATTTCTTGATTTCAAGGATGCAGGTATAGCCGTGATTTACCCCAAGTGCAGAACGCATCCCTGTCCCCCGAATGAGAAGCACCCACCAGATAGCAGGACAGGTGATCCAGAGCTTTTGGGTGCAAAGTGCAGGATTACTCCAAAGTTCCCCAATGAGGGCGCGCCCATTGGATACAGGAACAGAGCTCCCAAAGCACACACCAGAAAGTCCCCATCTTTCCACCTTAGGGCGCGCCCTTAGTGTTTAAGAAGGGTCCTTATATCCAGGCAAACCCCTGGAGGCCTTATAGGATTCCTTTCTCATTTATTTCTCCTGAAGACAAGGCGCGCCTTATGGAAGATTTTAACGAAGGCAGGATGAGTTTTTCCAGTGAAGATTCCCTTGATGGTATCCCCCTCAGCACTCAAATACCTGAAAAAGCTCCAACACCAATACCTGAAAAGACTCCAACACCCCCATACACAGATCCGTCTGATAATGATTATACTCCGGACTCCAATTTTCCCAGTGACACACACTCTTCAGATACCTACTACACAGAGGGCGCGCCTTCCGCCTCATCCATTTCACCTCTAATCAATTCCGAACCAACATCCCCACCTTTATCACCTACCCCGTTTGAACATTGGGAAGTTCTTGATAGGGAAATTGACATTGATTGGGGCAAATACAATGAAATATCCGAAAAGGAAAAGAACCAGCTTAGAAAGAATCAAGGCAAACTAGCCTGTGTTAGCATGTCCTCTACAGCCACAAATGATGAGGTAGAATGGGCAATGAAATACTATGGTCAAGAAGGACTTTGGGCCATTCCCCACTCTCACCATCGACCCCATATTTTCAACTACGGTAAAGAGTTTAGAATTCCAAGAATGGTTCTAACTCCAAAACTCGTAGCCCTTGGTGTGGGCGCGCCTTTGCACCCCTGCCTAAAAGAAATCCTTGAATGGTATGATCTAGCTCCAATCCAACTTTCTCCCAACAGCTATAAACTCGTTCTAGGCTTATTTATTCTTTACCATGATTTGGGTTTCAAAGCACCTTCCATGCCAGAAATTAGCTATTTCTTTAGTATTCGTCAATCAAACATTGGATACTACTACCTGGTAATCAACAAACCTCACAACAACAAAGGTTTTTCTGAAGAAAGGATTAGCCATACTAAACTCTGGAAAGAACCTTTCTTCTTCATTTGGGACGTTCCTCGAATTCGTCTCCAATTCAATACAGACCCCTGTAAGTGAGGGCGCGCCCTACACCCTTCTTTTCTTCCATTTTAACTTTCCTTTAACTATTATTAATTTCTTTAAACTAAAATAGATAGAAGAATTCAAAAAGAACTTCAGGGCGCGGCCCTACATCGGGCCAAAGCCGTCCTCAAGGTTGCAGCGGAAAGATTCAATCTTCAAACTCTAATTACTGAAGAAAACTTAAAAAGAGTTGGAATCCTATCAGATAGAGTTGGTCATATTTGTAAATTCAAAAAATTCCGAAATGGCATTGTCGTTCCATCATCGTCATCTAATGATAGTGAATGTGAAACACTTGATACTAATGAAGGTAAAAATTATAATGTAGGGCGCGCCCTAACATTATACTGTATCCTTATTTTGCTTGAAAAAATCTTTTTCACCTAAAGCACGGACTAACCATTTTCTTTGTTTTTTTTTTTACAGGTATGGCTCCCAAAATTCCCCGTGGATTTGGAGCTTCAAAGAAAATAGATGATAAGGAGAAGAAGACTGATCAATCCGGCACTTCCGATTCCGGGGTACGCCCTGCACAGAGGAAGATCCTAGTGACCTTGTCACTTTGTCCAAAGAGCCTTTGAAGAGAAATGCTGAGACTCAAGAACCTATTATTGACAAAGGCAAGAAACCAAGAACTGAGGGCGCGCCCTCGTATGTGGAGACCTTAATTGGTCCAGCTGCTGCTTCTTTTGTTAAAGAAAAAGATATTGACTTGTGGCAAAATATGAATGCCGAAGACGAAGCCCAGTCCATGATTAAAGCTTCTGCTCAATTGCTAATTCAATCTCTAGGGCGCGCCCAGAGAGTTCACAGGGAAAAGCTCCATATTAACAAGCTTGAGACTGAAAACAGAAAATATTCAAAGATGATTGTTGAAAATGACAACAAATGGAAGAAAGATCTGGATGCCAAAAATGACAGAATTGCTGATCTGAAGCATGACTTGGATGAATCTATTGAACATCGTCATCTTTTGAATACCAAAAATGACAAACTGGAGAAAGAGGTGGAGGACTTGAAGATGCAGTGTGACTCTCTTGAGATTGAAAAAGCCAATTGTTGGAAAGATGAGAAGCAAGCCATGGAAGATCGAAACTTCCAAGCTGGGTTTGATTTCTATCTTCTTGGTTTTCTAGCAAACGATCTTGATTACAATTGGGAGGAAAATTTCGGCCGTGAAAGTGCTGAAGATATCGAAGATTTCAAGAGGGTACATGCAAGTGCCATCAAGGCAAAGAGGATTGAGATAGGGTTGGATAAAGATCCCCAGGGCGCGCCATCAACTGATGAGGCTCCCCTAGAAATCGAACCAACTAAAGACCCAGAAATCCAAACAGTTGACCCTTCCAACCAAAACTCTGCTCATGAAGTAATATCTTCTCCCTTCATTCGTCCCTCAGAAAATCAGGACGCGTCCCCTGCAAAGGACGCGCCCTAAGGTTTTTATTGTCTTCAACTTAATCTTTTGCTTGAATTTTACATTTGAGGTGCGGGCCCTCTGTAAAACCCTGCAAGTTGTACTTCCTAAACTTTCATGCCTAGTTTTGATTATGTTTCCATATTTAACTGCCGATTTGCTTTTGCCATGCATATTATTTATCTCCATGTTTTTATTTGTTAAAAAACCTTTAACTTGACATAAAAACATCTTCGAAAATCTTCAAATATAAGTTGAGGGCGCGCCCTAAGGCATTGCCCTTTGCAAAAATTCATTTGATTTGTCAAAATTTACTTATAAGGATGCACTTCTTCACAGGGCGCGCCCTAAAACATGGAGTACAACCTCTTGTAATTCAATCAAAAAATCTTCAAAGAATGTCAAAAACGTCTTGGTATACTTCATTAATCTTCAAATAACACCTTTATTAAATTCAAGCCTCGACAGAACAAGGGAAGATATACATGTACTACCCCCCGTGCTAAGGAGAATAAGTTTATAAAAACGTGGAATAAAAATAGCAAGTCTCGACTAGAACTAAGGAAGGCGTATATGTATTACCCCCTAGACTAGGAGAATATTTATTGATACTAGTATATAACTTAAATATAAGCCTTCATAAAATAAGGGGCCGAAGCCGCACCCTACTGGTAATACTTCTTCAAATGCTCCGCATTTCATGCTCTTGGAATTATATTGCCATCCAAGTCTTCCAAATGATAAGTGCCTTCCCAGATGATAGACTTGATCTTGTAAGGTCCTTCCCAGTTTGGACCAAAAACTCCATGAGCTGCAACTCTTGTATTTGGCATAACCTTTCGAAGAACCAAATCACCCACATTAAAAGGACGAGTCTTCACTTTCTTGTTGTAATACCTTGCAATCCTTTGCTGATAAGTTGCCAACCTCAACTGTGAGTTAGTCCTTGTCTCTTCCAGGAAATCAAGATTTAGCCTTTGATTTATCATATTCGATTCTTTATCATAGAAATCCCTTCGGAATGACCCTGCTCCAATTTCTACCGGAACCATTGCCTCACATCCATAAGACAACATGAAAGGTGATTCCCCCGTTGTGGTCCTTGGAGTTGTATTATATGACCATAAGACCATAGGAAGCTCCTCGGGCCAATTTCCTTTACTTTCTTCTAGCTTGGTTTTCAAAGTATGCTTGATTATCCTGTTGATAGCCTCAGTCTGCCCATTGCTCTGAGGATGATACACAGCTGTGAATTCCTTCTTTATTCCCAAATCCTCGCATAGTTTTCGCAACTCTTTGCTATCAAATTGTTTTCCATTATCTGAAATAAGCTTGTAAGAAATCCCGAACCTGCACACAATGGAGTTAAACACAAAATCCTTGATTTTCTTTGCTGTGATTGTGGCCAAGGGCAATGCTTCCGCCCATTTGGTGAAGTAATCTACAGCAACAACAGCATACTTGACTCCTCCCTTAGACTTGGGGAGTTCTCCAATAAGATCGATTCCCCACATAGCAAATGGCCATGGACTCATCATAGAAGTCAAAGTAGTCACCGGAACCGTTGAAAAATTGGCAACCTTTGACATTTATCACATGCCTTGACAAACTCATAGGCATCCTTCTTCATAGTAGGCCAATAATAACCTTGCCTTAACATCTTCATCGCCAATGAACCACCCCCCGAGTGATTGCCACAAATTCCTTCATGCACCTCCCTTAGGATATAATTGCATTCATCTCCATCTATGCATTTCAGAAGCGGTTGATTGAAACCTCTCTTGTACAGAATTCCATCGTACTCTACAAACCTGGCAGCATGATATCGAAAATGCCTTGCTTCAATTTTATCGCTTGGGAGAATCCCCTTATGGAGATACTCTAGAATTGGAGTCATCCAAGTAACTGACGGAGTAATCTCCACTTCCATGACCTCCACTTCTGGAATACTTGGCACTTCTTGAACTTGTAGAGGAACCGTTCCCAACAGCATAGCATCTTTCTGAGATCCTAACTTAGCTAAAACATCCGCACTGCAATTTTCATCCCGAGGAATACAGTCCAACCTTACTTCACGAAACTTCTGAATTAATCGCTGTGCACACTTCATGTAAAGCTCTGTTCTTGGACCTCTACACTGAAAACCTCCTTTGATCTGCCTGACTACTAACTCCGAATCACTTGATACGATCAAATTTCCTACCCTCATTTCCAAAGCCATCTTCAATCCGTTAATCAAAGCTTCATACTCCGCATCATTATTAGTTGCCTCGAATTTGAAATGAATAGCACTCATGAGTTGATTTCCTTCAGGTGTCACCAAGATAACACCTGCACCAGCTCCTCCATTGTTCACAGCTCCGTCTACGTGCAACCTCCACCAAGGTTGGGGAACTTCCTCAAGAGGGCGCGCCCTCTTAGGAGGAATTCCAGGTTCCACCAATACAAGTGACTTCTCCTCGGTCTCTGAATCAAACTCCAGGATGAAATCTGCTAAAGCCTGACCTTTAATTGCTGTTCTTGGTGTATATTTCAAATCGAACTGTCCCAACTCAATAGCCCACTTCAACATTCTCCCCGAAGTTTCTGGTTTGTGAAGGATACCTCTCAACGGGTAAGCAGTACGAACCTCAATTTTATGAGCTTGAAAATAAGGACGAAGCTTCCTTGCTGCCAAGATTAAAGCATAAACCAACTTTTCCATGCTGGTATATCGAGTTTCTGCGTCATGCAAACGCTTACTCACATAATAAACCGGGAACTGATGATCAATCTCTTCTCTTACCAAAACTGCACTAATGGAGTACTCCGAAACTGCCAAGTACAATATCAAAGTTTCTCCTTCCACGGGCTTGGCTAAGAGCGGAGGATTCCCCAACTGCTCCTTGATTTTCTGAAAAGCTTCTTCACACTCAGGAGTCCATGCAAAATCTCTGGATGCTCCCTTGATTGCCTTGAAGAATTCTCTGCATCTATCTGAAGATTTTGACACAAAGCGATTTAGTGCGGCAATTCTCCCAGCCAAACTCTGAACTTGCTTCACACTAGATGGAGATTTCATGTCAAGTAAGGCTTTAATCTTGGCTGGATTCGCCTCGATCCCGTGATGGTTGACAATGAATCCCAAGAACTTTCCGGATTCCACTCCAAACACACATTTTTGAGGATTCAACTTCATCCTGAACCTCCTCAATACTCCGAACTTCTGCTCCAAGTGCTTCACATGGTCTTCCGCCCTCAAAGATTTAACAAGCATATCATCCACATACACTTCCATAGTTTTCCCAATCAGATCTTTGAACATCATGTTTACCAACCTCTAATAGGTGGCTCCGGCGTTGATCAAACCGAATGGCATTCCAATGTAACAGTACAAACCTCTGTCTGTGATAAAAGAAGTATGCTCTTGATCCGGCTCATACATAAGAATCTGATTGTAGCCCGAGTAAGCATCCATGAAACTCAAAAGAGCATGGCCAGCTGTAGCATCCACCAACTGATCAATTCGAGGGAGAGGAAAACTATCTTTAGGACAAGCCTTGTTCAGATCCGTGAAATTCACGCAAGTTCTCCACTTTCCATTAGGCTTCTTGACAAGAACTGGATTAGCCAACCAATCTGGATAATATGATTCCTTGATCAAACCAACATCCAAAAGTCTATCAACTTCCTCTTTTAATGATATAGCTCTTTCTCCACTCACAGGTCGACGTTTCTGGTGAATTCCTTTCTTGGTGGGATCTATGTTCAAATGATGACACATAATTTTTGGATCAATTCCCACCATATCAGCATGACTCCAAGCAAAGACATCCAGATTATTCAAGAGAAAATTAGTAAGCATTCCTCTCAACTTGGAATTCAACTGAGATCCAATTTTCAAAATCTTATTTGAATCCTTCTCATCCACCATAATTGGAATAGTATCCTCTGCAGGACCAGTCTTTTCCACAGGTTGTGGTGTTCTCGGATCAAGATCAAAATCAAAACTTCGTGGATCCTCGATTGGTGTTACATCCTTGGAGGGCGCGTCCTCTTTAAGAGGGAAGTCTTCCTCAACAAGGGTATGCACCAAACCTTCAAGTAACATTCGCCTCCCTTCGACCTGCTCACCTTTGATATTAACTGAAATCACCTCCTCTGAACCTTCTTCAATTTCCTCTAGAATTCCATCTTGAAGATCATCAAGCACTGGAATTCTCTCCTCAGGGCGCGCCCTGAAGCAGGGCATTCCCTCTGGCTCTTGAACAAGATAATGGACTTTCACATCTGCCGGGACAATACTCATAACCCCTGAACTACTTTCACTGAGGGCGCACCTTCCATCCTGCTGTCTCCTAAATCCCTTGATTGCCTTGTGATAACAATCTCTCGAGTCATGCTGGGATCCTCGAATTGTTCCCACACCATTTGGCGTAGGAAACTTCATTGCAAGATGATAGATGGAGGTCACAACCTTCATTTCTTTCAACAAGGGACGTCCTACCAAAGCATTATGTGACGATTCCACATTCAAAATCATGAAATCCATCATTTGAGTCACAGAAAGAGTTCCTTCCCCGAGAGTTACTGGTAACTTGATAGCTCCCATGACCTTTACAAATTCGCCCGAAAAACCATAGATCCATCCGTTATCTTGAATCATATCCTTATCTAGGAGTCCCAGCTTTTGGTAAGTGCTGTAATATAGAATATTCACCGAACTTCCATTATCAACAAAAACTCGATGCACATTCTTGGAACCAATCTGAATTGCCACCACCAAAGCATCATTGTGAGGATGGTGTACCCACCTTGCTTCTTCTTCAGTAAAAGTGATATCAACACATTCTCCTTTGAATAATTTAGGCGGCCTTAATTCCAAACTATTCACATTTGTAAGAGGTCGGTATCTTGCTTCCCTAGTATACCTCTCCATAGCATGATTGCTGTCACCTCCCAGGTGGTGTCCACCAAAGATGGTGTGAATACTTCCTTCCTTGACAAACTTCATCTCTTCAGGCTTGCCATCAGCATGGAGGGCGCGCCCTCCATCTCTCTCATCAGGATTCTCCCTATGTTTTTTCACCTCTCTGACAATCCATTCTGTCAAAAATCCTTCCTTGATCAAATCTTCAATTTCATCCTTTAATTGACGGCACTCATGAGTATTGTGCCCTGAAGACTTATGGAATTCACAGTATTTCCTCTTGTCTTTGCTTTGCCAAGAAGAGAGAGGTTCTGGCTTCCTAAAGAATCCTTTATTTTTGTTTACTTCGAAGATATGTTCAATGGAGGCTGCGAGGGGAGTATAATTACCCGACCTTTAATCATAAGTATAAGTATCTGGGGGACCCCAATTCCCTCTAAAATTAGCTACATTTACTCGATTGGCGCCAGTCGCTATACGACATGTTGGGCTAGGTGACCTGTCCTTCCTCTTATTAGTCTTTCCCTTAGCATTGCTTTGAGAATCTGACTTTCGATTGTCTGCTAAGGATTGCTCCACAATCTTGAAAGACTCAGCCTGTGCAAACACATCGGCTAAAGTGGGCGGATCTCGTCCTTGAAGATGCTTCCAGAAGTCAGTTCCTACTGACAATCCAGCTATTAAGAAACTCTTGAGCGTTTCGTCAGTCGCTCCTCTCACCAGAGTTGATTCCGAGTTGAATCTCTTGAAGTAGGATTGCAGACTTTCACCTTCCCTCTGCTTGATATTGGCCAAAGTTGTGACTGGAGGGGCATATTTTACTGCCGCCTGGAATTTAGTCAAAAACAAATTCCTCATCACCTGCCAAGACGTAATAACTCCCGGGCCGAGTTTCTGAAACCATTGCTGAGCACTTTCTCTAAAAGTCGCTGCCAACAATCGACATCTAGCCAGCTCTGCCACTTGATAAACATCCATTTCGATATCAAAGCGTCCGAGGAATTCCAAAGGGTCTGCGTTTCCATGAAAGCGCAAATCATTTGTCATGGACCTATACCCTATAGGAAGCTGCGCCTCTCTAACTTCAGTTGAGAATGGAGAAGATGTTTGTGCAGTAGCAGATATTCTTCCTCCATCCAAGTGAGCAAGGAGCTTCTTCAAGTCATCCACATTAAAAGTTCCGACCCCGGGAACATTCTGAATATTTGGTTGTGTCGCAGTTTGTGTACCCCCCGGGGGTGGAGGTGGAGGTGGAGCTGTTGTCTGAGCACCTCCCTGAGTCCCCGCTTGAGGTTGAACCACAACATCCCCTTGAGTTTGAGTTTGTTGGCCTTGAGGATTTCCCTGAGACCGTGGATTCTCTCGAGAACTTCTTTGATGTTGTTCTCCTGAGTGAGGGCGCGTCCTTGATCTAGACTCACCAGAAGCACTTGAGGGAATTTGATGGATACGGGGGGATCTCCCACCTGAGGGCGCGCCCTGATTACGGGGTCGTCCATTTCCTTGATGCAAATCCATTCTTCTATCACCGTTATCACGGTTTCCTCTTCTTCCAGGAGTATCATGATGAAAAGCTTGTTTAGATCCAAGGGGCCGCGACCTGTTATGAACAGGGGGCGCGCACTGTGGATTATTATTACGGGCAAGAGATCGTTCATGTCCAAGGGGCCTCGACCTGTTGTCAGGGGGCGCGCGCTGTGGATTATGGCTCTGTGGAAGGGCTCGCTCATGTCCAAGGGGCCTCGACCTGTCATCAGGGGGCACGCGCTGTGAATCATGGGGCCTTGATTCCAAATACTTGCTTTTCTTCTGTTGCTCAAGAAGTACCATCCTTAAATCGTCATCATTAAGCCTTATTCTAAGGCGTTCCTTTAAGCTGGCATAATCTCTCCTTTCCCTAGCCATCTGCTCTTCATCCCTTTGGATTTCACCAGGGGTGCGCCCTGAGCGGTGTGGATGAGGGCGCGCCCTCTCTTGAGGATTCGACAACCTGCGCTCAGAATTATCTTCACTAGGATGTTCAACAATAGGATCAAAATAATCTAACCTTCGAGGAGTAATTAGCTGAAATCTTTTTTCCTGATTTTCCTCCCCACTTCGGGAATCTTCCTCAATCTGTGGGGATTTTCCTGACCGGCGATGATTTCGCGGGATACTCCGAGATTTTCTCCTCGACTCCTGATTTTCCTCCACGGAACACAATCTTGCCCCGAAATTATTTAGGGCATCTCCCATGCGGTACAGTTGTTCCATTAATGCCGTGTTACTGATAAGAACAGGCAGCTGACCACCAACAGTGGCTGGAGTTCCATGATGATGTGGAGGAGCGGAGATTTCTTCCGGAACATAAGCCTCATGGTGGGTTGGATTACCCCCCATGCTATCTTCAGAATCATAATCATCTTCTCCATGAGAACCTCTGCGCTGATTGTGCGACATCCTTTCCTCCTAAGATTCAGATCTTGATTGGCTCCCCTCCTTCTAGCGCCAATTTGTTGACGGAGGAATTTGGTAACAACAAAATTCGAGGTACTTCGCCGAAAACAAGATCTACAGCGGTGGTTCTTTGCCGAAAAGAGTGGTGGCGTGTGGTGGCTATTTGTGATTGGTGGTTGAGATTGATAGGGTTAGTGGCGGCTATTAAGAGCTCTCGACTTCCAACCCCTCAATCGGCCTACGTATCCCGGTATTTATAGGGGATCAAGCCATACGTAGTTCTTGGAGAGCAAGAAACCCAAATGGGCTTGGATAACGAACCAGCTTCCGGAATGTTCTACTATGAGGCCTAACCACAAAGGCCCAAGGCTCATCCAGGATCTCAAGACTTCACGGATAAGGAAACTTCCCCCGTCGAGGACTAGTCCTATCCGATACCAGCTATTTCTTGATTTCAAGGATGCAGGTATAGACGTGATTTACCCCAAGTGCAGAACGCATCCCTGTCCCCCGAATGAGAAGCACCCACCAGATAGCAGGACAGGTGATCCAGAGCTTTTGGGTGCAAAGTGTAGGATTACTCTAAAGTTCCCCAATGAGGGCGCGCCCATTGGATACAGGAACAGAGCTCCCAAAGCACACACCAGAAAGTCCCCATCTTTCCACCTTAGGGCGCGCCCTTAGTGTTTAAGAAGGGTCCTTATATCCAGGCAAACCCCTGGAGGCCTTCTGCGACGGACATCCCTCTCCTGAGATACGACAGGAGGGAATTCTTCAATAATCAAATACGAAATCGACATTATTGACATTCTGGAATTCCACCATATCCCAGGGCGCGGCCTAAACCCCCAGGGCGCGCCCTAACTTCTAGAAATCCCTAATTTGTTCTCTAAAATCCCAAATTGAACCAGTTATTGACCCGAATCCATCATGAAAATACCCGAACCAAATTTTGGCTATAACAGGGATTATGCGTTCACGGTGTATATCAACTATATAGCTAAAAAAAGGTATCATTTGCAATGTGCTAATCTCATTTCAAGGATTAATACTTGTCTGGGTTAGGAGTATAAAAGTATTTACGTAAATAGTGACTGTTCTGAACTTGCATATTAGCAAAGCTGATACAATTGAAGAATTTATACGAGAGACTGGCTCCAAATTGCTTGTGGATCAACCGTATGATCCAAGCACCATGAAACCAAGTGCCTTAAATTACTGCTTGTGTTTTTTGTTTGAGCTGATATTACCAAAATGGGCTGATATCTTCGATTGTTCATATCTTCGTAGCGATTGTTGTGAGCAAATAGAATTTATGCAATACCCGATCGTGACATGCAAATTATAATTCTGGTTAAATTAAATTTGTTTGTATTTTACGCTATGTTTAGTTTTGTTAAAACAAACTTGAACGATATGTAATAAATTGGGGAATATTAAGATCAAAACCATACTTCGAAATATAAATATATAGAGTTAACATGAATGGATACAGAGATACATACAAGTACTAATTATATAATAATAAATGCATTGTGATGCCCCCGACGCCGATTTGATTTCCTCTGGAAAGAAACCAGCCCGAGGGTCCCTCAAAACTACATCACAACCTGCTTAACCTGCTAATATTTTTTTTTAAATTTCGACATGAAGTATTCGTAAATATGACTATCCACCTATTTTTCAATTCAACAATTCAACTATATAACAAAAGTCTGTCTCACCAAAAACGGTGTCACACGTACACAACGCATCTCAACTACTATCTACCATGTACTGTAATTTGTACAACTACAAGCCAACTCTGTCCTGACTTACCTCGGATCAACAGATGACCAAAGTCCACAACCAGCGCTTCAATCTTAAGTCAACCTACGACTTCAGTACTTGAAGTACGACTACTAAATCAAACACCAGCTCCGCTGGTCCATCACTTCTTTCTACATTTCCACGGATCCTTCTAAAATCTTCGGTATCTCCTGTGATAATTTATAAAAATAGAAGAATGAGCTATAAAGCTCAGCAAGTATATTTTGTAGTGATCCACTGAGGTTTTATAAAATAATTTAGTTTGGAAATCATTATCATTACACAGTTTATAATAAAACATAACTCACACCAAAACCAGAGTTCTACCAATATGTCAGCAAAACATAGTTTATATTAAAATATAAACTCACACCGAAATCAGAGTTCTGCCAATATATCGTCACAAAACAGTTTATAATAAAATATAAACTCACACTGAAATTAGAGTTCTGCCAAAGCATTCATCTTTTTAAAACTGAGTAATAATTCCGTAAACAGTTTTATTTCACAATAATCCGAACTCGGCACAATTTCACAATAAACTGAATCTTAAGGCATTTTCACAATATTGCATATAAGCAATGATCATCACTTCCCAATTCACAATTTAAAATAAAAATATAAACTTCACAATTTACGTGAGGAAAAACTAGGCATTCTACACACGACAAGTTCATCAAGTTCTACCAGTGGGGGTCCCCGGCCTTTACTTCCTATTTCGGGAAGTTCACACAGTTTCCATTTCTGGAAGTTCTACCAGTGGGGGTCCCCGGCCTTTACTTCCTATTTCGGGAAGTTCACACAGTTTCCATTTCTGGAAGTTCTACCAATCTCCATTTCTGGAGGTTCATACTGTCTCCATTTCTGGAGGTTCATACTATCTCCATTTCTGGAGATTCATACTGTCTCCATTTCTGGAGTGATTCACTAGCAATGTCAGTCTGCTCAGTTTTCCTCAAAATCGCATTTCAACATATACTAGTTAAAACAATTTAACGAGTATTTATAATAGAGTATCCTGGGCCTGAGGACAACCTCAGGGTTGTAGCCTGAGGTTAAAACAAAAAACACTACAAGTCAGGGTTATTTTTGTAAATATATGAGGGTAGATTTTATTATTACAAAAATGCCATTCACCATTTGTACTAGAAAACAATGTAACCTCAGGTAAGTGCCCTGAGGTCAACCTCAGGGCCATTTTTCTCTTTATAATATTATAAAAATCACACTTTAAACACCTCGATTTAAAAGATATATTTCTTTTAAAATCCACAAATTCACATTTCTACACGCATAACACAAAATACGCATAGGGTTTAAAACACATTGAATACGCTAATAGAAATATAATGCATTATCTTCAATTTATCACATCAAGATATACTTACAACCACCGCATTCCGAGCAGTCCAACCATTCCTCAACCCACTTTTTCAATAACCTGGTCAAGCATCAACAAACTCTTCAATCGTATATTCTCAAATCATTCTACTCACACTTTACAAAGCAAACCGATTTATCGATCAAATTCTACAACTCAATTTATTTCTACGAGTATCCACTGACATCACTGACGTCTACTTAAGTCACCATTTACTTAAGTCACAATTCACTTAATAAGCTTCTATTGCTTATTAATCAGCAATCCAACTACTATATAGCTTACTCCTCAAAATCCAAATTTATAACGCTTCACACTTAATATTTTGCTATTACAAGTCTCGTAAATCTTACACATTTATTAGGTTTAAGTCACAGTCCTTTTTACAGAAAATCGGGCATATGACCTTTTCGTAAATAGACGATACCCGGTGTCACAACTCCTCAACAACCAATTCCAATCAATCACCAATAAACCAATTTCCACAAATCTTACAAATCTACTTTTACAATCCAAGTACACTTTATCACTAAAAATTGACTACTTTAAAAACTTGAACTCCAAAAATATTACTCCAATAATCCACAAATTCCCGAATTAATTACGGACATCTACATTAAAATACTCGACAAAAATCTCAAATAAATCTCCAAAATTCCGAGTTTCCAACTAAAACCCGACATATAATTCAACTATTCAATAAATCTCTAAATTAACTCCAAAAATAAATGAAATTCCTCGAAATGCATTTATAGGAAATTTACGAAATTGAACACCCACTTACGGTGTAAAACTCGCACACCATTTTCGGACCATGGCGCTTCTCCGATGACTACTACCGTTGCCACAATTTATTTCCTTTTTTTTCTTTTTCCTCCAATGTCTCTCTCCCACCTCTCTCTCTCTCTCGCTCTCTCTCCCTCTCTCTCCCTCTCTTTTCTCCAGCCTTCTCTGCTATTGCCGCCACTGTACACCACCACCACCACCCCATCGGTGGTGGTCTCCTCCACCCCTGTCACCATACATACACGCACATACACACAAAAATGCACACACAACACACTCCCACGCACATCATCTCGCTTTCTCCTCTCCCCTTACTATCCAAACCCCCAACACAAATCGAAACCCCCAACACAATTCAATCTCCCCTCAATTTAAACCCCAATTTCTTTCAAATCCCTAATCTTTTTCTTCCCCCAAATGTTTTCTCTCTCCCCGATGTTCTTTTTTTTTTTTTGTGTTTATATCCTTATTGGACTTTGCCCAATTTCTTTTTATTACTACTAACAATTAATTTCGAGCCCAAATAAAACACTACTTATTCATTTCATCTCCTTTTTATCCCACTATAAATTGTTTTATTAAAACAATTATTCCCCAAAATTTACAAAATAATTATACAACTTAACTTAATAAAAAAAAGCCATCAAATCTCCAAAAGTCTCGTATTTTAAATAATTACGACCCCACTTGCAAATTCCCGGAAATAAATCCTAAAAATCACTTGACGTCAAATAATTAATATTTGACATAATAATTCCATTCTCAACCAATAAAAGTAATTATTTATCAATATCCACAATTTATCATCTCGTTCTCTAAATGCTTTATTATCTCCAAAACGGTTCAAAACTTAATCGCAATAAATCTTATTCCCAATAAAATAATAAGAATTAATATTTTCGGAAATCGGAATGTTACATGCATATTAGTTCATATAAGTTATTATTATGTAATAAATATGTTAGTGTTGCAATACCTAAATAGCCCCCGGAAATATAACATAGATATAATTAGATGGGGTAAATATAACTTTCTATATGAATTAATTTGATCATGGAACCCCACCCCCATTTGCTCTATTATATATATATAGGCAAGTGCTCAGATACAAACCACTTTTAAAATACAAACCTACAAACCAACACTAAATTAATTATATTTCATCTATTCTAAGGTTCCCGCCAAAGGTACCTTCACAAAAAATGCTTAAAATAATTGGCTCTATCCAACAAAAAAAAAAAATCTTGCCATGGAAATGCAAAGCATTTAAGACAGTAAACGGATGAGTTAGGTAGTCATGAGGGTCGAAGGCTCTCGACACACCCGTCAATCGTCTATTGCCTTTACCATTGATTGTCATTCCTTACAACTTTAGAATGATAAAGGCGCGAAGCGCCGTACAAGAAGGTGCGAAGCACCGTTAACCAGTGAAATCCACTGCCACGTCATCACGTGAACAATGATTTTTTTTATTGGATAGAGCCAAGTATTTTAAACGTTTTTTGTATTGGGGTACCCCTAGTTTGGTCATTAGATTAGCTTGAAATATTAGATTATGCTTGGTTTGTAGGTTTGTATTTTAAGGAGGTTTGTATTGGAGTAGCCCCCTATATATATATAATTATATGTGTGTGTGTGTTTGTTATATTGTTTTGTGCGTTTACGTATTAAAGATGTGATTGATGAGTTTTACAACAATTAATGTTAATACAAGTTTGTATTATACTTATATACTCATGAAGGTTCTTTTTTCGTATTGTAATATTTTTTATAATATTTAATTCGTAAATAATTACAATAGATCTAAAATGATTAATAAGATATGGTATATGTTAGTGAATATTATAGTACATTATTACATATCCACAAAAATTTATATATGTATGTATTTATGTTTGTACATGTGTATGTATGTATAAATATGCATATTAATTATACAATAATTAATAGATTACAAATAATGAAATATTAATAGATTATACAACATAAATGTATGTATGTATGTATGTATGTATGTATGTATGCTACATAGTATGTATGTATGTATGTATGTATGTATGTATGTATATAATATTATAGTATATTATTATATATCCACAGAAATTTATATATGTATGTATTTATGTTTGTACATGTGTATGTATGTATAAATATGCATATTAATTATACAACAATTAATAGATTACAAATAATGAAATATTAATAGATTATACAACATAAATGTATGTATATATTGTACGTATGTATGTATGTATGTAAGTACGTATGCATGTATAATTTATAATTATGTATGTATGTATGTATATATGTACGTATGCATGTATAACTAATAATTATACATTAATGTATCGTAAATAATTACAATAGATCTAAAATGATTAATAAGATATGGTATATGTTAGTGAATATTATAGTACATTCTTACATATCCTCAAAAATTTATATATGTATGTATTTATGTTTGTACATGTGTATGTATGTATAAATATTCATATTAATTAAACAATAATTAATAGATTATAAATAATGAAATATTAATAGATTATACAACATAAATGTATGTATGTATGTATGTATGTATGTATGTATGTATGTATGCTATATAGTATGTATGTATGTATATAATATTATAGTATATTATTACATATCCACAGAAATTTATATATGTATGTATTTATGTTTGTACATGTGTATGTATGTATAAATATGCATATTAATTATACAACAACTAATATATTACAAATAATGAAATATTAATAGATTATACAACATAAATGTATGTATATATTGTATGTATGTATGTATGTAAGTACGTATGCATGTATAATTTATAATTATGTATGTATGTATGTACGTATGCATGTATAATTAATAATTATACATTAACGTATAATTATCTACAAATATACATTATAATTAATAATTATACATTATCTGAGTTAAGCCAACTGAGATTTATCTACAAATTAATATATATAAACAAAAATATATTGTATGTATGTCTGTATATAATACTGTTTGCACTAAAACACGCAAGCGTACGTGGTCACACATAATATATGAATAAGTCAAGTTCGTTCCCACAGAGATCTGGTTATGGTTTTAATTTAGTAGATGCACCTATGCAACAGTGTATGGTTATTATGCACTGCTAAGACAATTAACAAGATTGGGTTTTGATTAACTAAAATTAACTCAAAAAAAAACAAATTAACAAACTAAGAATTAATTAACTAACGAGAATTAAAATCAAATTACTTCTGCAAGAGAAAACATGGAATCCTAACTTCATTAAATACTTCGCTTAGATCTGACGCCTTTAATCACTATATGCAATGGTTATGATATCTGATCGGATAACACGAAACAAGTACATGCTACCTGTCAGTATACATATACCAAACTACCCATACATCCATAAAAGAGATATAAGATGAATAGACACCAATTATGCTTAGACCCTATATGTCTATAGAATTTGAAAACATAACGGTTGAAGAACAAGTTATCCACATTGATCACATAGGGCAACGTAATATCTCTATTTACGCTACAAATCATGATGTTAAAACATCAACCTATCCTATGCTAGCATGGCAAGTTCTAAATCTCAAGATCCACTTTCACTTCACAAGAGATTAACAAATTAGATGTTCATGATGCATCTATCAATTAAGCATAACCATACGAGGATATCATATATACATCACACACAGATCTTTAAAGCAATCAAGATATACTAAAGCTCCATAAATAAATCCGTTAGAATCCCATGACAATGATTAGTTCATAATCGAACCTCTCGTCATCATGGGATCTGATGAAACCATGATAAAAACAAAGTATGAAAATAAACCTAAGTAATTGATATGTAATAGTTCTACTCCTAATGATGATGATCTAATTTTACAAGGGTTGGATGTGTTTATATAGGCTCTAGATATCTTGCCCAACAAGAAAATACCAAATCAGAATTATAATAGAAGTACGTTTCCTAAACTGATTCTGTTTTAAAGGAAAATTCGCAGCTGTCTTTTCTTCAGTAATTCTGGAACGTTCTAGATGTAATTGGACCTCTGGACCACCTTAGAATGATAGAAAATCTCGTTATCTTTGCGTGGACAGTAAGATCGCCCAAAACTGACTTCTAGAACTCAAGATATGGCCCAAACAGTGAATCTCACGCGTGCAGCCCAATAAATCCGAATTTTAATAATTTAAATCTCCAAAAACGACAAAAACATCCACCATAATCAACATCCTTGTAAATCTGCACAACTAAACAAAACACATCAAAACTACAAGAAACTTGAGCCCAAGACAATCAATTTAAGCCGATTTAGAATACTCCAAGTGGATATAAAATCCACTTATCACACCCCCAAACTTAAACCGATGCTTGTCCTCAAGCATAAACAATTACAACTAACTAACTAACTAGTACCACTTCCGTAGGTGATCACGGTTGCATTTGGCATATGCAACAAGCCCTTTAAACCCCTAGGCAGCCCTAGTGGACGAGTAAGGTCTCGTGAGGGCCTATAGCGAATGTACCCACAAAATCCATTTACCCTAATGCAATGCAATGCATGAATGCAACTAATATGAAAAATGCAATTAATCTAATCTACCATACCTTCAAATCCTCTCATGCCATATCAACTTAAGAATCAAAGCAAATACGCAATGTCTTGGTATCGAAAGTGCAAGTATTCACATAGTCTACTCAATGAACATGCATAAGTTCTCACAAGTCCATGTCAAGTGTAAGAATAAGTTAGTAACCATGCTAAGCCTACAAGAGCACATCTTTGAGACAAAACTCGGGATCTCATACGCAAGAACAAGCAAACACTCACAATCCACTCACAAAGAATATTCACTCAAGAACAAGGGTAAGTGTATCACTCAATTCCATCAAAATCATAAGCATGCTTGACATTTGGTATCAATCTAACCCTTAACACAACATACATCAATGACGATAATCAAAAGGTCTTTATTTGGGTTGTAAAACGGGGCTAGGGACAAGGTATGTCAAATAAGCCAAATCAGGTGAAGTGTCAAAAACTAGTAAGAACTATAATACTCATTCACAACCACCTATTTCCCTCCCCACAAAATTTTACTATTTTTCTTCCAACAAAAACAATCGACGAGTCGACTAAAGTAGGATCACAACAAACACAAACATGCTCTCATAATATTTTTTTTTTCTTTTTTTTCTTTTTTTTTCTTTTTTTTCGAGAGCTAAATAAAACACAAACAATAATATAAACAATAACAATGATCCCACGAATTTATTACACATGCCGACTATCAAGTACACAACCCAATTTTCAATATCAATATTTTCCCCCAAAATTATGATCAATAATAACCCTTCTTTGCACACCTTATTACTCCCTTAAGCACTCTACTAGCCTTTGACAATGTGGGTTCAAAATAATGTAAGGCCAATACAAGGAAAAGGTCTAGGCAAGTAATGTGGTATGTCACTGAAAAATAGGATTAAGCTCAACGGGTTAACTAATTGATCATGTAAATATGGTGTGGTAATATGGGAAAAAATACGGTTATTCCTAAATGCCTTTATCATTTTAATCGTCAAATAATGTCATGCGTTTCAAGAAAGACCTCAAACAACTGCTAGCAATGCAAACAATCCGTGGACACTCAAGCAAACGAATAAATTGCAAATAATATGCAATAAGGCTCAAAATCTCACTTGGAGGAAAAACATACTCAATCCCAAGCAAAAATCTCTCTAACGCACCGACTTGTATTCAAAGCATGCAAACTAAATCATCTTGCACATATTCATGTCCTTCTAATCACTTACAACATTCAATAAGTCTACTAGCTTCAACTTACTAGTGTATGTGTGTGCACAAGAACAAAGCATATCACTTCTCAATCAAAAGCGTCAACAACACAAAATTCCTATCAAGCATGGGTGCAAATGCAAACTATTATGAACTCACATGATATACGAACATAAAAACAGAATGTCCTATATGAAACAAACATAGATAACACGAACATAAATGCATAATTTACTACTACTAATATGCAAAGCATGAAATCCTACATGAACACATAATACAAAAACAACTACTAATCCCTCAAACCAACATCACCCCCAAACTTAAAATATTCAATGTCCGCATTGAATGGAAGTAAATACAAGGGATAGCAGAAAACATACCTACTCGTCCTCGTCCTCCTTGGTTGAATCTGATGGAGGATACTACGCACGAGCTCCATAGACTGGCCACTTCCCACATAACAAGAATACTACAAAACCCCAATTGACAAGAACACAAATTCGTAATAAAAATAAATTAGAGAAAAAGATTTACCCAATACGAATCGAAGAGGTGAACTTGCAATTAATTCCTCTTTAGAATTGAATTTTTAGAGATTAAAAAAAATAGAAGAGGAATTGGATTTGTATGTATAGGTGGGTATATACAAAAAATAATAATAATAAGAATAATAAATATAATAATAATAATAATAATAATAATACTAATAATAATAAATAATAATAATAATATGAATTAGAATAGAAATAGGTTTAGAATTTTTGGAGAAAAGATGGAGGGTTTTGGAATTGAAATAGGAAAAGAATTAGAGAGAATAGGGGTATAAATAGAATTGAGAGGTGAATTTTTTTTTTTATATGTACAAACAACAACTGCTTTGCACAACACTGACGCGGAGAAAAAAAAAATCTGGAAACCACTGTACCACGCGCCAATTGCGCGTCTGAGCCACCCGCACAAGGAAGACACGCAGGCGCAAATTGCGCGTCCGCCAGGCAAACTGCGCTAAGCACAGTAACGCAGGCGCAAGTTGCGTTACCACCCCGCAATCTGCGCCAAACAGAGAAACGCAGGCTCATCCTGCGTTATACAGCTTCTGATTTTTTTTTTTTATTTATTTTTTTTATTGGCATGGGTTGCCTCCCACGAAGCGCTTCTTTAACGTCAATAGCTTGACGTTACTTCCAAGTCTCCATTAAGGATGATAATAGTTTGCCTGGTCATCTCTTCGTGAGACTTCATCGTCATCACGACGGCAAACTTTCTGCCCTTCTCCTCGTTTGGCCTATTCGTATAACAGCTATATCCAATTCCAATGCCTTCGTCTGTTGACCCAAAATCTGTCAATTTGTAGAACAACACACACTCGCGGGCTTCGCTTGAATATAATGGAGGAGGGTAAATGTAAATTGCTGAAGCCTTTGGTTTCTCAACGAGAACTTCCTCCATTGGCTCTAATGCGCTACCTCCATCTTTATACTCCGAGACAAGTAGAAGACCTGCATCTTTCCCATGTTCTTCATCCTCTTGGTTCGCACATACCAATTCTTGAAATTTGCGTAGCTCATCAGTATCCTCTTGGTACGCACATAACAATTCTTGAAATTTGTACAGCTCATCAATGTCTATCTCAAATTGTGCCCTTTCCAAATCATCCACCTCACTAGCTTGATCAAATTCCTCACATGGCTTCTGAACACTCTCCTCCTCTTGGAATTTGTTTTCTTCAATTATGCATGCAGTACCTTGCTCCAAGTCATCGTTATTTTCTGGAATTGCTTCTGGTATGAATTGTTGATTCTCTTGTTCCAAGGCTCTCACAGCTTGAGCAACTAGAATCTCCAAAGATTTGAGAGACTCCTCATTACTCTTCACAAGAATCCTAATCTCCTCCCTAGTAGGAACCTCATCTGACTGAAAAGTAGGAGTAGGTTGCTGATGTTGAAAATCTTCACTACCAAAGAAATATGACATATCCGGAACATCTTGCTGGTACTGTTGAGGATGGTATTGAAAATATGGTTGTTCCTCATAACTGAGAGGTTGAGATTGCCACGGGTCATGTTGCTGCAGAAAATTCTGGTTCTGCTATTGCAGAATATTCTGAGGATAGTAAGGCTGTGCTCCATATTGTTGACCTTGATACTGCTGATAAGGCTGCTGAGGTTGTTGAATACCACCTTGGTTGCTCCAGCACTGATACGTCTCATGTGCGCCCGCACATATCTCACAAACACTAACCACCTGCTGAACTCCATAGTAATTTAGAAAATCCATCTTCAACGGCAATGCTCTCTGACAATTACCTGAAACACCAACGAACTACAAGAATAGATGAGAAAAAGAAATCCGAGTCAGTGAACTCTAACGACTACTATTGATAAGCACATAAACAAAAAATAAAACACTGAAGATCCCCGGCAGCGGCGCCAAAAACTTGTTTGCACTAAAACACGCAAGCGTACGTGGTCACAAGTAATATATGAATAAGTCAAGTTCGTTCCCACAGAGATCTGGTTATGGTTTTAATTCAGTAGATGCACCTATGCAACAATGTATGGTTATTATGCACTGCTAAGACAATTAACAAGATTGGGTTTTGATTAACTAAAATTAACTAAAAAAAACAAATTAACAAACTAAGAATTAATTAACCAACGAGAATTAAAATCAAATTACTTCTGCAAGAGAAAGCATGGAATCCTAACTTCATTAAATACTTCGCTTAGATCTGACGCCTTTAATCACTATATGCAATGGTTATGATATCTGATCGGATAACACGAAACAAGTACATGCTACCTGTCAGTATACATATACCAAACTACCCATACATCCACAAAAGAGATAGAAGATGAATAGACACCAATTATGCTTAGAGCCTATATGTCTATAGAATTTGAAAACATAACGGTTGAAGAACAAGTTATCCACATTGATCACATAGGGCAACGTAATATCTCTATTTACGCTACAAATCATGATGTTAAAACATCAACCTATCCTATGCTAGCATGGCAAGTTCTAAATCTCAAGATCCACTTTCACTTACAAGATATTAACAAATTAGATGTTCATGACGCACCTATCAATTAAGCATAACCATACGAGGATATCAGATATACATCACACACAGATCTTTAAAGCAATCAAGATACTAAAGCTCCATAAATAAATCCGTTAGAATTCCATGACAACGATTAGTTCATAATCGAACCTCTCGTCATCATGGGATCTGATGAAACCATGATAAAAACAAAGTATGAAAATAAACCTAAGTAATTGATATGTAATAGTTCTACTCCTAATGATGATGATCTAATTTTACAAGGGTTGGATGTGTTTATATAGGCTCTAGACATCTTGCCCAACAAGAAAATACCAAATCAGAATTATAATAGAAGTACGTTTCCTAAACTGATTCTGTTTTAAAGGAAAATTCGCAGCTGTCTTTTCTTCAGTAATTCTGGAACGTTCCAGACATAATTGGACCTCTGGACCACCTTAGAATGATAGAAAATCTCGTTATCTTCGTGTGGACAGTAAGATCGCCCAAAACTGACTTCTAGAACTCAAGATATGGCCCAAACAGTGAATCTCACGCGTGCAGCCCAATAAATCCGAATTTTAATAATTTAAATCTCCAAAAACGACAAAAACATCCACCATAATCAACATCCTTGTAAATCTGCACAACTAAACAAAACACATCAAAACTACAAGAAACTTGAGCCCAAGACAATCAATTTAAGGATTTAGAATGCTCCAAGTGGATATAAAATCCACTTATCAAATACTATAGTATATTATTAAATATCCACAAAAATTTATATATATATATATATATATATATATATATATATATATGTATTTATGTTTGTACATGTGTATGTATGTATAAATAGGGGCTTGCTCAAATGAGACTCCTCTTATAATGAGACCCTCTCTTATAATGAGTCCCCCTCATATTTCTTTTATTCTAAAGGGCCCCGCTAGGGGCACCCAATACGAAAAAAGCTTATAATTATACTCTCTATCCATTCATCAAAAAAAAAATTAAATTTTTTTTTTAAAATATAAAAAATCTGCTACCACTTCATCATATTTTTTTTTTGAAATTTTTTTTTAATTTTTTTTAAATTTTTTTTTTGATGAATGAATAGATGGTAGAATTATAAGGCTTTTTCGTATTGGGTGCCCCTGGCGGGGCCCTTTAAAATAGATGAAATATGATGGAGACTCATTATAAGGGAGGGTCTCATTATAAGAGGGGTCTCATTTGAGCACCTCCCTGTATAAATATGCATATTAATTATACAACAATTAATAGATTACAAATAATGAAATATTAATAGATTATACGACATAAATGTATGTATGTATGTATGTATGTATATATGTATGTTATATAATATGAATGTATGTATATAATATTATAGTATATCTATTATATATATAATAGGCCAACACAAGAAAAAAATGGTGAGACTTTTTAATGTACATGAAAAATCCAGTTTGCCCCTCATCTTATTTTTTTGAAAAAATTGTGGTTGGTGGGAATTGAACTTGGGTCTCCAAGTTAATTCATGCATCATTTTACCACTATACCACTCAATCACTTGTGTTTTAAATAAAACACAATATAGATGTATGTGTGTGTGAATATTTTAATTAGTACGATACACTAATAATTTTTTATCCAGATTTTACTTTTACATTTATTGATTTGGACTATAACATATTATATCAAAATATTAATTATTGGTACATAATATATGATTTGATTATATTATAAAATTGTAATAATAATAACAATCAACATGATAATAATAAAAAATTACTATATACCTGTTATTCTCTTAAACAACCTAAGCACTCATCGATACGTGTTTTCAATAATACACATGATATCTCTATATGTGTACCGCACAAGCGGGGCAATATTTGATTTTATATAAAGAAAAAAAATGAAACGCATATTGTATTTTTATGAAAAGTATTAAATATAAGATCAAATCAATAACTAAAGTACTTTATTCATGATTTAAAAGCACCAATTTACCCCTAAGTTCCTATTTATATATAAAAGTATTATTTTCAATTCTAATTGAACTTGGAACACCAAATTAAATTGTGCATCTTCACACCATTATGCCACACATTCACGTGTATTTTAAATCATACACACAATATGTATGTGTGTGATATTGATGAAATATTATTAATTAAATATTACTGGATTTTAAATGAGTTTTGGACTCTTTTATCATTTATCAATTAAAGAATTACGTAAAATACACAATTGGGCTATAAAACGACATTATAATTAATATAATGGATATTATCTAACAATATATTAGAGCAAAAAATATTGAGGTGTTAAAATAAAATGAAAATTGTATATTACTACACAACATACAATAATTTATTAGTCAAACAATTCGGGTCGTAAAAATATTTGGTTTTGGAAAAACGAATCCTATAAATAACACATTACCTTTTACATACTAATTTGCTAATGTTTAATTTAAAATATGACATTATGTAGAAAGAAAGGATCGTATATCATATATGTTATTTTAATTATGGAGGTGACTCGATGAAAGTCAAACGGACATTGGAAGAGAAACAAAGTCAAGAAATTAGATGAAAACAAATAAAACAGTTAGAAATGTGGTTTTATAAAGAAGTAAGCACAAGACCTGAGAAGCATTTTAGAAGATTTTTTTATTAGAATTTGGACTGAAACCTACATTTTCATAATGCAACATCTTGAAGAGTATTTAGTTTTACCTTGAATATTATTGGAGATCAGCTAAATGGATGCATCATTTTTGAAGAATGTTTAGGATTGTAGGTGCTCTGAAAAATCATCTTAATTATACAACACCCACATAACACTGAAATTATATTCTATGACCCATAACAAAATTAAAAACTGACATGATTGCTATCAGTATTACTCGTATTAGTTTCTAAAGTACAAACTTGAACATATTTAAGTAAGTACACAATAATCACATATGCCACTAACAAGAAAAATCTATGAAAAACAATCACATATTTCAACCAATATTGATGCTGAATAATTTGATTAAAAATACAGTTTAAGTAGCAGACCCGTGCCTCGCACGGGTTTTAATGCTAGTTATTATATATCCATAGAAATTTATATATGCATGTATATATGCTTGTATTTGTGTATGTATGTATAAATATGCATATTAATTATACAACAATTAATAGATTACAAATAATTAAATATTAATAGATTATGTAACATAAATATATGTATGTATGTATGTATGTATGTACGTATGCATGTATAATTTATGTAAGTATGGATGTGTGTATGTATTTATGTATGTATGTATGTATGTATGTATGTATGTATGTATGTATGTGTGTGTGTACGTATGCATGTATAATTATTTATTTATGGGTATGTATAATTAATAATTATGTATGTATATATGTATGTATGTATGTATGTATGTATAATTATTGAGATTATACATTATACAAATATTTATGTACGTAGCTAATGATTTTTAAAAGTAACTCAAATGCTCACACAGCTCAACTGGTTATGGTGTTGCATTTAGTTACCCAATGTCATGGGTTATTTTTACAAATATTTAGAGTTACTAATAATTAACCGATTATCCTTTTTAACTAAAACCTACTGTCTTTTCTATATTTTCTAACTAAAATCCCTCATTTTCTAGAAATATCACGGATATCATTTATACAATTATTATCAAATCATATCATTTAAAAATTTATGCCTCCGAAAATCATGCCTTAAAAAAATTAATTCAAATGGATGAATTTTTTTATTTAAAATTTAAAAATTTCGTGCATCGCACGGGTTTTAAGCTAGTCTATACTATATTATTATAAGCAAAATAGAGATTTTTTGTAGTTTGTAGTTTGGTTAACCAAGCTATTCATAATCGTTAGATCTTCAACTCAAATTAAATCATGGCCGTTAGATACAAAAATATTAAAAAAATTATATTTAGTAGTCTAAGATTCTATTCCCGTTTAATTTAAAATATTACCCTTTATAAACAACTAAAAACATAAATCATACAATATCTTTCCTTCATTAATATTTCTATCTAATTAAAACATGTTACCTTCTATTTAATTAAAAACACGTTACCTTTTATTTTAAAACTAATATTGCAATCATTATACGTATATCCAAAAATACTGCACCATATCTTTCGACCATTAATAAACACCTAAAAATATGAATCATACCATATCTTTCAATTATTAATATTTCTTTTTTAATTAAAAACGTTACTTTTTTATTTAAAATTAATCTTGCAATCATTAATATATATTCAAAAATATCATATCATATCTTTCAATTTCTAATAAAATATATTAAAAATCAATGTACATTGTTTATAATAAAAAAACATAAGTATAATCATTAAACATGAATATATCAAATTAAAAATATTAATCATACCATATCTCTCAACCATTAATAATCGATCGTACCATATCTTCCAATCATTAATATTTTCTTTCTAATAAAAAAATGTTACCTTTTTTATTTAAAACTAATCTTAAAATTATTAATATATAGCCGAAAATATCACACTATATTTTCCAAATATTAATTAAATATATTAGAAATCCGTAACATAAAATAAAATTATTATATATCAAAAAAAACTCGTGCATCGCACGGGTTATAAGTTAGTGGTTATAAATTAGCTAAATGGATGAACCATTTAATTTCGAAGAACCAACGGTTAGAATTGTAAGTGTTCTGAAAAGTCATCTTAAGTATAAAACACTCACCGAATACTCCAATCATATTCTATGATCCACAACAAATTAAAAAAAAATGTTATCAATACTACTCGTATCAAATTTCAAATTATAAACTTGCACATACTTAACTAACGACATTAACATAATTTGATTTATAAATATATTTAAGCTACCGGCAACTAACGACATTAACATAATTTGATTTATAAATATATTTAAGCTACCGGCCCGTGCCTTGCACGGACTTTTATGCTAGTATATTATAATAGCCGAAACATTATAAGTTGGTCGTTTGGTACGATATCTATTGATTTTACCTAATTACATATAAAATTCATTCTAGTAACTGATCAATCTCCTTTTTCATGTTAAACATATTACCTTTTCTCTTTTTCAATAACTAATTAATTTCCCTTTTTAGGTAAAACACAATATCTTTTATATTTTATCTAACTAAAATTTCACCTTTTTTAAAAACTCTGCGAGCAATTTTGTTTATTAAAATAACATAATCATATTAGAATTACTATTAACTAATTAATTACCTTTTTCAACTAAAATACGTTACATTTTCTATTTTCTCTAAGTAAAATCTCTATTTTTTCAATTATATCATAAGAGGTTCCATGTAATAAATAATAATAATATTATTATTATTATAATACTAATAATGATTACCTTTTTTAGCTAAAACGTAGAATCCCTTTTTTCTAGAAATATCACGGTCAACATTAATATCTTCTCTTCTAAAAATACTACGAGCAATTTTATTTAGTAAAAATAACATAATTAAATTATAATTATTATAAACTAATCAATTACATTTTTCACCTTAAAAATGTTGCCTTATTCATTTTCACGTTACTTTTTCTATTTTCTCTAACTAAAAACTCTTTTTCTCCAGTTATATCATGGGTCGTTCTATTTAATAAAATAAAATAACAATATTGTAATACTAATAATTAACCGATTACCTTTTTCAGTTAAAACATACTATCTTTTATATATATTTTTTAACTAAAATCCTTCTTTTTCTAGAAACATCACGGGCAACATTAATTTCTCCTTTTCTAAAAACACTATGAACAATTTTATTTAGTTAAATAACATAATTAAATATAAATATTATAAATTACTCAATTACATTTTCACCTAAAACATGTTACATTTCTAATATTATCTAACTAAGATCTCTCTTTTTCCAATTATATCACGGGTGATTTGATTTAATAAAATAAAATAATAATTTCATAATTACTAATAATTAATCGATTATCATTTTCAACTAAAACCTACCATATTTTCTATATTACTAACTAAAATCCCTCATTTTCTAGAAATATCACGGACAATATTTATATAATTATTATCAAATCCTCTCATTTTAAAATTTAAACTTTTAAAAATAGTTTTTTTAAAAATTAATTCTAATTAATGAAAAAATTTATTTAAAATGTAAAAAGTCTGTGCATCGCACGGGTTTTAAGCTAGTCATCTTTTAAATTGTATTATAGGATCAAATTTGGTTCCACCTTTTTTTTGGTTTTACCCTTTATTCCTATTTCTTCTAGAATTCTATTAAATCATTAATAAAACAATAAAATTATTGTAATACTAGAACAATTGCAGTTCTTACCAGTCCTTTATTACTATTTCTTCTAGGACTCCAAGTTATCTTTAATAAAATAGTAAAATTGTTATAATCTTAAAACAATTAATTCTTTTATTATAATGGTATTGAGTTACAAAATAATCTATGAGATTCATATATATCGTATTTTCTTGATTTTCTTAAAATAATCTTAAATTAATAATAATTTTATTAGTAAGTAAAAAATCCGTTCTAATGATACTTCAGTCTCCATATTTGATTTCACCCCAAAATTATTATCTTCCAGAATTTTTGAAATTCTGTTATAAATATAATTGTTTTTTTACTATAACCTACTGAGTTGTTTAAAAAACATAATTTTTTTAATATCATTCAAAATAATGAATTAATGATCAATTTAAAATAATTTTGGGATAGTTTCAAAACTACCCATGTTAACTATTAGATTTTTAAACATATACTACCAACCTTTCTAAAATTCTAAAAATACCTACCTTGTTTTCAAAATTCCAAAAATACTACATTTCTCAATTGCAACCTCATTTGCAACTTCGATGCTACAAATTTCTGATTGCAAGTTCCGGGGTTCAGATGTCATTTTCGACCACTTTTTTGGAATCGTATAATTTTATACGATTGTTCCTATAATCTATATTCCAAAAAACTGGTCGAAAATGACATCTGAACCCCGGAACTTGCAATCAGAAATTTGTAACATCGAAGTTGCAAATGAGGTTGCAAAAGTTGCAATTGAGCAAGGTAGTATTTTTGAAATATTGAAAACATAAAATTATAATGAGGTAGTATTTTTGAAAAAAATGATTTTATAGAAGTGAAATGATAGTTGGATGGTAGTAAAATTGGTAAGAATTGTTAAAATCTTATGTATTTCTTTAAATATCTCAATAATTTTCTCTTTACACTGATTATCATCCAATAATATACAATTTCAGAATTTTACCCTGCATACTATCTAGCGTTGCTTTATATATGGATTTTGCAAGAAACATTTTAATTTAAAAGATGTATAGTTCACGTGAATATTAACATTGACCTACCAGAAGAGTTCAAAACCTCCCGAGTATAAGAAAGGATGCTAATATCCTGTGAACGCGGTATAAACCATACTTGACCATATTGTGATAGAACTAGTGATTTAGAAAATCGTGATACAATGTTTACAATGATAATTCTTTGACATTTTCCCACGTTGCTTATTTAATTTTCTATACCTTCGGGCAACGTTAAACTACTTTGTCTTTAACATTTCCACACGTTGAGTACTATTTTATTTATTTATGGGTTACTGATGAGTGAGAACAAATTATGTATAAAAGAAGATAAAGTTTTGATAACCATTACCCCTACTCCACGTTCTAACTGAACTAAAGCTAACTGTATTCAGTCAATCTAATCTTCCCATTCTCTTTAAGCCAGGTGATCTTTCATTAACCATTGTGCATAACTTCTTTAATCAATTTAATTAGCAGCAGTAAATTAGTTTCATGTTATCTATCTGCTTCTTATTGACTAATTAGCTACCACTCTTCTGTACTTATTGTATGTTTGCAGTTGTGTACTAGCAGAATAAAGCTGATCTAATCAATGGATATCTCAACAACATTATGGTTGTCGGAACTGGTAAGAAAATCGAATTGTTTAACTAATTATTACTCCCTCCGTTTCGAAAACATTTTCCTGTTTTGACTTTTGTTCCTGTTCATTGTAAGCGCTTGACTACTAATTTGCGCATAATTTATAAGATAAAATATAGTCATGAGTGATCTTGTTTGATTCGTATTTGTGAGTACTTTAATACAGTGAAGTTTTTATATTTAAAACTAACACGAAATTGAAAATATAAACGATCAAAAGTGTGCGTTGGCAAACGTGATAAAGCAAACAGGAAAATGTTTTAGAAACAGAGGGAGTAGTTTATAATATATCTTTGAAAAAATGGAAATGCAGATGAGACAATTAAGTACAGTCAATTGATTTCTGATACTTACAAACTTAACTGTTTTTATACAGGAAATGGATGATCCAATGATTCTGAGCCACCAAAGCCAGATGAGTTCTCCGGACGAATCAAGATACCCGGTGAATCCAATATCTTTGAGTCCACAAGGAAGTTATACGCCTCCTCCGGTGAACTCATCGAGTTCATCTTTCAGATCTGAAAATAATAGTAAAGGGACTACGACACCAGCAAAAATGCTTAAAACCGCTAGAATGATTCCGAATCCTTCAACATCAACAATTATATCTTTTCATAATGCAATCTCAGAAACTGCACAATATGATGGAGATCATGTTAATGATATTAGCTCATTCTTGGGGGTTTCTGAGGGGAACCGAAAGGCTACTATAAGAAATCCGTTACAGGCTCAAGACCATGTTATTGCTGAGAGACAACGGCGAGAGAGGCTATCTCAGATGTTTATTCAACTGTCCTCCCTTGTTCCTGGTCTTAAAAAGGTATGTGGTAAATTACTTCAGTAGCTTGTTTCCTAATTATTCATAACTCTTTACTTAATTATTTAGGCTAGCTAGATCTTCAAACAAATTCTAATTTGGTATGTGTATGTCAACCCTAGCTAGTTTGTGGTTGATTTAAACAAAATGGAATATTAGGGTTCCTTAATCTGTCTCCGATTAAGGTTTTGTTAGGATTAGAACATGGACTGAAGACAGAAGCTGATCTGCTAGCTTGACTGGTAGGTCAGTATATATGTGTGTACGTACTAATTAAACTGAAAACAGTGATGATAGAAACAATATAGATATATGACTGTTTAAACACACATTGCCAAACTGACCATTGCCATCAATTAATTACATATATAGTATAAATTAATGGTCTAGATCGATAGAAAAGAGTGATTATATCGATCTATTTCTGTAAATTGTGATTTGCCCGTGCTAATGGTTTTGATTGAAAAGAGTGAGGATATCAGTCACTCTATGTAATTGTAAATAGTGATTTTTCAGTAATTTGTATTATTATGATCGGTGATTTTTAGCTTGTTAATTTTTGGAATTTGGAGGTTAAAATAACGTTTTGTAGTAGAACATAACTCGACGACCACAGGCGGTTGGCCTTTGATTAACCTAATTCCCGGGTGTTTGGCAAATCTGTCGTGCAACTTATAAGTTACTTATTTTGGAAAAAAAATCGTATTTACATAAATTTTTTTAGAGAAAAATGTGTATCGGGAGTTTAATATTCGTTATCCTGCAAAAATAAGTTACTTATTTCAGAAAAAAATACATATTTCCTAACTTTTTTCCAGAATAAGTAACTTATTTCTGAAAAATAAGATTTCCCAAACGGACCTCTAGTCTGATTGCAAGATACTAACTACTACTCATAGATCAAATATATATATTAATCAGTAAACCCACTAGTATATTCCAATTAATTTATTTTTTGCAGTCTGGTCTTCCTGGTTAGCTTTCCATGTCTCAACACCTTATTGATTGATAGGCACGGTATTGGACTTACGCTTGCGGAAATGATTGAAAAATGGCATGATTAATTGTGAAACTTGAATGAGGGCAAAGTAGATTATTTTTTTTTAAAAAAAAAAGGCTTGTGTATTCTTGCAGATAGATAAGGCTTCTGTGCTGGGAGAAGCAGCTAATTATATAAAACAACTACAAGGACGTGTCAAGACACTTGAGGAAAAGGTTACAGAAAAGGATGGCGAAGCAATAGTGTCAGTGGATGGATCCAGGCCCCGGTTTGATGAAGAATATTTGTCTTCATCTGGTGACGATAACTTTGCTGATTACAACAACGAGTCCATTCCGGAGATTGAAGTCCGAATCTCAGAGACTGAAGTATTCCTTAGGATCCAGAGTAATAAAATCCCAGGAATGGCAGTTAAGATGTTAAGCGATATAGAAAAGCTTCACATGACCATCATGAGTAGCAGTGTCATGCCATTCGCCAACAATTCTCTACTTATCACCGTCATTGCTCAGGTTTGTGTAATATTATATATACTTGTTTAATTTGTACTTTGTGCACATATTTTAAAAGTGCATTGATCACAAATTTATGCAAATGTTAATAATGTGTAATTGTGTATGCACTACAAGAAATTTGGTCATTTACGACGGAAACAATTTTCGCGCCATACTTATATATAGTTATATGATCAATGCATTTTAAAATACGTGCACAAAATCAAAAGTGGACAATTATTTTGAAACGGTTTTATTATATAAAACAATACTACAACTAGTGTGTGCATATTTGTCTACCCAGACTTTGCACAATAATATGTCGGTACATGATCGCATGCTAGAATTATGCTCTATATACTAAGTGAATATGAAGATTTCATTAAGATTCGACTTCGAGTCCTAAAGTTTGAGCATACGGATGTTGAAAAAGTATTTACTATATGTCGTCTAACTGTAAAGTTATTAAGAGATCCATATAACTAAATGTAGCAAGGGTTATATATTCTATGTCAGATCTAGAGGAGTGGTTTGATACTGTTCAGAATTTTATTATGTGTAATCTTGCTTATGAGAAAGCTTAATATATGCAAGTACATTTATTTCAAAAAAAAAAATGTAGCATAATTAGGAGTTGCACTTGGACTTAAAGTTCCGATCAAAGCAAATCTATGTGTTTCTGTACGTGTTTATTAATGTTCTAGTTTTTTACCTTTTGTTGCTGTCTAATTCTGGCTTCCACTGCATATTCCCCGAAAATGGATACCCGGATGTTTGTTTAATAAATTCAAAACTCCAGCAAGTTGATGTAAATTTTTGATCTGTTAGCTAGATTTCAACTTATAACTTGAAATTACTTGCACACTTATTTTACTGTTATTTATTTATTTATTTTTGTTTAGTTTAACTCGAAATTAGTTGAAGTGTTTTATGCTGAAGAGAAAAATATTGAATGATATTTTGTCACAAAGAGGATGATATGAGCAATGCTAGGGGTCAAAACAAATTTCCTAAATTTTTTTCTAAAATGATGTGGTACAATACATGAAATATTTTAATTTGGTGATTAATGTTTTGGTGATTAATTTATTTTATGATATTGGCGGTACACGAGAATTACGTAATTAATTAATTAATTATAATTTTATATCTTACTTGCAGATGAACGTGGAATTCTGCATGACTGCCAATGATCTGATGAAACGGTTGCAGTTCGCAGCTTTAAAGCTCGGACAAGAATATGTTTGCTAGCTATTTAATATTAGGAAAATGTTATGTAATTGAGGTTATTGTTAAGTATTTAATATTTCTATATTTTTAATATTTATTTTTAGAAATTTAATTATTTTTAGTTTTTCAATATTTATGTGGTACATTAATTTAATTTCTCGGGTAATAATAATGGATCCCTGCATTTATATTAATTTTTATCAATAAAAATATCTAAATTGCTAAATAATCATATTGAATTTCATACAAGATTGATATATCAAGTGAAAAATTGATATAATAAATGCATTTATTCATCTACATTCATTCTTAATCATAACAGAAACCTTAATATTATCTTCATTTTTTTTTTTTTGGTAAACAGAATGCATTAAAACAGGCCAAAGCCTAAACGAACTTCCAAATCTAGCCCTTACACCAATTTGGACCTAGATTCACCACCAAACAACAAAAGTTCTTAAACACTTAGCAACAGGAAACTAGAACATAATGAAAATTGGACATAAAAGAAACAACATAAACCAATCTTGATAAAAGCTCCACTTGATTACTGCAACACTATTCTTCAACCTTCTTGCATCTGATCTCTTGCCTCCTCAGGCTCTGCACGGACGACCTGCTCGAGCATCCCTTCTTCAGCACCTTCCACACCTATACGAGCATTTGATGTTTGAATATCTGAGCCCAAACTGATTCCCTCTCCAATTCCAGCAGCTGAAAGACCTATCACCACGTGAACATTGTTGTTAACCCCCGTGTTTGGCAACACCACATCGTGAGCTAACAAAGCCTCTTCCTCAGCATCTGACGCTTCAACTGGACCTAGCTCTACAGCTTCATTGACAATCTCCTGCTCCTGTATGTTAAAATACTCATCCTCCGAATACTCATCAAACACTTCAGCCACAGACCCTAAACCCATATCGAGCCTCCAAAGTTCCCTAACTCGACCAAAGGAGCGCCTAAAGACCACCAATATGTTTCTATTATTAGCCCCATCCACAGCTAAAAACTGAGCTAACCCATTCTGGCTTCCTTCACAAACCTTGATCACAAGCTTCAAGTTTCTTGATAAAGCATCTAATTTTTATATATAAATAAAATGAAACACATGACATGTTTGAACTCTACCTAGCTATAGCTATAGATTACAGTTCATGTTAATATTACAAATCAAGTTTATAAATCCCTAAACATCAAACCAATAAATAGAACAACTAATTATTCGGTGCTTTAACCATTATATATGGGGCATGAAGTTTCTAAAGTACATAATACAGAAATTCTTTATTAGTGCACCTTAAATTATGTATTTTTTTTATTATTTTTGATAATCCAACCGTACGTATGAAAAGTTTATGTCGAAATAACATTGTACACAAATTTAATTTTATTATATTTAAAATAGTGGAGCATCACTTTCATAATAATATTATTTTCTATATATATTCAGCAACACAGATTTATCATAATCTTATTGTTATAAATTTATAGTTCCAAATAATTAAATTACACGAAAAATTGTCCATTCACGTATTTTTGTATGAATTTAACATCCGTACGGTTGGATTGTTTTAATAATAATTAAT
The DNA here is from genome assembly GCA_037693485.1 of Kitagawia praeruptora. Lineage (NCBI taxonomy): Eukaryota > Viridiplantae > Streptophyta > Magnoliopsida > Apiales > Apiaceae > Kitagawia > Kitagawia praeruptora. The sequence goes on from CM075350.1 coordinate 36,428,623, forward strand.
TTATCATATTTTAAACCGCAAGAACTTCTTTACTGTGTGATTTAGATACTCTTTTCCCTTATATATAGTAGCTTTGTGTAGCATCAACTTAGCAGTAACATTCTCTGGACTATTCACAGTATTTTTAAAGTATGTTGACGGATATTAAAAAGAGAATTTAAATTTTTTTTTGGTTATTTTTATGAAATAATTACATATTTACATTTCAGTTTTATTATATAATTTTTTTAAATCAAGATTTGAATTCTTAATTGAATATTTTAAAAAATATATGTATAGTTTCCAAACATTTTAACTAAAATTCAAAAATAGATTATTAAAATTTGTGAGATTTAAAAACAAATTTTTAAAATTTATGAGATATAAATATAGATTCTAAAAGATTTTCATATTTTTATGTTTAATTAAATTATTATTCGTAATCAACTATGGGATGTAGGGTAAAGATGGAAAATTTACATTTAGTAAATGGAGAGTGACGGAGAAAGGGGATCTAGGGCTTTGGCGAAGGAGGAAGGCAAAGGAGAAAGGGGATCTAGGGCTTTGGTCGAAACTGATACTACACTAAAGTATGCTAAAGAGGAGACGGAAGTCATGAAGTTTTGGTTTTTACTTGACAAGGAGTTGGCAGATGCAATAGTCAAAGGAAATAAGAAGTTTATCCCAATAGCCATGGCAAGGATTTGCTTCTTAAAACCGGTAATTCGGGAGGAATTGCTTGTTGAAGGATTAAATGGTGAGGAAGAGGCATTGTAGGAGATTCGAACTTTTTTATATAACAGTGGTTGGTGGGGAAGAGCTCAGAATTTGAAGGTTAATCAATTGGGGTTACAGCTAGGAAAGTCAGAGGAGCAATTACAGAAGGAGGAAGATGGGTTAATTGATTTTATCCTTAAACATAAAAGTCTAGTACACCCAAACATACTCAAATCCTTGCATCAGAGAAGGAGTGAGGATATGAGGATGGCTCTGAATCAGATACATTATGGGTCGTTACGTACATCTAGAGATCTGGCTGGAGTCAAAAAAGTGGTGAGCTCTATTAAGCAGGATCAATTGAAGAGCAACAATAATAACAGTTGGGTTTGTGATAAAAAATTACAAAGGGAAAGATAGATGGAGGAAAAGGGAAGATTCGTCATGGAATAATAGGAAGGAAGAGCAGTTCCTTAGACAATCTTTGATGTTATCGGGGAAAAGGGACGCAGGAAAGCTAATGAGATCTCATAAATCTGTGGTTAATCCTCAATTAGAGATTGTGCTAGATTTCATTAGTAAAATGAGGGGTTTGGTCGAATCGAGTGTTTTTAAGGATGCAATGCAAGGGGATGATAAGGCGGTTTCTCTAGCTCTTGGTCAGATCCATCATCGGTCCCTTGCAAATATGAAAGAGGTGGAAGTAAAAGGTGTTAGTGAGATTTCGAATCTGTCTTTTAAGGAGGCATTACTTAAGGATAAGAAGACTGATACTAAACGGGTGCCAAGTATCAAACAGTTAGGCAAACGAAAAGAGGTGGAGTCGAATACTATTTTTTTCTCTGGTATCCCGTTGCATACTCAAGCTATTGATGTGTGGTCATTTTTCAAAAAGGGGGGAAGGGTGAGGGATATCATACTTCCAAGGAAGAAGGATAAAAATAATAATAGGTTTGGTTTTGTGGTGGCTATGAATGCTGAAGAAGCTGGGAAAATTCTCAAGGTGCTGAAGGATAAAATGTTTAAAAATCGAAAGCTTTACATGACATTTGCTAATTTGAAAAAGGGAGAAAGGATAAAGGAGGGGAAACCTTTGAATCAAAAACCACTAATTAGGAGGTCAGCAGATGAAGTGGTGGTCATGACATCAGTTGAACAGAAGTCTCATACGAAAAAGGAGGCTGAAAATAAGGAATTAACAGGGGATAGGGATTGGAACATAGAAGATAAAGAGGATAGGATTGGAAGCAAAATGGAGGTGGAGTCTGATAAGGTGCAGGGTATAGGAAATAAGGAGCATATGATTTTGGGAGAAATTAATGATGCTTTTATGGAAGAATTGAAAACCAGTCTGATTCTAAAGACAGTCCATGATGAAGAAGTAGAATCAGTGGAACTCATAGTTGAAGGGTTAGGATTTAAAGATGTGATAATCAGGGGGATTTCTAGTAGACATTTTCTTGCATTCTTTTCAAATGTGGATACTCTGGCAGATATAGATGTTGATTTTCTGGAGATTGGTTTTGAGGAGGTATCCAAAGTTGAATGGATAGATCTTTGTCCTACTAGGAGATTGTGGATAGAATGTAGGGGGCTGCCGGTTGTAGCTTGGACAGAGAAAAACTTTAAAGCACTCATTAATCCATGGGGCAAAATTTTACACTTCTCTTCTATTGTTAATGAGAATGGCTTCTATCAGTCTCCAAAAATACAGATAGAAACCTTGGAGTTGCAAAACATTTGTAAGGAGGTAGTTGTAAAAGTAAGGGGGAATACCTTTAATGTTCTAATTCAAGAGTGTCAAGGGGTGGCAAATTTAGACAAGATTCACACAATAGATATGGTTTCTCCTCAGAAATTTTTGGATGATAAAGTGGAAAAGGAGAATTTGGAGAAGGAGGAATTGAAGGTATCTTCTAAAAGTGATTTTAAGAAGAATGACCAGGAAATGAATTGTAGTTTGATAGAGGATGAAATGCTTGATGGAAAGTTGGAAAATGTTGAAGTAAAGTATAAGTCTTCTGAGTATAAGTCTACTGAGTATATTGAGCCATTGTCATGTCTCTCTCCTAGCAGGGTTAGTGATTCACAAGAAGCCTTGGATCAAGGTCAAGATGATTTGGCTCAAGAAGATAAAAAGATTGAGGACTCTGAATCTGGTATTGAGGACTCTTTTATTAACCCTCTCACTCCTTTAGATTTGTTTAATAACAAATCTGTAGATGATAAAGGAGGAAGTTGGAAGTGGATTCACAAGAATAATAAAGAGGATGATGTCTCATTCTCGAGGGATTCGGTTCTAAGTGCACAAGAATCGGCAGTCTTACAAATGAGTGCTTCGATTGAGGAACATTGCTTTAATGAAAAATTGTAGAGCTCTATGCTTAACAATCTTCAAAGCATGAGGATACGTAGTAATCGGGATAGGCCAAGGAAAAACAGTGCAAATAAAGAAAATAAATTTTTCAAGATTCCGACTAGAAGAAATAAGAGAAGGCAATCACTTCCCAACAATGGTCTACCAGTTGAGCAGGGAAATTTGGGTGGAGTGTTGGATGAAGCTGGGGCCATTTTGGAAGCAGGGATGCATATGGGTTTAATTTTAGCCCATGACAAGGATACTTCTCTGAATCTTATCAGGAAGAATCTAGGGTTGTAAATATCTTGTGTCATCATCTCATTAGTATGGTTTTTTTATGGATACACAACTGATTGTTAGTTGGAATATCAGAGGAGCCTCAAAGGAGAGTAATAGATTAAATTTGAGATCAGTAGTGAATGAAGTTAAAGCTTCGATAGTTTGCATTCAGGAGATAAAGTGTTTGCAGTGGTCGAATAAGATGGTAAATTCGATTGGAATAGGAGGTCAAATAGGGTGGGCTGAAGTGGCTTCACTGGGCCTATCGGGGGGTTTAATATCTGCTTGGAGTATGGATGTATTTGATATCAATAGCATAAAGAAGAACTCAAGTTGGATAATGATAAAGGGGCTTTGTAAAATTGATAACTCTCCTTTTGCTTGTTGCAATGTTTATGTCCCCCAATCAAGTTCAGGTAAATTGAGGGTGTGGCAAGAGCTAGAGGAAGAGTTATTATCTCAGGGAGACATTCCGATGGTCATATTGGGGGATTTTAACTGTGTATTAAGAGAATCAGAAAGGGAAAACTGTCTCTACAGAAGAAGAGATACGGAAGTTTTTTCTGATTTTGTCTTATCCAATGATCTGATAGATGTACCTTTGATAAATTCGAACTTCACTTGGTTTGGGCCGGAGAATAAAAGGAGTAAATTGGATAGAGTTCTAATAAATCCTGCTTGGGCAGAGTTAGGGTCATGGGTATGTAGCACTCTGCGAAGAAAGAATTCGGATCATAATCCGATAGTTCTTAGTAGTTCTAAGTGCAATTGGGGTCCCAAGCCATTTAAGTTTTTCAATATTTTGTTGGAAGATAAGCATTTGATTGAGAACTTAGGTAGTATTTGGAGTAGATCGAAGAAGGAAAATCTTTGTGCCAGAATCAAAGAACTCAGAGATTTCACAAGGGATTGGAATAAGCATCAGTTTGGAGACATCAACATTAATTTAGAATTGATGGAAAAGAAGCAAGAGGAGGCTGATTTAAATAATGCTTCTTATTCAGAAAAATTAGCTATCAGATCAGCTTTGGATCAGCTTTATAAAGCAAAATCGAGTATGTTGTGCCAGAAATCAAGACTCAATTGGCAGCTTAAAGGGGAAAGAAACACGAAGTTCTTCCATAGAGCAATTGGGAGGAGGTTAGCAGCTAACAAAATTTCGAGAGTTCTGGTGGATGGAACTTGGATTACTGACCCAGTAAATATTAAGCTGACTTTTTTCCAACACTTCAAATCATTTCTGGGTAGTTCATCGAGTTCGAAAGTCTTTCTGCTGGGGAATGTGATGTTGAGACCTCTTTCTATCAGTGACAAAGAGGAGCTCATAAAGCCTTTTTCATTACTTGAAGTGGAGGATGCATTAAGAAGAACTGAGTCTTCCAAGGCACCAGGGCCGGATGGTGTCAATGTTGGTTTGCTCAAGGCACTCTGGACCAATATGAATGAGGATATTATGAATTTTTTCGAGAAATTTCACAAGGAGTTGGCAATACCAAGGGGTTATAATGCCTCTTTTATTGCTTTGATTCCTAAAAAAGCTGATGCCAAGATTGTTAAAGACTTTAGACCTATTAGTTTGATGAATTCTATCATGAAGCTTCTAACTAAGGTGTTGGCATCCAGGCTAAGCTTAGTTATGAATAAGCTGGTTTCGAACAATCAATCGGCTTTCATAAAAGGTAGGCAAATCTCGGACTGTATAATTATTACATCGGAGGTGTTTCATGCTCTTAGATCTAAAAAAAGTGAAGGGTTGATTCTAAAAATCGATTTTGAAAAGGCTTTTGATAGTGTAAATTGGGATTTCATCTTCGAAGTGTTTGAAAGTATGAATTTTGATCATAAGTGGATTGTATGGATGAAAGGTCTTTTTCAGAGTGCTACCATCTCAGTCCTTGTTAATGGGTCTCCCACAGCTGAATTTTGTCCTACACAAGGATTAAGACAGGGGGACCCTTTATCCCCGTTGATCTTTAATTTAGTTGGTGAGGTGCTATCCAGAATTCTTGTAACTACTAATAAAAAGCATTTGTTCAGTGGTGTATCTCTTCTGGGTTGCAGATCTACTATAACTCATCTACAATATGCGGATAATGTAGTTTTATTTTTAATTAATGATGAAGGTTCAGTTAGGGGAGTGAAGAAAGTATTACAAAGTTTTGAACTGCTTTCGGGGCTTAAGATTAATTTCCACAAATCTCATTTGTATGGTTTTAATGATTGTGAAGAGTCAGTTCTCCATCGGGCTAGTATTTTGGGGTGTGAAGTTGGTAAAGGGGCTTTTAACTACCTGGGGGCTAATATAGGGGAATCACCTAGACTGATCTCTTATTGGAATCCTCTGGTGAGTAGGATGGAAAGGAAGCTACAATCCTGGGATGTTTCTTCGATTTCGATGGCAGGAAGACTCATTTTGATAAAATCAGTTTTGGATAGTTTGCCTTCGTACTGGTTTAACTTATACAGAATTCCAAGGGCAATAATGGAAAAAATGGAGCAGTCTAGAAGACGATTTTTATGGGGATCTAATTCTATTGATGGAACTCAGAGGAACAAAATTCACCTTCTGTGTTGGGATAAAGTGTGTCTTAATAAGCAGGAGGGAGGATTGGGATTATCCAGCTTAAAATCAAAGAATATCTCACTCTTGGCAAAATGGTGGTGGAGGTGTTATTCAGAAAGAGATAGTTTATGGAATAAGATTCTTCAAGAAAAATATGGTAAACATCTTACTTTCGATTTAAACCGTGTTGCTCAGTCTAAGGAATCTTCTTATACGATCAAAGATGTGTTGGGGATTCAAAATTGTCCAACAGTTTTTAATCTACTCAAGGTTAATTGTTTTCAGTGGAAAGTTGGAAATGGAGAGTCTGCAATGTTCTGGGAAGACTGTTGGCATAGAAATGGGCCACTCATGGATTTTATTCCCAGATTGTACAGAATTACTCGACTTCAGTTCTACTCAGTCAATTGCTTTGTTAATCTGTGGTTAGAAAAGGGTATTTTTGATAGTTCTTTATGGACACGGGCAATTACATATAGGGATTCAGATATCTTAGACTTGCTGTTAAGTGTGCTACAGGAAGTCAAGCTTGGTGTTTCAGGTGATACCTTGGTTTGGAAGCCAGGCGGAGGTATTTTCTCAGTTAAACGCTTTAATCAGTTGTCATCCCCAAACCCCCAGATTTCAAGTAATAGGTTTAATATTTGGGACATTATATGGAAGTTGAAAGTTCCTCCAAAAATCAAAATTTTTCTGTGGAAGATTCAATGGGAGATCCTTCCAACTAATGTTTTTCTTCATAAAAGGATGGTAGGTTGCTCTCTTTTGTGTAATTGGTGTTCTAGGGAGTCTGAAACTATTAATCATCTTTTCTGGGAATGTAGTTTAGCTAAATGGGTTTGGGATTATATTGGTAAATGGTGGAGCATTTCCAATAAATTATCAGAGATTCCTTATTTCTCCCTTGGTGCACTACTCAATTTACAAGACAGAGGAATTTATTGGGATATTTGGTCTTTAGTCATAGCAGCAGCCTTATGGACAATTTGGATATCAAGGAATGAGTTTTGTTTTCAACAAATTAGAATTACTAAACTTTCCTTGGAGCAGATTCTGGGCATTCGTATCAGTAAGTGGGGTAAGGCGGCAGGTCTTATGAATTTTGGTAATGATCCTCTGTGGCATGTAAATCCTCATGGGGCTATTGCAGTCCATCACTACTTGGTTAATAAGAATTTTTGGCACTTTAAAGGGAATTTCTTTGACTACATTTGTGCGTCGGACGGGGCTTGGGGTATCAACTCACAAGGAATAGGCATAGGTGGTATTGGGGGCTGGATTTCTGATTGTAAAGGATTGACCATTTATTAATTTTCAGGGCCACTCAAAGTAAGTACAAGTTTAGAATCGGAGTTGGGAGCTATCTTTCATTTAGCTGAACTATTGAGGAGTAAAGTATGGTCTAACAAGAAGATTGTTATTTGTACTGATTCTATGGAGGCCATTGATTTAATAAAAATGAAATCGTATCTGTGCTTTCAACTATTAAAGGGGGATATGAATCTCGGTGATTTTTTTAATTCCAATGTGGTTTTAAATTATGTTCCCAGGAATTTGAATTCTGATGCGGACTCATTGGCTAGGCGGGGTTTATCTAGGCCCAACTTAAAATCATTTTGGGCTGAAGGTTGGGCTAATCAGAGTTAGCTACTCATTTTGGAGTTCTCCATGCAGAGGTGTAGTGATTTTGTGATTTGTTTTTTTATTTTTAAAATCTTGGAGGGTTGGCAACGGTTTGTTTTCCAAGGTGGCACATTGGAAATCATGAATTTCTTTAAGGAATGAGCTTCTTCTATAGTTGTGGTATGACTTGGAATACGAAACGAGTCCTTGGGTTCTGCATTCAGGGGCTATATATTTGAGCTGTAGAGTAATGTTTTCTCAAAACAAATATCATAACATATTCCTTTATACTTTAAGTGAGAGATGGAAAATCAATGGATCCCTCCAGAGGAGTTCTTTCTAAAAATCAATGTTCACTTCGTTAGCTCTGAAATTCCCCTTCCTAATGGGAATCGTAATGGTGTTGCAGTAATCATTAGGGATAATATGGGAGTCAAGATTTGGGGTGCAATGGGCCCAATGCAGGGGCACAATGAAAACCAGGCCACACTTTGGGCAGTACAAGCTGGTCTTGTCCAATCTTTGAGGATGGGGCATCATAGGATTCACATCGAGATGGTTAACAGAGACGTGTTTGAAAATGTTAGGTTCCAAGAGCACATCATAATTCCGAATGAAATGGTGGAAGTTCTGACTCAGTTTAATAATCTATATGCAAATTTCTTTGTAGAAGGGGTCACTGCTCGTCGTATGTCAGTTATTCAGTTGGATGCTAACAGAGTAGCTGAATATATGGCCCACTTTGGCTTGGAGAACCTGACAACGTTTGCGGAAGCTCCAGGTATCTTTGGAAACTTGCAGGAATATCTCGATAGGGACATGGGTCTTTTTCTCCCTTTTGAAGTAGCCCCGAACTTTGGGCTAGGGGAACTAATTCAGGATGATCTAGGGTTTGCTGTTCAGCCACACTCTCCGCCTCAGGTTTTGAATTTGCTTGAGCTTGACCATGAGTGGATGATGATTCCTCCGCCTGAGGATGCAATGCAGTTTGAAGTGCAAGAATTGGGTGAGGTTGCAGGAGGCATAGAGGTTGTTTCTCAGGGTATTGAGGCCCTTGGAGAAGTTGTTGCTCAAATATCTCCTACGACAAGTTTGGCTCCAAATGTTGAGATTGGTTCATCTTCTATGGTCAACACTGGAGGCAGTTTGTCTGCTGGTCTGAGTATTGAAATGTGTGAACCTATAGGGACAGGGACTGGTCTCGCTGATAAAGGTAAAAATAAGACTCTCGAAACTTATGCTTTCAACTGGGATGGTCTTTTGTGTCCTGCAGCAATTACAATCTTGGATAGTGGATGTCTTGTACCATTATCTAAGGTTTTCAAAAAGACTGTTATTGATATGGAGGCAGAGATTTTTAAAGGAATTTATGCTAAGGATGTTTTAGATATGGCAGTCAGAGGCAAGTTGGATGATCTCTTAGAAAAGGTGGGGGAAAAACCAGCTGATGGCATGAAGGGTATCAAAATAGACGAGTTTGTAGCAGAGGCTAGTGTTGCAGAAACGAAGAACTTGCAAATTGAACCAGGATTCATGGAAATAGATGAACTTTATATGCAGATGGCAATGATGGCTGATGCATCGAATGAAATGCAGTAATAAAGAAGGTTCTTTGCTTGAATGGAAAGTGGATTATGGTGGTCTATTTATGTGTTTTGTTCTCGTTCTTGGTCTAAGTAGTTCTATTCAAAGTTCTATTGGTTTGTAGTAGTTTTTTGGTCGTTGTAAGTTTTATTCCTTCTCAGTGGTTCTCCTTATGTATTCCTGGCAGCTTGCTGCTTTTTTTAATCAAATTTTCTGCTTACCAAAAAAAAAGGGTAAAGATGGAAAAATGTTTATAATCCTTTTCAAATTTTAAAATTAATTATTGGAAATAGTTATCTCGTTTTCTTTTTAAAAGGTTCGTTCTTCAACCCCGACCTATATATATGTAATGTACTTATATAAAAAATTTATTGAATTAATTTTGATTAGTTATTATCTAATTGATTTCTAGAAAGGATTTTCATCGATTAATTTTTATTCTATTTTTTATTGTTGAATTTAATACGCCAATTTGGAATAAAAGAAGGTGATGGGGTCTCTTACTTACATGAACTGAAGATGAATATGAAAGCCTCGAGAACTTGAACGAACGTCGAACCCAACATATATTTTGGATTTATATGCATTTGGGTTAGTATTGATATTGTCCTAACCTCGAGCCCAATGTGCATTTGGGTTTATTGTGGTTCAAAAATATTCTGTTTTGCTGTTTACAAACCCAGCCTTTCATTATCAAATTTAAATGAAGGAGAATAGCTAGTTCCTAATCTTAACCATATTTGGGCTTGGACCGGAGCTGCTCGGATCTATTATACTGTTAGAGTTACGGTGTACGCGGTTCGGATGAAATCAATTTTATACTAAAAGTTGAACAAAATTGCATATAAAAATTTTAACCACAATTGCATTTGTAGTTACAACTAGCATAATAACTCGTGCGAGGCACGGGTCATCTTCTAGCAATTACTATAAATTCTTTATAGTTTTACGATTTAAGGATATTTACATATTATAATATCAGTATTTTAATTTATGTATTATTTTATTTATGTATAGATCATATGAGCACTAAAAATAGGATGTTTTGTAGCATATAAATATATTGTATAGGTTATAACACAATTTCTTTTGAAACAATGATAAAAAGACATATCATCGATGTGAATAATACTCGTCATACAATACTTTCCAGATAACTTAGTTCGATTCACCATAAAAATAAATAAAAGAGTGGCATTTCATGTAATTTTATAACTTGTAAGGGTATAACTATAATTTCATAGAGGATTTATTAGCTCAACATGCCCTTAAAAATTCTTATGAAACCTAAAATATAATTTTTTAAAATAATGCGAATCATCATTATTTTTGCTCAAAAATTAAAATAATGGTAAAAATAAGATAATGGAGAGATCGGGTTTATGTAAAAGGTTTTATAACTCAAAACTAAAAAGTCAATGTAGCACAGTGGTCGGTAGGATAACATGTGTAGTGGAGGTTCTAGGTTCGATACCCCACAAAAAACTCATTTTTTTCCATTTAAATAAAAGAGTGGCATTTCATGTAAATTTATAATTTGTAAGGGTATAACTGTAATTTCACGGGGGTTTATTGACTCAAATTATGTACTTATTGCTCTATTATATATAAAAAGAGATTAACCACATTAATTCCAACCACATGCACTAACCACATGCACTTAATGTGATTTGGTTTATGGTCCAGTCGCATATTTCAAATTTTAAAATAAATTAATACTCCCTCCGTCTTTCTTGATTGTTTATATTAAGAATGAGAACGGAACAAAGAAAATTTATAAAAAATGTGTACAAGGACGTGATGTAGGAGTAACCCATTACCTTCTGGGTGGAATTGCCACAACATGGGCGTTCTTCTTAGCAAGAATTATTGCAGTAGGATAATGGCTAGGAGGATTTGAAAGGCATTATGGCATTAAGATTAATACTCCCTCCGTCTTTCTTGATTGTTTATATTAAGAATGAGAACGGAACCAAGAAAATTTATAAAAAATGAGTAAAGTTAGATGAAAAATGGATAAAATGGTGGAATCTATTAATATTTAATAATAGATTTGACACAGTAGAAAGTAGTGAGTGTAATAATGTTTTTTATTATTAAACTAATCTATAACCCGTGCGTGCACGGTTGCTTGTAAACTGTTCAATTATATTTTGTTAAAATTTTAAGTTGTATATATGTTTTTATTATTAAAATATTTTATTAATTTTATAAATTTCATGAATATAAATATTATTCTAATTACGTATTTTAATTACTACTTTCAAATACATATGTATATACAAAAATATTACATAAAAGTAATTTTTTTAACTTTTATTTATTAGAAAGAGTGAAATTTATCTAATCATGTAGACCTTTTTTCAATTTTATACAAAATTTTCTATTTTAGATTTTATGTAATTTTTAACTATATAACTTATAACTCGTGTGATGCACAAATATTTTTTTAATGTTTTTTTTATCTTATTACTCATATTTTCATATATATATATATATATATAGGCTAGTGGTCAAATAGAAACCATTTTTAAAATAGAAACTAGAAACCATTATCTGCACACCCTACTTTACTATCTCCACACCATATTTTACAATCTCCAATTACTATCTCCACACCATATTTACTATCTTCACTCCTATACATCCCCCACCCCCACCACCCCCACCTGACCTGCCACCCCCATAGGGGTGAAAACGAGTCGAATATGTGCGAACACTAGTATGATCAGATTCGGCTCGAATTTATAATTATTCGTTCGGATCCGGTCCGGATTCGAATTAACATGCTTATATTTTGCTCAGATTCGACTCGAACTCGAATATAAATGTTCATATTTGATTCGGTTCGACTCGATTGAGTACCGAGCTACTCATTTTTCGATATTCGAATTCAAATTCGTTCTAAATAATTTTAAAAAATTAAGCATATCGGAATAATTATTTACAAAATACCAAAATATGTTAATTTTTAGAACATTACTTTAATATATATATTTCATATACAATATATAATACATACATAACTTACGAATTTTAATCGAATACGTACATTATCGAGTACTCTAAAATTGTTCGAGTTATTCTGTATGAAAATGAACGAATACCGAAGTGGTGAGATTCGACTCGATATTCGTTCGAATTATAAAACAAGATTCGAATTCGCTCGTTTATTGTATGAATATGAATGATATTCGTTTTTAACGAATCGAATCCGGATTCGAACCCGGATTACTCGGATTCGTTTTCAGCCCTACACCCCCATCACCACCGACGCACCTCCACCTCCACCGATGCACCACCACCGCCATATTCTTTTCCGACCACTGGCCCCGCAGGGGCTCCGATTCCACCACCAATTTCCGATTCCGATTGCAGATTTACTTCTTCCCGATCATTAATTGTGCAACTACAAATATAATTTAGTGATTTTTAACTTCATATCGTAATCTTATCTTCATCTATCGATTCTGAACATTCCGATGATGACTTCCAGATCTGAATTTGTGTATTTGTGTGTATGTAACGATGTATGTGTGTATGTATCTGAACAATCATGGTGCTGGTGGTCGATGGTAGCGAGGCAGGTGGTGGTGGCGTTGACAGGTGGTGTGGTGGTCGATTGCAGCGATGGCAGGTGGTGGTGGTGATGGCAAGTGAAGGTGGGGGTGGGGATGAGGTAGGTACGGTATCAGTGATTACAGTTGTATAGATTAGTAATTTCTACCATACTAGTTAGTGATTTCTGCAATACAAATTAGTGATTTCTGTAATATGATTTAGTGATTTCTTAATATAATTTAATATATTAAATGAACAGATCTTTGATGAACAGATTAGTGATGAACAATAATCATCGACGACGACAAGTTTCGGTGATGAACAATGAACGACGAGCTTCGATCTGTGGTGATGGTAGTGTGTGGGTGGCAGCAATGGTGGGATGTGGTAGCAGCCGTGATGGTGATGTGGTGGGTTGTGGCAATTGTGGTATAGTGGTTGATAGAATATATTTTTATATATATTTTAGATGATTTTATTCTCATATTTATTGTGTTTTGCATTGATTTGGATTTTTATTTAGTAGATTTGATTGTTTTATTGTAGGAAATAAGGAATTCATAACTTGGAAGGATTTGGAGCAAAAAGAGCTATTTTGGAGATAAAATAGGAGAAAATTAGTATTATTGGGATACACGGGCTATCTAACACTGTTTGGGCCATATCTTGAGTTCCAGAAGTCAGAATTTGACGATCTTACTGTCCACGCGAAGCTTAGGGAATTATCTTCAATTCAGAGGTGGTCCAGTAAGTAAAATCCAACTGGAAGAGCCCAGAAACAGAGGAGTAAATATAGTTACGAATTTTAATTAAGGAATCCTATTCAGTTATGGAATCCTACTTGTAATTTATTTAGAGTATTAAAATACTTTTATTGGGCAAGACTTTTAGAGCCTATATAAACACATCTAGGGTATTATTTTATGGAGGATGTAAAATTATTAGGGGATGTAATATGAGATCAGATAATATAGTTTAGAGTAGATTAGTATTATTAGTTGGAGATGTAGAGAAACACCATGACTCTTCTTTTGGGTGACAACATTGAAGTTTGAAGGTTTTGTTCTCTTAATCTTTTCTTTGTTCTTATTAGTTTAATTATGTTTTCTTGTTTTACTAGTTGTTTTACTTGTTTAATTATTAGCGAGTAGTTATTTCTAGGGCTTAAAGGGAAGCCATGTTTGCACTAATATTGGCATGATTTTCATAGTGGTTTGATTGGTTATGGTTAATTCTGATTGATATGTTTTAATCATTAATTTGTGTAATTGGCCAATATCATGGATTAATTATATGCAAATAGGGGTATGGATCGAGAGATTTACTTACTAGAGGCACACATACGATTAGCATAATTGAATTTGAGTGCGGAAGCATCATTGGATTTCTAAGAGTGTTAATTCTTGGAAGAGATTAACTTGACTCTAATTAGCTGATTGATTGAATTACTAAAAGTGGTTAATTGTGTTGAATGTTTCGAGAGTGTTAATGCTTGAAAGAGATTAACATACTCTAGTTATAGGATCACATTGATTGCTTTAGCTTAAGAGCCAATTGTGTAAGCATGGTGGACCTGATTGCCCTAGGTTTTAAATAATTTGTTTATCATCTGTTTAATTAGTGTTAATTTAGTTTAATTAGTTAATTAATAATTTCACATAATCGTTTGTCCCTGAAACAATTAGCGATAACTGAAAAGGAATTAGTAGAACCTGTCTCCTTGTGGATTCGACTCGCTTGCCATTTGTACTAGCAATAGACACCGTGCGCTTGCAGTTAGGTATAATTTGACACATCAAGTTTTTGGCGCCGCTGCCGGGGAGACAGCGAGTTTCTGTTGATTTTAATTTAGTTGTTTCGATTGTTTCCATTGTCTCGTTGGAACCTTTGTTCCAATTGAGGCAAATTTTACTGCATTTTCTTGGCTTTGTTGAGTGTCTACAGGTTTGTAATGGGTGAAGTTGATACTTTTGCACTATTATCTTCCCTAGTAGAGGCACATACTCGAGAAATTGCCTCATTCAGCCCTACAGAGCCCACTATGCGTCCAATGAGTATCAATGAGATGTCACAAGTGGCCCCTAAAACTTACAACTTCTGTCAAATTTGCGGTGTGCAGGGTCACTTTGGTTTTGAATGCTCTTACAATTTCTATAATTCTCAGAATGCTCAGTTGGGACAAATGAATTCTTTTGAAGAAGGATATGGGTACAATCAGTATTCAAACACTTTTGATCAAGAATGCGTGAATCAACCAGATTTCTACTACCAGGACAATGGTGCTCAAAATTTTTCATATCATAATCAGCAACAGTTTGAGCAACAATATTATCAGTCATATGAGCAGCCGCCACAGCAAGAATATCAATATCCTCCTCTACAAGAAGATCTACATGTTTCTCAACCCAACGTAGATGTGCAAGCTGATCAGACAAATGAGATGTGGGATATCTTGAATAAACTGCTAAAGAGTTCTGAAGAACAAGCCGAGGCAATCAAAGAATTAGAAACTCAAAGTTTGGCGATTGAATCTCAAATTGCACAGTTGGCTAACTCTTCTACTACAGGGCAGCTAGACTATTTACCATCATCATCTATCCGATCCGAAGAGGACCTGACTGCTATCAATCTCACAAGCGATCAGGAATATGATAGTTTCTCCATGTATGTTGATGATGAGGCCATTGATAAAGAGAAGGAGTATGCCACCGATGACAAGATTAATGATGTTGCTGCTACCAAGGACAATGTGACTGATGATGAGGCTACAAAGGAAAGCAATACAGAGATGGTTGTTGTTTCTCTTCCACAACCTGTGCCTAAGCTACCGTGTATTGATAAATTTGCTCTCGATCTAGCCTCTACTTATAAGGCTTCTTTGCTCAAGAACACTTATTTCAAGGTTGATGTGATAACAAATATTGTCCAAGATGATATTTCTCAAATTCTGGTTGAGGATCCATACAAAGTGGCTCATACGTTTCAAGCTCGAGAAGAGGGAGAAGATGGAAGTGTCTTATTAGCCAATGATGTGATAAGCCAAGATGTCCGAATGACTCCAATGAAAGTGAGGAGTGAAGAAAAGCCACCACCAGAACCTCCACCTTATGTCAAGGGAGTTCAATATTTTCGTGGTGTTGAATTTTATCGCTGTTTTATCACAAAGATTTCCAAAACTGCACAAGCACTCTCTCTATTGCTTATTAATGACATATTTTATTTTACTGATGCTTGTTTGGAGACTTTCTGCAGGATAAAGACAACCACTAACACTCTTGATACCTTTTGTGGTGACGAGTTTATGATCGAGAAATTGGATATTCCGTTTTCATCGGAGTATTTTTGAGGAGGTCAAGCTAATGACTCTAAAAAAAAGCGCTGCTTGGGAGGCAACCCAAGATTTCATTGGAGGATCGGTGCACTTCATGCTTTTGCATAGGGGAGTACTTCTTTCCTTCTCTTTCATATATAGTAGAATTGCTTAGTTATTTGTTCATTCCAAGCCTTGTTGTGTACATTATTCCGTCATCTCTTTCTTTTAAAAAAAAAAATTGAGTGTTGTGTTCTCTAAAAAATAAAAAAAAAAAAAAATATCGGATTTTGGTGTGTAACGCAGGATTATCCTGCGTTTCAAGGCAAATTGCGGAGGTGTAACGCAATTTGCCCATGCGTTACTGGAATGAGGGCAACTTGCGCTCCTAACGCGCAAGTTGCGATAGCGCATCTACTCTTAATGCAAATTGCGGCGCACGCGCGCAATCTGCGCGTTGTCCAGTGGATTGGAAATTTTGTCAGCGCTGTGTCAGGGTTGTGCGACCTGTTGTATATTATAAAAAAAAAAAAAAAAAAATTCAGCACCCACCATTCTGTTTATACTCCTATTTAATCATCTTTCCACCCAATTCTTTTACTATTTCAATTCCAAAACCTCCCATCTTTTCTTCCAAAATTCTAAACCTATTATTATTATTATTATTATTATTATTATTATTTTCTTTATTATTTTTGTATTTTATTTAGGAATTTTTTTTTTGTATATATTTTTTTTTCTTTTCTTTCTTTTCTTTTATATAATTGTTCATTGAGGACAATGAACCACTTAAGTGTGGGGATGAGTTCTCAATGATAAAAAAAATCAAAAAAAAAATATATATTATAAAATTCAAAAAAAAAATTAAAAAATTAAAAATACCAAAAATAATTCTAGCCATGCAATTTGATTAGTTGTTGTATTTTGCTTGATACACCCATGCATGCGTAGAAATTCTTGTGTTCATTGACGCTTTTGTATGAGAAGTGACGTGCTTTGTTCTTGTGCACACACTTACACTAGCAAGTTGAAGCTGGTAGACTTAATTGGATGTTGTAAGTGATTAGAATGACATGAATATGTGCAAGATGACTTGGTTTACATGCTTTGAGTACAAGTAGGTGCGTTAGAGAGTCTTGTTACCTGGGATTGATTATGTTTTGTCACACCAAATGAGTTTTGAGCCTATATGCATATCGTTTGCATGATTTTTCGTTTGCTTGAGTGTCCACATGTTGTTTACATTGCTAGCACTTACTTGAGATCTTTCTTGAAATGCATGACATTACTTGATGATGAGATGATAAAGGCACTTAGGTTTAACCTCATATCTCCCATATTTCCACACCATTTATACATGATCAATTAGTTACCCATTGAACTTAATCCTATTCTTTTGGTGACACACCACATTACTTGCCATTATCCTTTTTATTCTATTGGCCTTATATAGAATTTGAACCTAAATTGTCAAAGGCTAGTATCGTGCTTAAGGGAGTAATAAGGTGTTCATAAAAGGGGGGTTATTGATGATCATACTTTTGGGGAATATTGATTTTGGGTTGATGCTTGCTAGTCGAAATTCATAAAAATATCTATGGATCATTGTGTTTATTCTTTAGCTCTCTAAAAAAAAGAAAAAAAATAGAAAGAAAAAAAGAAAAAAAATAAATTTGAGAGCATTCTTATGTTTGTATGATCCTTCTTCATTCGACTAGTCAAGTTATTATGTAAGGGTTATTGAAAAATCCAAGTGTGGGGAAGTATTTGTTTTAATAGAAAGGGAATTGAATAATGATTATTGTTGGGTACTAGCTTTTGAAATTTAACCTGTTTTAGCTTTACTTGACATACCTGGTCCCTAGCCCCGCTACAACCCGAATAAAGACCTTTTGATTGTCAACAGTGATGTATGTTGTGTTGAGAGTGAGATTGATTGTGAGTGTCAAGTTGTGTTTATGATTTTGTTGGAATTGAGTGATACACTTAACCTTGTTCTTGAGTGAATATTTGTTTTTGAGTGAAAGGTGAGTTATTACTTGTTTTGGCATAGGAGATCCCGGGTTTAGACTTAAAGATGTATTTCTTGTGGGCTTAGCATGATTACCAACGATTTTTACACTTGACATGAATTTTTATGACCTTCTGCATGTTGGTTGAGTAGACTACGTGAATACTTGCACTTTCGACACCAAGACATCGTATGTTTACTTTGATTCTTAAGTTGATGTGGCATGAGAGGACTTGTGTGTGTGGTGTTGTGTTAGCATTGATCTTTTGCATGGTTAGATGAATTTTGTGGGTACATTCACTATAAACCCTCACGAGACAACACTCGTCCTACTAGGGCTGCCTAGGGGTTTAACGGCTTGTTGCATATGCTCAATGCAATCGTGTCATCTACGAAAGTGATGTTTGTTAGGACTTAGTTTTTATTTCACTTATTTGCCCGAGGACGTGCAAATGCTTAGTGTGGGGATGTTTGATAGAATATATTTTTATATATATTTTAGATGATTTTATTCTCATATTTATTGTGTTTTGCATTGATTTGGATTTTTATTTAGTAGATTTGATTGTTTTATTGTAGGAAATAAGGAATTCATAACTTGGAAGGATTTGGAGCAAAAAGAGCTATTTTGGAGATAAAATAGGAGAAAATTCGTATTATTGGGCTACACGGGCTGTCTAACACTGTTTGGGCCATATCTTGAGTTCCAGAAGTCAGAATTTGACGATCTTACTGTCCACGCGAAACTTAGGGAATTATCTTCAATTCAGAGGTGGTCCAGTAAGCAAAATCCAACTGGAAGAGCCCAGAAACAGAGGAGTAAATATAGTTACGAATTTTAATTAAGGAATCCTATTCAGTTATGGAATCCTACTTGTAATTTATTTAGAGTATTAAAATACTTTTATTGGGCAAGACTTTTAGAGCCTATATAAACACATCTAGGGTATTATTTTATGGAGGATGTAAAATTATTAGGGGATGTAATATGAGATCAGATAATATAGTTTAGAGTAGATTAGTATTATTAGTTGGAGATGTAGAGAAACACCATGACTCTTCTTTTGGGTGACAACATTGAAGTTTGAAGGTTTTGTTCTCTTAATCTTTTCTTTGTTCTTATTAGTTTAATTATGTTTTCTTGTTTTACTAGTTGTTTTACTTGTTTAATTATTAGCGAGTAGTTGTTTCTAGGGCTTAAAGGGAAGCCATGTTTGCACTAATATTGGCATGATTTTCATAGTGGTTTGATTGGTTATGGTTAATTCTGATTGATATGTTTTAATCATTAATTTGTGTAATTGGCCAATATCATGGATTAATTATATGCAAATAGGGGTATGGATCGAGAGATTTACTTACTAGAGGCACACATACGATTAGCAGAATTGAATTTGAGTGCGGAAGCATCATTGGATTTCTGAGAGTGTTAATTCTTGGAAGAGATTAACTTGACTCTAATTAGCTGATTGATTTAATTACTAAAAGTGGTTAATTGTGTTGAATGTTTCGAGAGTGTTAATGCTTGAAAGAGATTAACATACTCTAGTTATAGGATCACATTGATTGCTTTATCTTAAGAGCCAATTGTGTAAGCATGGTGGACCTGATTGCCCTAGGTTTTAAATAATTTGTTTATCATCTGTTTAATTAGTGTTAATTTAGTTTAATTAGTTAATTAATAATTTCACATAATCGTTTATCCCTGAAACAATTAGCGATAACTGAAAAGGAATTAGTAGAACCTGTCTCCTTGTGGATTCGACCCGCTTGCCATTTGTACTAGCAATAGACACCGTGCGCTTGCGGTTAGGTATAATTTGACACATCAGTGGTCCGTGCGTGTATTTTTAGTTGGGCTAGAATAATGTATTTTTGTGGACTGGGCTTAGTTTCTAGATTTCTATTCTAAGTTAGTTTCTATTAGAACAAGACCCTATATATATATATATATATATATATATATATATATATATATATATATATATATACACATAGGGTCTTGTTCTAATAGAAACTAACTTAGAATAGAAACTAGAAACTAAAACTAAATTAAATATTTCAAGCTAATCTAATTACCAAACTAGGGGTACCCCAATTAAAAAATCGTATAAAATTATTGGTTCTAATCAACAAAAAAATTAAAAAAAAAAAAGAGTTATTGTTCAGGTGATGATGTGGCACGTGAACAGTAACTTTTTTATTTATTATTTTTAATTTTTTTTATATTTTTGTTGAATAGAGCCAAGAATTTTATAAGTTTTTTGTGAAGGTGCCCCTAGCGGGGCCATTAAAATAAATGAAATATAATTTATTTAGTGTAGGTTTCTAGTTTTTGTTAGTTACAGAGGCATGCATGTACACATCTAATAACAAGCCTAATTGTTTGTAATGCTTTGCATTACTTACATGACCTCTTAACTGAGGGAACCTCTAGTTGTAGAGTTTCTGTTTGTATTGTACTTGTAGTAGGCATCAAATCCTAGTTGTGTAATTGTACAAATAGAGTATAGAATAATGCTTGAAAGAAGTTCCAAGGTTCATGCCTCAAGCAAGGAGTTAAAGACTGTCAAATAATCACAGTTGAGATTTGAAGAAATGAAGAATTTGCCTAAGTACCAATTCGAGAAGTATATTTGTCTATTCGAGAAGTCCAGCATTCGAGAAGTCAGAGATTCGACATCTCAAGACACTATTCGATATCTCTGAAATACACTGTTCGATATCTCATTCGATATCTCAGGGATTCAATATGTCTACTACTCTATTCGAGAACTCAAGAAGTCAACAAGTGAAGATGGTATTCGAGTTCTCAAAGAGTCAACAAGTCAAAGTTCCATTCGATATCTCAAGGACTAAGAAAGCTATTCGATATCTCGAGGATTCGATAAGTCAAATGTTCTATTCGACAACTCAAGGAATCCTGATGGAAAAGAGCTATTCAAGAAGTGGTTCGATATGTCAATATAACAGTATTCGAGAACTCAGAGTTATCGATCAAGTCAATTCTAGTTCTCGAATCACTTACTTAGTCACTTCTCGAATACATTCTTGGAGACAAAATACTGAAGAAATTGTACAAGTCAGAAACCTGCAACAAGCCAATGCACTTTATGGACCACAATCTGTAACGTGCTCTGGAAAGCCTACAAGGAAGCTTGGAGAGATATAGAAGAGACAAGGAGCTAAAGAAGTGGATCTAAACAGGCTTTGCAAAGTCAAATCTGTAACCGTTTGGACACTTACTCAAAAAGGATAGACAGACTAGAAAGTAATTTGTTTAGCTACCTTATTTGTAGTAAGTAGGCTGTATCCATGTTCTATAAGGACACAGCCTCACTTCATAACTTAGCAACTTTTGTGAGTCAAGTTTTTCAAACACTGTAAGCTATATCTCTCTGAGAAAAACGAAGCTGAGAATACTACCATTTGTATTCACAGATTGTAGCAACCTTTATCTAATAATACATTAGATTAAAGTGATATTGTGTCTTGTGTTGTTTCTTTATCCGCACCTTCTCTTCTACACACACAGGCACTTATCTGCTACACAGACTCAATCCAAGAAAAGTTCAAGAATCCATTCACCCCCCCCCCTCTGTATTCTTTTACCGTATTCAATACTCAACAAGTGGTATCAGAGCGGGCTGTTTATTCAAAAACAGGAAAACGATCATGAGTTCGAATACACCAAAGACTACAGGAACGGTGAAGGTCCATAAGTTTGACAAAGAAAACTTCAACCTCTGGAAGATAAAGATGATGCTGTTCATTAAAGCCTCTCATCCCTTGTATCCTGAGATTCTCAAGAATGGTCCTTTTGTTCCACAACAAGAGATACCAGAGAAGACTGTTGGAACCACAACTATCCCAAGATCTTATGAGGCCAAGGATCCATCAAAGTGGACAGAGTCAGAAAGGGAGAAGGTTGCTCTTGACAGCCACCTCATGTTGCTTATCATTGATTCCATGGACATGTCAATGTTTGCAAACATTGCATCATGTACGTCTGCTAAAGAGATGTGGGATCACATTGAGGTGTTGTGTGAAGGGACTGATGAGGTTAAGGAAAACAGGAAACAGATACTGGTCACACAGTATGAAGCTTTCATGGCACAGCCCAAGGAAAGCATCACTGAAATGTTTGAAAGGTTTCACAAGCTAGTTACTGAGTTGCAGATGAATGGAAAGGTTTACAGCACCAAGGAGTTAAATATGAAATTTCTGTTGTCTTCACCAAATCATCTGGAGCAAAGAGTCATTTCTCTAAGGGAGAGAGATTTGAACAAAGTCACCTATGATGTGCTCTATGGAGTCCTAAAGACTCATGAACTTGAGTTACTTCAGAAAAGGGCTATCCAAGCCAACCAAGGTAGGATGATAAACACATCATGTGCCTTGATTGTCAACAAATCTATTCTGGACCTAGAAGCATCTGCAAGTCAGCTAAGAATAGAGGAGGTAGCAGATGATGAAGAAACTGAAGCTGGGGTGAGTGAACCTGTTGAGGAAAAGGAGGAAGAAGAAGAAGAGTTTTACACTCTGGAAGAACTTGATGGGATGGAAAATACTTCATATGCTTTCATGGCCAGAAAATTTCCAAACATCAGATTTAAAAGAAATCAACCCTTCAAACCAAAAACTCAAAACCATTCAGCCAACAAGAACAAGGCACCTGTGAAACCAAACAGAAATAAGTTCAAAACCAGTTATGTGGATATGTCATCTGTAAGGTGCTATAGATGCAATGACCTAGGGCATTTTGCCAGTGAATGCAAGAAGCCTAAAAAGAAGGATAGAGATTATCTTGAGCTCGAAGCTAAGTATGAGGCCCTTCTGAAAAAGCAGACACATGGTAAGGCCTACATAGCTGAAGGGAAGTGTTGGGATGATTCTGAGAGTGATGAAGAGGAACAAGAATTCTGCAATTATGCCTTGATGGCCAACTCCAAGGATGACTCATCTTCATCTGATTCTCAGGTACCATCTCTCACTACTATAGACATGTCTGTTTCTGAGTACAAATGCATGATTGAACAATTATCTGTTGAAATGTTTAATATTCATACTAGTATGACTGCTGCTAATGAGGAGATTGCTAAACTGTCTACTAGAAATGAAATATTAACCAAAAAGAATGAGGAACTTGAGCTAACTACTATGCAAGTAGAAAACCTTAAGAAAGAAGTTGAATATTTGCAGAACAAGGTTTTATGTGCTAGTCAAGTAGAGAAGGCTCTTAGGGATGAATTAGCTGAGAATGAATTCAAACTAAAAACTTTCAAGAAATCATCTGGTTTAGTGCAATCCTACTGTGAGAAAATTGAAGCTAAACCCAAAGCAGCTATTGGACTTGACTATGACTCTCTCAAACAAAGGAAAGGCTATGCTGTCATTGAAGAGGACACAGCTGTTCATGAGAAAGTGCCTCACATTTTGAGAAAAACTGAAAATCCAATTTTTAAGGAATCAACATTTGAAGTTGATGAGGATGCCTTACTCATCAAGCAAATGTTGAATGATGAGGATGAGGCACAATCTAGTGAACAACAAGCATCCTCTAAGGGTGAGAGTGTCAAGTCAAAGACCAAGAGACCAGTAGTCGATAGGCCAAGACCTAATAAGTTTGTTAAGTTTGTCTCAGCTGGGATGAGTGAATCAGAAAAGAAAGTGACTAAGAAGAAACAGAACAGAAATGGCAAGTTAGGGATTAACAAGGATAACAACTATGCTTATATGCCTAATGCCCCTAGGAAAACTTGTCAGAACTGTTTCAGTACCAATCATTTAATTCATGCATGCAAGAAACCGGTTGGTAGTGTGTCTAAACCTTTCTATGATTGTTCTGTGCCTCTAAGTCATAGAGATGCACCTTTCTGTGATAAATTTGACTGTATGCCATGCAATATGAATGTTATGACTAGTTGTTTTAATTTAAAAAGGTAATTCATTGATGGTTGTATCAGTCACAATTCTCACACACACTACACAAGGTCAAAGTCTTCAAGTCCTCCTAAAGCTAGGAAGGTACCTCTGTCTCCTAAGTCTGAAACTTCAGGTTCTAAGACTTCCAACAGTGACAAGAAGACTAGCACTAAGAAAGTTGACAAGCATGTTGTTTATGATAAAACTGTCTCTAAGTCACATGGACCCAAACTTGTTTGGGTACCAAAGGAAAAGTAATACCTTTGTGTTTACAGGGCAAAGAAAGTGAAAAGAAGGTCATGTGGATTTTGGACAGTGGATGCTCAAATCATATGACTGGTGATATGGCCCTGCTATCACAGTATGAGGAAAAGGCTGGCCCAATGGTTGCTTTTGGAGATGACAGCATGGGTAATACATTGGGATATGGCAAGCTGAAAGTTGGTAATGTCATCATTGAAGATGTAGCACTAGTCAAGGGGCTCAAGCATAATCTGTTAAGTGTTGGTCAGTTTACTGATAGAGGTTTCAAAGTGAATTTTGACAAAGATGAATGTTTGATCACCCACAAGAAGACTGGTGATTTTGCTCTATCTGGAGTAAGGAAGGGAAGCCTGTTTGTAGCCAATATGGACTCTGCAAACAAGGACAAAATTTGTTGCTTTTACTCAAAAGCATCAAATGAAGATTGTTGGTTGTGGCACAAGAAACTATCACACCTGAACTTCAAGGCCATTAATTCTCTAGTCAAAAGAGAGTTAGTGAGAGGCATGCCCACACTTGAATTCTGTCAAGAAGGAGTGTGTGAGGCTTGTCAAAAAGGAAAAATGAAAAGATCAAGCCACAAGTCAAAGACAGTGACATCAGTAACCAAGCCATTACAACTCATCCATATGGATTTGTTTGGGCCTGTCAACATAATGTCACTTGGAAGAAAGAAGTATGCCCTGGTAATGGTTGATGATTTTTCAAGGTATACATGGGTGGAATTTCTGGCATCAAAAGATGAGGCTCCACAAGTAATTATTGAGCACATAAAGAAAGTTGACAAGGAAGCAAAGGCAAACGATGTAAGTGTGATTGCACTGAGGAGTGATAATGGAACAGAGTTCAGAAATGCCACGCTTGAAGCATTCTGCAAAGAGAATGGCATTTCTCAGCAATTCTCAGCTCCAAGGACTCCACAACAAAATGGAGTTGTTGAGAGAAAGAATAGAACTCTAATTGAGGCTGCTAGAACAATGTTACTTGATGCAAAAATGCCTACATGTTTTTGGGCTGAGGCTGTGAGCACTGCATGCTATATTCAGAATAGGACCCTCATCAACAAAAACACTGGAAAGACACCTTACAACTTGATGACTGGAAAGAAGCCTACTCTAAAGTATGTTCATACTTTTGGAAGCAAATGCTTTGTACTAAAGGATAATTCTGAATATGTTGGAAAGTTTGATGCAAAAGCATTTGAAGGAATTTTTCTTGGCTATTCTATGGAAAGAATTGCATACAAGGTTTATGTCATCAGTCAAAAGAAAGTTATGGAAAGCACAGATGTAACATTTGATGACAGCAAACTACCTGGACTAGAAGAAGCCAATGATGAAGACAAAGATCCATTGAAGTTTGATAATCTAGATGATTCTGATGAAGAGATTGAAACTGGAGTTGAAACTCAAGTTCAACAAACTCAAGTGATTGATGATACAAGAGAAGAATTTGTGCCAATCGATAGTGGAGAAACAAGCATCCAAGACACACCTGTGAGTAATGGCAACTTCACAGGGGGAGGAAATGAGGATGACCATGATGTGGATGATGAAGCAACATCAAGGTTGAGAAGTCAGGCTGAACACTCGAGGAAATGGGATAGATCACACACTGCAGAGCAAATCATTGGAGATCCTAATGCAGGAGTAAGGACTAGGAGAGCAACTCAAAATGAGTGCCTCTATGGATGTTTTCTATCACAAGTTGAGCCTAAGAAACTTGATGATGCACTGTTGGATCCAGATTGGATTATTGCCATGCAAGAGGAGCTGAATCAATTTGAAAGGAACAAAGTATGGGAACTTGTGCCTGCACCAAAGAATAGAACCATTGTTGGAACAAAATGGGTTCTGAAGAATAAGATGGATGAAGATGGTGTAATAATAAGAAACAAAGCAAGGCTGGTTGCAAAAGGATACTCTCAACAGGAAGGCATTGATTATGATGAGACATTTGCCCCTGTTGCTAGATTGGAAGCCATTAGAATATTCTTGGCATTTGCTGCTCATTCAAACTTTAAAGTTTATCAAATGGATGTCAAGAGTGCATTTCTAAATGGAGAGTTGGAAGAAGAGGTTTATGTGCAACAACCACCTGGCTTTGAGGATCCACATTTCCCAGAATTTGTCTACAGATTGCTTAAGGCACTGTATGGACTTAAGCAAGCTCCAAGAGCATGGTATGATACTTTATCCCAATTTCTTCTTGAGAATCAATTCACTAGAGGCACATTGGACAAGACACTGTTTTACAAGAAGCATGGTGATGATATTATCCTAGTCCAAATTTATGTGGATGATATCATTTTTGGTTCTACAAATGAGAAGCTGTGTGAGAAATTCTCTAAACTCATGCAGAGCAGATATGAGATGAGTATGATGGGAGAGTTAACATTCTTTCTAGGATTGCAAGTCAGTCAAAGGAAGGATGGTATCTTTATCAGTCAAACCAAGTACATCAAGGATTTATTGAAGAAGTTTGACTTAGAAGATTGTTCACCTACCAAGACACCCATGGCCACTGCCACTAAACTGGATGAAGATGCTAAAGGCAAGAAAGTAGATATCTCAGTCTACAGAGGCATGGTTGGTTCTCTACTCTACCTCACTGCAAGTAGGCCAGACATCATGTTTGCTACATGCTTGTGTGCAAGGTTTCAATCAAATCCAAAGGAATCACATTTGATTGCAATAAAAAGGATCTTTAGATATCTGAAGGGCACTCCTAACTTGGGATTATGGTATCCTAAGGACACAGGGTTCAATCTGGTTGGTTATTCTGATGCTGATTATGCTGGATGCAGAGTGGATAGAAAAAGCACCTCAGGAAGCTGCCAGTTTCTTGGACAAAGGTTAGTTTCTTGGTATAGCAAGAAGCAACAATCTGTGTCAACTTCTACAGCTGAGGCTGAATACATAGCTGCTGGAAGTTGCTGTGCTCAAGTGCTTTGGATTAGAAATCAACTTAGAGATTATGGACTTGTGTTGGAAAGAATTCCAATCATGTGTGACAACACAAGTGCAATCTCTATAGTTGCCAATCCTGTCAATCATTCTAGAACAAGGCACATTGACATCAGATATCATTTCATAAGAGAACATGCAACTAATGGAACCATTGAGTTGCATTATGTCTCTACACATAAACAACTAGTTGATATATTCACTAAGCCATTAGATGAAGCCACCACCTTCACAAGGTTGGTAAGTGAGATTGGAATGCTGAATTCTTCAGATTCTGGCTAAGTGAATACACCATCTAGATTGTTGCAGCAGTAAACACTTACTTTATCTAAATTCTCAATATTTTTGGAGTAAGTGTTGGCTGAAATATGATTTATAAATATTTCCAATCTGTTGCACATGTTGAAAATCATATTTCTATTAACTTAAAATTTCTATGAAATTTTGAGAAAATCACTATTTAATTTGCTAGGATATTTTTCAATGAATATGTCTAGTAAATTTTAAAAGATAGTGAAAATCAAATTTCTATGAGTGATGGGTAGAGTTCGATAAGTCAGACTTCTCGAATGATTCACTATTCGACATCTCTAACAAGTCTCATTAGAGTACTCTTGAGTTCTCGAATAGAGTCTTTCTGAGATATCGAATAGAGGTATTCTTGACTTCTCGAATATAGTAACTGAGTTCTCGAATGATTGAGTTCTCGAACACTATATTTGAGTTCTCGAATCATTTGAAAAGGCTGAATTCTCGCTGAATTTTAACCGATTTTGGACTTTTGTCTAAAAGTTTAATTCACTCATAAAAACACATTTTATTTAATTTAGAATTATTTCTAAGTTAGATAACTGCCAGCTGTGAGTTTCTATCTGCTTGAGTTATCGATTAAGCCTTTCTTGACTTCTCGAATAGTTGTTTTCTACTTCTCGAATGCCTGACTTGTCGATACAAAACTTTCATCTAATCGACAATTCAAGTACTTCATACTTATACAATTTCACATCTATTCGATTCATTTCATTCGATTTCTCAAGCATCTACACTCTCTAAACCCCTGAAACCCTAGCTACGAAAAGCCAAATTTCTTCTTCAACCTTCAATTTCTTTCCTCTCTTCTACACAAATGGCAACAGTAAAGTTCAACACCAACTTCATCGCTCTCACTAGTGATGTTGAAGCACCCAATGCCAATTTCAAGTGCTTTGTGAAATGGATGGCGGAGTCATATATCAAGGATGCACTCTCTGCCAACCCAACTCTGTATCTAGATATCCTGGAACAGTTTTGGGGTTCTGCTATTGTAGAGGTTGTAGCCCTGGAAAACGCAATCACTTCATATATCATCTACTGCAAGATTCAAGATAAGGAAATCACTATCACTACTGCAGACATGAACCAAGCACTGGGCCTACAACAAGAGTCATTTGACAAAATGGCCACTAATGCAGAGTTAGAGGAATTCTTTGAGTTCATCAACTACTCAGATGGGATCAATCTTGGAAAGCTAAACAGAAAGAATCTGAGAAAGGAGTGGAGCTATGTGTTTGCAACTCTTCTCCAAGTCTTCACTGCCAGGAAATCAAGCTTTGATCAAATCAGTGCACCTGTGCAGCAAATTGGATATGCTTTGGCCTATGGAAAGAAGATTGATGTTGGCCAAATCATCCTCCAAGAACTATATGGGAGACTTGGTAAGAACACAACCAAGAGAGGTACTGATATTTTCTTCCCTCGCTTTATTCAATCTGTACTTAATTATAAAAATGCTTCATTGATTGAATTGCCTGGGATTGATAAAAATAAAATAGGCTATCCTAAGTCCATGACCAAACTCATTTTTGGTAATTTGGAGACTAGGAATGATGTGGATGTAAGACTGAACATAACTCCCCATATGGAGAGTTTGTTTAGGACTTATCCCCACAACATGCCAACATTTGATGCAAAATCTAAGTTAGCACAGCCCAAGCAAGTAGAACAAAATGCTAACCCAGGGCCTGCTAACCAACCCTCTCAACCAAACACTCTACCTCATACTGAGCCAACTGCATCATCCTCTCAAAAGGGTGATGTTAGTAAAAAGAAGAGAAAGGAAGTAATGTCTGCACCATTAAATATCTTGTCTGAAGCAGCATTAGCTGTTGAATTAGGTCTAGGAAGTGAGGAACCTGAGTCACCCTTACACAGGACAAAGAAGAAGAAAACTAAGACCACCTCTTCAGTCACACAAATGGCTGAAGTTGTAAAATCAGGGGCACACAGCTCACTAGGTGTATCCTCTCAACAGGGTGCACCTATAGAATCAAGCATCCTCCCCAATGCACCTTCTTGTATAGAGTCAGCACATAGGAGTGATAAGGCTGGCACAACACTGAGTGGAGAGCACATCACATTTGAAACTCCCTCTATCTCTCAGGGGGAGTTGCCAAAATCTACTCTTAAACACACTTCTCTTCCAGAATCTAACTCTGAAATTTCTTTGGAACCTGCAACTCAGGCAACTGAGATGCAAGGCATTGATCATCAAGAATTCTTTTCTCTTGATGAGCCAATAATTTCAAGTGACTTAGTGCATGACACTTTGTTCACCACTCAGAACCCACATTTAGATGGTGAGGGAATGCATGCTGAGGCATCTCCTGATGACACCATCACAAACACAGAGGTTCCACTAGTTTTTACTAGAGACTCTGTGCCTGTGTCAACTGCTAGTGTAATTCATCCCACTTCTGTGGTGACACCAGTAGTAGAGTCAATCCATCCGGTTATAGAAGTTGCATCTGTAACTGAGGAGTCTAGCTTGCCTAGCTCTGACTTTATGTCACAATGGCTGAAGCCTGTGCAACATGACAGTGCTTCAGGATCAGGGTCTGTTCCATAACAATTGATGGTTGAAGCACTTCAAAGCTTAATTGTGGATCAGATTCCTGAGTTCACAAAGATTGCTCAGAACCTTCTCACTGCAGACATGCCTAATCCAGACTATGAGGCCATACTGTTATGCCATAGGGATGATGTGGAGTTGCAGAAGACAAAGATCATTGATGATGCTGAGAGAGATGGCAACATAGATGCCTGGTTGCAAGGAAAATATGATATTACTCTTGATGAAGCACTTCAGTATCTCAGGGAGGAATACCTCACTTCACTGGGTTCCAATGCCAAATCTCTGACCCCTGGTGAAGTGTATGAGGCTATGAATGATACACACAAGGGATTCCTCAAGGCTGCTCATTATCTTGGAAAAGGTGTTAAGACTGAGGTCAATAGAGTGTGTGATAAGACCACCACCACAGTAGAAGCAATCAAGAGGACCTTTGATGCTAAATTCCCTCAGCTAGACAGTGTGTTCAAGGACATCAAACACTGCAACACTACCTGCACCAAAATGGACAATGGGCTAGCTCTGCTAAAGGATACTGTCACAGGTCTGGGGCATCAATTTCAAATTCTATCTGATCAGACCACAGATGCCAATGCCATGCTGAGGACCATGTTCAAAAATTTATATGGAGACAGACTGCTCACTGAGGTCCCAGTACATGACATGACTAGATTTGAAGTGCAGAGACTCAAAGAACAATCCCTGTCTGGCTTCAAATCTACTGAGTTATTCAGCAAAGTGGATGCACTTGAGAAGGAGGTGGCTACTCTCACCAAGTCCAATGCTCATCTTACAGACAAGGTTGCACTGCTAAATGATCAGTTGGACACTCAAGCATCCACCACAGCTGATGTCCTTCTGCATCAACAATCCATGTTGGCTGCTATGATGAAGCATATGGGTCTCCCTCTCCCTGATGAATTTTCAATCCCAAAGGACATTTCTACAGCCTCAGTGCCTGACAACAAGCCTAAGGGGGAGAAGAAGACAAGGAACTCAAATACAAAGGGGGAGAAAGGCATAATAATAAAAGAGGGTGGTCAACAAAGAGCTTCAAAATCTCTACCAAATGTGCCTGGCAAAGGAAAATCCAAAGTGGATGAGCCTCCATCTACCTTGCCAGTTGTCACTCTACTAACTGTGCACATCACTACTCCTGGAGGACAAAAGCAATCCATAACTACTACAGTGGTTGCAGGGAGTATGCCATCTGACAAATCTCCAACCTCCCTACCTGAGAGTGCCAAGCCTGTAGAAGTTAAAGTTGTTACTGAGGCCAAGCTACAAGAAGTTGCTAACTCCAATGTTTATCATAATAAAGCCTTCTTGGAGTTTCTGAAAGCCACAAGGGAACAGGTTGGTGACACTCAGTTCTATCTGAGGGAGCTGAAGAAGCAGATTGATTGCATCACTGTCATTCCTAAGAAAGTCAATAATCTATGGATTAAGGAGATAGTGATGATATCCAAATTGAAGATATGGCATCTAACATACAAGACTCTACAAGAACTGAAACACTCAGAGATAGATGCCATACTTGAGCTTATTGAGAAGAAGAATGAGAACAACAAGAGTCTGTTTGATGACTTGAGGAATGACCAACCTTCAAGGCTACCAGAAGTGATCAAGAAGCCATGGACAATCATTTATCAGTCTGGCACCAGAATTGAAGATATCAAGCAATTGGTCATTCCCCATGATCTCACCACACTACACCATAAACAGCCTACGGTAACATACAAAAAATGTTACAGCAGGTACATTATATGTTACCTTAGGCCCATAAAGTAGCTAAGGTAACATTTTTCTGGTGATAGCTCTCAGCATGTTGCCTTAGGTGTCTAAGGTAACATTTTTGATCCTTAAGGTAACATGGAATTTTATGTTACCATAGCTTGCTATAGCAACAAAAATGAGGGCTATGGCAACTTAATATATATGTTACCTTAGAGGCCTACATTTTTTTAAAAATAGTGGGCCCCATAGTGGGGCCCACAAATGGGATCCACCTAGATAGGTATATATATATATATATATATATATATATATATATATATATATATATATTCTACATCACAAAATTGAATAAAACTGCATATTTATATACATCCAAAAATAATCCAATTCACCAATACATTACACAATCAACATACTATATCTCCCAAAACATCCTAATCCACCAGTTACATCATACAAAATCCCACCAATACAGTCAAAAAGAAGTTAAACGGAGAAAGTTCACAGCTGAAGAAGTTTGTGGCTAAACTTGAGGTGGAGACTTCTTCACAGCTGAAGAAGTTCTCGCAGAACCTTTCCCTGATTTTATTGCATCTAAAACATCACCTTTTAGGAGAGTACCACGAGGACCTGATGCTAGTAAAGATGAAGCATCTAATCTGTGTTCAGTTATTAGCAACTTTGCTGATGGACTAATCCTAGAAAACCCACTTTTCAACTTGTTCGCTTCAGTCTTGGCTTCTTGAGAAGTTGATTTTCCCTCCTTAACTGGCAAATTACCAGTAATTGAAGTCTTGACAGCCTCAATATCCTTTGGGTCCTCCACCTTGAGAAAAAATTGGAATTAATCCATGTACCAGCAGGTAATAAGAGGAAAAAGAATAAATGAACAAAAAACTAATTTATTACCATTATAAAACTATATTACTTTATAAGAATAGAAATTCCATCTTGGAGATCCAGAAAGGAATATATAATGCAGATCACTTATTGTAATTGCAATGTCTTGTTCGACTGCAATATCTTTAGAACCTTCAGGTGCAATATCTTGGCCAGGAACCTGAAGCAAAAAATTAATGAAAATATGAACAAGGCACAATCTGAATAAAAATAGTTGTCAGGATGGCATAGCTTGTCACGACACAAGCACCGTCACAAGGCACCTCCAATGTCCTGCGTATGACCACATTATGCAATGTACATAAATTTATTATCAATGCAGTTTACCTTTACCTTAAATGTAAATGTTGAACAATAGAATTGCATATGAATCTTGTCACCTATTTTTGGTTAATTATTCATGTGCACCAATTCTATACTATATTGTAGCAAAGGCTAAAGTTTTTAACTTGTTAAACATTGTATGACTATTAACTGTATGGTATATAATGATAAGTATAGAAACTTAATATATTGCAAGACAAAGAACTAATGGTATCAAAAATAAAAACTCAAATTTCAAATTATGCAAGTTATTTTAAGCAACTACGTAAATATTAAACACAAGCGATTGCTTGAGTATACGCAAAAATTAATTACTAAAATGAGTAGAATCACCGATAATACATTAAAGAAGTTTATGACCAATAAGTTAAATTAAAATGCCCTGGTGATATTCTACTGTGTCAGACAAATGATCAAAAACAACCAGATAATTCATCTTCTTCCTTTTCAGTTAAATTGTGGCAACTGAACTATTAAAGGTTCATTTGGCAGTGATTTTCTTCAAGTAAAAAGAACATTTGGTCCATTTGGATAACCCTGCAGCCAAACAGTGTAGATAACATTAGTCTTAAAGGTTCAGAAGAGACAAGTAAGAGGCATCAGACAACGAATTAACGAAAAATATTAAGATGTTGGGTCGATTCATGAAAATTTGATTAGTCAGTGGCCAATGATTCAGTTTTTTTTTTTGCTTGGACATCAAAACAGCAGTGAGGTTAGTTTGATTATTATTGTTTTTAGCATAGTGCAATTTGATGCAAAAACCTGCAGCAGTGATATTGCTCATATATTGATTCAAAAACTAATATTGTTAAAATGACTTTTGGGTTCTATATGTCATTCAAGAATGCAGATTACTCACATTTCCTAAATCAGAAAAATTAAATAATGGTCTAACTTTACGTATATTAGAATCATCTTAGCAGGAACATTAAACAGATATATAACTCACAATATGCACACAATATTGAATCATGACTATATTTCACATATATGTATATTTTTTTATAAGAAAAAAAAAGCATCTCAAGAATTTGACGTTACCATATTCATTGAGCTTCTTGAACCATTCTGAGAACCATGTTTCTGATTTGTCACATTAGCTAATGCAGGCCTTTCCTTTGCCATTTTCGGTATAAGAACCGCAGCTTTTCTGAAACTCTCTGCTTGCCTCTTAGCCAAAGAAGATGTCTCTGAAGAACTCATTGAATTACGCCTGCTCTACATAGACATTTTTCTTTAACTAAATTTAAGCCCAAAGTTTCAAAATCCAATCTTTAGTACAACAACATTATGAAAGCAACATCAGCAAATACACACACATATGGTCATCTACACGAATTAAAATCTACATATCAAAAAACAGAGTACAAAATAGAGTACGAAAATAGGGTGTAATGTCACAAGAAAATCCACAAAAATTGAAAATAAATCCACTAAAAAACAAAAATAAAAGGTGATAATAAAATATAAAGCATAAATCAAAAGCCCTAAAATCGAAATAGTACACGGATTGACTGAAAATCAAAAATAAAAAGCAAAAGTGGAGAGAGATGGGGGAGGGGGAGAGAGGCCTTAAATGAACGCCTTGAACTGCAAAGCTGCCCTGAAATCAAAGATAAAATCTGATTAGATGAAGTTTAAGTGTAGATATCTAGGTTCGAAAGTTCAGCAGTTACTCAGTACAAGCTGGCCATTCGAAAGTTCCGAAATTGCCTCAAAGTGTATATGCGATTACTTGGTAATAAGAAAAATTTACTAAATAAAGCAATATGTTGATTTCAGAAGTATCAAATATTGTATGCATGCACGTCATCAATCGTTAAAGGTCACCAGAATATTAATACAAGAAGAAAGGATATCAGGACCAGAATTAGCCATGCCTCCAGGGTAATACGTGCAAAATGAACACTGCTTTGAAAGGGCAATGCAATAACAATAAGCAACAAGTGGCGTAACTGACCTTCAAGCTGCCACATCAAGAGCATGGTGTCTCCATTTTTGAATCAAAATCTTCATCCTGGCATATCCTGCATTCAACCACTTTTCTACGAGAGAAACCAATTTCAGAATCTGAATGGGAAGCACAATCAATCACCACGTCATCGGTTTCTGCAGGTACTAATTGTTTTGATGGGTTCCTGCTCTCAATTGCAGCCTCCAAAGTGGATTCAGTAAGCAAACGATCAACAAGTAACACAAAATGGTCCCTCATTCTCATATATATAACACCTAATAAAAATTAGAATGCGATCAACAAATCCCAGTCTCACCCCAAAATTAGCTATAAAATCCAATGCCAAGCATATCAAACAATTCATGAACACAAAACCTAGCTATAGTCATAAAGTTATACACAGTAAAACCATCACGTGAATCAATAGCCAAAATAACAATAGAGAGCTTTTAAATCAGTTTCTATTGTAACTTCTAAGATCGAAAAGCCTAAACGAAAACTGGGAAAAAAAACTACTAACCAACCAGATCAAATTCAAATTTGACGAAGCGATAAATAAGCGAAAAACAAGCGAACAATAAATAAATAAGCGAAAAAACGAAACACCAACACACCTCAAATGTTGAAAAAGCGCAGCAGCAATAGTGGCAGACCTCGGAAACAGCCAACTAGACCACAACTGTATAGGCAAATAAACATCGCCCAACACAACAACTGAGAAGCCCCAAATCCGAATCCCCAACCGAAGAATCCCTGAAATCAAAAGAGAGATCAATTAGTTGAAGTTTAAGCCTAATTAGTGAAGAAATCGAATCGATTGAACTCAAAACGAAGAACCCCTAATTTGAAAAAGACCTAATTTGAAAAAGCCCCAATTGAAGAAGTTTAAGCCTAAAATCGAAGCCCCAATCAACTGAGAAGCCCTGAATTGAACCTAAATATATACTAACATGAAGAAAATTATAAAGAAATTGAGGGAGAGAGTTTTAGGAGAGAGTGAGAGAGTTTTACGAGAGAGAGAGGGCCGAGAGAGTTTTAGGAGAGAGTGAGAGAGTTTTGTCAGTGTTAAAGACTGAAATTTTTAGTCTAGGCGCTAATTTTTGCCGCTTACAAATTTCACTGCCATTCAATTGTCATAAATATATTTTAGCAAAAAAAAATTGTCATAAATATATTAATTAATTTTTGATTTTTTAAAGAATTTTTCATTAAATTTAATAAATAAAAAGAATCTAAAAAATAATAACAATTAAATGCCTTGATATTCGAAAACTGTGCCATTCAACATTATTATTCCAATTTTCAGATTTTTTTTTTTAGAAAAAAGTGTATACGAAAGATGATTTTAATAGGGATATAATTAAAAATGTTTATAATTTTATAAAATATGTTATTTTTTATTTTTAATGAATTATATATAATTTAACTGAATTTGGAATTTTTAACACATTTTTTTAATTTTTGAAAAATATATTTTTGCTTCTTATTTGGTAAATTTTGTTATTTATAATAAATAAATTAATATTTTTAATATATTTTTTTAACTTTTTATTCTTATAAAGGTTTTAAAAATTTGTTTTGAAGACGTTAACCAAACAACCAACTAAACAAATATATCTTGTTTTACTTAGAATAGTATAGTATATATTATTCCAAAATATTTATGAATTTTTCTTTTAAAAAAATTGTACATTTAAAATTTAATACTAAATATAAATTGAAAAAAAATAATAAATAAACACTTTTAATATTTAAAAATAATAACTCATTTATATGGAAAATAAAAATGAAATATTTTAAAGGTAAATGTGATTTTTATATAATTAAAAAAAATTGATTAAAAAAATTCAAAATTGAGTTTATTAATGATCTAAGGTAACATATCATGTATGTTGCTAACATCCAACACTTTAAAGCTAAGGTAACATCACGTTTGTGGCTAAGGTAACACAAAAAACAAAATGTTATATTAGGTCCAAAGTAACATGCTAAGGTAACATATTCTAGCAACATCCATGAAAAATATGTAACGGTAGCCCATATATGGCGTAGTGCCACTAGAAATCACAGACTGATCATTGCTATCATTGATCAATTACAGAAGAAGGTTGGAGCCAGAAATGCGGAAGAAACTGAGGCACTGCACATCCTCAGAACTTATATTGCAACTGGTGAAATTCCAGAGATGGCTCAACCTAGGAGAAATAAGGATGATGATTCTGAAGACAAAGGTGATGGGAGGAGAAGACATCACAGGAGAGATAAGGGTGATGAAGACAAAAAGAAGAAGGCTGACAAGGACAAGAAGAATGATGATGACCAAGGCAAAATCTATGAGAGGAAGATTGGAAAACAGCAAGCCTTAGGCATTGCTAGCAGTAACCTCACCACAACACAAGACTCTAAGTCTAGGGTGAATACTGTTAGTGGTGACCTAGCAAAATCTACATCTATGGCTTCTGCAACTGTTTTGCCACCTCAAGAAGAGAAGAAGATTCAAGTCAAGAAACCATGTGTATGTTTCAGAAAGCAAACTGCTAATGGAATACTACTATGGTCTACCAACAAAGGTCAAAGATTTTTGCCAAGCAACCATGTCAAGAGGATGAAATTTAAACATGTTGCAAGAAGAGTGAAGCTATCCAGATCAAGAGCCCTAACAATCATTCCAGGATTGAAACTCCAGCCACTTGATGAAGACTTTGATGAAGAGCAATTGCAATTTCTAAGAGCTCAAAAGATATGCTTTGCTGCAATTGTAGATGACCACCTTGAGATCAAGTACACTGATGGGAGAGAAATGAAATTCAAACAAGGGGGTTGTCAGAATTGGGGTAAATTGTATGAGATAGAAAGAATCATTGCATTGCTGGACTCTAAAGACAAGGTGGAGAAAGTATGGAAGCTGGAATTGATTGACTTTGTGAAAATGAAGAGAGATTATGCTACAAAGATAAGAAAGGGCTGCTATGAGAAGTGGTTAGAAAGGGAGAAAGAAATTGACAGACTGGAGATTGAAGCAGAAAAGCTAAGGGCAAAGGGATTGTGTAGAGTTCAGCTTGATCCCTATGTGGTGAAGTATAGGAGAAGAAATGGAGACAATGTCAATATAAGAATGAACCTACTCAGTCACTATCCTGCCTACATTCTGAAGCCAGTGCTTGAAGATTTCAAAAACTCTATCATGATTGAAGAATTGGATGCTATGGCAGAAATCATAAGAGCAATAGATGAGAATACAAGAAAGGAGAAAGAAATGAAACAGAAAGCATATGATGATCTACAAGCCAAAGCAATGGAGATGCAATCAAATGAAAATGGCTAGTACCTCATCATACTGTAAGAGCATTCATCTTGTAATTCCATTTATGTGTTCAATATACATACCTGTACTTTTAAAGTTTTATCTTTATGTATGTTAGGCTTGTTATCAGACATGAAATTGTGACTAAGGGTCTCACTCACAATTTGGGGGAGATTGTTAGTTACAGAGGCATGCCTGTACACATCTAATAACAAGCCTAATTGTTTGTAATGCTTTGCATTACTTACATGACCTCTTAACTGAGGGAACCTCTAGTTGTAGAGTTTCTGTTTGTATTGTACTTGTAGTAGGCATCAAATCCTAGTTGTGTAATTGTACAAATAGAGTCTAGAATAATGCTTGAAAGAAGTTCCAAGGTTCATGCCTCAAGCAAGGAGTTAAAGACTGTCAAATAATCACAGTTAGGATTTGAAGAAATGAAGAATTTGCCTAAGTACCAATTCGAGAAGTATATTTGTCTATTCGAGAAGTCCAGCATTCGAGAAGTCAGAGATTCGACATCTCAAGACACTATTCGATATCTCTGAAATACACTGTTCGATATCTCATTCGATATCTCAGGGATTCAATATGTCTACTACTCTATTCGAGAACTCAAGAAGTCAACAAGTCAAGATGGTATTCGAGTTCTCAAAGAGTCAACAAGTCAAAGTTCCATTCGATATCTCAAGGACTCAGAAAGCTATTCGATATCTCGAGGATTCGATAAGTCAAATGTTCTATTCGACAACTCAAGGAATCCTGATGGAAAAGAGCTATTCGAGAAGTGGTTCGATATGTCAATATAACAGTATTCGAGAACTCAGAGTTATCGATCAAGTCAATTCTAGTTCTCGAATCACTTACTTGGTCACTTCTCGAATACATTCTTGGAGACAAAATACTGAAGAAATTGTACAAGTCAGAAACCTGCAACAAGCCAATGCACTTTATGGACCACAATCTGTAACGTGCTCTGGAAAGCCTACAAGGAAGCTTGGAGAGATATAGAAGAGACAAGGAGCTAAAGAAGTGGATCTAAACAGGCTTTGCAAAGTCAAATCTGTAACCGTTTGGACAATTACTCAAAAAGGATAGACAGACTAGAAAGTAATTTGTTTAGCTACCTTATTTGTAGTAAGTAGGCTGTATCCATGTTCTATAAGGACACAGCCTCACTTCATAACTTAGCAACTTTTGTGAGTCAAGTTTTTCAAACACTGTAAGCTATATCTCTCTGAGAAAAATGAAGCTGAGAATACTACCATTTGTATTCACAGATTGTAGCAACCTTTATCTAATAATACATTAGATTAAAGTGATATTGTGTCTTGTGTTGTTTCTTTATCCGCACCTTCTCTTCTACACACACAGGCACTTATCTGCTACACAGACTCAATCCAAGAAAAGTTCAAGAATCCATTCACCCCCCCCCCCTCTGTATTCTTTTACCGTATTCAATACTCAACAGTTTTTATTCTAAGGTTGGTTTCTATTTGAACGCTAGTATATATATATATATATATATATATAGGAAAAGAGTATCTAAATCACACAATAGAAAAGTTCTCTATTAAGGCGTCTTAAAATATGATAAATTAATTATGATTTGAACAATCCAACCGTACGGATGTTAAATTTATACAAAAATACGCGAATGTACAAATTTTCTTGTAATTTAATTATTTGGAACTATAAATTTATAGCAATAAGATTATGATAAATCTATGTCGTTGAATATATATAGAAAATGGTATTATTGTAAAAGTGATGCTCCACTATTTCAAATATAATAAAAAAATTGTATACAATGTTATTTCGACATAAACTTTTCATCCGTACGGTTGGATTATCAAAAATAGTAATAAAATACAAGATTTAAGGTGCACTAATAGAGAACTTCTCTATTGTGTGCTTTAGAAACTCCATCCCCTGTATATATATATAGGTCATTGTTCCATACAGAACACTCTTATATAAAGAACAATAAAGAACACCCTTAAATCAATCTAAACCATTGATTCTATTATGATATAATGGCCCTGTCAGGGGCACCCAATACAAAAGTTCTTCTTTTTTTACCCTCTATCCATTCAACAAAAAAAAATTCACTAACTAAATTAAACTAAGAAGTAAATTAACAAACTAAGAATTAACTAACTAACAAGAATTGAAATCTAATTACTTCTTGCAAGAAAAACCATGGGATCATAACTTCATTTAATACTTTGCTTAGATCTGACGCCTTTAATCACTATATGCAATGGTTATGATATCTGATCGGATAACACGAAACAAGTATACGCTACTTCTCAGTATACGATTACCAAACTAAACATACATCCACAAAAGAGATAGAAGATGAATAGACACCAATTATGCTTAGACCCTATATCTCTATAAGATTTGAAAACATAACGGTTGAAGAACAAGTTATCCACATTGATCACATAGGGCAGCATAATATCTCTATTTACGCTACAAATCATGATGTTAAAACATCAACCTATCCTATGCTAGCATGGCAAGTTCTAAATCTCAAGATCCACTCTCGCTTCACAAGAGATTAACAAATTAGATGTTAGCTACGCATCTAAATACATGAAACACAACCATACGAGGATATCAGATATATATCACACACAGATCTATAAAGCATCAAGATACTAAAGCTCCATAAATAAATCTGTTAGAATCCCATGACAACGATTAGTTCATAATTGAACCTCTCGTCATCATGGGATCTGATGAAACCATGATAAAAACAAAGTATGAAAATATACAAATAAACCTAAGTAATTGATATGTAATGGTTCTACTCCTAATGATCCAAATTACAAGGGTTGGATGTGTTTATATAGGCTCTAGAAGTCTTGCCCAGCAAGAAAATACCAAAACAGAATTATAATAGAATTTCTGCAAAATACGTTTCCTAAACTGATTCTGTTTTTTAAGGAAAATTCGTAGCTGACTTTTCTTCAGTTTTTCAGGACCGTTCCAGTAGTAATTGGACATCTGGACCACTTTAGAATGATAGAGAATTCCGTTATCTTCGCGTGGACTGCTTACGGTGTAAGAACCCAGATTTTTGGGTAGAATTAAAACTTTTATTATATATTGATGTAAGAGTGAACAGTGGTTACAACTACAATGTAATACTGGCTTTAAAGAATGAATAATGACAGGATATATATATTCCAAGGTTATATGGCCTGAAGGATGCTATTGGGTGATAACTTAGATTAGAATAATCTATCTCCTAGAAAGTTAAGATAAGATTCCCTAGAGAGAAATAGATACCCTCATGTCATCCAAATCAATATCTATTATAAGCCCAGCGGTTCCGTAAAAAGGTTAAGGAACACTCGAAGGTGAACCAGGTTCATTTTCCTAATTATAGGAATTAAATAAAAATAAGTGATGAATAGTGATTTTGGTGGAAATTGGAATATTATTATAATAATGTTATACCCGGTATTCGGAACGGATTTCTGAGTTCGTATTAGCAATCTACGAAGCAAATAAGTGTATGTAAACGTGATCGGATTTCAGAAAATCCAAAATTTATTTTTAAGGAAAATCTGATCGAGCAGTAAAGAGCATATTAATGCGAACAAGGTAAGAGAATTATTATGTCAAGGAATTAAGGATTTTATTTAATTATGATTTGAGAATTTAGAATGAAAATCCTCGAGTTAGAATAATAAGCGTTTTAGAAATCGCTAGAACTTTATAACGAGATTAAGCGATAAAGCGAACGCGAAACGAATTACGGATTAAATATATAACGAGATGAGAAACACCACATGATCATCTAGGGTTTACTAATATTAGATTGGTGGAAAAGAAATGAGAAAAGAAAAGAAAAAGGAAAGGATGAGGTGTGTGATTTAGAATGAAACAACAAGGCTACATGTCACCACTCTTTTCTAACACACCATCAAGTCTTGACACTTGTAATTAGAGTGTATTAGCATCCATAACACCCCACAAATATCACAAAATCATTTCACCAACAAGTCAAAAGAGAAAAAGGAGAGAAAGATCAAAAAAACAACACCACCACCACCAAAACAAGCCATTCGGCTTTTCTTGTAATTCCAAAATCAAAACCCCTCTTCCCACCATCTTTTGATCTTGAAAAAATTATGGTGAGCCTTACATTTCCTAAAAGTGATCCCATAAAAATTTCAAAGCCAAACTCTCTTGTTTCCATTTTCAAATAATTCATCAAAGAGGAGGATGAATAGTGGTTTTAAGAACTAATCTTGTTTTTTCTTGTTTTTCATGGTGGATTTAGCTAGCTTAGGATCATCCAAGGATAGATCAAGGCTTAGGAAGGTTATACTACTCTCTCAGGAAGGTATAAATCATTTCAAACCCTAAGCTTTACTTTGAGTTTATGCATGATTCATGGTGATTTTGGATTAAGTGATATTAGTAGTAATTTTACCACCATGTAAGCATGATTTTGTGGATAGATTAGCTTCATGGTGATATATTGATGAAGCATGATATTCTTGAGCTTTTAAGAGATGATTATCAACTGTAGTAATTGATTAGATGCCCGGTGTGGCTTGGTTGTTGCGTAACGAATTTTAGAACGCTCGATTCGTAGCCGTCGTAATGACCGATTTTCATTAACACTAAGAACCCGAACTGGACAGTAGCCATAACTCTCTGTTCTTGGCAAGATAATGAACCCTACTGCTAGATTTTTGAACATAGATCACTTTGGCGAAAGAATCGAAGCATTTCAATTTACGGTTTAGGAGTTATGATTAAATTCGTAAAAGTGGTTCGAAACCGTAAACGAAAGTTCGTAATTGAAATTGATTCCCTTAAATGTCGTTTAATCAGTGGCGAATCTTATTAATTAAATATTAGAAGTAAAAAGGAAGGTGTGGGAGAAAACCACATGTCGAATGGATCGTTTTCCGATTTTATAAAAATGTTTGAATCGAGGTTAAACGCGAACGAACCCCTTAAAGGTATGACTTTGGTTATAACTTAGAAAACGGGCGATAACACTCGAGGTATAATCTTGATTCGTAAACGACCAACCTTAGAACTTATACGACTTAAGTATATACCAAGTATAAGCATGATGACATGTCTTGATAACGAACGAATGTCGGATCGTATCGGTGATAAAAAGAGTTACACTAAAAGAGACGTACCGAGATAACTCGAAAACATGTTTCGATTTAAGTGGAGTTTATACTTAGCCTTTTAATAAGCGTTAAGTGGTTAATCTTAAATATTCTGATTGTTTATAGATTGTCGAGCTGACCCGGGACACATTACCCCTACCCGCACTCGATTCTCAGGCAAGTTTCCAATACTTGGAACTGTTGTT
Source organism: Kitagawia praeruptora (assembly GCA_037693485.1). Lineage (NCBI taxonomy): Eukaryota > Viridiplantae > Streptophyta > Magnoliopsida > Apiales > Apiaceae > Kitagawia > Kitagawia praeruptora. The sequence continues at coordinate 36,472,232 of CM075350.1, forward strand.
GTGATAATATATATGATGATTGTTTTATACATATGCCATAGAATGCATGCCTACTTTCAAGTTAATATTGAATTACTTGTTCCCTGAATTGATATCGGCTTATAGACTATATATGAAATATCAGTTATAAGCCGGATTGTTTGGTTAAGACCCTTAGCGAAGGGCGTAGGATATTCATACTTCAAATATAGACCGGGAGTCGATATTTTGTAATATATAAATAGTCGTGGAAACCCGGAGGGATCCCAGCGACAAATTTATTACTTCGAGGATTTTTATTCGATTACGAATCTTTCGAGGAACGTCATTTGAGTATTACCTCAGTGAGGGAATATTTAATGAATATTATTTTAATACTCATTTAGAATGTCATTTATTTAATGAATATTATTTTGATCATTCATTGGAGTTATTTAGTTAATGAGTATTATTTTGAATATTCATTAGAGTTATTTGGTTGACGAATATCATTCCCAAATATTCGTTTGGCTTACTTATTATTATTTGGAATATTCATTTGATCTTTATTTATTTAATGAATATTACTTTCGAATTTTCATTTAAGGTCTGATTTACTTAATGAATATTATTTTAAAATATTCATTGGAAGTTTTATTTACTCAAGGAATATTACTCCAAACATTCCTTTAAAGTTTTGATTACTAAATGAATATTATTCGGATATTCATTTAGAATATTATTTGTTAAATGAATATTATTTTGGATATTCATTTAGAATATTATTTGTTAAATGAATATTATTTTGGATATTCATTTAGAATATTATTTGTTAAATGAATATTATTTTGGGATATTCATTTAGAATATTATTTGTTTAATGAATATTATTTGGATATTCATTTGGAATGTTATTTGTTAAATGAATATTATTTTCAAATATTCATTTAAGGTTTGATTTATTCAGTAAATATTATTTTAAATATTTATTTAAGTTTATTTATTCAATGAATATTATTTTAAATATTCATTTAAGAAGAGATTTAATTAATAAATAATTCTATATATTCATTCGAGGATTACTTACGAGCAATATTATGATTTAATAATATTCCGTAATTATTATTGACTTAATAAATATTCTTGGAATATTTAATAAAATTCTTTTGAATTCTTTTTGTAATGATTTATATTATTCAAAGGTTATCCTTCACCTTCAGATATTATGTAAAATATTTCGGAGTCTTTTATGACTATTTTATCAAGGGGAGGTTCCCAAAACTTTATTTTCATTTAAATCTATCTTATAAGAAGATTTAAATACTCGCTCAACTTCCAAAAATTATATAAGGGGACCTCACTTGGAGGTGTTATTTATTGGACTGCCCGGTCCTATACATGCTAAAACTATCTTGTCACTCACATCTTGATTCTTTCAAGCATCGATATGAGTCTTTTGGTTACCTCCTCAACGCTCGAGGGGTATGATTGATGTAACAAGTTATATCCATTAACAAGCATCAGCTTGGGAAATATTGGTGAATTTTCCTTTCCAATTAGATACGACTACTTTGTGGAGTCCTATCAACAAGTGTTACACTTGGGGAAAAGGGGAACGAACTTTACGTTTCAGAGTCATGGATGATATTCGAACTAGGAGACGCGTAAGTGGCCGAGTGGCGCCGGTCCAGCAATAGCCCCACCGTTGGCTGAGGAGTTCCAGAGGGCGGTAGATAAGTAATTCCGTCGGAGCTACCTTCTACATGTAGAGAACGACTGATGAGATGCATGACATACGACTGATCATCGTAAACGTCAGGGCATCTGGCGCGGCAATGCTCCCGTATTAGTTCATCTTCTAAAAGTGAGAAATTTCTGCAACACTGTTGGTGTTGGCAAGGTGAAAAAGTGTTGAAACCGGAATTGCAATATTTTCCTGCAAATTCCTCTTTTATGATAATTGAGAATATCTTGCTTATCTTTTGCATAGCAGATATTTATTCAAAACAAATATATTTTTGAGTTACCTTGTAACTTCATCTCATACCTTATATTGGTACTACATCGTTAATGCATGGCATATGGTTTCAAAGATATTTTGGACTGTTATATATTATCACTGTTCAATTATATTTCTGGTGGGCTATTGCTCACCCTTGCTTTATTTATTTATATCACAACAACAGCTAGATCAGATGGCCGCGCAAGGCGCACACAGCGTAAGCAGGTGTCAACCGTCAGAGGTTTACCGCTAAGGTCTTGGCTACCTTTGTTGAGGATGCAACTACTGGTAGGCTAGTTGTTAGCAATTGAGCCTCAAATGTATTTATATTATGGTATCTATTAATGGATGGCAAAGAGTATGTAATTGTACAATTGTAATTCTTTGGGTTGTAAGAACTCAAACTTGTGATTAATAATATTGTTGGTTACTCTGATTTCATCTCTGGGACTATAACGGGTGTGTTTTATGTTGTTGTTTTGGGTCACAAGGTTGTAATTTAAATTATGTTGGTCTTGTGGTTGGATAGTGAGACCGTAACGACCAGATCCCTGATCCTGGATCTGGGGGTGTTACATACGGGCCCCAAACGGAGTTGTAGAACTCAAGATATGGCCAAAATAGTAAAAACTGTAATTTTTTAGGGGCAACTTGCGCCTAGCAGTCTGTTCTTCGCGCAGATTGCTCCTACCCGGCGCAATTTGCTCGTGGGAATCCTATCCCAAGTTGTAGAAAATCTCCCAGGCTTCGCGTGGGCAGTAAGATCGCTGAAAACGGACTTCTAGAACTCCAGATATGTCCAAAACAGTGTAGACTGCGCAACCGTCTCAGAAATCCGAATTTTAATTAATTTATTCTCCAAAAACGATAGAAGCATCAACCATAATCAACATTCTTGTAAATCTGCACAACTAAGCAAAACACATCAAAACTACCACAAACTTGAGTCCAAGACAATCAATTTAAGCCGATTTAGAATGCTCCAAGTGGATATAAAATCCACTTATCACACCCCCAAACTTAAACCGATGCTTGTCCTCAAGCATAAATAATTACAACTAACTAACTAGTACCACTTCCGTAGGTGATCACGGTTGCATTTGGCATATGCAACAAGCCCTTTAAACCCCTAGGCAGCCCTAGTGGACGAGTAAGGTCTCGTGAGGGCCTATAGCGAATGTACCCACAAAATCCATTTAACCTAATGCAATGCATGAATGCAACTAATATGAAATATGCAATTAATCTAGTACTAATATCCTACCATACCTTCAAATCCTCTCATGTCATATCAACTTAAGAATCAAAGTAAATACGCAATGTCTTGGTGTCGAAAGTGCAAGTATTCACATAGTCTACTCAATGAACATGCATAAGTTCTCACAAGCCCATGTCAGGTGTAAGAATAAGTTAGTAAACATGCTAAGCCTACAAGAGTACATCTTTGAGACAAAACTCGGGATCTCATACGCAAAAAACAAGTAAACACTCACAATCCACTCACAAAAGAATACTCTCTCAAGAACAAGGGTAAGTGTATCACTCAATTCCAACAAAATCATAAGCATGCTTGACATTTGGTATCAATCTAACTCTTAACACAACATACATCAATGACGATAATCAAAAGGTCTTTAATTGGGTTGTAACGGGGCTAGGGACAAGGTATATCAAATAAGCCAAAACAGGTGAAGTGTCAAAAGCTAGTAAGTACCTTAGTAAATCATACACAACACCATATTTTCCCCCCACATAATTTATTATTCTTCCAACAAAAACACTCGACTAGTCGACTGAAGTAGGATCACAATAAACACAAATATGCTCTCATAATATATATATTTTTTTCTTTTCTTCTTTTTTTACTCTTTTTTTTTCTCTTTTATTTTCTCGAGAGCTAAATAAAACACAAACAATAATATAAACAATAACAATGATCCCACAATTTTATTACACATGCCGACTATCAAGTAAACAAACCCAATTTTCAATATTTCCCCCAAAAGTAAGATCAACAATAAACCCCTCCTTGCACACCTTATTACTCCCTTAAACACATGCCGACTATCAAGTAAACAAACCCAATTTTCAATATTTCCCCCAAAAGTAAGATCAACAATAAACCCCTCCTTGCACACCTTATTACTCCCTTAAACACTCTACTAGCCTTTGACAATGTGGGTTCAAATTAATGTAAGGCCAATACAAGAAAAAGTCTAGGCAAGTAATGTGGTATGTCACCGAAAAAATAGGATTAAGCTCAACGGGTTAACTAATTGATCATGTAAACATGGTATGGTAATATGGGAAAATATGTGGTTATTCCTAATGCCTTTATCATTTTAATCGTCAAATAATGTCATGCGTTTTAAGAAAGACCTCAAACAACTGCTAGCAATGCAAACAATCCGTGGACACTCAAGCAAACGAATAAATTGCAACAAATATGCAATATGGCTCAAAAACTCACTTGGTGGAAAAAACATACTCAATCCCAAGCAAAAATCTCTCTAATGCACCGACTTGTATTCAAAGCATGCAAACTAAATCATCTTGCACATATTCATGTCCTTCTAATAACTTACAACATTCAATAAGTCTACTAGCTTCAACTTACTAGTGTATGTGTGTGCACAAGAACAAAGCATATCACTTTTCAAACAAAAGCGTCAACAACAAAAAATTCCTATCAAGCATGGGTGCAAATGCAAACTATTATGAACCCACATGATATACAACATAAAAACAGAATGTCCTATATGAAACAAACGTAGATAACACGAACATAAATGCATAATTTACTACTACTAATATGCAAAGCAAGAAATCCTACATGAACACAATGACTAACAATCACATATATATACACTACTTATCCCTTAAACCACCCCCAAACTTAAAATATTCAATGAATGGAAGTAAATACAAGGGAAAGTAGAAAATATACCTTGGGTTGCCTCCCAAGAAGCGCTTCTTTAACGTCAATAGCTTGACGTTACTTCCAAGCCTCCATTAAGGATGATAATAGTTTGCCTGGTCATCTCTTCGCGAGACTTCATCGTCATCATGGAGGCACACTTTCTGCCCCTTCATCTCGCTTGGCCTATTCGTGTAACAACTATGTCCTATTCCAATGCCTTCATCTTTTGACCCAAAATCTGTCAATTTGTAGAACAACACACACTCGCGGGCTTCACTTGAATATAATGGAGGAGGGTAAATGTAAGTTTCTGTAGCCTTTGGTTCCTCAACGAGAACTTCCTCCATTGGCTCTAATGCGCTACCTCCATCTTTAAACTCTGAGACAAGTAGAAGACCTGCATCTGTCCCATGATCATCAGCCTCTTGGAACGCACATACAAATTCTTGAAATTTGCGTAGCTCATCAGTGTCTGTCCCAAATAATGCCCTTTCCAAATCATCCACCATCCTAACATGATCAAATTCCTCACATGGCTTGCGAATGCTCACCTCATCTTGGAATTTGTCTTCCTCAATAAGAGACTCAATTGCACTATCCTCAAGATTTGACCATGAAACAACCTCATCAATCAGCACCTTAGAATCCCAGAGATCAGCCGAGCAACTCACACTCTTCCTCCTCATCACTATCCACCACAGGTTCTGACAAAACAGAATTTTCTTCTTTTTCTATAGGATTCTGATCATGAATTCCTTCTTCATCCTCAATTGCTGAATTCTGATCGTTCGTGACTTTTCAAGATCTGAGTGTTATGGCCTTAACCTGCTCCATGCCATCTCGTTTTCCTGGATTCACCTCTGTGTCACTAAGAAGAACTCCCCGCGGTCCGTTGATAAAGGCACTTGCAATTTGCCCAATCTGATTCTCCAATGTCTTGAGAGATACCGCCTGACTTTTAACCATCAACCTCAATTCATCCAATTCAGATTTTTCATTCAAAAATTGACCATCATCCCCATGAAACTGTTGCTGCTGAAAATCTTGATTGTTGCTCCAACCGAAATTGGGATGATAGGTGGCTGGAGCTGGTTGTTGGAAATTGCTCACAAACTGCACCGATTCAATAGATATGGCACATTGAGTCGTCTCATGTGTGCCCTCACATAGCTCACAAACACTAGCAACTTGAGGCACCCCTTGCTTTGACATAAAATCCAATTTCTTATTAAGTGCCTCTAGCTGAGCTGCTAGAGCTGTGACTGTATTAACTTCAAGAATTCCTGATAATTTGCCTTGTGATAATCTCTGAGTTGGATTCTGGTATTCATTCGCAGCCATCATCTCAATCAACTCATAAGCTTCCTCATAACTCTTAGCCCATAAAGCTCCACCTGAAGCTGCATCCACCATCTGTCTCGACTGCCATCCTAACCCATTGTAAAAACAGTTGATTACCATCCAGTTCGGTATACCATGATGAGGGCATTTCCTTAGCATCTCCTTATATCGCTCCCAAGCCTCGCACAAAGATTCTTCAAACTGCTGTAAAAACTGAGTAATATTAGCGTTCCTGATTGCTGCGGTCTTTGCCATGGGGAAAAATTTAGTGAGAAATTTCTGAGCAAGATCCTCCCATGTCAAAATAGAACCTGCTGGTAGAGAGTGCAACCAACCCTTAGCTTTATCCCTCAAAGAGAATGGGAAAATTCTCAATTTGATAGCATCTTCCGACACCCCGTTGATCTTGAAAGTGTCGCAAATCTCAATAAAGTCCCGGATGTGCATGTTAGGATCCTCCGTAGGAGCACCCCCAAACTGAAACGAATTTTGCACCATCTGAATATTTTGAAAGTATTAGCTGTAATAGCTGGCCTGACAATGCTAAATTGGATGTCCTTGATCTTTGGTTGAGAATAATACATCAATGCTTTCGTTGTTGCTGCTGGTTCTCCCATTGCTACCTGCAACACACAAAACTAAACAACTATGTAAGAAACAATCCGAGTCAGTGAACTCTAACGACCACTGATGACAAGCACATAAACTAAAAATAAAACACCGATGATCCCCGGCAGCGGCGCCAAAAACTTGTTTGCACTAAATCACGCAAGCGTACGTGGTCACAAGTAATATAGATAGAAGTCAAGATCGTTCCCACAGAGATCTGGTTATGGTTTTAATTCAGTAGATGTACCTATGCAACAATGTATGATTATTATTCACTGCTAAGACAAATAACAAATTGAGATTTTAACTAACTAAATTAAACTAAGAAGTAAATTAACAAACTAAGAATTAACTAACTAACAAGAATTGAAATCTAATTACTTCTTGCAAGAAAAACCATGGGATCATAACTTCATTAAATACTTTGCTTAGATCTGACGCCTTTAATCACTATATGCAATGGTTATGATATCTGATCGGATAACACGAAACAAGTATACGCTACTTCTCAGTATACGAATACCAAACTAAACATACATCCACAAAAGAGATAGAAGATGAATAGACACCAATTATGCTTAGACCCTATATCTCTATAAGATTTGAAAACATAACGGTTGAAGAACAAGTTATCCACATTGATCACATAGGGCAGCATAATATCTCTATTTACGCTACAAATCATGATGTTAAAACATCAACCTATCCTATGCTAGCATGGCAAGTTCTAAATCTCAAGATCCACTCTCGCTTCACAAGAGATTAACAAATTAGATGTTAGCTACGCATCTAAATACATGAAACACAACCATACGAAGATATCAGATATATATCACACACAAATCTGTAAAGCATCAAGATACTAAAGCTCCATAAATAAATCCGTTAGAATCCCATGACAACGATTAGTTCATAATTGAACCTCTCGTCATCATGGGATCTGATGAAACCATGATAAAAACAAAGTATGAAAATATACAAATAAACCTAAGTAATTGATATGTAATGGTTCTACTCCTAATGATCCAAATTACAAGGGTTGGATGTGTTTATATAGGCTCTAGAAGTTTGCCCAGCAAGAAAATACCAAAACAGAATTATAATAGAATTTCTGCAAAATACGTTTCCTAAACTGATTCTGTTTTTTAAGGAAAATTCGTAGCTGACTTTTCTTCAGTTTTTCAGGACCGTTCCAGTAGTAATTGGACATCTGGACCACTTTAGAATGATAGAGAATTCCGTTATCTTCGCGTGGACTGCTTACGGGCCCCAAACGGAGTTGTAGAACTCAAGATATGGCCAAAATAGTAAAAACTGTAATTTTTTAGGGGCAACTTGCGCCCAGCAGTCTGTTCTTCGCACAGATTGCTCCTACCCGGCGCAATTTGCTCGTGGGAATCCTATCCCAAGTTGTAGAAAATCTCCCAGTCTTCGCGTGGGCAGTAAGATCGCTGAAAACGGACTTCTAGAACTCCAGATATGTCCAAAACAGTGTAGACTGCGCAACCGTCTCAGAAATCCGAATTTTAATTAATTTATTCTCCAAAAACGATAGAAGCATCAACCATAATCAACATTCTTGTAAATCTGCACAACTAAGCAAAAAACATCAAAACTACCACAAACTTGAGTCCAAGACAATCAATTTAAGCCGATTTAGAATGCTCCAAGTGGATATAAAATCCACTTATCACCTGGTAGAGGGAGTAGTAATTTAAATTATTACTAAATTACTACACATATTATATCCAAATTATCAATTTTGAGACAAAACAAAAAATTCATAAATTAAAGACAAGTGATACTCAAATACATATAAACATAACAACAAAATATTTAAGCAAAATTTTGTTCACTTCCAATAATACACAAATAGTGCAGAAGTTTAAACATGAAAACTGAATACAAAAAATACATAAAATTAAAATAATTTGCCCACTAGAATTTTAGTAAGGTGCAACACATGGAACGCTATCAATTTTTAATATTATAAAATATATATACATATATATATATATATATATAATTACATATTATGTGTCGAATTTTGCGAGTTTTGAACATATAAAACTGTAACCAACCCGTATATAAGTAATTAATAAAATTTACATATGTAACTAACCCATGATTATTCACAAAATACGATTCAATTACAAATAATACAAACAATTAATGGGATTGAACGAATCATCTGTACACCTAAAATTGTTTGATGTTAAAATTAAGTGTTGGGTTAAAGAGTGTACGGATTTAGTAGCGTATTCTTAATATATTTGATTTAAAATATTTTTAAGTCATTAATTTTAATTAATTGAAAAATTAATTTTATTAATATTTTAATATCTTTTTGAGTTATTGATTTAATTTAATAATATATTTAAATAAAGACAAAAATAATAACAATAAGTTTGATTATATATATACCCATGTTTCATGTTCACCTCATAAAAAAACTCACATCCCCTTTAAAGTATAAAAACTCATATTTTGATGTTAAGATATAAATTTTTATTTTTTTAAAACCAGATAGTTTAGATAAACGAAAATCTATTATCTATCTATTATATATATATATATATATATATGTTTTGGAATAAAAATTAGGGTTTGTGTATAATTAATGCTAGGGTTGTTGAGCTTCGAGTTTTAATAGCTGTTTCCGTGTTTCGAGACTAATCGGTCCTCATGTGAGGCCTACGTATCTCGTTATTGAGAATCAAGCCAAGACGTAGTTCTAGGTGATGGTGCCCTCGAGGCTATGGAGGCGAGAGCTCACTTAGGACGTAGTGGCTTTGCATGTCCTTATTCGAGGATTAAGCCAAAACGTAGTTCTGAGAATGAGGGGTCAGGCCCTTTATATAGGCTGAGAAGCCTTAGAATTATGGTAAGATTTGGAGACTTGGTGGGCAAGTCACCACCTTGAGGAAGGTTCTAGACTCCTTCCTTGTAGGAGTCAGTTTCCATGTTGAAGTAGGTGCCTTGGAGGCTAAGTCAGGCAGGAGTAATATCCTTATTTGACTCTTATTGCTGAGCTATTTATTACCCTTAATATTAATTACGAAATTAATATTAAAATAGGGCTTTTGACCTCATTAATGGGCCCCACGTTTGGACCATGCTGGGTCTAATTAATGCCACATTAAATGTGTCTTTAGGGCTTATTTTTAGCCCATATCATTTGCCCCCCAACTTCTAGGAAAACTGATCAGGTTTTCGTAGAAGTTATAATTGTCTTTTTCGAGACTCGGGGTCCTTTTTATCCCTTATCTGGGACTACTTAATTTTCCTACCCTTGTATGGGGATTTTAGTTTACACTAGTGTTTTACGGGTATCGTCTTAATGTAAAGGGTGGAGCGACCGACGCATTTACGACGATGTTTAAACGATGCTAAACGGCACTAACAAACCTTGAACGACACTTAAACAATGTTAAATGACGCTACGACGCTTAATGGTGCTAACGACACCAAACGGCGCTACCGGCACTAAATGGTGCTAATGGCACTAAACGGTACTAACGGCACTAAACGGTGTTTACGGCACTAAATGGTGCTAACGGCACTAAACGGTACTAACGGCACTAAATGGTACTAACGGCACTAAACGGTGCTTACGGCACTAAATGGTGCTAACGGCACTAAACGGCGCTAACGGCACTAACGGTGCTTAAACCATATTCTGGTTCAACTCAATTTTCATATTCGAAACGACGTTGGGATCAATATTCGACATTGAAACGACGCAAAAAATCTTCATATTCTACATGGAACCCGGTCGGCCGATGCCTCCCGGGTGCGCCGGTCGGCCAGCCACAGGTCGGCCATGCCCCCGTTGGCCGAAGCCTTTCGGTTGCCCCGGTCGGCCGGTTGGCTCCCGGTCGGCCGGTTTTTTTTTTTTTTTTTTTTGGCTCCAACACTTCAACTTTCATCTTGAACAATGACCTTTCATATCGACAATGGATCACGACCCTTCATATCGATAAAGGAATACGAGCTTTCATAATGGAATATGAGCTTTCATATTGACAATGGAATATGAGCTTTCATATCCAACACTTCATCAATCAAATCAAGAACGAGTTTCATGCCTTCCTCGTAGTCTCAGGCTCAAATGCTTCAACCCGAGGTGATGCATGCGTGATTTCTAGGGGCACAACTGCCTCGGCTCCGTAAGCCAGCAAAAACGGGGTTGCTCCAGTTGTCACTTTACAAGTAGTGCGATATGCCCAAAGTATAGGCAACAATTCATCCACCCAAGTGTTCCTTGAGCGTTCGACCCTCTTCTTCAGTCCATCAAGCATAATCCGATTGGCTACCTCTACCTGTCCATTAGCTTGCGGGTGTGCCACTGAAGTAAAATGAAGCTCAATAGCATTTTCCTCATAGTACTTCTTAAACTCTTCATTATTGAATTTTGTCCCATTATCTGTCACAAGGATTCGTGGGATTCCATATCTGCAAATGATGTTCTCCCAAAAGAACTGGGCAACTTGCTTGGTGGTTATCTTGGCTAGAGGTTTAGCTTCAATCCACTTGGTGAAGTAGTAGATGGCCACTATCAAAATCTTTCTCTGTGCAGAAGCTATGGGAAAGGGACCAAGTATATCCATTCCCCACATCACGAACGGGATAGGAGAGTTAACTGATGTCAACATCTCAGGCGGCTGCCTTACAATCGGAGTGTGCTTCTGACACCTATCGCACCGCTTGACATAATTCTACGTAGCGGCCAACATCTCTGGCCAATAGAATCCCAAACGAGTGATCTTGTGAGCTAGGGCCCTTCCCCCTAAGTGTTGCCCACAGATCCCTTCATGAACTTCCTCCAATGCTTCCTTTGCCTCTTGGGGCCTTAAACACTTCAAGTATGGGATGACAAATGATCTCTTGTAAAGGATGCCTTCGATCAAGGCATATCTCAATGCTCTCACTGACAGCTTTCGTGCCTCCAAGGCATTGTCAGGGAGCCACCCAGTTTCGAGGTGAGCTTTGATAGGATCCAACAACTTCCTAAATCAATCGGTGCTACCAACTTAGAGTTGATGGTCGGGGCCTTCAAGACCTGGAAGTAAAACTCCCTGCATAATTTCTATCTCAGAATAAGCGAACTTGGACAGGGCATCAACCTTAACGTTTTTCTATCTAGCAATGTGCTCCACATAGCACTCATTAAACTGAGTCATAACAGCTTTCACAACTCTCAAATACTTCGCCATTGTTTCATCCTTGGCTTCAAATTCACCATTCATTTGCGATACCACTAGTCTTGAATCCCCACAAACTTTGAGATTCTTGACCCTCATGATTCTGGCCAAGCCCAAACCGGCTATCAAGGCTTCATACTAAGCTTCGTTGTTGGTTGTGGGAATGTCCAACTTCAAAGCATATTCAACTGTGAACCCGTTGGGGCTTTGCAAGACTAAACCTGCACCACTAGATTTTGTTTTTGATGCCCCATCGAAATAGAGCACCCAATACTCCTTCAGATCAGGTACAAGTTCCTCATCTTTATCCTCTTTCCCAGGGGTAGTCACTATTTCCTGCCCCCCGACTTCTTGGTTGTTAATGGTACATTCAACCACGAAGTCAGCCAATGCCTGAGCCTTGATGGTTGTTCGAGGCTTATACTTGATGTCAAATTCTCCAAGTTCTATCGCCCACTTGATTAGCCTTCCGCTGGCCTTCGGGCTATGCAATATGTTTCTCAGCTCACTAGTACAAAAAGTGCCTTATGCGTCTCTCTATTTGCGTCTGTTATAAGAGGAACAGACGCATAAAGTAGTTTTATGCATCTGTCAAGCATTAAACAGACGTATATACCAGAAAAAGACATGTTTATATGTCTGTTGTGCCTGAACAGTCGTATAAGGTAGTTTTATACGTTTGTTGAAAAATTATTTGTGTCTATTATTTTACAACGGACGTATATAGTTCAGCTATATACGTCTTACATTTTAAAACAGAGGTATAAAGGTGAATAAAAAAAATTATAGATTAAATGTAATAAAGACATATGAGTGGCCCCATCGGTATATCCTCTAATATGCGTCTGTTTATTTACACCAGATACATAACCAATAATAATCAAAAAAAATAATGAAAGTAAAATATAAGGATATTATTACTTGGACGATCCACTTAAACAAACTCTCCCCAAATTTTCACCTCGCGAGCCCTAATTCCATCTCCATCTTTATTCTTCTTCAATTTATCCTAATTGATCCGTAATTAGAAGCTTCCTGCAACATCACTAACCAATATCAATTTGTTAATTACATCTCCATGTACTAATTGAAGCCCTAATTCACATATTGGGAAAGCCGTGAGCGTTAATTACATCTCCAATTTTCGAACTTCGATTCAATCTCAGGTATGTATGTGTGTGTGTGTTATTTAGATTTTGAATTTGTTTAAAATTCAAACTAATTTGGATTGTTGTTTTTGGATGATTTATGTGAGAACCCCTTTAGCTAGAGGTTAAGAGTTGATGACTTTGGTGAAGCTGAATTGTCTATCGATGTTGTTTCCAGTGGTATGCTCCTCCAGTTGTTTAAATACTGTTTAATTTTCCAGTTGCTTGAACAGATGCAACTGGGTTCGTGAAACCTGTTTAAACTAGCATTTCTCTTCTCTCTCAATCAAATTACTGCCTGCTGCTGATACCTTATAGCTTTAGCCTGATGCCATATCACAATTTAGAATATGTGTGTGTGTCTACTGCTGCTAATGGAGTAAACATTTTTAGTTTTAAAAATAATTTAAGAGTTTTTCTATCTAGTTGAAATTTGGTTACAATTTAAAACCTCTGAATTCTCATGCGTTAACTCCTCTAAGTTGTGCAATGTATTATATTACTAGCTCATCTTTTGGCTCTGTGCTTGTAGCAGTTGATGTATAATTTAGTTTTATATATTATCTTCCCAAGGAGCTAATTATAATAATTAGATATTGTTTAGCTAATTACTATAATTAATTTTAAATGCATAATTCAATTTTATATACGGAGTGTTATCTTTTGGCTCTGTGGTTTTTATGATATTGTTTAGCTATTAAAATAATTGTAAATTTGTCCGTGTCTAGTAACTTCCCCAACATACATTTATGTGATCAAGAAGTATTTGACATGTAACGGAACAATTTTGTTGCATGTCTTTATCATCAAAGTAGTTTGTTTCCATCTTCAGTCATCGACTCTCTCTGCATTAATGTGATGAAGCATGTTCCATACATGTTTGCTTACGGGCCATAGTTTCAATAAAAGATATGGGCTTTAAAGTAGAACTAACTTTAATATCACTATTTTGACACCAAATTCCTATTTTATATTCAATAAAAGATTTCGAACCGTCTTGTAGCATAGACTTATTTAGAATTCGATTCAAGTTGCGCCTTCTTTTGGTACTTGCATGCAATAGTGATTAAAGATAGCGATGAAAGATGGTTCATTATGTTCTTTGTTGCAGGGGAACTAACATGTAAGAATTTAGTTGATTAAAAAGGTTTTGTGTTGTCGTTATTTGCTAAGCAGGAGCAAGTATTTCGAAATGCTATAGTAGCGCAAGAACTCACACTTCACAGAGCACTCGCTGTCTCAACACATTGATGCTGGTATTACCGACGGATGTTTGGAACTCTTTATATAGCATGTGATTTGACATAAGTCATGCAGTATGATATATGTAACGTGGATGCTATCAAGAATGGAGTCAGCTGATTTATGTTTATTTTGTTGTTAGAATCAAAATGAACCCATGCAGAAAGTCGGAAATGTCCAGAAAGAAAGATCCACTCTGTGTTACTTGTGGAAGAGGGACCACATATCACCGAAGAGTTGAGGATTACATAGTAGTTTGAAGTAGTTTGATGTAAGTGTCGATATCTAAATAAACTCTTAATCAGCTATGTATGGTGAAATTGTTCATGATAACGAGTTACACGAGTAAACTATACTAGATTATATATTGAGCACATGCTCACATTTCAGAGATTTGTAAATGGAATATAAAGGCCAGATGTAAGTACTAATGGCCATGTTAGTGATTGGATGATTTGTTAGGAATAGTTTGTATGTTAATCTTCCTAGTGCAGTCTTCAGATTATAGACTATTGGTGTTTCTATAGCTATGTACATAGGGAAGGCATCCTTATTCACAATCTATATCTATGATAATTTGAAATTTATGTGTATATTCAGATTGATGTTGATTACTTTTTTACCTTTTTAGCTTTATGTTTGATGTATAGTGTAAGTTAAATCAGCGATTTGTTTTGGTCAGCTGGATTTTACAATTTCCCTCTCTTGATATAATCTTAGGTAGTGAAGGCTGCACAAGGACGCGTACCAGTTTTCTTGGACGGGGGAGTCTGTCGTGAAACAGATGTCTTTGAAGAGTTAGCACTAGGAGCCTCTGGAATTTTTGTAAGTATAACTAAGTACACATAAGCCCACTCATGAGTCATATTGTTTTAGTCATTAGAGTCATATATGCATGTTTTAGTCAGCAGAGACTTATCTGTGGGGTCTTACTGTCTTGGTATAATCTGAAATAGCGAAGCAAAAGCAATCAGTAAACCATACCTGCCAAAATTTGGATATTAGGTATGCTGTTATGGCATTTTTTTAATAACAAATGATTGTATCTAATTAATGATTTCTGTGCAGAACTACAGGAAATTTATGCATTTCATTTCTGTAAAGAAAGTTAATCATATATGTGATTCAAGATCATTTACAGAATCTGTGAACTTGTTGGATATATTTATACTTTTAAATGAGAATAAATGAGAAGAAGTTTAGTAGAAAATAAACAGTATGCTGTTAAAGGTTGAAATCTGGGTTAACTTTGTCATAGCAGTTCTGCAGTTGAGAATTTATATTTAGGAATTAGTAATTTATATTTTTTAATGCGAAGAAATGATGTTAACACTGTCTTAACTCTTAACACCATACAATATGAACATAATTTGAGTGATACAAAGTGCATGTCTTCCATCATTTTAACGATTATAAACCCCTCAAAGGTATTGCACCAATTTTATTTATTTATGATTGCAAGAGGTCTGATCATTGCTTGATTTGTTAAATTATCCTGTTTCTCAGGCAGAATGGCTCAGCAAGTGGTTGTTAAGCTGAATTGTTTAAGAAATGATTACAGGTACATGTCTGGATCTAGTAAAGAAGTTGTCTACAAAGCAAAAAAATCAGCCAAAAGACCATATCAGGTTTGATATTTTTTTTTGTTTTTCACTTTTTACTTGTCACATGCAAGGAACTATATGTATTCCTTACTATGATCGTCCCTGTTTATATGTTCATAACAGTTTCTTCATTTGTGGATTCTAAGAGAATATCTGAAAATGGATATGGAAATAAAAAATCCACCTCATGAGAAATTTCAACCTGACTTTGAGAGACTCATTGATGACTTTATCTTCATATGTGTTTTTAGTGGGGCTGATTTTCTACCTCACCTGCTCTCACTGTACATCCATGAGGTGACCTTTTAATTACTAATTCCTTCTCCACATTTACAGATTACAAACTTTAGGATTTTCTGTGAAACATGATTATTTACATTTGCTGATAAACATGGATTGAAATGGCAGGGTGGAATTGATCTCTTGATGCACGTGTAAAAGACCGAGTTCAAAGTCTTGGGAGGTTACTTAGTTGACATGCAGCGTGTGATTTTTTATATGTCTTCTATCGTTCTCGGTATTCATCTTTTGATGCAGATTTATCATGTATTGACTACATTTGGTGCTGAATTATCGAGGTCAACGATATTAAAAATTCAGGATATGTAAAGCTGAAAAGAGTTGAAAAATGTAAGTTGTATGTATAGAGTTAAAAAGCACCCTGTTCTATAATAAAAATATGCTGTTAATATATTTCGAGGATTTATATGCAAGATGTCAGCCTTTTTCTCACCCTTTATCTGTCTGTTTTTTTATGTATGTCTCTGTACATTTATAAACTTTAGAATAATCTAGGTGGCCAACAGTTAACACTATAAATGCAATTTAATTTACTTATTATTTTCTCTTCTCCCTCAGGTGAAGGGAAGGCGCAGGTGCTAGTAGCAACGAGGGTGGCAGTGGTCCATGGGAGGATACGGAAATAGTACTTCACTTGTATAAATGTAATCACGAAACATTGTACTAGCTACAAGTTAAAAATTTGAGATTAGCAAGTGTTTTGTTAATTCAGTACTCCATTTTACCCTATCAATTTTATTATTGTTGAGATTGAAAATTGAATTTGCTTTTGGTAATTTTGGGGTGGAGCATAAATGTATTTAGGCTACAGGTGCTAGATGAAAATATAATTTTTTTTTTTTGGAAAAAATGTCTTTTGCGTCTGTTCAACTATCACAGCCATATAAAGTCTATATTTGCATATGTTCTTTATCTTTATACGTCTGTTGGTGCCAGATGCAGAACTACCTTTTGCGTCTGTTTAAGCGGAGCAGACGCAAAATGTAGACTTTATGCAACTGGTGTAAACTATATGCGTCTGTTCTTGACAGCCGCATAAACTATATGCGTCTGTTGAGTAACAGTCGCATATGCTCTATAGCTGATACTACTCTGCCATACGCAACTGTTGATAACAGACGCAAAAAGCACTTTTTAATAGACGCGATAGGCATATTCTGTACTAGTGGCTGCTGGTCCGTCAGGACCTCAATCTTGTGTGCCCGGAAATAAGGTCGCAGCTTCCTCGAGGCTGTTACCAATGCCAAAGCAAACTTCTCAATGGGAGAGTAATTCAACTCAGCCCCGTGCAACACCTTGCTCATGTAATAAATAGGTTTTTGAACCTTACTCTCTTCTCGAATGATAACAAAACTCAATGCTTGTTCAGATACCGTCAGGTATAGGTAAAGAGTCTCTCCGGGACTAGGTTTGGCCAACAACGGGGCTTCAGCCATGTACTTCTTTAGCTGCTCGAAGGCTTCTTGGCTCTCAGGGGTCCACTCAAAATTTTTCATCTTCTTCAATTCTTGAAAGAATGGCAAGCATTTGTCACCAGACTTGGAGATAAATCTCCCCAGGGCTACAACTCGGCCCGTTAACTTCTGTACGTCTCGTATAGAGCGGGGCGGTTCCATATCCAGAATCGCTTTGATCTTGTTAGGGTTGGCCTCTATGCCTCTTTTTGAATCCATTAGACCCAAAAACTTTCCTAATCCAACGCCAAAAGCATACTTGGCGGGATTCAACATCATCTTGTGCTGCCTTAGCACTTCAAATGCCTCTCTCAGGTGCTTAATGTGGTCTGCCTTGAAAAGGCTCTTGACTAATATGTCATCAATATAGACCTCCATGATTTTTCCAATCAGATAGGCGAATATCTTATTCACCAGTCGTTCGTAAGTAGCGCCTGCATTCTTTAGACCAAAAGCCATAACAAGATAGCAGAAAACACCAAAGTCAGTTATGAAAGATACCTTTGGGATGACATCCTTGTGCATCTTAATCTGATTGTAGTCGCTGAATCCGTCCATGAAGCTTAACATTTCATGTCCAGATTAACATGTCTATCCTTGGTAGGGGAAAACAGTCCTTCGGGCATGCATCATTAAAATCAATGAAGTCTATACACATCATCCACTTCCCATTTGCCTTCTTGACCATCACAGGGTTAGCCAACCATTCGGGAAATTGAATTTCATCAATAAATCCATCTTCTAAGAGCTTTTCAACTTCTTGCTTGATGGCCTCTTGCCTTTCAGGAGCAAAATTCCTCCTCTTTTGTTTTATTCCATTCAGGATCAACATTCAATTTGTGAGTTATGAGTTGGGGATCAATCCCTGGCATATCAACTGTAGTCCAGGCAAACACATCAATGTTCTCTTGTAAGAATGCCGTCAACTTGCCCTTCAAGGGTTCTTTTAGCGAAGCTCCTATATAAGTAACTTTCTCAGGGTCGCCAAGCTCTAGAGGTATGGGGACCAAATCCTCTGCTGGCTTCCCTCGGTGTTCATCATCACCACGAACATCCATGTCTTCAATCGGAAGTACCTGCCCCCCGACTCCATCAGCCCTCAATGCAGACACATAGCAACTTCTGGCCATTTTTTGATCACCTTTTTGTTCTCCGACACCATTCCGGGTTGGAAACTTATCTTCATGTGGAAACTTGAGGCAACAGCCTTGAACGCATGAAGTCCAGTCCTTCCCAGGATTGCATTATAAGTCGAGGATGCCTTGATTACCAGAAAATTCAGCATCTGAGTAGCCTCCTTAGGTTCTTGCCCAATTGTCATGGGCAACTGAATAGTCCCTTCAACTTTGGACTCAACTCCATTAAACCCGTAGATAGGCATGTTGGTTGAGGTCAACTGAGAGTTAGTGTACCCCATCTTCACAAACGCGTCATGAAACAAAATATCAACAGAAGCTCCATTGTCTATCAAGACTCGCTTCACCTCTGAGTTTCCAATCACAAAAGTTATGACCAACGGGTCGTCATGGGGGAACTTCACCCCTTCCAAGTCTGACTCATCAAAACCAACCATTACTTCAGGTTTTGCACGCTTCGGGGCCTCTCCCACGATGTGCATCACCTCTCTGGCATATGCCTTTCGAAAGTTTTGAGTTGTGCCGGCCGTTGTTGGGCCTCCCCAAATCATGTTGATAACTGGCCCTCGGGGTTGTGTGTTACGATCACGATCATTATCCCTTCTATCATTGTCTCTCCTGTCGTAATCCCTTCTTTGGGTTCCACGATCTTCACCCTTAGTGAATTTATTCAGTTTTCCTTTACGGATTAAGAACTCAATTTCGTCCTTCAACTGCCTATAATCATCCGTATCATGTCCCACATCTCGATGGAACCTACAATATATATGGATCCTTGTTCCTCTTAGCGGGGTCACCCCTAAGTGGCTTCGGCCATCGAAAGTCCTTATCCTTCTCGATCTCTAACAAGATTTGGTTCCTAGGGGCGTTCAACCTTGCATAGTCAGAAAACCTTGGTCCCAAATTCTTCTTTAGTGGTGATTCAGAGTATTTGCTAGTACGGGATACTTGTCCCTAGCATCATACTCCTGGTCTTGCTTTCGCTTCTTGGAGTCGTTGTTACCCTTGCCATTGCCTCCCGCGGCTTCTTTCTTCATGCTATCCTCAGCCTTGATATACTTGTCAGCCCTTCGTTGGAGCTCGGCCATGTTTTCAGGAGGATGCTTTGCCAATGACCTTTTAAAGAATAGATCAGTGGTTCCGTGTTCCAGGGCTACCATGGCCACCTTATTCTCCAAGTCGGTAATATTCAATGTCTCCTTAGTGAATCGATTAAGGTAATCCTTTAGATTTTCATTCTTCCCTTGCACTACATACATGAGGGATGAACTCTCCCGCTAATGAATTGGCTAACAAAAGCGGTGCTCAACTCCTTAAAAGAGCCAATCGAATTCGCAGGTAGGCGGCTATACCATCTTTAAGCCATGCCCGACAGAGTTTGAGGGAATGCCCTACACTTTAGGGCATCACTTGCA
The DNA here is from genome assembly GCA_037693485.1 of Kitagawia praeruptora. NCBI lineage: Eukaryota > Viridiplantae > Streptophyta > Magnoliopsida > Apiales > Apiaceae > Kitagawia > Kitagawia praeruptora. The sequence continues at coordinate 36,492,565 of CM075350.1, forward strand.
GGCTGCAGCAGCAGTGCGTTAGAGAACGTCCTGACGTGGTTCGCGGGATCACTCGTTCCATCATAAGCCTTAATCGTCGGCATCTTGAACTTCTTTGAGATACGAGCATTCATCACCTCCTCAGTAAACGGGGGTATGGGATCATCAGGATCCCCAAGTGGCATCAGATCCTTGGGGTTGCTTTTGGGGGTTTCCACCCTTGTTCTTCCAGTTGGGGCGTCAACCCTTCTTTGCCTTCTTGAAGACCTCTCTAAGTCTATAATTGGAATCCTTCCTGAGGTTGGATGAGGTTGAGTTTGATTCAACCTAGCTTGTCCTCTTGCCATATCGTCCTTCAATTTTAAGATCTCGGCCTCATGAGCCTTGATTCTCTCAGCGGTTGTCAAAGGGGGTCCATCATGGATAGTTTGTGTCCTCCTTTGAGGTTCTCTACTAGAACGTCGCCTCCTCGGGGCTTCATCGCGATCATCATTATCAGATGATGAATCATCAGTATAGGGGCCAAAGTAGTCATCATACTCTCGATCTCGGATTTGCAAGGCATGGCCACTTGGTCCAACACCTTGAGTAGTGGGAGGGTAGTTAGGCAGACCATACATCGGGTTGGTATTCATGGGGAGATCCGTAGTATGGATCTGTACCCCTGGTGGTAACGGATGATTAGGATTAACCAGAGGAGAGACCACCATCTGAAGAGGGTTGGTTTCTTGGCTTGGGTGGATGACCACAGGTAATGTTCTCTCAGCATGGGGATTCGTCCCTGGAGGTTGAGAAACTTGAGGTTGAGTGATCGCCCCTGTTGTTGGGGGTACTTATTCAGAGACAGGCGGAGCAGAGCTTAGAGGAAAGGCCTCATTAGAGGTCGGTACCGTTCTTCGTGTGGTTACTAAGGTTGACGTCTTTTTCCCACAGACGGCGCCAAATGTTAAGGAATAAAAATTAGGGTTTGTGTGTAATTAATGCTAGGGTTGTTGAGCTTCGAGATTTAATGGTTGTTTCCGTGTTTCGAGACTAATCGGTCCTCACAGAGTGCCTACGTATATCCTTATTGAGAATCAAGCCAAGACGTAGTTCTAGGTGATGGTGCCCTCGAGGCTATGGAGGCGAGAGCTCACCTAGGACGTAGTGGCTTGCATGTCCTTATTCGAGGATTAAGCCAAAACGTAGTTCTGAGAATGAGGGGTCAGGCCCTTTATATAGGCTGAGAAGCCTTAGAATTATGGTAAGATTTGGAGACTTGGTGGGCAAGTCACCGCCTTGAGGAAGGTTCTAGACTCCTTCCTTGTAGGAGTCAGTTTCCATGTTGAAGTAGGTGTCTTGGAGGCTAAGTCAGGCAGGAGTAATATCCTTATTTGACTCTTATTGCTGAGCTATTTATTACCCTTAATATTAATTACGAAATTAATATTAAAATAGGGCTTTTGACCTCATTAATGGGCCTCACGTTTGGACCATGCTGGGTCTAATTAATGCCACATTAAATGTGTCTTTGTGGCTTATTTTTAGCCCATATCAATATAATATCACAACATATCACATTTTTTTTAAAAAAAGTTACTATTTTAGCCCCTTCATTTATTTAATATACATCATTTAGTAATCTTATATTCAATATGTTCATTTAATATTTACATAAATATTAGTCATTAATTTTCGCAATTAATAATTTATATTGATGCATATATTTAGATTAAAATTCTTTGATAAATTAATATAAAATTACGCCAATATATGAACAATAATCGTATAGAAATACTCATAAAATTCAAGAATCAGAACTAATTGATTGGGTTCATGATTAAGGATTAAGAGTATGAATAGCAAGAATAATAAACATATATATTTTAGGTATAGTATTATAATAGCATTTAATATATTAGTCTTATTTATAATAAAATATGTTATTTAAAAGTTCATAGTGAGTAATCAAATTTAAATTTTCAGTTCTAAATAAAGTGAAATTAAATTCACAACTGAAAACATTGAATTAGATGACAATCTTAGTAGATATTAAAAATCTTAGACATATCATGTTGAAAATGAAGCTCTCGAGAAGAGAGTTTGCTAAAATATATTTAGCAATATCGATAAAAATTGAAAGGTGTTCACGTTCACAAAGTCGACTTACTAAAATCCAAAATATCGCAATATTCTACATTTTAAATAATATCATTTCACATTTATGCCTTCCAATTTTCTATGATTTTACTCTAAAATTCTTATAAAGACAAATGTTATGAAAACGTTAGTTAATCTTCACATTATCCAGAATCGAAACTGTGACATCTCAATTTTAAATATAATGAATTTAAATTTATAACTAAAATCATTTCAATAGATAACTTATTGATTAAATATTAGATTTTTTTTAATACAACCTTGAAAAGTGAGTAAGTTAATCTATATTTAGCCAACATTGTAATAAATTGAAGAATGTTCATGGTCATAATTATTAAAAATCAAAATCCTATAATAAAGTTAGAATATTCCCATACCTTGCACGATTAATTGAAGCTAATCCTTCCTTTATATATATTATAGGCCAACATGGCCTTTCCATCATTTTAGTAATTTACTAAAATACCCCTGCATCATGTTAATGTTAAAAAAATGATTTCAATGGATTTGAACCCATGACCTCCTTGTACCAATTTTTTTTTGTCCACATCATTACCACTACACTAGAACACTTTAGTATACACTTCTTTAAATCATTAAATGCATACACAAATAATCCACTTGCTACATTTCCTTTAATAATAACAATATTCTTATGTCTGCATATATCAATACCGCTACGCTAGAATACTTAATGATACACTTTTTAAAATCAATAATTGTATACGCAAGCAATCCACTTGCTACATTCGCTTTAATATCTATTTTCAAATTTATTTGGGATAAAATTTATTAAAATGATAAGAACATGTTAACTGAATAAATAGACTGAATGTACGTGTATTTAATATAGAACTTTAAATATATACTATACAAATTCAAATGGTACATGAATGACAATATTTATAGATGAGCATTTCTCCCGGTGTGCCCGACCCCGATAAAATCCCTTTCCCGTTTGGAGATTTGGGAAATTTTCCCTTTTCCGTTTGGAGATTCAGGAAATTTTTTGGATTTGGGACGTGAAATATGAAATGTTATAAAATAAAAATTTGGGGATGGGAACGAGCTGAGGGATTAAAGCATCCCCGCTAAGGGGTCATTTGTTAAATATGAATATCACTTTTTGAACCATTGATTATTTGAACGATTGAATAATCTGAATTCTGAACGAAAGTTGTTATTTGATGAAATAAAAAAGTTTATGAATGACAAAATATTTGAGTTTTTTGTTAAACATATTTTCCGAATAACTAAAATATTTAAGCAATAATAAATTTTAAAAGTAAGATGAATTATTTTTTTAGGCTTTTTCGATAAATACCCAAATTCAGAATTTTTATTGCAAAAGTACATTTTAATTTTTTTTTGCAAAAATACCAACTTATTTGCAAAAATACATAATTTGCAAAAATACGTTATTTGCAAAAATACGTTATTTGCAAAAATACGGTCTACAACCAAATCAACTAAATACAATTGTTTGCAACCGCATATGCAACTTTATAAAAACTTTGCGCAACCGTATATGCAACATAATAAGATGGTATTTTTGCAAAATGTTTTTTTCTAGAAAATTTATTTTTGTAAATATTTTATGAATATGGTAAAAGTATAAAAAAAATTAGAAAAAAATGATATTTTTGGTAAATATTCATTATTTTTTTATTATATATTTTTTGAGTTTTTTTAATATCCTTATGTTAGAAAAAACGTGTGTACGAAATACGATTGCCAAAAAGTTAGCTTGGCATAATTATATAATTTTAAAATCAGTTAATCATATTGAATAGAATAGAGATATAATATACATACCTACTATTCAATAAGTATTGATGCATACAACAAAGAGATCTGAATGGTTCAGTTGAAATTCTAAGGATGGTGTCGTCCAGAGGAATGTGGGAGTCGTCCAGCACCATCCAGATTTCTAAATAATTAACAAACAATTTGAACGACAATCACATGAATGGTTCCGTTCATTTTCTTTGATTCAGCCATTAACAAATGAATCCTAAATTCCCAATTCCCGTTCCCCAGTCGATTATCATATTTAAGAAAAATAAATTTTTAAATATATATATTCTAGATTATTAAAAATAAATGTAATCCAAATATTCAATTTTTTTTATAAATTTAACATGTCATAAATATAATTTAATTTTAATAATATTTTTCATCTTTTATTAAAATCGCTATTTATAATATAATAATAAATTTACAATGATTAATCAAAATAATTTGATTATCCAATATATTAGAGAATATATAAATTTTAATTAAAAAAATAAGAATCACTAAATTTTTGTGGGGATCCTCGTTCCCCGTTCGGGGTAGGAATCATGGAGGAAAATAATCCCCATTTTGGGATCGATACGGGTTCAACGATTAGGTTCTAATTTTAATTAAAAATAAGTTCAAAATTTTAATTAAAAATATTAAAATTCGTGATTTCTTGCGGGGATATGTATTTTCCTTTCGGGCCAGGAATCGGTAGCGAAATCATTCTCGTCCAAGAACCGGAACAGGTTCAACGATTTTGTTCGAATTCGGGGACCAGGATGGATATAGCACTCCCTGACCTTGAATTGACCCGATGCCCATTCCCAAACAACATGAATTCATTTAGTATCAAATTTGGACATCTAGATACGAAATATACTCAACTAAATACCAACAAAAGAATAGGTACATCAATTTTTTTAGCAACTTAAGAACAAACGGTAATACAACTAAATATTTGGTAATAATATGTTAATCCAATTGGTTGACAAATGTTAGATGAGTTTGATTGAAATTCAAAAGATATAGTGTTATCACAATAACATTTGAAAAACATATACATGTTTAATGTGTGAGAGGTATTACAATTAACTATTTTATTATCATAATAACTATTCAGCTCGTAACCACAACAGTAATTTATATAAATATGAAAATGGAGGTCGCTGAGAGGTTGTAAAGAAGAATGAGAGATGTTCGAAGAGAGGAGGGATGAACAAATTTGAGGTTGTTAAAGACGAAAGAGAGGTGGTGTGGCAAAAAGAATGTGCATATATGATGTGGTTGAAGGAAGGAACGGATCTGAGAGTGATAAGTGGATTTTATCGTTTATGGAGGTTAAATTTATTAAAATTCGGATTTTCCGGGAAGGTTGCGTAGTCTACACTGTTTTGGCCATATCTGGAGTTCTAGAAGTCCGTTTTCAGCGATCTTACTGCCCACACGAAGCTTGGGAGATTTTCTACAATATGGGATAGGTCTTGCACGAGCAGGCTGCGCGTGGTGAGAGCAGACAGCACGACAAGCAGACTGTTGGGAGCAGGGAAATTACTGTTTTGCCCTTTTCAAGTTCTAATTATATTTTGGGCAGTTTTTAGTACCTTAATTGAATTCTAATTGTAATAGAAGGTAATTTATTGCTGGGCAAGAATTATAGAGCCTATATAAACACATCCTACCATTGTAATTTAGATCACCATTACATATCAATTACTTAGATTTATTTGTATCTTTTCATACTTTATTTTTATCATGGTTTCATCAGATCCCATGATGACGAGCGGTTCGATTATGAACTAATCGTTGTCATGGGATTCTAACGGATTTATTTATGGAGTTTAGTATCTTGATGTTTTAAAGATCTGTGTGTGATGTATATCTGATATCCTCGTATGGTTATGCTTAATTGATAGATGCGTCATGAACATCTAATTTGTTAATCTCTTGTGAAGTGAAAGTGGATCTTGAGATTTAGAACTTGCCATGCTAGCATAGGTTCATAATTGTTTATCAATATGATTCGTGGTGTGAGATGAAAATACTTATACTGCCCTGTGTGATCTTAATGGATAACTTGCTCTTCAACCGTTATGTTTTCAAATTCTATAGACATATAGGGTCTAAGCATAATTGATGTCTATTCATCTTCTATCTCTTTTGTGGATGTATGTTTAGTTTGGTATACGTATGCTGACAGGTAGCGTGTACTTGTTTCGTGTTATCCGATCAGATATCATAACCATTGCATATAGTGATTAAAGGCGTCAGATCTAAGCAAAGTATTTAATGAAGTTAGGATTCCATGGTTTATCTTGCAGAAGTAATTTGATTCCAATTCTCGTTAGTTAGTTAATTCTTAGTTTGTTAATTTGCTTTTTAGTTAGAATTAGTTAATTAAAACCAAATTTGTTATTTGTCTTAGCAGTGAATTAAAACCATACATTGTTGCATAGGTACAATACTGAATTAAAAACCAGATCTCTATGGGAACGAACTTGACTTATATCTATATTACTTGTGACCACATGCGCTTGCGTGAATTAGTGCAAACAGAGAGGTATAGCGAGGTGGCATGATAGTGGTCGGAAAGAGGCTGAAGTGAGAAGGTACCTGATCAGTAATAAATTGGAGGGATGTGAGGTAGGCTACCTGATCAGTAATAAATTGAGGAGATATAAGGCAGACATATGGGTAGAAGAGAAAATAGATATTTAAAATATGTTGTGGCTAAGATTGAAAGTAGTTAAAAAATTGTTGTCGTGGTGACCCTTTTAGGATTTTTACTGAAAAACACTGTTATCGTGGAAATATTTGATAGCATATAATTAACTCAAATATACCACTTTTGTTGGTTATTCTTCTCGCATTAAACAAATACCACTATAAATATGAATATCTAAATTTAGAGTATGCTAATAATTTGAATTTAGAATGATTATAACTACTGAATCGGTAGACTGTTGCACGTGAAAGGTAAAATAGACTAACAAGAGTATACAATGGATTTTATCACAAAATTAGAATGAGCCTCGTGCCTTGCCGGGCTTTCATGCTAGTTATACATAATATTTGAACATTATGAACCAAATGATCGCTAAATCTTAAACATTAACTAAATCTAATGACAATCAATCAACGTTGATATTTATAAATGACAAAAATTCAATATATTACAATCTATAACTTGCTATATTATTTTTTACCATCCACCAAAATTATTTAAAAATTAGTTAGAGCATCTCCAATGGTATTGGCTAAAAAGGGTTGGTTAAATCAGATAAAATATTGATTATGTAAAATTTGTCGAACCTGTAAGATGTTGTGCTCGATCCAATTGTATATTGGCTATAATGTTTGGTTATAATGTAAATATAGCATGTTATTATTATTTCAATTTATTATAAATAGAATATATTTTTATAAGGTAATAGATCATAAAAAATCTTCTTTACAGGACTCAGAGGTTGGCCAAATGTAACCAACGAAAACAGATTATCTAATTTTTTTGTTAAGGGTAATGCCTCATTGGTGTGATTTTTCTTTTTTACATAATTTCTATAAATTTTATTTGTGGTATTATTTATTTGATTTTAACTAAGACCATATCCAACCCAAGACACCAAAATAGTGTCATGGACACTATTTTGGTGACAAAATTACACCATTCACAAAATACATTCCAACCCATGGTCACTATACTTGACACTAAAAAGAACCTTTCACCAATAAAATAGAATATTCTGACTTTGTTCAATTTTTACATTATTAATATCTATTATATTTTAAATTGTAATGTTATGGTCGTATAATATAAATTTATTAATATAAAAAATTATTTATAAAAAATCAATATCGAAATTTTGTTAAAATTTAGTCAAAAGTTTAAAAAGGACTAAATCACAATTAACAAATGTTCCCATTTGCCACGGCTAAGAAATAAAAGTGGAAAAGGCTTGATTAATTATTTGAATTGCCGTATTCTTTCTCCAAAGGTGCTCAATCAACGCATTGCGAAATTCAAAATAAGCTTCCTTATCTTTGATTTGTCGATATCTACTTAGAAAGTTTTGAAATTTGACATCTTCATTTCTTATAATTATTATCTTGTAACTTCTTATTTATCATTATGATGTTATTTTTATAATTAAATCCGGTGTGTTGTTTATAATTCATGATTAAGAAATTTTTTCAAGATTTTGTGTGAAAGTTTAAAGTTTAAAAAAAAATTAGAATTAACAAGAGCTAAGAAGAAAAGAAGTTTCAATTGATAAAAATTTTAAGTTAAAAATTACAAGAACAAATAAGTTGGAAAAAAATTACAAGAACAAATAGTAGGACATAGATGGGAAAAAATTGTTTTGTTAACAAATATAGGGGCATTGTTGGAATTTTGAAAGTCATCAAATTTGGTGACCAATGATCACCAAATGTACTTTTGTCACCAAATTTGGTGATCCAAAAGTCATTTGGTGATCTTGAGTCACTATTTTAGTGTTGCATTGGAGTGGGTATGACACTATATCCATCACTATTATAGTGATTTAGTGATGAGTTGGAGTTGCTCTAAGGAATCTTCTCCATTGGAGATGCTCTTAGAAGTTAAAAACTCCTTGATGTTATAAAAAAGATGGTAGTAAATGCAGTTTCTCCACCTCCCTATTTCCCTAACTAAAATTTAAATAATCAAAATTTATTTGTTAAATTTGTCAAACCAATATTTCCTCTTTTCAAATTTTAGCTAATTATTATCGTTAATCTCATTAAAATATTCACAGTTCTTTTAACTATGAAAATAAATAATCAGTAATTAATATAAACTAGATGATAGCCCGTGCGAAGCACGGGTCGAAATAATTTATTAAAATTGATCATTTTTTATTAAATTTTATAGGAAATATTTTATTTATTATTAAAAATTACTATAAAAATGATAAAAGTACAAAAGAAAATTACGATATTTATGAAACTCAGTAGTTTATAAAAAAAGAATTGTAATTACATCAAAATTCCAATATTTCTAGGAGACACAAATCTAGAAGTAAGTATCATTAAAATGTGATTTCACTTACAAATAAGATATTAGATGATAAGGGGCCGAGAAAATTTAATTAAATTGATCATTAATTTATTATAAAAAATTACGTTATTTACAAAGAATTTGCTTATTAATAAAGGTCATTTTATATATTATTTATTTAAGTTTATTTAAGAAAATCGAGAAAAAAAATAATATAGAATCCTTGGAGAAATAGGAATCTTATGGGTGGAACCAATTTTTGGTACCGAAGTACCATTAAAAATGTATTTCGTTTGTTATAGATAAGCATGTCACCGTAGATTAACATTTGTATTCGTAGTCTTTTTTTTATTAAGTTGTAATAAAAAAATTATAATTGTAATATAATTTATTTATTTATTTTATAAAATAACATAGAATTCTAGAGAAAATACGAGTGTTGGGGTGAAACCAAAATATGGTACGAACCAAATTGGGTATAATATAGTACATCAAAAAGGGGTTTTGTTATTAATACACGTTATAGATATAGATTTATTCATTATTTATTTAATATTATATTTTAAACAATCAAGAAAACATAACATACATGGTTCTGTTTCTAATATATACGTTATTTGTACAATTCAGTAATATTATAGTAAAAGAATTATAATTATAACAAAATTCCAAACAATTGTTTTAGAAATAATATGAATTTTAGGGGAGTAGAAATCTGTGATGAAATAAGGGTGAAACCAAATATGTTACGAAAATATCATTAAACAGAAATTTATTAATAAAGGTCATAGATTCGTTAGTGTTTTATCAAATGTTATACGATCTGGCTACGTATTCGTTGGTGTTTTACCCTCTATTTGTTGGTGATTTTTGATCTTTGATTTTTTCAAGTTAAAAAAATTATAAACAAAAGAATTATAATCATCATAAGAACTCTATTTTTAACTCTTTTTAAAGGAACATAGTATTCTTGGGGAAATATATTTTTTTTAAAAACTTACAAATAAAAGAATTATAATTATAATAGGATAAAAATTACAAAAAGAATTATAATTATGATAGGATTTCTATTTTTATTTTATTTAAAAAAAAACAACATAGAATTCTAGGGAAAATAGGATTTTAGGGGTGAAACCAAAATATAGTGCGAACCAAAAACGGGTGAAACCAAAATATAGTGCGAACCAAACTTTAGGTATCACTTATTAATAAAGGTTACAGAAGCATGTCACCATAGATTAACATATGTATTCGTAGTTTTTTTTTTTTTTTGAAGTTGTAATAAAAAAATTTATAATTGTAATAGAATTTATTTATTTATTTATAAAATAACACAGAATTCTAGAGAAAATAGGAGTCTTGGGGTGAAAGCAAAATATGGCACGAACCAAATTTGGTATAAAATAGTACATTAAAAAGGGGTTTTGTTATTAATACACGTTATAGATATAGATTTATTTATTATTTATTTAAGATTATATTTTAAACAATCAAGAAAACATATCATACATGGTTCTGGTTCTAATAGATATCTTATTTGTACAATTCAGTAATATTATAGTAAAAAAATTATAATTATAACAAAATTCCAAACAATTGTTTTAGAAAATAATATGAATTTTAGGGGAGTAGGAATCTGTGATGAAATAAGTGTGAAACCAAATTTGTTACGAAAATATCATTAAACAGAAATTTATTAATAAAGGTTATAGATTCGTTAGTGTTTTATCAAATGTTATACGATGTGGTTACGTATTCGTTGGTGTTTTACCCTCTTTTTATTGGTGATTTTTTATCGTTGGTTTTTTCTATTAAAAAAAATGATAAACAAAAGAATTATAATCATCATAAGTAATTAAGAACTCTATTTTTAATTCTTTTTAAAGGAACATAGTATTTTAGGGGAAATATGATTCTTTTAAAAAAATTACAAATAAAAGAATTATAATTATAATAGAATAAAAATTACAAAAAGATTTATAATTATAATAGGATTTATAGGAATTCTAGGGAAAATAGGATTTTAGGGGTGAAACCAAAATATAGTGCGAACCAAAAAAGGGTGAAACCAAAATATAGTGCGAACCAAATTTTAGGTACCAAAAGAGGGTTTCGCTTATTAATAAAGGTTATAGATTTAGCTAACCATTTTAAATATTAACATGAGACATCTCTCTTTAGAACATCTCCAGTGGTTTTAATTAATATTGGCTAAAATATCGTAAAATAATAATTATGTAAAATTTGTTGAATTTATAAGAAATTGTACTTCAATGAAATTCTATATGTATGACATGGAATTCTATTCTATTTTATTTTTTATTTTTTTTTACGAATGACATGGAATTCTATTTATGACATGTAAGAGCATCTACAACGGTACTAGCTAAAATGGTTAGTTAAAATAATATAAAATAATGGTTATGTAAAATTTACCGAACCTGTAAGGTAGTGTGTTCCAATGGTAATAGCTATAATGATTAGCTAAATTAGAAAAGTAGTGTATTTTGTATGATGGATGGGTAGAATTGATTTAAAAACTATTTTTTTTTTTGCTAACAAGTGAGTTGTGGTCTACCAAATATAGCGATCATGGATCATGTTTTGTAAAAATATACCTAATAGAAAGATAGCATTGGAGGTTGATATTTGAGAGCTGTTAGCTATCTCAAATGCAACTACTTCATTTGTCCCATCCATTTGTTTACACTTTCCTTTTTGGGATATTCCATCCAATTCTTTACATTTCTAAACTTTCCGAAAATAGTAAAATTTTATAATATAAAAATCAACTACATCCACTAATTTTCTCCACTAACTCATTTTATACATTATATAGTGATGGGTCCCACCACTTTACTCATTTTTCCTACTTCTCTCCTTCTTTGATTGGGACGGAGGGAGTAGTATTTTTTAGCTAACAAATGCAATGGTTGGAGTTGTTCTAATGCATGCATTTTAGCTAAGAGAGAGTTTTATCCCAAACACCCCCTTGATGTGAAACGTTGTTCGCACAACTGGAAAAATAAACCGAAACAGAAAAAAGCGTACAAAATGTGACCCAGACTTGCTGTCTGAATAAAACAGTGATCTCATTCAGACCCATCCAAAAAACTCCGTCATCAAGCTTATCTACTACTTCTACTTTACAACTTCAAAAACTTAACACACTTCTCACACTCACACTCTCTTTCCCACCTCAACCAAAACAAGACAAAACCCAAAAAATGCGTTTCATGCTTCTCCTCCCTCTCCTCTTCCTCCTAACATTCTCCGTCACCGGAAAACCACTCCCGGAATACCAGGCACTTCTCTCTCTAAAAACCACCATTACCTCAGACCCACACTCTTCTCTCTCCTCATGGAACATCTCTACCAACCAGAACCACTGCACTTGGTCAGGCATCACCTGTGACTCTCACTTCCACGTCATCTCTCTCAATCTCTCTTCTCTTAATCTTACAGGCACTCTCTCTCCTCATCTCTCCTCTCTCCGCTACTTGCAAAATCTCTCTCTCGCTGTTAACCAGTTCTCTGGCTCACTCCCCGAGTCAATCAACTCAGTCTCATCTCTCCGGTTACTTAATCTCTCTAACAACATATTTAATGGAACATTACCAAGTTTTAACAATTTCAAAAGCCTGGAAATACTTGATTTGTATAATAACAACTTTGAGGGTGAGCTTCCGGTGGATGTTTACAATCTCTCTAGTCTCCGGCATCTTCATCTCGGTGGAAACTTCTTCTCCGGTGGAATTCCGGCGGAGTATGGCCGTTTTCCGGCGCTTGAGTATCTTGCCGTGTCGGGGAATGCGCTTACTGGTGTGATTCCTCCGGAGCTAGGTAATGTTTCGACATTGCAACATCTTTATTTAGGTTATTTTAATAACTATACTAGTAATTTGCCTCCGGAGATTGGGAATTTATCGAAACTTGTTAGATTAGATGCTGCGAATTGCGGATTGTCTGGTGAGATTCCTCGTGAGCTTGAGAAGCTTCAGAATCTAGACACATTGTTTTTACAAGTAAATGAGTTTTCGGGTGGTATTACAGCTGAATTAGGTAATTTAAAAAACTTAAAATCGATAGATCTGTCGAATAATTTGCTTACTGGAGAAGTTCCGGAGAGTTTTGTGAATTTAACCAACTTGACTCTGTTGAATCTTTTTCGGAATCAACTTCACGGTTCGATTCCGGACTTGATTGCTGAGTTGCCGGAATTAGAAGTGTTGCAGCTTTGGGAAAATAATTTTACTGGAAATGTGCCTCAAGGATTAGGGAAAAACTCGAAGCTTAGGCTTGTGGATATATCTTCAAATAAGTTGACTGGACTACTTCCACCGGGGTTGTGTTCTGGGAATAAACTTGAAACTCTTATTACTTTGGAGAATTACTTGTTGGGACCGATTCCTGACTCACTTGGTAAATGCACATCGTTGAGTCGGATTCGAATGGGGGAGAATTATTTCAATGGCTCGATTCCAAAGGGGATTATGAGTTTGCCACAACTTACGCAACTAGAGCTTCAAGATAATCTTCTCTCAGGTGAATTTCCAGAGACTGATTATGTGTCTGTCAAGCTTGGAGAGGTTAATTTGTCTAGTAATCATCTTACTGGATCTTTACCGGCTACCATTGGTAAATTTGTTGGGGTTCAGAAGCTTCTGCTTGTTGACAACAAGTTTTCGGGTCAAATTCCTCCGGAAATAGGGAGGTTGCGGCAGTTGTCCCAGATTGATTTGAGCCAAAACACATTCTCAGGGGAGATACCTAAGGAGATCAGTAAATGCCAGTTGTTGACATTTGTTGATCTCAGTCGGAATCAGCTCACAGGAGGGATTCCAACTGAGATCACAGATATGAGGATACTGAACTATTTGAACTTGTCGCGTAATCATCTGGTAGGTAGTATTCCAGCAACAATTGCTGCAATGCAGAGCCTGACATCTGTTGATTTTTCGTATAACAATTTTTCTGGGTTGGTTCCTGGCACTGGTCAGTTCAGTTATTTTAATTACACTTCGTTTCTTGGCAATCCTCAGCTATGTGGCCCCTATTTAGGACCTTGCAAAGATGGTGATTCCAATGGTCATCACTCACATAGACTTTCAGCTTCTATGAAGCTTTTACTAGTTATTGGTTTGCTTGTTTGCTCAATCGCATTCGCTGTTGCAGCAGTCTTCAAGGCACGCTCACTGAAGAAGTCAAGTGGTGCTCGTGCTTGGAAACTGACAGCATTTCAGCGCTTGGACTTTACATGTGACGATGTACTTGATTGCTTGAAGGAGGATAATATTATCGGAAAAGGGGGTGCTGGGATTGTTTACAAGGGGGTTATGCCTAATAATGTGCATGTTGCAGTAAAAAGATTGCCAACAATGAGTCGTGGGTCTTCCCATGATCATGGTTTCAATGCCGAGATTCAAACTCTTGGGAGGATTCGACACAGGCACATTGTTAGGTTATTGGGATTCTGTTCAAATCACGAGACTAATCTGTTAGTTTATGAGTTCATGCCAAATGGGAGCCTGGGTGAAACGCTTCATGGCAAGAAAGGGGGTCACTTACTTTGGGGCACTAGGTATAAGATTGCTGTGGACGCTGCAAAAGGCCTTTGCTACCTTCACCATGATTGCTCACCGCTAATTCTACATCGCGATGTAAAATCAAATAACATACTTCTAGATTCCGACTTTGAAGCTCATGTTGCTGATTTTGGCCTTGCCAAATTTTTGCAAGACTCTGATACCTCTGAGTGCATGTCTGCTATTGCTGGTTCTTATGGATATATTGCACCAGGTATGTTAACATGTCTACAGCATCAACATGCAAGCATCAATCTTTTTTCTATTAAAATTGTGGATCATTTTAGTCTTAATTTTTAAGATAATCTGAAACTGACATTCTGACTATACTTTTTACTCGAGTTCCAGAACTGGGTCAAGGTATAAATTTCATTTTCTCATGTTTGCTTATAGACCTAAAACTTCAGTTTTTTTACACCTTGTTTCCAGTCATAGAAAGTCTGTGTTTTTCATTATCAGTATCTACTTCGACCATTGGGTTTATAATGACTTGAAAAGAAATTAAGACTAATACGGATCTAATGATAACTAATGATTAGTTGAATCCTATTATTTGGTGTGGCCAGTGGCCTTCAATTGAAAATGATGTCTAACAACTTCTATACCGGTTTAGGTGTGTTTTGAGTCTTTTTACTTTTCTATGTGGAACAAAGCATTGTTTCCTTTAAAACCAAAGCAGATTTGAAAGTAGTTAGTGATAAGATATTTTTATAATACCCGTTCCATTACCTTATGCTAATGTCCATTATTTTTAAACTGTCCAGAATATGCTTACACGCTCAAGGTTGATGAGAAGAGTGATGTCTACAGCTTTGGTGTAGTCCTTTTGGAACTTGTAAGTGGAAAAAAACCAGTTGGGGAGTTTGGTGACGGTGTGGACATAGTTCAATGGGTGAGAATGTTGACGGATGGAAACAAGGAAGAAGTGCTTAAAATCGTAGACTCAAGGCTTTCAACAGTTGCCCTACACGAGGTAATGCATGTGTTCTATGTCGCGCTGCTGTGTGTCCAAGAACATGCTATGGAACGCCCGACGATGCGAGAAGTTGTTCAAATCCTTACAGAGCTCCCAAGGCCACCCAACTCAAAACAAGGAGATGCAGTGGACACGGATTCCGCCTTGGAGTCCCCCAGCTCCGCCACCAAAGAACAACATCAGCAATCTCCTCGGTCACCAACAGCTGACCTACTTAGCGTATGAGACAATATATTCTCCTAACATAGTTGGTGGGGAATGCATTAGCTCTGCATTTTATTTTCTGTTTTTATGTTTAAATTGGAGGAAAGGAAAGGGCTTCTTAGAGTAAAATAGTTGGTATTAGCGTTTTAATATGTTCGTAGGTGTGTACAGTTGAATCGGTGCAAAATTTTACTATTAAAGTAGTAGTATATGAAAATCGATCTTTGTGAAAAGGCCATGTGCTGCTGCTGCTGCGTGGTGTTTATGGCACACCACTGATGCTTTATAGTTCTTGGGGGCTGCAAAAGGTTGAGTAAACTGTAGTGCTGTGTACTACACTATGGAGTCAGTTGACCTGGTGGTTGATATAGTTCTCGAGAGTTCTGCTCATAACAATATTCAGTTTATAGCCATGCAGGGGTGTACATAAATGGGTTACACCTTAGAGAATAAACTGGTGCACTGGCTTTCAAATACCGATGCCAATGGGATTTAATTGGTGATCGATGCTCCCAATGTATGTTGGAACATAAAAAACTCCATCCCTTTCCCTTATGTCTCATTCCAAATAGCAGTATTAACAAATACTGCTATTATTTTTGAGTCTATGCATATTTTTGATCCAACACAACACACAATTACACAAACACCCAGTCACCCACCACAAGTTTGGCCAGTCTGGTAGTCTCATTGCCATTATTAGTTCTCCATCCATCTGTTTTTGTTTCATGTTTAGGCTGTTGTCAGCTCTCTCACCAACCAAAATAAGTAAACGCCAGATATATTCCCTGTAGAGCCGGGAAGAGATTAAAGAATCTTATCTTATTTATATCATATATAAGAAAATGAAAGGTTATTCACTTTTTTTTTTATATATATAAAAATTTGCTATGAAATAGACTTACTTTGGTTAATGTACAAAAATGTTGGTTTCTTCGCAATGTCATGCGAATGTGGGGCAGAAGTGTACAACGAAAAAACTAGTAGAAGAAAAATAGTACTCCCTCCGTTCCATATTGTTTTTCTCGTTTTATATGTCGAAACTATTCATAACAAGAGATAAATTATTAATTTACGTCTAATCTATAAAACCAAAATAGTCATGTAATACAGTGAAGTTTTTATACTAAATACTAATACAAAATTAAAGATATTAACGATCAAAAGTATGCGTTGACAAACGTGTCCAAGGGAAATGAGAAAAGTTTTTTGGGACGGAAGGAGTATGTTTGAAGGAAGTGGCACTAATAATTCAAGAAATGTGCTTTTCTGACTAAAGAATGCAAGTATGGATTAATTATCCTCTACTACAGGACATAGTGATACATGATTGACCTGAATAACACAAAAGTGAGAATCTATGATTTACAATGCAATCTTAATCTTGATTTTAAGAGGGTGTGAATGAGACATTTGAGTCTTGGTGTTGAAATTTGAGAGTAAAAAGGTGAAGAGGGGGATGAATAATTGTGCCTTTCACCTTCATAACTTTTGAAATTTGAGTACATAGAAGAAATTAGTGTAGTGTATATGAGAAAAGAGGCCACCCTTTGATCTACTCACTTGACTAACTTGATAGTTGATACTGCACTTTGTACTTGCTTCGAAATCTTGAGGACCAAATTACAACACATTCACTCCAAGTCTCCACCCATAAGAATGGTGTGATGCTCATTGTGCATGCCACAGGTTCTAGGTCAATCATATATGTCTCACTCAATCTAAGTCTCCATCCATGAGGATGGCGTGATAATTATACATCTATCAATGTGTATCAAGTGAATTAAATGAATTTACAAATTTAGGTTTTATTTTGGTTTTTTAATTATTCAAATAAAAATGTTCCATGAATCATATGAGTTTTCATGTTGATTATAAACTTAAAATATTCATAAGATAATACGATTGCTTAGTTTACTAATTTATTAACCAAAATATGCAGAAACAATAACCGTAATACCACCTAAATCCGAGAAATTCAGATCATTTGTCAAATTCTGATCATGATGAACTCAAAATTCAGAAAAGACAAATCTATTTTCATTCCCCATGATTCCAAATTTTTTTACTGCTTCAGAATCTGATACCACCAGATGATTTTAGAATTCAAAATATGCCACAAATAAGATGGTTATGATCAAAGCTTCTCTTGATGTTTCAGTAACAAGTTGGCCTATCTATCTTTTAATCTTACAGTTTTTCAGTTACCGGACTTAAAACGACTGAAAAGTACGACTTCTTCTTAATTCCATCACAATTTCGCTACACTATCAGAGAACCATATCTGCAATATACCTGCACTGCCAAAATTAAAATCAATTACTGTTTTCATCTTAAAAAGTAGAAGACCTCCAAGATGTTCGAGTTGATTATATATGGTTCATAAAAGCAAATTTCTTTTATTTGATGAACTCTAACTTGCATCTAAATATCATTCTAATGTGCTTACAAGTTACAACACAATCTGCAATATATCTTATGGCCTTTCATCTAAAAGGCCTGGCACGTATTTCTTTCCCCTTCTCCCGGTCCGCCTCCATACACACACACACACAATTCTATCATTTTCTATTCTTTCAACCTTATTGCTGCACTACTCCAATGGGGGTATCGTATTTTGCATCAACTTTTCAATGGCCAACGCTTATTTCCAACAACTATGATATTAAAAAAGAAGCATATATTTCCTTGACACACCTGCTCACTTTCTAGCAAAGGCAACACCCTTACTGATGCTTGCAGCCAACTCCTTTTTCGCCTCATCCAAACCAGCCCTGTCATTAATCAGGGGATAAAATGAGGTGGTGCAAAATTTCAAAACAAACCTTCGATTACTGAAGCAACTAACTATTAGATAAAACTATCGCAATAAATTGAGACCTCTCATATTCATTCAAGGGACCGAGTGGGTATATCTCTTCAACTCCATTACGGCCAAGTCGCACCTTTGCTGCGAAGAAAGGAAGTTCAGTCACCTGGCCAAGATCAATATGGCAAAAAATGTGTATATTCTGTTAGCAAAATTGTGGAATTCGGTGATCTGTTAAATACAGACTACACAGGTGATTACCTGAGAAGCTACAAAAGAGCATTGCACAATACCAGCATCTCCCCTTAATCCCCTCAAGCAGGATTCCGCAAATTTTACAGCAGCATAAGCCTTCAAGTTGGATTTTACATTTAATACTATTGAAAAGAATGTTGACTAAACTTGTAGAAGTCAAAATAAATATAGATAATTTCAGAGCAAACCATTGAAAGGGTAGCAGATCCTGTTCCCGCTTTTGCCTGTACAACGACAAAAATTTCTTAATTCATCCAGAGATTGCAGTGGATTACATATAATATACACATAATATATATAGTCGTGCCGACCTTTGGGCGTTCTATTGATTAGGTGTTTTGATGCGCAAATATGTATGTATTTGTCAAAATCAAATTCTTAGCTAGAACAGCAAAAATTAAATGTGTGTTCTAATTATAGACTTTGCAAGGCTGTTTATCACCAGAACTAGGACTAAGTAGTAGAAAAATATGCCAAAATGAGGAGGTTTAGCCAGTTTTAATTACCAATCAATCAGGTCGTTGATGGCTGAGATTCAACTAAGTCCATTTGTTTTAGTTAGTGGAACAATAGTTAATTGATGAAGCCAATATCATAAACACGCAATCTTAAGGTACATGAATAACATAATCTAAGAGTTCACATCCATATATACGGCCATAAAGCTATTGACATTAAATCATGTAAAGCTTCACTCTCTTAGACGTAGTTAAAGCTAGGGGGCGAAGTAAAAAGTGAGAGAAATGACTATCTAGTTAAAAGTCGTTGTAATTAGTGGATGAACCCATATGGATGTTTCACAGATCCTCCAAGCACATGGAAACTTGTTCTGCCTACATTTACTCTCTCCATTGTAGATCAGATGTGATGATTGGATAAAACTAAATTTAAAATGAAGAAGCTTTACCGGAAAACTTCTTTTTCATTTTGGGTTGTTTTGATTCATACTTCACATGAACTAAATCCCAAAATACACAACTATAAATTGGTCAAGGTTCGACCCGACACTTAGCAAAAGTGTTCGAACATACGTGTTGAACCACACTATATTTCACATTAAAGCAGTTCAGAATTCTTAGATACGTAACTTCTTGTTATGTAACCTAGGTATAAGTCTATAACCACTAGCACCTCCATTATATACCCAAATTCTGCTATGCCGTGTTTCTATAAACTTCACAGAACAAATCCGAAGAAAATAAACTAACTTAATTCCTCACTAGCCACTAACGTCGTGGTGATACATTGAAATTATAGACTGCTTGCATTAGAAAAGTGTGATTAATAATAAGCAAGACTGAAAGGGTTAAATGGCATTTTGGTCATTCAACTAACCACAAACTTGCAACTAGGTCATTCAACTGAAAAAACTTTCAATTAGATCACTCAACTGAAAAATATTTCAATCAGGTCACTAAACTACAAAAATAGCTTACAATTAAGTCACTAAAAAGGCTATTTTTAATGACTTAATTGCAAGCTATTTTTATAGTTTAGTTACCTGATTGCAAGCTATTTTCAGTTGAGTGATCTAATTGAAATCTTTTTCAGTTGGATGACCTAGTTGCAAGTTTGTGGTCAGTTGAATGACCAAAATGCCATTTAACCCAAGACTGAAATCATAAAAAACTTGTATTACCTCAACAACTTCTGTTCCACCGTTCTGAATCCGAGATGTGAGTTGGTTAGTTTCTTCAAGTGTGAAAGAACATGGAGGTTTCACCTGCACCAATATAATGACAATTTACATGTTTGTATTGTAATATTTGCAATAGGTACCATTGCAGATCAATGGTATGCAAGAAAATTATATCCTATATATAATTGGCGTAAGGAGGATCAGGTGGTCGTGGTCTGGTCGTTAGGGGTTGAAAAGTAACTTCATTAAAAAAAAAGAAATGGGCTAGAGAATAAATTAGAAGTTGGGCCAGAGTATTGGTTTAAAAGTTAAAACTATGCTCCAAAAAAGCTAAAACTATGCTAAATAACTAATGGTATTTTTAATTTAACAAACAAGATCAAAAAAAGAGTGCACTAAAATAAATAACAAATGATAAAACAGAAAAAATTATAGTTAAGAAAATTATTGTTAACTAAAATTAATACAAAAATAATTTAGACTAAATTTTAAAATATAATTTAATAAAAACCTTACCAAAAAAATCAAGAAAACATAATTTTTTAAAAAAAAGTCATAAAAAAATTTTACTTTTAGATTCTACAACAAACATGTTTTTAAAATTTATACTAAAAAAAGTCAACACAAATCAATAAACTAACATTTTATTATTTTGCAAAGATTCTAGATTTGGTACTAAAGTTGTAAACAAATAAAAAAAATCGAAAATCTAAAATAAAATAATTAATAGAGAATCTAAATATAATAAGTACAAAAAATCCTATATTAAATTTCATCAATAATAAAATTTAAAATAAATTAACAAAGAATAAAACTAATAAAATATTCATCATCATCAACTTAATTAATTACTATTATTGGAAAAATAGTTGTAATAGCACAAAAATTACATACAATTAACAAATAAGGATAAAATATAAAAAAACATAATGAAAAATAAATCACAAATTCATTCTTTATATATACAAGTATACAAAGCATGCCATTAGAATTTCAATTCAAAAATAATTTTTTTTAAAAGAAGAATTTACATTTAATTACAAACCAAATTTATTAAAAGAAAATATATGTAAAACAAGATATTATAAAAGTAATGAAAAAACATGTTATAATTGGAAAACAAAAAATAAATATGATGCACTTAAAATATATGTTAAACAAAAAATAATTTACAAAACAAATACTAAATCAAAACAAAAAGTCTAAATTTAGAAAATTAAAATCAAGAAGAAAATTTAATATAATACACTTAAAATAAATATAAACCAACACAAAAATATAAAGATAGTATAAACTTTCTTTTAAAAAGTGTTCACATGTATGTTAAATTACAATAAGTTACCACATGCCTAAAATATATTATATATATTCTAATAAATAGAAGAGAAAATGGCAAAAAAAAATGAAATATTAAAATATATGTTAGGCTAAAGCTTAAAATATAATTTTCAAACAAATCATTTACTAAATAAAGGTGTTTTAATAAAAACATTATTTTAATAAAAATCATTAAAGATTCTTTTTTAGGTTTGACAACAAATATGTTTCTAATATTAACAAACAAGGATAAATTAGCAAAAAATCATAATTAAAAATAAGTATCAAATTCATTCTTTATATATAATAAACAAGTAAACAAAGCATATCATTAGAATTTCAATTCAAAAAATAATTTTTAAAAAACAAAAATGTACATTTAATTACAAAACAAAAAATAAGTTTTAAAGAAAATATATGGTAAAATAAGATAATAAAAAAGTAATCAAAAAACATGTCATAAATGACACCAAAATTCAATAAAATATAATATACAAAATAAACGTCAATTCAAAAAAAAAAATTCTAAATGTAAAAAACTAAAAACAACAATAAACTTTAATATAATGCACTTAAAACAAATATATACCAACACAAAAACATAAAAAGATAATACAAACTTTCTTTAAAAAAAAGTTACATAATCACATATACATATATAAAGAATAGTTAAACCATTAAGTTCCCACATGATATATATATATATATTCTAATAAAATAGATGAAAACTCCCCAAAAAATATGAAATATTTAAATATATGTTAAGCTAAAACTTTAAAAATAATTTACAAAACACAAATCGTTTACCAAATAAAAGTGGTTTAAGAAAAAATTATTTTAATAAAAATCATTAAAGATTCTATTTTTAGGGTTGACAATAAATATGTTTCTAAAATAAAAATTAAAAACAAATTCTTAGTTTACAAAGAAAAAATTTAAATTAAAAAAGTGAACACAAATCAATAAATGAACATATTTTAAATTAGAAAGCAATCTAAATACCCACAAAATAAATTTATATTAATATCTAAATATAATACAACATAGAAACCCCTAATATTACTCTAAACAAAACACGTCACCTCACCAAAAATATAAAATTAACATGAAAAAATGATTAATATTCAAACAAATAAAACAATTTAATACTACACATATTTCCAAAAAGGTTAAAAAATGTCTTTAAAAACTATAAAAACACAATAACAAAATATCTAAAAAATTCAAGATAACAATTAAATTACATAATCAAAAACATAAAAAGATAATAATAAATTGTTATACGAATATAGTACCTATATTTTAAGTATATCATATGTAATCTAATAAAATAAAAAAAAAAATTATGAAATACTAAAAACTTTGTTAACCTAAACTTTGAAATATAAATTATAGAAAAAACATTTACAAGAAAAAAAGAAATGTATACTTACCAGTCATATAACATATGTATCATTATCATTAAAAGTAAAAATATTATTCAAAATATTATAAAACTAATTTTTCAAAAAAAAAATTTATAATGAAAATTATACTAAAAATTATTAATAAAGCTAGTGGTTTCTTAAAGCAAGAAACAAGTTTTGTACCTGGGATAGAAGAGGTAAAATTGTAACACCGGCATGACCCCCAACAACTGGTACATCAACATCTCTTGGATCAAGCCCTAACACTTCAGCCTTCAAATTTAAAATGAATCAAATGAATGCAACATAAATTGCTAAGTCCACGCAATAGTAGAAGGTCCAGAACAGAATTCCTTAGATATCATGATCAGACAACTGTAGTAAGCTCCTGGAAATTTGGGGATTGAGCACAAAACTATACTGTGATCGGTCTAACCCTGAGGAAAGTTTTCCAGTGGCCATATGCAATTAATTGATACTAATTTACTTTGCAGAGAAACTATATTTTTTATTCAATAATGGAACTGTAGCCAAAACCTTAAATGCTTCCAAGTTGAAACAATATGAACTCAGATTTTAATAAGAATAGTATATCTGCTATAGTGCCTATCTTTTTTTTCATGGTTGCAAGCATTTGATTGTGTACATAGTTTAAATGTGCATCGTATAATATTCAGGGAAGTAGCCAACCAAAAATTCGGTATACCACCCTAAATCGATTTCATAAGGTAACAAAAGGCAGTTTAAAGTAAGGATGATAAATTTGAATTTGAATGCATCTCCCAGTAAAACAAATGAAGCAACAGTATGAATTCATTACTAGTAAGTAGTTGCATACCACAAAAGTATTAGCTCTAACAACGTCTAACATTGTCACTCCCAAAAGTTTCCTTGGATCGAAGATGCCAGCTTTTTTAAAGACCTCTGCTGCAATAGGAACTGTTGAATTTACAGGATTACTTATCACATTAACAATTGCCTTTGGGCAGCACTTAGCAATTCCTTCACATAATGTCTTAACAATCCCTGCATTAATGTTGAATAGATCATCTCTTGTCATTCCTGGTTTCCTGGGAACACCTGCTGGAATGATCACAAGATCCATGCCTGTAAGAGCATCCTCTAATTGTTGTTGCCCCAAAAAGCCACGCACCTGAAAGTTCAAAAAAATTGTGACAATCAGAGGAAAGATTATTCATTTATCTTAAATTTGGATTCAGTTTTATAAATTATATTCTCACTTAAATCTTGCAAATTATCAGGCCAAATGCATATAATATTTCAGGTTTGCAAGGTAACTTTTTCAATCTTCTAACAGGATGACAACGCAGTTTTCACAACTCAAGGACACATAAAATAACATGGGGAACATGTTAACTTAGCACCACAGCTCTGCATGTTTCAAGGATTTTGTACCAGGGACTAGTTACAAAATTTCTCATTTTAGTCTACGTAGTCCACTAGTCCTTTAAAATGATCTTACAGACTAAATCATATCATTTTTTAGTTCACAGGGATAATACCATGAAGAGAGGGGGATTGGATAATGTCAGGACAGTAGCTATTAGTAGTAATACTAGAATCTGTTAGTTACTGTTAGTAAGGGTAATTCTGTCTTTTCATGTACTAGTAATGAGAGTCTATAAATAGACCTCCAGGCCTGTTATTTGAATCATGTATGAACAAATTACCAGAAAATGGAATTCATTTCCACCAGATCTGTTCTTTCTCTCTCTATTCTGTTATTTTCTCTCTCCTAGGGTTTCTAACTCTCTAGAATCTATCTGATTTCTCTATGATTTCTACCTTTCTGATCTGTTTCTTCTTCATTTCTAGCTCTAATCTCTTGTTCTATTACTTGTTTTACTGTTATCTTCTATTCCTAAACACAGAAAATACAAAAACATTGAAAAACCTAGAAAATGACTTGTCAAGGCATGACAAATTGGTATCAGAGCTTCAGAATTTGATCCTACCAGTGCTTCTACTGTGTTGTACATCTCAGGGCGAGCAGATCGATCATATACTTGTAGTAATCGCAGTTGAAAGTTCAGAACTTCCTTCAAAATTGTTCAGGTGTCCTGTTCTCATCTTTTAACTCTCAGATCTGTTAAATCTCTGTTGTTATTAGTTAGAATTGAAGAATGTTCGTGTTGATTGAGTTCATTTTTAGTTAAGTACTTGAATTCTGTTGAGATTGTTGGAGAAAAGTACAAAAATAGCAAATATCTTACTGTTTTGGTGTTGCTGTTAGTACAATTACTCTGTTTCTGTGAAGATATTGCTGTTTTTTTAGTTGAGTTGTGGCTTTGTTGTGAACTATAAGCACTGATTGTTGAAATTGAGATTGATCTGTGGTGTGGTGAAGAGATTGTGTTGAGTTTTGGAGATTTGGAGTAATTGTTAGGAGATAGTGTTGATTTGAAGAAGAAGTAAGTATTGTGACTACAAGGTGTTTGATAGTTTGTCTGATCAGTATACAAACATTTGTTCGAAGTGGATTTGTGATTTTGCTGGTTGATTTCCTTGTTGATTGTGGAATTCTGGTGGAGCTGTGTAGTGGAGTGGAGATTCTGTGTTGCTGTGTGTTGAATCAGATTCTCTGATCTGTTGTGTTGAGAAGGAAATTTTGGTGATCTACTGTATATTAGTAGTTGAGCACTCCAGGTGTTTACTGTTGGATCTGTGAAGAGATTTGTGATTGTGAAGTGGATAGCAGTTGTGAAATAGCTGACATAGCTGAGATTGAGATTTGCAGTGTTGTGAAAAGTGAGTGCTGGTGATCTACTGATTAGTAATAGTAACTCAATACAGTAAGATTTGTGCACTTAAAAAACTGTTTGATAAAGTGATGGTGAGTAGGTAGAGTATAGCTTGTCCCTTGTAGTTATCCTCAATACAAGTAGTGTCAAAAGTATTGATCTGAGTTGGTGTGGTCCTAAGTTGGGAATTAGGAGATTGTAGAGGACTTTAAGTAAGTTTGTGCATAAACCAAAGTTGTCAACTGCTGATGGATTCAGTAGAGTTTGAGAAAAGAGATAAAGCTTTCAATGAGGCTGTATGGAGTGTACAACAGCAGTTTTTAGCTCACAAAGAAAGAACAAATCAGAATTTGCAGAAGTTAGAAGCTACAATTGAGATAGCTAGACAAAAGATGGAAGATATTCTGAGTATAAAAGCTCAAAGGATTGATGAAGATTCTGTAAGTTCTCTTGGCTGGCAAAGTGACAAGAAAAGCAACTACAGCAAGCCTAGTCCCAAGAATTCAGGAACTCTACATGTCAACTTGAGATTTCCTGAGTTTGAAGAAGGATCAGTAGACTTTGGAACTGATTATAGCATAGGAAATAGGACAAAAGAATGGCCAAATCCGGAAGAAGAAGAAAATGCTTATGCTGATTGGGAAGTTTATACAGGGAACCCTTTATATGATGAAGAGCAAGGGGAGGACCAGGAGTGTTGGCTCGAGAAAGAGTTTATCTTAGCAGCACTAAATGTTGATAATTTAGATTTATCAACTGAAACTTACAGAAGTGAAAGGTCACCAGAGCTGGCAGAATTTTCAGACATTCAAGACTTACAACAAAAGAATGCGTCACTTGGTGACATGAACCTTATTGCTTACAATGTTAGGCAACCTAGTAGAGAAGAAAAATACTTCGAGATGTCAGAGGTGGATCCTTACATCTTTCATTCCATGGAAAGTTCAAATGCAAATTATATGACTGTTCTTGGAAATTCTTGTTCATGGTTCACAAAAGATAGAGATATACCTTCTGTTGGCAACAACTTTAATGGGAGGCTTGAACGGAATGGAAATTCCCCATTGTTGGTTAAAAAAGGAATCTACAATGATTTAAGAAACCTTTCTGAACCTAGTATGCCAAGTATGCCAGATAAGGAAGATGTTCATAATTTGAAATGTGTGCTTATGGCTGAAAATGCAATTCTTGTGGAGCTTAAAGATCTCAGCAATCCATTAAGTTGTTTTTTTGGTGAACTTGAATGGATAGAGGGAGATAGCATATATGCTTCTCACACATGCTACATGAAGTTGTGGTTCTTAATGACTGCAAATTCTCATGGATTGGGAAGTTTATCAATTTATTGTGAAAACCTTGTTCTTATCTTTGATCCTGGTGGTAGTTGTGTGCAAAACATCAATTCAAAAGGTGTTTTTAGAATGCTCATAGAAAAGATCAGGCATAAAGTGACAGTGGATGATTTTGCAATAATAATCTCAGTTTGTGGACAGCTTTGGCAAACGCAGGATGGAATTCAAGAAGTTGGTCATCAGACTGATAGAGTTGTAAGTGATATCCATCAACACCATGTTGACATGGTAAGAGTTGGGATGAAGGTGATACCTAAGTACAGTGTAAGGAGACAATCAAAACTTGAAATGGATAGAATAAGGAGACTGGAAGACTATGAGACTTCAAGGGAAAGCGTTGAAAGAGCCATCTTTGATACAGGAGGATATGTAATTGGTGAATACGAAGCTCAACTTGTTGGTGGTACTGCTGGACTTCTTTATGATCAACAATTGTTACAAGAGGTGAAAAGCAGTCTGGACATGCATGATCCACCATGAGGACATGGTGGTTGTTAAGGGGGAAGGATTGTCAGGACAGTAGCTATTAGTAGTAATACTAGAATCTGTTAGTTACTGTTAGTAAGGGTAATTCTGTCTTTTCATGTACTAGTAATGAGAGTCTATAAATAGACCTCCAGGCCTGTTATTTGAATCATGTATGAACAAATTACCAGAAAATGGAATTCATTTCCACCAGATCTGTTCTTTCTCTCTCTATTCTGTTATTTTCTCTCTCCTAGGGTTTCTAACTCTCTAGAATCTATCTGATTTCTCTCTGATTTCTACCTTTCTGATCTGTTTCTTCTTCATTTCTAGCTCTAATCTCTTGTTCTATTACTTGTTTTACTGTTATCTTCTATTCCTAAACACAGAAAATACAAAAACATTGAAAAACCTAGAAAATGACTTGTCAAGGCATGACAGATAACCCTTTCAAATGAACTAAAAAATGGCCTTACTGGTGCCTAGGCACTATTAGGTGTAAAAACACGCCGATTTGGAGGAAATCATGCTCCTAGTTGTTTCAATGAAAAACCAGATCTTGGGAGCAAAATTCAGGAGTGATTGGAATAGGGGCGCGGAGGAGGGGAGTAACTATTGGATAAAATTAGCCAAAATTTTTGAACGATTGGCATAGGCTGACGTAATATCAAATTTAATTCTTTTTTTACAAATTATATTAAAATACACGTGATTAATCCCCCGATTAATCGGTAGAAGGTACCCAACCACCGAGAAATTTTCAGAAAAATCTAAAAAGTAATGAAAAGCAGTCCAAACATAAATGAAAGTATAATCAAACATTGCAAATTTTAGGGCCAAACTGTATGTGAGAGATGACCAGCAAGGGAATAATACTCCTATCAGGACCAAAAAGTATGTGACACTGACACATTTCTGTAAGGAAACAATATTCCTATTATCTCACACACAAAAATCATCATATTCTTATTTGAAGAAGGCCCGACAAAAAAATATTGGGAGCATTTGTTGATCCCTTAATGTTGCGTTTGGTTGGGATGAAAGAAATTGGAGGGAATGCAAGGAAAATTGAACTGTACTATAGTCTATAGGTAAATATTCAGAAATTTCATCCCTTCATTCCGTTAGTAACAACCCAAACTAATTTTAAAACCCTCCAATTAGAAGGAATTCTCCATTCTCCACCAAATCTATTTCCCCTTAGTTTCATGGATCCCATTCCATTCTCCCCAACCAAACACAACATTGGTTCATCTAATAAAGCATATATTTCCACATTAATTTGAGTTTTTCTTTCTTTGCCCTTACAGCATAATGCCAACACAGGTTTACCACATTACAAAAAGTAAAGCTAGAACCAAATTCCTAACATCTAAAAGAACACCCAAAACCTGATTTCGATGGCAATTACGATCAAAACTATTTACCGATACATAAGCTAAACAAGAATATCCACATAACTTGTAAACAGACATCAAAAAGAAACTAAAAAACAATGAGGGGGGGTGCAATAATTTACCACAGCATTGGTATCCATATGACTAATATCAGCAGTGACACCAGGAGTATTAGCAACATCATAAAGATGAAGAACAGACACAAGTGGATTCATCTTCATTAACATAGACAGAGGCTGTCCTATGCCACCTGATGCTCCCAATATTGCAACCTTAAATCCAGCTGATCCACCTTTTGCTCTACACTTCACTTGCTCCAACCCCACATCACCCTTCATCTCCTACAACACAATCATATTATCATACATAAAAAGATCAGTATTATTACAAGAAGCTGGTGTCTTAAAACATGGTCAAACGTTTGACTGATTATCTATATATATACATACATACATACATACCTGAAGATGAACAGGCGGTGGGTTGAGATGGGCTGAGATTCTTGAAATGCGTTGATTTACATCCATTCTGACCCTTCTTTAATTGAAAATTTGATCACAAAATTGAATAAATGTAATGTTTGTAGTGTTTGTTACGTTTGATTAGAGCGGGCAATCGGATCGTGTCGTGTACTTTGGTGTCGTATACTTTCGTGTTTCGTGTACTTGAAGGTGAAACCCGTATCCACCCGAAACAGGATTCGTGTACTTGAATATGAAACCCGTATCCACCCGAAATGAATTCGTATACTTTCGTGTCGTGTTTCGTGTATATATTATATAAAAATAAAATTTAGTTAAAATTTATTAGTAAATATTATATTCATATGAAATATACATTAAATATTTTACATTTCCATATATAAATATAAATACAACTCTATAAAAACTTGTAAATATGTATATTT
Organism: Kitagawia praeruptora; assembly: GCA_037693485.1. Taxonomy (NCBI): domain Eukaryota; kingdom Viridiplantae; phylum Streptophyta; class Magnoliopsida; order Apiales; family Apiaceae; genus Kitagawia; species Kitagawia praeruptora. Next base: position 36,522,556 of record CM075350.1, read on the forward strand.
TTGTGTAAAATATATATCCTTATAAAAAAATATTAATATATACATAAAATCTATAAGTAGTAAATTATTAACATCTTTATTTCGTGTACTTTCGTGTACCCAAAATGAAAACCCATATCCGACACTAAATCTATCGTGTAATTTCGTGTTCGTGTACTTTCGTGTTTCGTGTACTAAAAATCAAAACCCATATCCGTATTTTTTCGTGTCATTTCATATCGTGTTCACGTGTCATGTACCAAATTGCCAGGTCTACGTTTGATCTACACCTACACGAAATAAGGTTGATGACGTTGTAGATTGTATTGGAAAGCGTGATTTCAGACAAACGGGCTTATCCTTATTCCTTGCCTAATTTTGATCCTTAGCCCATGGATAACACTGGGCCTTTGTTCACAAATAGATATCGATCAAATGTAGCAGTTTTCTTCAAAATTGTTAAAAAAAAAAATGCAGCAATTTGGAACCATAAAATTCGGCAATTTTTAGTAGATTTAAAACAACATGTTATTTCTGTATGTTAACAAATAATTCCTCTATCCTTAAAATCCATCGTGTCAAATGTTAACAAATGGACAGAACAGAGGCAATACATTAGGAACTTAATTCAGGTCTAATCGAGTTGAATTTGATATTAATTATACTAGTTTGAACTTACATTCAAATCTAGCCACTACATGCCTGCGATACAGAGTGAAATGATAGCCATTGTACAAATATTCCAATAAAATTGTTAAATTTATTTTAATATAAAATTTTGATATTTTCATTTTATAAAAAAAGTAAAAATAATAATTTTAATTTTGTGATTAAAAAATTCAAAAGTGTGCGCACACAGACCTATAAAAAAATATAAGTAAACAATGAATATTATATTATTAATATTTAGATGAGTTATTTATTTCTAGCTGATACAATACATATTTAGAACACATATTTATGTATAATAATTTTACTAGCTTATAACCCGTGTGATGCATGGGTTTAATTTAGTATGTTATAAATTTTATTTTATGCTATAATTATGTTTTTACATAATCATTATTTTATAAAAATTATTTTAATATAATTTAATATAAATTTAGTTAATCATATGCATGATTTAAAATTTATATTATAGAATTTTAAGTTAAACTAGCTTATAACCCTTGCGATGCACGGATTTTTTTTCATATGTAACAAATCTTATTTTATGTTATAATTATATTTTTATATAATCATTATTTACAAAATTTTAATTTTAATTTTAATATTAATAATTTAATATAAATTTAATTAATGATATACATGGTTTAAAACTTATATTATAAAATTTTAAAATAAATATGTCGTTGATAGAATTCGAATATTGAATATAACATATTTAATCTAATGGTAATTTATACATATTTTATTACATTTTGTTAGTGATTAGAAGATATGATGTGATATTTTTGGATATATATTAATTATTGCTAGATATGATATGATTGGAAGATATGATATGATTGATGTTTTTAGGTGTTTATAAAAGGTAATATCTATTACTAAAAGTAAATGTGAAATAACAATCGACTAATTACTATAATTATATTATGTTATTATTTATTTTAGGTGTTTTAATAGTATATATATTGTATATATTTATCTTTACAATAAAGGTTAAATAAGTAAATTCACGAAATACTAAAAAACATATACCAAAAAATAGGTGCCAAAATTTTTAATGTTTCAGCTAATGTTTCCTTATTATAAATAACGTATACATATTTTAATATATTTTATTAATAATTGAAAAATATGATGTTATATTTTCGGGTATATATTTATGATTGTAAGATTAGTTTTAAATTAAAAAGATAACGTGTTTTAATTCGAAATGAAATATTAATGATTGGAAGATATGATATGATTGATGTTTTGGTGTTAATAAAAGGTAATATCTTCAATTAGAAGTAAATATGAAAAAAGGTAATCGACTACTTACCATTAATTTATATTATGTTATTATTTATTTTAGGAGTTTTAATAGTATATATATCATATATATTTTTCTTTATAATAAAGGGTAAATAAGTAAATTCACTACGTACCAAAAAATAGGTACAAAAATTTTAAATGTTTTGCCTTTTATATAATAGTATAGATATGTCGTTGACGGGATTTGAAACTTGAATTTTTAGTAAAGTACTTTAATCATAAAATATATAGTAAAATGGTGTAATATTTTTTGGTATAAATTAATGATTGCAAAATTATGTGGTTTAAAACTTATATTATAAATTTTTTTAAAAAAATATGTTGTTAGACAGAATTCAAACCTTGAAATTTTAGTAAATTAATTTTAGTAAATAATATATCTAATCATTAGATCTAATTACAGTTGAACCTCGATGAAGTAATGATCGATAAAGTAATAATCTCGCTAAAGTAAACTTTTTTCGGTCCCAACATAATGGAGACCGTGTATTTTTACTCTTGATAAAATAATAAACTCGATAAAGTTATATTTTTCCTCGATCCCAAGCGTATTACTTTAAAGAGGTTTAAATGTATTATGATTTTTTACTAATAATCAAACAGTCATTATTCGTTATATACAGATTTCTATTATATTTAGTTAGTGATTAGACGATATAGTGTTACATTTTTGGGCATTTATTAATTATTGTAAGATTATATTTTAAATTAAAAGTTAACGTGTTTTATTTGGAAAGAAATATTATTGATTGGAAGATACGATATTTTAGGTATTTATAAAAGGTAACATCATCAATCAATTAAATTTAATATAATTATATTTAATATTATAATTATATTTTTGTATAATCATTATTTTTAATAATTTTTTTAATTTTTATTTAATATAATTTAATATACTCATGTTTACAAATTATATTAATGTTTCTTTATTATAAATAATGTATGCGATTTTTAATATATTTTATTAATAATTGAGAAATATGATGTGATATTTTCGGGTATATATTAATGATTGTAAGATTTGTTGTAAATTAAAAAGATAACGTGTTGTAATTTTAAAGGAAATATTAATTATCGAAATATATGATATGCTTGATGTTTTTAGGTGTTTATAAAATTAATATGTTCAACTAAAAGTAAATGTTGAAAAGGCAATCGACTAATTGCCATTAATGTTATTATATTAATGTGAAAAAGGCAATCGACTAATTACCATTAATTTTATTATCTTAATAAACTAATTATCATTAATTATAACGTGTTTTAATTGGAAAGAAAATATTAATGATGGAAAGATATGATACGATTGATGTTTTAGGTTTTTATAAAAGGTATTATCTCTACTAATTACCATTAATTATATTATGTTATTATTTATTTTAGGTGTATTTATGTTTCTTTATAATGAAGGGTAAATAAGTAAATTCACTAAGTACAAAAAAACAGGTAACAAAACTTTCAATGTTTCGGAATTTATATAATAGTATAGATATATATAGTATAGTATAGATTATAATATTATTATTTATTTTATAAAATAGAACCACCCATTATATAATTGGAAAAAGTGATATTTTAGTTACAGAATAAAGAAAAGGTAACATGTTTTGGCTGAAAAAGGTAATTGTTTAGTTAATAGTAATTATAATATAATTATATTATTTTATTAAACAAAATTGCTCATAGTATTTATAAGAAAGGAGAAATTTTAGTTAGATACAATATAAAAGATATTGTGTTTTACATGAAAAGGGAAATTAATTAGTTAGTGAAAAATAGAAAATGTAATATGTTTAATCTAAAAAACAAAATTAATTAGTTAATAGAGTGAATTTTATTTGTAATTAAATAAGGGTAAATAAGTAAAATCAACAGGTACCGACCAACCAAACTTTTAATGTTTCGGCTTTTATATACCCGTGCAATGCACGGGTTCTTGTATTATATTATAAATTTGTTTAATATAATCATTATTTTTAATAATTTTTTAAATTTTAATTTGATATAATTTAATATACTCATGTTTAAAAATTATACTAATGTTCCCTTATTATAAACAACGTATACGATTTTTAACATATTTTATTAATAATTGAGAAATATGGTATGATATATTCTTATATATATATTAGTGATTGAAAGATATGCTACGATTGATCTTTTTAGTTGTTTATAAAAGGTAATATCTTCAACTAAAAATAAATGTGAAAAAGGCAATCGACTAATTACCATTAATTATATTATGTTATTATTTATATATTTTATTAATAATTGAGAAATATGGTGTGATATTTTCGGATATATATTAATGATTGTAAGATTTGTTGTGAAATATTAATGATTGAAAGATATGCTACGATTGATCTTTTTAGTTGTTTATAAAATGTAATATCTTCAACTAAAAATAAATGTGAAAAAGGCAATCGACTAATTACAATTAATTATATTATGTAATTATTTATTTTAGGTGTTATATTTTTCTTGAAAATTATGGTATGATATTTTCGGGTATATATTAATGATTGTAATTAATTTACTATGTTAATTGACTAATTACCATTAATTATAACGTGTTTTAATTCGAAAGAAAATATCAATGATAGAAAGATATGATACGATCAATATTTTAGGTGTTTATAAAAGGATTTTTTTAATGTATTTTGTTAATAATTGAAAAATATGATGTGATATTTTCGGGTATATATTAATGATTGTAAGATTAGTTTTAAACTAAAAAGGTAACGTGTTTTAATTCGAAATTATAAAAGGTAATATCTTCAATTAAAAGTAAATGTGAAAAAAGGCAATCGACTACTTACCATTAATTATATTATGTTATTATTTATTTTAGGAGTTTTAATATTATAAATATCATATATACATACGATCAATGTTTTAGGTGTTTATAAAAGGTAATATCTCGACTAATTACCATTAATTATATTATGTTATTATTTATTTTAGGTGTATTTATTTTTCTTTATAATGAAGGGTAAATAAGTAAATTCACTTAGTACCAAAAAATAGGTACCAAAACTTTCAATGTTTCGGCTTTTATATAATAGTATAGATATTAATAATATTAATAATAATTGGGTGCAAGGGTAATTAGGTAAATTCAACAGGTACCAACCAACCAAACTTTTAATGTTTCGGCTTTAATATAATAGTACTAGCTTATAACCCGTGCAATGCACGGGTTTCTTTTAATATGTTATATAAATTTTATTTTATGCTATAATAATATTTTTATATAATCATTATTTTGTAAAAATTATTTTAATATTATTTAATGAAATTTAATATAAATTTAGTTAATCATGATTTAAAATTTACAATATTATAGAATTTTAAGTTAAATATGTCGTTGACGGGATTCGAAACTTGAATTTTTAGTAAAATACTTTAATCATAAAATATATCATATAATTACATCTAACGGTTCTTATTAATTACTAAAAATCTAACAGTAAAATGGTTTAATGTTTTTCGGTATACATTAATGATTGCAAAATTATGTGGTTTAAAATTTATATTATAAATTTTTTTGACAGAATTCGAACCTTGAAATTTTAGTAAATTAATTTAAACATATAATACGTCTAATCATTAGATTTAATGGTTCTGATTTTTTACTAAAAATATAACGGTCATTATTCGTTGTATATATATGTCTATTATTTTTTTTGCTAAATATCTATTATCTTTTGTTAGTTATTAGACGATATAGTGTTATTTTTTTGGGTATATATTAATTATTGTAAGATTATATTTTAAAATAAAAGTTAACGTGTTTTATTTAGAAAGAAATATTATTAATTGGAAGATACGATATCTTAGGTGTTTATAAAAGGTAATATCATCAATCAATTAAAAGTAAACCTCTTTTAATTAAAAAAAAGGCAATCGACTAATTATCACTAATTATATTATTTTAATATTCATTTTAATAGTTAGGACGACTGTGCTGAAGATCGAACGGACAAACTTTCAATGCCCGTGTGATGCACAGGTTTCTTTTATTATATTATATAAATTTTATTTAATATTACAATTATGTTTTTATATAATCATTATTTTTAATATTTTTTAAATTTTAATTTAATATAATTTAATATTCTCATGTTTACGGATTATACTAATGTTTCCTTATTATAAACAATGTATACGGATTTTTAATATATTTTATTAAATAGTGATATAATTGGGGAAAAAATATTTTAGTTAGAGAAAAGATAAAAAAATAATTTATTAGTTAACAATAATTATAATTTGTTTTTTAATTAGAAAAAATATAAAAGATATTATATTTTACTTGAAAAAGGAAACTGTTTAGTTATTAAAAAAAGGTAACATGTTTAACCTGAAAAAGTAGATTGATTAGTAAAGTAAAAATTTTAGTTAAATAAAATATAAAAGAAGATTTTTAAAAGGTAACCCGTGATATAATTGGAAAAAGAGATATTTTAGTTAGAGAAAAGAGAAAAGATAATTTGAATGAAAAAATTAATTAATTAGTTAATAGTAATTATAATATGCTTTTTAGTTTAGATAAAATATAAAAGATATTTTATTTTACTTGAAAAAGGAAACTGCTTAGTTATTAAAAAGAAAAGAAAAGGTAACATGTTTAACCTGAAAAAGGAAATTGATTAGTAAAGCAAAAATTTTAGTTAGATAAAATATAAAAAAATATTTTATCTATAATTAAGTAAGGGTAAATTAGTAAAATCAATAGGTACCAACCAACCAAACTTTTAATGTTTCGGCTTTAATATAATAGTATAGATAGATAGATTTATATCTATACTATATTATTATAAGAAAATTAGATATCTTTTATAGTTTGTAGTTTGGTTAACCAAACCATTCATAACTCTTCAATTCAAGTAGATCATGACCGTTAGATATAACCGTACTAAAAGTTTTTATATACAGATGTCTATGGTTCAATTCCCGCAAACAACATATTAATTTATATTTAATTAATACTAACAATTATTATATATACAAAGATTTAAGATTCAAATTCATTCAATAACATATTAAAATTAATGTTTATGATATCATATTAAACTATAAATAAATTTTAAAAAAATTAAAAGTAACCTGTATTTTGCACGGGCTATAACCTAGTAATATTATAATACTAATAATTAACCGATTACCTTTTCAACTAAAACGTATAATTTTTTCTATATTTTCTAATTAAAATCTCTTTTTTCTAGAAATATCACGGGCAATATTAATTTCTCATTTTCTAAAAACACTACGAGCAGTTTTATTTAGTAAAATACCATAATTAAATTATAATTACTATAAACTAATTAATAACTGTTGTGGAATAAAAACTAGGTTACGATTTGCGGCTAGGGTTTGTATATATTTAATGCTGGGTTCGTGAGCTTCGTGCTTTAATGGCTGTTTCTGTGTATCGAGACTAATCGGTCCTCACAGAGTGCCTACGTATCTCGTATTGAGAATCAAGCCAAGACGTAGTTCTGAGGGTGAAGGAGCAGGTCCTTATATAGGCTGAGAAGCCCTAAAATCGTAGTAGGGTTAGGTGACTTGGTGGGCAAGTCACCGCCTTGAGGAAGGTTCTAGATCCTACTTGATAGGAGTCAGCTTCCATATTGAATTTGGTGCCTTGTAGGCTAAGTCTGGTAGGAGTAATATCCTTATCTGACTCTTATTGCTGAGTTGATTATTACCCTTAACATTAATTACGAAATTAATATCATAAATAGGATTTGGGCCCATATGGTGGGCCCCACGCTTGGACCATTCTAGGTCTAATTAATGCCACATTAAATGTATCCATAGGGCTTATTTTTAGCCCATATCATTTGCCCCCCAACTTCTAGGAAAACTGATCAGGTTTTCCTTGAAGTTTTAACGGCCTTATTCGAGACTTGGGTCAGGGTTTATTGCTCTTACACGAGTATTTTCAACAATATCATCTTAATGTAAAGCGTGGAGCGACCGACGCATTCACGACGATGTTGAACGACATTAAACGGTGTTAAACGGCACTTAACAGCGCTATTCAGCTTTAAACAATGTTTAAACAGTGTTAAACAATGTTAAATGGCATCAAAACGGCACTAATCAGTGCTAAACGGTGCTAATAGGCACTAAACAGTGCTTAAACGGCACTAATCCGTGCTAAGTTTCCATTTTTCTTAACTTACTAAGTCAGAAAAACAAAAACAAGAAAAAACGAAATTTTACGAATCCGTACCGACCACCGCTACGGGTCGGCCGGGGAAAACCCGTACTGACCACCGCTACGGGTCGGCTGAAGCGTGTCAATAGGGGCCGGTCGGCCGGACACCCGGTCGGCTGGTTTTTCGGATTTTTTTTTTTTTTTTTCGACGGAACAGGAAAAACCCGCACCGACCGTCGACCCCGGTCGGCCGAGGCACTCCCGGGGGGCCGGTCGGCTGGTTCTTCGGTCGGCTGGCGCGAGCCCGTGGCGACAGTTGACGCCGGTCGGCCGGAGGGCTCCTGGAGGGTCGGTCGGCTGGCACCTTGCTCGGCCTTTTTTTTTTTTTTTTTTTCGAAACGAAGGAAAAAACCCGCACCGACCGTCGACCCCGGTCGGCCGAAGGACTCCCCGGAGGCCGGTCGGCCGGACACCCGGTCGGCTGGAAATTTTCCACACCCTATTTTTTTTTTTTTGCTTTTGGTTGAAACGAAAAACAAAAAACCCGCACCGACCGTCGACCCCGGTCGGCCGAGGCACTCCCAGCGGGCCGGTCGGCTGGTGCCTTGCTCGGCTGGGACATACCCGTACCGACGGCGGGTTCCGGTCTGCTGAAATTTTCTTTGTGACAGTGATTGGCTCGATTTTCTTCACGTACCGACATCAACCATCGACCTGGAACCAATCTTTGTCACTATTAGTGATTTTCAATCGATATGGAATCACTGTCTGGCCATTCATGGCTAGAACTACTTACTTTCGCATACCGACATCGATCATCGATATGGAATCACTGTTTGGCCATTCATGGCTAGAACTACTTACTTTCGCATACCGATATCGATCATCGATATGGAATCAATGTTTGGCCATTCATGGCTTTATTTGAGATTCACACCACTAATCCAGTGCTTAGCATTAATCTTCCCATTAAACTTTTCTTAAGCATACTTAGCTTTTAAAGCTCATCTGACTGCTTTGGTAGAATATTTTGTCGACTGTTCGTTTAAATTCTTCGTTTTTCTCCCAACATATCATGAGTCTTAACGATTCTTTCCGTCCATAACGGATAGTTTTTGCTCCTTTTTCGTATTTTTAACGATACTTGACCTGTAAACACGAACCGAGCTGTATTTCAACCTGAGATTACAGGTCACCTTTTCCTTATAAAAGGAGGGGAGCATACTTCATTTCTCTTCACTTCTTCATTTCTCAAACTTTCTTAAGTTCTAAAGCTCTTGAGTTCTCTAGTTTTCGAGCTTCCAAGTTCAAGCTTCAAGCTTCAAGATTCAAGGTTCAAGATGGCTGACAAGCAAGCTGCTGCCCCCCAACTCTCCATGGAGGAGGCTTTCAGAAAAAGGAGCATGGCGCGAACAATGAAAGGTAAGCTAAAACTCATGCCTCCTAAATATATTGAACGTCGGTTTGAGTCAACGTTAGATTTACTCAGCACTATGGGAGAGTCGTTTCCCAACAGTTCAAACTTAGTTGCTTTTAGTAGCCCTTCTAAATTAAGGAAAAAGGATGTTGAGAAGATCAAGAGCACCTTCGGCTTTCCGAGCGCAGTCAGGGTATGCCTCCCAAATCCAGGTGACAGAACCTGCAACTGGCACCCCGAAAGGATATGCGTAATGAAAGGAGCATTGGAGGCGGGATTTAGGTTCCCTGTTCACACATTCATCATCAGGTTCTTAGCAGAACTTCAAATACATCCCTGCCAGCTATATCCCAACTCCTGGAGATTTTTAATCATCTTCTTGTTGAGATGCCACGAGTTGGAAATCCCCTGGAGTACAACCATGTTTCGAAGTATCTTCGCAGTGAAGAACTCATCTGATGCTAAACCGGGATGGGTTGGCTTTCAACTTAGAAGTGGCCTCCCTCATATAGTGAACTCTTTCTCCTTCCCGGACTCTCATCATTGGTGGGAGAGGGACTTTGTTGTTTTGGAGTGGGAAGGCGGTGACTGGGGTCACTTCTTTGTCAAGAGATTCGGGTTTGTACATGATAGCTCACACTTCGTGTGTGATCTTAACTCTCAAGAATTATTAGACCGAGACAGGCTTCTTGCTGACGATGGTTGCACCCACTTCAGGACTATTCTAACTGAGAAGAAGATTATTGAAGCTGGCCTCAGCAACCTCTCTTTTGAGGGTAATTTTTCCTTCGTTACTTCATTATGAACTATGTTTGTTCTTATTCCAATGTTTTCTCTTCATCTTTCAGCTGCTGAGGAGATAGACAAACTTCCTGCAAATCAGCCAACTGTCACTAGGCGGATGATAAAGAAGGCCGAAGCTCTAGTGAATCCTCCATGTCGAGAAGTTCCTCAATTCCTGGAGGAGAGTAGCCAAGGGGGAAAGAGGTACAGGAACGCTGGCGAAGGCGTCAGAACCCCCTTTACTCCGGATTGGGGTATCTGCGATCAAGATTCTGTTTTTGGGAGTTCTTCCTTGGCCGTGGCTTGGTCAAGACTTTCTATCACTCCTCCTGATATCCTGACCGCGACTGCGGGGGACAAAATCGACGAAGCCGAGCGCCTTGGGGCCCAGGGTCTATATCAGGTAGCAACTTGTATACTTACATTCTTTGTTCATTTTATGGATGTCTTACTAACTTCCTTATCGCAGGTTAATGCTTATCTTCAGTCTGCGACCCGCCAAGGTCGAGCCCATCGGGATGAGAATGTAACATTAAAGAGCGAGAAAGTCAAGCTGAACGAGGAGATCCAAGACTTGAACTCCAGAGCCATCCGAGCTGAAGCTAACTGCCAATCTCTTCAAAAGACTCTCCGCTCCTTGGCCAGGAAAAAATCTTCTCAGGCTGGCAAAATAATTGATGCCTATCATAGGTCGGAGGAATTTTATGAGTTCATGGACAAGCATGACGATGAAATACGGCCCTTCAATATGTCCGTTGGATGGGACAAGGCCATTGGCGCTGTCAGCCACAGGTATCCCAAAGTGGTTAACCCGACTGACTTCCCTTGCCCTAACTGGGGTGTTGGTGGTGGAAGTCATGTGGCCCAAGCATCAGGCTCTGGGGGTTCTCGTAGGCCTTCTGGCTCCGGGCTAAGGAAGTGTACTCAAGTGGTCCATTCGGGTTCAGCTTCTTCTCGCTCTGCTGAAGGAAGAATGTCGAAGAGGGAAGCAGCCGCCAGGCAGTCTTTCCCTGGGAAAGTTCTTCGAACAAGACCTAGCTCTTCAACAGAAACCTCCGATGATGAAGGAGTGGTGGCAAAGAAAGGTGAGACTCAGCCGATGGCAGTTGAAGAAGAAGAAGAAGGCTCCGGGGAGGAGGAAGAAAATGGTGATGAAGATGGAGACGAGGAGGAGGAGGACGAGGAGGAAGACGATGAAGTGATATGAGAATCCTCCGAGGAGTAAGTGGTCTTGCATGGCCTTGTTAGCCATATGTGGCTTTATCTTTTATGCTTTTCAATCAAGGTCCTTAGGGACTTAACTTTTTATTTGGTGTTGTAACCTAAATCCGACTTTGGCCCTTCAGGGGTACTTTATTTATGCACTTGTTTTATTTTTACTTGTGTATTATTTATTTTCGTTACTTGGTCATCTTTGACTTACACTCATCAGGTGCTTGGTAAATAAACAATCACAAATAAAAAACAAACTTGCATTAATAACTTGAAACGGGTTCAACCCTTACATAGACTATTATTATCCTACACGGGGCATTAATCCCTGGAGTGGTTTCATCGAACCTTATTTCTACTTCTCCTACTAGATAAATAAAATGCTACATCATTGCAGAGGTAGCCTAAATATAATAAATCTTGAGGTTCAGGGCATGCCAAGTACGGGGCACCTCAACCCCGTCCAAGGTCTCCAACTTATATGATCCTCGTCCCAATGTCTTCCTAACTCGATACGGCCCTTCCCAATTTGGGGCTAGCTTTCCCTTCTGGCCAACTCCAGAAGCCTCGATCTTCCTAAGAACTAAGTCACCTTGCTGAAAGAACCTTTCCTTAACCCTGTGGTTGTAATAGAAGGATGCTTTCTTCTGATGCTCCACATTTCTGGCGTTTGCCTCGTCCCTAACTTCATCAATCAGGTCTAGGGCGAGCCTCATGCCTTCTTCATTAGTCTCAGGCTCAAATGCCTCAATTCGAGGTGAAGCATGCATGATCTCCAGCGGTACAACTGCCTCAGCTCCATAAGCTAGCAGAAACGGGGTTGCTCCGGTAGTCACCTTACAAGTAGTGCGATAAGCCCAGAGTATAGGCAGCAACTCATCCACCCAAGTATTCCTCGAGCGTTCGACCCTTTTCTTTAGTCCATTAAGGATGATACGATTGGCGACCTCAGCCTGTCCATTTGCTTGCGGGTGTGCTACTGAAGTAAAACGAAGCTCAATAGCATTCTCTTCACAGTACTTTTTAAACTCCTCATTGTTAAACTGTGTCCCATTATCCGTCACAAGAATTCGCGGGATTCCATACCTACAAATTATGTTCTCCCAAAAGAACTGGGAAACTTGCTTGGTGGTTATCTTGGCTAAAGGCTTAGCTTCAATCCATTTAGTGAAGTAATCAATGGCGACAATCAGAAACTTCCTTTGTGCTGAAGCCATAGGGAAAGGACCAAGAATGTCCATCCCCCACATTGCAAACGGAATGGGAGAGCTGATTGAGGTTAATCTCTCAGGCGGCTGCCTTACAACAGGGGCGTGTTTTTGACATCTGTCACACTTTTTGACATAATCCTGGGCGTCTGTCAACATCTCTGGCCAATAAAATCCCAGGCGGGTAATCTTGTGAGCTAGGGCTCTGCCCCCCAAGTGCTGCCCACAGATCCCTTCATGAACTTCTTCCAATGCTTCTCTTGCCTCTTGGGGCCTTAAGCACTTCAAGTACGGGATGACAAACGATCTCTTGTATAAGATGCCTTCAATCAGGGCATATCTCAATGCTCTCACTGACAATTTTCGTGCCTCCAAGGCATTGTCAGGGAGCCATCCAGTTTCTAGATGAGCTTTAATAGGATCTATCCAACAGCTTCCAACATCGATAGGTGCTACCAACTTAGAGTTGACGGTCGGGGCCTTCAAGACCTGGAAGTAAACACTACCTGCATAATTCTCTATCTCAGAAGAAGCGAACTTAGAGAGGGCATCGGCCTTAACGTTCTCTTCCCTAGGAATGTGCTCCAGATAGCACTCCTCAAACTGAGTCATAACAGCTTTCACGACTCTAAGGTATTTTGCCATAGTTTCATCCTTGGCCTCAAACTCACCATTCACTTGCGAGACTACCAGTCTTGAATCTCCACACACTTTGAGGTTCTTGACCCTCATGACTCTGGCCAATCCCAATCCGGCTATTAATGCTTCATACTCAGCTTCATTGTTGGTTGTCGGAAAGTCCAACTTCAAAGCGTATTCAACTGTGAACCCATCGGGGCTTTGCAAAACCAAACCTGCACCACTAGATTTTATTTTTGATGCTCCATCAAAATAGAGCACCCAATACTCTTTCTGGTCAGCTATACGTTCTTCATCTTTATCTTCGTTCTCAGGGGTGGTTATCATCTCCTGCCCCCCGACTTCTTGGTTGTCAATAGTGCATTCAACCACGAAGTCAGCCAATGCTTGAGCCTTGATGGCTGTCCGAGGCTTATACTTGATATCAAACTCTCCAAGCTCTATTGCCCATTTGATCAATCTTCCACTTGCTTTCGGACTGTGCAATATGCTTCTCAACTGTTGGTCTGTCAAGACTTCGATTTTGTGAGCCTGGAAGTACGGTCTCAATTTCCTTGAGGCAGTAATCAACGCCAATGCAAACTTCTCAATGGGAGAGTAATTCAACTCCGCCCCATGTAGCACCTTACTCACGTAGTAGATGGGTTTCTGAACCTTCTTTTCTTCTTTGACAAGAACAGCGCTCAACGCTTGTTCGGATACCGCCAGGTATAGGTAGAGAATCTCTCCAGGACTTGGTTTGGCCAACAACGGGGCTTCAGCCATGTATTTCTTTAACTGTTCAAAGGCCTCTTGGCTCTCTGTGGTCCACTCAAAATTTTTCACCTTCTTTAATGCCTGAAAGAAAGGCAAGCATTTGTCACCAGACTTGGAGATGAATCTCCCTAGGGCCGCCACTCGGCCAGTTAATTTCTGTACATCTCGTACTGAGCGGGGTGACTCCATATCCAGAATAGCCTTAATCTTGTCCGGGTTGGCCTCTATGCCTCTCTTGGAAACCATCAGGCCCAAAAATTTTCCTGAACCAACACCAAAAGCACACTTGGCTGGATTTAGCATCATTTTATGGTGCCTTAGCACTTCAAACGCCTCTCTGAGGTGCTTTATGTGATCTGCCTTAAGTAGGCTCTTGACTAACATGTCATCAACATAGACCTCCATGGTCTTTCCAATTAAATGGGCAAATATCTTATTCACCAATCGTTGGTAAGTAGCCCCTGCATTTTTTAACCCAAAAGCCATAACAAGATAGCAGAAAACACCAAAATCAGTTATGAAAGATACCTTAGGAATGTCGTCCTTGTGCATCTTAATCTGATTGTATCCGCTGAAACCATCCATGAAGCTCAACATTTCATGCCCAGCGGTGGCATCTATCAACATATCAATTCTAGGTAGAGGAAAACAATCTTTTGGGCAAGCATCATTCAGATCAGTGAAGTCTATACACATCCTCCACTTTCCATTTGCCTTTTTGACCATCACAGGGTTAGCTAACCATTCGGGGAATTGAATTTCTTCAACAAATCCAGCTTCCAACAATTTATCAACTTCTTGTTTAATGGCCTCTTGCCTTTCAGGAGCGAAATTCCTCTTTTTCTGCTTTATTTTCTTCCGTTCAGGATCGACGTTCAACCTATGAGTTATAAGCTGGGGGTCAATCCCTGGCATGTCCGCTGCTGTCCAAGCAAACACATCGCTGCTCTCTTGCAAGAACGCTGTCAATTCGCCCTTCAAGGGTTCCTTCAGAGATGCTCCTATGTATGTAACCTTTTCTGGGTCGCCTAGCTCTAGAGGGACAGGTATTAAATCCTCTGCTGGCTTTCCTCGCTGTTCATCATCACTACGGACATCCATGTCTTCAATCGGGAGTACCTGCCCCCCGACTCCATCAGCTCTTAGGGCGGATACATAACAACTTCTTGCCATCTTCTGGTCGCCTTTTTGTTCTCCGACCCCGTTTCGGGTTGGAAACTTAATCTTCATGTGATATGTTGAGGCAACAGCCTTGAACGCATGAAGTCCAGTCCTTCCCAGGATTGCGTTATAAGTCGAGGCTGCCTTAATTACCAGAAAATTCAACATTTGAGTAGCTTCCTTAGGTTCCTGCCCGATTGTCATGGGTAACTGGATAGTACCCTCGACCTTAGACTCAACCCCATTGAATCCATAAATGGGCATGTTAGTTGGAGTCAGCTGAGAATCGGTATATCCCATCTTCACAAAAGCATCATGAAATAGAATGTCAACAGAAGCTCCATTTTCTATCAAGACTCGCTTCACTTCCGAGTTCCCAATCACAGGGTTATAACTAATGGGTCATCATGGGGGAATTTCACCCCTTCCAGATCAGAGTCATCAAAACCAATCACGATTTCAGTTCTAGCACGCTTCGGGGCCTCTCCCACAATATGCATCACTTCCCTTGCGTATGCCTTTCGAGAATTGCGAGTTGTACCGGCCGCTGTCGGGCCTCCCCAGATCATGTTGATAACTGGCCCTCGGGGCTGCGTGTTACGGTCACGATCATTATCCCTTCTGTCATTGTTTCTCCTGTTGTAATCCCCTCTTTGGGTTCCATGATCTCCACCCTTTGTGAAATTATTCAGCTTTCCTTTTCGGATCAAGAATTCAATCTCGTCCTTCAACTGTCTGCAATCATCCGTGTCATGTCCCACGTCTCGATGGAACCTACAGTATTGATCCTTGTTTCTCTTTGCGGGGTCACCCCTGAGTGGCTTCGGCCATCTGAAGTCTTTATCCTTCTCGATTTCTAACAAGATTTGGCTCCTAGGAGCATTCAACCTTGCATAGTCAGAAAATCTTGGTCCCATACTCTTCTTTGATGTTGACTCAGAATCTTTGCTGGTACGGGGATATTTGTCCCTAGCATCATACTCTTGGTCTTGCTTTCGTTTCTTCGTTTCATTATTACCCTTACCATTGTTTATCACGACATCCTTCATGGTGCTGTCCTCGGCCTTGATATACTTATCAGCCCTTCGTTGGAGCTCAGCCATATTCTCGGGTGGGTGCTTTGCCAATGACCTTTTAAAGTAAAGATCAGTGGTGCCGTGCTCCAGGGCTACCATGGCCACCTTGTTCTCTAAATCAGTAATATTTAATGTCTCTTTGGTGAACCTCTTAAGATAATCTCTCATATTCTCATTCTTCCCTTGTACCACATACATGAGAGATGCAGAACTTTTCTCATGAACTCGCCCGCTGATAAATTGACTAACGAAAGCATCACTTAACTCCTTAAAGGAGCCAATTGAGTTTGCAGGAAGTCGGCTATACCATCTTTGAGCCATGCCCGACAAGGTTTGAGGGAACGCCCTACACTTCAAGGCGTCACTTGCAGGCTGTAGTAATAGTGCGTTCGAGAACGTCCTAACATGATTTGCGGGATCACCCGTTCCATCGTAAGCCTTAATTGTCGGCATCTTGAACTTCCTTGATATGTGGGCATTCATCACCTCCTCGGTGAATGGGGGCGTGGGATCATCAGGATCCCCAAGTGGCATCAGATCCTTGGGGTTGCTCTTAGGGGTTTCCACCCTTGTAGTTCTTCCAGTTGGGGCGGTAGCCCTTCTTTGCCTTCTTGGAGGCCTCTCCTGATCTATAAGGGAATCGGTCCTGACGTGGGAGGTGGCAAAGTCTGATTTGATCTGGCTTGCTCCCTGGCCATATCTTCCTTTAATCTTAAGATCTCGGCTTCATAAGCCTTAATCCTCTCAGTAGCTGTTGAAGGGAGTCCATCATGAGTAGTTCGAGTTCTCCCCATAGGTTCTTTACTTGCACGTCGCCTCCTTGGAGCTTCATCACGCTCGTAATCATCGCCAGAAGATGATTCATCCGTATAAGGACCAGAAAAGTCGCGATAATCTCGATCTCGAATATACAGGGCATGACCACTTGGTCCAGCTCCGTAGTTAGGCATCCCGTACATTGGATTGGTGCTTATGGGGAGATCAGTAGTGTGAATCTGAACCCCTCGTGTAGGGTTGTTGGGGTCTACCATCAAGGAAGAAACCCCCACCTGGTTAGTCCCTGGATTTGTGTGGACGATCGGAGGTACTGTACTCTCAACATGGGTAGTCGTCCCTAGGGGTTGAGAAACTTGATACGGAACGATAGTCCCGGATGTCGGAAGTACTTGCTCAGATGTCGGAAGTACTTGTTCAGTAAGGGGCGGAGCAGAGCTAAGAGGTAGAGCCTCGGTAGCGATTGGCTCTGTAGTGCTTGGTGCAGTTCTTCGTGTTTGAACCATGGTTGATGTCTCCTTCCCACAGACGGCGCCAAATGTTGTGGAATAAAAACTAGGTTACGATTTGCGGCTAGGGTTTGTATATATTTAATGCTGGGTTCGTGAGCTTCGTGCTTTAATGGCTGTTTCTGTGTATCGAGACTAATCGGTCCTCACAGAGTGCCTACGTATCTCGTATTGAGAATCAAGCCAAGACGTAGTTCTGAGGGTGAAGGAGCAGGTCCTTATATAGGCTGAGAAGCCCTAAAATCGTAGTAGGGTTAGGTGACTTGGTGGGCAAGTCAACGCCTTGAGGAAGGTTCTAGATCCTACTTGATAGGAGTCAGCTTCCATATTGAATTTGGTGCCTTGTAGGCTAAGTCTGGTAGGAGTAATATCCTTATCTGACTCTTATTGCTGAGTTGATTATTACCCTTAACATTAATTACGAAATTAATATCATAAATAGGATTTGGGCCCATATGGTGGGCCCCACGCTTGGACCATTCTAGGTCTAATTAATGCCACATTAAATGTATCCATAGGGCTTATTTTTAGCCCATATCAATAACCTTTTTCACCTAAAACATGCCACCTTTTTCATTTTAACATTACCTTTTCTATTTTCTATAACTAAAATCTTTCTTTTTCCAACTATATCACGGACGGTTCTATTTAATAAAATAAAATAATAATATTATAATACTTATAATTAACCGATTACTATTTTCAGCTAACACGTATCATTTTTTATACTAAAATTCATCTTTTTCAAGAAATATCACGGACAACATTAATTTATATCACGGGCAACATTAATTTCTCCTTTTCTAAAAACATTACGAGCAATTTTATTTAGTAAAATAACAAAATTAAATTAAAATTACTAAAAACAAATTAATTACATTTTTCACCTAAAACATGTTACCTTTTTAATTTTCACTAACTAAGACCTCTCTTTTTCAATTTTATCACGGACATTCGATTTAATAAAATAAAATAATAATTAACCGATTACCTTTTTCAACTAAAACCTATTATCTTTTCTATATTTTGTAACTAAAATCCATTCTTTTCTAAAAATATTACGGATAACATTTATATAATTATTATCAAATAATCTCACTTAAAAATTTAAGCCTCCAAACTTCATGTTTTAAAAAAATAATTCAAATTAATTAAAAAAATCATATAATATTAAAAAAAATATGTGCATCGCACGGGTTTTAAGCTAGTAAACATATAATTTGATTACTATCAAAGATCCACGCATGTTTCATAAGCAAAAAAGGATCTTCATATAAAGAAACCAAAAAAAATTTATCGAAATTTTTGTTAATCAACTATATTGTATCGTAAAATAAATAAAAAAAAATATTGGGTTTAGAAAACATGCGGACGCGAAAAATATGTTATATATAACTATAAATTTTCATGTATAATTGATGTTATACATATAAAAAACAATTGATAAAATAAAAAAATATATGTAAATTTATTGAAATAGATAATTTGTTCATCCCAAATATGAAAATATAAGTATAATCTTTTCATTTATATTAAAATGAACATGTTAATCAATATTTTTGTATTTACTTATAAACATTAATACTTAATTTTGTAAAAATAGTTAATTAATACAAATTTTAATTACAATTGGTGAAAACAAAATTTAAAAATAGGATTTTGGAAGAAACCCCTTATTCAATACGGGCGTGTCCAAAAATCCCAAGCATCGACGGCTCACCAAGATTAACACCCTTCCAGTTGGGGACCTTTATTTTTTACTAGTACTTGAATAGCATTCTTTGAAAGAAGATATATATTTCTACTGAGTAAAGTATACTTTCATGTATGGCCGAGCTAATTCTAATGTATCGATGAGACACCTAAATTGAAAACGCTAAGAGCAGATTCTTGTTTGTACGTAAAGTTTTCCTTGAGATTTGATAGTCAAAATCTTCAATAAATTAAAAAGTAGCGAAAGATTAACCCAATAAATTGAAACAACTTGAACAGATTCTGATGAAACAACTTGAAATAACTTGTTTGTTAATAGATTATGTTCAAAAACTTGAACAGATTAACTTGAAACCCAATCCTTTAAGTTAGTATCCGCATAATAGCAATTCCGTTGTTGAGAAATCTTCGTTTTCATTAGATGGATAAATCTTCTTGTTCATCACGATACCACGTCATTCTTATTTTCATTAACCCTTGTTCTCGTATCCTTCTTCATTTTAATTTTCATTCTTAAGTCTCATTTCTATCTACGATTCAAGCGCCCCATAATTATCCAATGAATATGTCAAAATTCCCTTGGCCAATGATCATCCACCAGGTACAAAAAGTTTACCTTTATATTATATTCTAGAGGATAGTGATGCGTTTCTAGAAAGAAGAAGGTGTACGTTCTAAGTGGAGACATTCAAACAAGCATTTGATAGCTTTATTCAGATGTTGGGAAGCATTAACGCTTAAGCCACATTACCTTTCTTTCTTTGTCAAATAAGGTGGCTGTCTCACATTATCAATCTACCATCTGCATATGTAAATATTTACAATTCATATAATATACATATGCAATGCAACTAATGTTTGTATGTATGTGTGTAATTTATATTTTTAACAAGTGATTAGATAAGAATCCATATCTTTGTCCTCCTGTCTCAGCAGTGACGGACCCAGAGAATAATGCGATGGGCGTCAAAAAAAATTTTAAAAATTCGAATTGCGCGAAGCGCGGATTTTTTTCCCACTAAATCATGCAAAAAAGAAAAAATTTCACTAAATCATGCAAAAAATGGATATTTTCCACTAAATCATACAAAAATGGATATAAAAGAAGATAAATAAACTATCTAGGAAGGGCCAGGAACAAGTAAATGATAGGACAAACATAAATTTTTCAAAAAAATTTTATTTTTTAAAAAAATTGTCCCAACTAGGAGGGGCCGGGGACCCCCTCGACCCCAGGCCCGTCCCTGTGTCTCACTTAGGGCTGCACAGTTTTCCGGTCTGGACCGGTAAATTGGATCGGACCGGGTCTACCGGTCCAAGGACCGGACCGGACCGAATATAACCGGTCCGGTCCCCGGTCCATAAAATCAAAAAAATCCGGTCTTCGGTCCGATCCGGTCCAAACCCTGAAAACACCCGGTCCGGACCGGATTTTATGTATATAGTTAATTTTATGCTATTTTTTCTTTTAAATTATATAGTTTAATGATAAAATATTCACACATAACATATTTTAGTGATCTAAATTGGTAAATAATAAATTTATGAAATAGTATATAGAAACACTATAATATAAATGATTAAATTTCATATTTTATACTATATATAATTTATAATTACGTTTACAAATTAATGTTACTTTACAAATAATATGACATTTACTTATTTTTAAATTTAAATTAACTTACCAAGTAATTCATATATCAACGTAGAATGAAAATTAAATTATAAAATTAATTTTTTTATGAAATATTAACTAACCGGTCCAAACCGGTCCGGTTCCGGTCCAGTCCGGGTTTTTCCGGTCCGGTCCGGTCCCAAAGACCGGTTATGACCGGTCCGGTCCCCGGTCCATGAATTCAATAAAATCCGGTCTTCGATCCGGTCTGGGTCGGTCCGGTCCGGTCCGGTTTTGGACCTTTGTGCAGCCCTAGTCTCACTACGTACTATTTATTAACTATAATTAATCACAAGTAACAATCAGATTAGCTGAGTGATTAGGCTTTAATTGAACACGCAAGACTATTATTGGATAATGCTACTTAATGATTTGAATTTTGGCAGCATTGGTAAAAAATACTCCTTCCTAACATGTCACTTTTAATTTTTGACTAGTGAAATTGATCAAAATTTGATGTATAATATAATTTAGAAAATTAATTTAATGATTAATTAAAAATTGATCAATTTGATCACTTAAAAACTTAAAAATTAAGAAGTACATATAAAATGAGACGGAAGTAATATCATTAACTAAGGAAAATAAATCATTAAAGTATTATACATTGAAGACAAAAACATTGTAAACCTTAAATTGACGTGAATTAATATTAAATAATCTATGCTTAATTTACCTTTTGTTTCTTCTATTGGAATCTAATACAACGTCCATCTAGCTAGATATGTTCTTCTTTCAATTCCACCTAGCTTTGTGTTCATAAACCAGGTTACAGCGCGCATGCATGTACGTAGGTTTTGAACACTCCAGGACAGCCTCTACTGTCAAGAATTACAACACAAATAATTCATAAACCTCATTCGTCCTTTCCGTACTGAAAACTTACGATATACCAAATAATTTCGGCCGAACTTTAAAATTTTAGATTCCGACCTATAATTAACAAGTACTCCCTAGTCCCTCCGTGCCACAATAGTAGTCTCTTTTTGAGAGAATTTTTTTCCCATAATACATGTCAATTTCCAATTTTCAATGTAAATTTGCTATCATTTTTCCTAAATTACCCCTTTTTGAAAATTGTGTAGCAATTAATGAGGAATGACCAAGAGTATAAAATAGTTCATATTCTTAAAAGTCAATGCATTTATAATGGGTATAAGAGGAAATGTATCATCTAATTAATGTTTTTTTAATATGTGTAATTTTTTCAAAAAAGACTTGTATTGTGGGACGGAGGGAGTAGCTAAAAAGAAAATTATAAGTTTTGATTGACATTTGAATATTAACGATAGTCTCAACCGACTTTGGGGGTATGTTTGAGGGAACTTTTTTTGAGAATAATTAGTCAAATTATTTTAAGACAACGTTAGAGATTCTTAACTTTTTTTCTGAAAAAAGTTAACCTTTTTTTGCAACTTATAGAATCTCAAAATACATTAAATACTTGCATAAATTTTTTTTATCAAAATATGAAATTTTTACCCGAAAATAAGTTCCTAAACAGGCTTTTATTACTTATACGGATGCATAATTAAGTTAGTGATGAATAATAAAGTTGAATGGGAATGAATGGGTGGTTCATCTTTCTACATAATGCCTATATATTGGAGTAATGATCTTGTGATTGAATGAGGAAACGGAATGTCTGAAAATGGGGGCTTGGGAAGCCACTGTATTGCTAATGCCGGACCAACAAAAGAAATTAAAGAAACTAGTGCGTGCGTCGAAAGGCACCTTTCACCTATTGAATGTCCGATACGCGCTCTCCTTTTCATTAGAGTGTAATTATTTCCCATCTAGCCCGGCCCTAACCCTAAACCACCAAACACCTACCTCCATCGATCGATCTTATTAACTTTGCTTTTGACACCTAACCAAATCAAAACATTTTTTATTTTGCAAACTAATTAACGAGCTATTCATGGACTTTATAAGGGCACCTGATATTGACGTTTTCTCTTTACTAAATTTAATTTAATATATCAAAACATATTTCCCCTTCTATATATATGTTTTGTTTGATGATGTGTATATATGAAACTTCTTCATCCTGTAATAATTCAATTGAATTTTGTTACGGTAAGAAAAGGAACAATTTTTTTGATACGTTCAGCTTCTAAAATATCCAAAAAAATACAAATGCGTAGCATAAGACCAATTATTTTTATTTTTTTGTTGTGTTTTTATTTTTGGCTAAATGACAGGATATGTGTATTCGCCACTGATGTTGAGAAAATAAAATCAATTGCATTGGCCCACAGCCCCAGCCAAACTTCTTCTTTATATAACACACATTCCATCTCCTCTCCTTCACATCTCATTTCCCCTCTCTCTCTCTCTCTCTCTCTCTACGTAGCTTTAGAGAGAGAGGGAAGAAGCTGGTTCATACATATTGTTGTTGGTTGGTATAAGTATATAAATTTCTTCTTGGGATGTATGAAAAGATTGTGGAGATGACAAGAGTT
Source organism: Kitagawia praeruptora (assembly GCA_037693485.1). Lineage (NCBI taxonomy): Eukaryota > Viridiplantae > Streptophyta > Magnoliopsida > Apiales > Apiaceae > Kitagawia > Kitagawia praeruptora. Next base: position 36,546,075 of record CM075350.1, read on the forward strand.
GAGTGTTGTAGTTGTGGATCTGGCTAACTCAAGCAATCCCTCTCTTTTTTCTTCTTTTTCTTAACATATATAAAATGGCCAGTCCAGATTCCCAGCTTATATATTAACTGGTTCTGTTCTCATATATTTAATATACACATGGGAAAATTCCATCAGAAAATTTAGAGATTCTGTTGGAAACCCATCGAGCAAGCGCTCCTTGTAGTGATCACGTACGTACATCAGATCCGCTTGAAGCAATTCTCATAGTCTAGCTAGACTCTGATGAGGCAGACAGATTGGAGCCAGGCATTTTATACATTGCTCATTTTATATACATGATTAAGTAGCTAGTTTCCAATATATATAATATAGTATACCTGTTCATCAACTTTCATTTCTTTCAGACAAGTTTTATAGTAGTTTCATGTGTTAATATTGTTATATAATTTGTGTGTATGAGGTAATTAACTTAAGAGCGTATTGAGATGATCAAATGGTAAAAAGCTTATCTCTTCTCATTTCAGGTGTTGAGTTCGATTCCGGCTCTTAAGAATATATAATATAGTATACCTGTTCACCAACTTTCATTTCTTTCAGACAAGTTTTATAGTAGTTTCATGTGTTAATATTGTTATATAATTTGTGTGTATGAGGTAATTAACTTAAGAGGGCGATCAGATAATCAAATGGTAAGAGCTTATCTCTTATCATTCCAGGTGTTTGATTTCGATTCTCGCTCACACCAAAATTTATGAAAACATATACTTGTTTGTAAAATATATAAGCCTACTCATTCAAAAAAAAAAGGATAATTAAATTGATGATTCTAAACCAACAGACCCCTTAATTTCCAAATTCATATTCATGTGTGAGATAATTAACTTCACGATACTAAACCAATAGACCTCTTTCCAAATCGAGCGCCTTTTGAATGAGTTGGTTACTTTAACAGATACGGCTTTATTCGTTGTAAATCGTGTATGATCCAACTTTTTATATATCAAACTGTAGTCGTGTTCGTATTGATCGCCCTGATCTTGAGATCGTCTAACATGAATTATAATGGTCGACATTGATCCTGATTAATCATTTAATAAGTGAAAGGTGGACTTGCTGTTTTGGGGCTCCCTTGTAAACACTTCATGACCATCGCTCTGACAGTACGTACGTAATACTATCTTGTAAAAAAAAAAGAGTAAATTACATAGTGGTGGCTGTATTTTACACCAATTTTTAAAATAGTGGCCAAATTTTCAGATTCTCAAAAGAGTGGCCAACTTTTCTTTCCGATTTTCAAAAGAGTGGCTGCCGTCAACTTCCGTTAAATTTTCACCGTTAACTAATACATTTAAATAGTAAATTACAGAATGGTGGCCATACTTTACAATGATTTTCAAAATAATTAACGGTGAAAATCATTAAATAGCCAATATTTTGAAAATCATTGTAAAGTATGGCCACCATTCTGTAACTTATTCTTTAAATATATTAGTTAACGGTGAAAATTTAACGGAAGTTGACGGCAGCCACTCTTTTGAAAATCGGAAAGAAAAGTTGGCCACTCTTTTGAGAATCTGAAAATTTGGCCACTATTTTGAAAATTGGTGTAAAATACAGCCATCACTATGTACTTTACTCAAAAAAAAATCCTCAAATCACAAGGTTTTGGTATCAAGAAGAATCGATAATACAAAAGGCCTGTCGAAGGGGCAGGGAACAGACTGAGAGTTGGATAGGAAGATCAATATCTAGCTTAAGTTACATGGATTAAAACAATAATATACGTTCTTAGAAATTTATTTTTTCCAGAAGTGTACTAATAATAATACAAATAAATGCAAAGATATAATATACTATTGAAAACATCCTACCAAAAGGCATTACGAAAAATCACAAGGTCAAAAGTTTATTATATATCTTTCCGAAATCTTTATATCGTTAAAGTTAAATTTTTATAGGAGTTAAATTAGCTGTTTGTATGAATTAGCTATTAGTTTATTAGAATGAAGTTAATTATAACGACAACCATTTGTCGAAAGGTTTTTAAACTCACAACGAACTTACTTTGATTTATCAGAAGTCTTGGGAACAACAAATATATCAGATTTGGATGCTTTGTTAATTACCGAGATTTGGCTTACATAGAACGAAATGTATGTAATAACATTACCACTTTAGGTATGTCACTCCATGTTCCACTTTATGTGGATGTTTTTGATTGGTGTGAATGTAGGAGGGTCCCATTTATATTAATGAGAGGTGAGCCAATCAAAAACAAACACCTAAAGTAGAACATGGAATGGCACACCTAAAATGATGTAGAGAATTTGGATTCTGCAATAACCACCCACTACTAGAAAAGCGGCTAAATTCAACTGGCAAAATTCTGTTGAATTTAGCTTAAATACAACAAGATCCCGTTAAGTTTACCTTAAATTCAACAGAATCCTTCCCGTTGAATGTAAGGGCGTTGAAATTAGCATTTCGGTTGAATTTAATGTTAAATTCAACGACTTCCCGTTGATTTTGTTGGTCCCATTTTCAACCATTTTTCGTTGAAAATGTCCTTGAACATTTTCGAAAAATTTGAACTTTCAATTTTGAATTTCACCAAAAAAAACATTTTCCCGCCAATGGTAATATAATCAACAGAAAATTGTTGAATTTAATCCTACCATAATCAAGCAATTTTCGTTGATTATATCATCTTGGCACGTGTCTCTGTGGATTAAATTCAACCGAATCTTGTTACATTTAATTCTATCAAAATCAACAAAATTGGGTTGATTAAAACTTTTTTTCTCTATTTTTTAGTAATACAATATATTTAAATAATAAATTTTTATTATTTATCTATGTTAATTTTGAGTTCAAGCAACATGGACTTCCTTATTTCTTGTTGGTAAAAACAGAGAGGATGTATGTGTTGATAAATTTTTACTATAACTCGGATCAAGAATACAATGAGTAAGTTAATATTCTCGAACGATGAGTAAGTTGGAAACATTTCTCCATAAGAGATTCCTGGCTGGCGGCCATCATCCAAGCTCTTAAATAAGAACCAAGTAGATGTTAGAACTCTAGTACACACCACAAATCTTCCAACCAAGGAAGCTTGAAACAATAAGTGTGTTTAAGCAAGATGGACGTGATAATCTTTGTATTATCTCTGATGCTAGTTTATGTTTTCTTCAAGTCTCTGCTTTCATTTCCAAATAGAGGCAAAAAACTTCCTCCAGGTCCATACCAGTTACCTATTATCGTAACCTTGCCAAACTGGGAGAGCTGCCCAATCATGCATTTAAAACTGGGATGCGTAAACACCGTTGTAATTTCTTCATCAACCCAGCTATAGATGAAGAGAGAACGGCGGAAGAAACTATAGTGCAAGTCCCGCATAGTGCAAGAACCGTGAAAGAATGGCAGAAGAAACTATTGATACTACTCTTCCAGATGTCGAAAATAATTCTGATTTGTCACCGCTGCACCTGTTTTATTTTATTACACAGAGCAAACTCCTCTTCTTCATTCCTCTTTTCTGTCAAACCCACTCCCCAGCCTCCTTCTCCTTTTTCCCCACAAAACCACTGCAAACACCTTCCCTTTCCCATTTACTTTCAGATTCTCACTCACAAATACAACCCCATCCCCTGTTCTTTTCCAGTCCAACGAACTCTCCTTTTCCTCTCTCGACCAAACAAACCCCTCCATTTTTCTCTGTAGTCGAATCAGTAGATCAACCGAGTTATTTTGCCACTTATTCCAATTTATAAGTCGAGTTTATGCGGGTTTGAGTCCTGTGTTTTGTTCGAGTTTTCGACTTTAGTTCTAGAACCCAGCTATAGATGAAGAGAGAACGGCGGAAGAAAAGAGATGAAGAGAGATGGGTTTGTGTGTACTGTGTTTGTGTATATAATATAGGTAGGGTGTATTATTATGAGGGTTTAATGAGGACCATTGGATGTGTGTTTTTTTTGTGTTAATCAAGGGTTAGAAAATGATCAAAGAAGCACAATCCTTGTGCTATGTTGTCAACCAATAATACACTGACACATGTCAAACAGAATATTTAATTTTCCACTCCTAATATAGAGTAAAATAAATATCCAAAAATCAAAAATATTCGAAAAATTATGAATTTTTTACGAGAACTTGGAAATATTAAGAAAATTTTTCTCTCAAAATCTTGTCAAATTTCTTATAAGTTTGGTCAACCATTTGATTTTTAAACGTAGGAGTGTTTCGGCTCTAAATTCGATTCCGGAACAAAGTTCTCAAAACAATTCACAAATTTTATTATGGATAGAAAATATTATTTAAATGACGTATTCCAAGTTTCAAGTTTTTCTAGCATATGGAAGTATTTATTTTAAATTGTCAAAGTCAAATAATGATATTTTGTCCCATTTACTGTTTCTATTTTTTAAAAACTATTCTCGACGATCCAATCATACGGATGTCAAGATATATTTAATTTAATGACATTCCAAAAATTTTAAAAAATAAAAAATTAATTTGATTGGAGATCTTAGTAGAACACTACTAGATTGTCTATAACTCGTAACTAGTGCTCCATCCCATGTAATTGTTTCTATTTTTTAAAATATATTTCTCGACGATCCAACCGTACGGTGGTCAAGACATGTCTAATTTAATGATAATGCCAAATTTTCAAAAAATAAAAAATTTATTTGGTTTGAGATCTTAGTAGATCAATACTATATTGACCAGTACTCGTAACCAGTGCTCTGTCCCATATTATTATTTCTATTTTTAAAATATATTTCTCGACGATCCAACCGTACGGATGTCAAGACATGTATAATTTAATGATATTGCCAAATTTTAAAAAAATAAAAAATTAATTTGGTTGGAGAACTTAGTAGTAGATCAATACTATATTGACTAGTACTCGTAACTAGTGCTCTGTCCCATATTATTGTTTCTATTTTTTAAAATATATTTCTCGACGATCCAACCGTACGAATGTCAAGACATGTCTACTTTAATGATATTGCCAAATTTTTAAAAAATAAAAAATTCTTTTGGTTGGAGATTTTAGTAGAATACTACTATATTGTCTAGAACTAGCAACTAGTGCTTTGTTCCAGATTATTGTTTCTATTTTTTAAAAAATAATTATTGACGATCCAACCGTACGGATGTCAATATATATCTAAAATAATGATATTCCCAAATTTTTAAAAAATAAAAAATTAATTTGGTTGGAGATCTTAGTAGAACGCTACTATATTGTCTAGAACTCGTAACTAGTGCTTTGTCCCAGATTATTGTTTCTATTTTTAAAAAAAACATTAATCGACGATCCAACCGTACGGATGTCAATATATATCTTAAATAACGATATTCCCAAATTTTTAAAAATTAAAAAATTAATTTGGTTGGAGATCTTAGTAGAACGCTACTATATTGTCTAGAACTCGTAACTATTGCTTTGTCCCAGATTATTATTTCTATTTTTTTAAAAACATTTATTGACGATCCAACCGTACGGATGTCAATATATATCTTAAATAATGATATCCCCAAATTTTTAAAAAATAAAAAATTAATTTGGTTGGAGATCTTAGTAGAACGCTACTATATTGTCTAGAACTCGTAACTATTGCTTCGTCCCAGATTATTATTTCTATTTTTTAAAAAACATTTATTGACGATCCAACCGTACGGATGTCAATATATATCTAAAATAATGATATCCCTAAATTTTTAAAAAATAAAAAATTAATTTGGTTGGAGATCTTAGTAGAACGCTACTATATTGTCTAGAACTCGTAACTAGTGCTTTGTCCCAGATTATTGTTTCTATTTTTTAAAAAACATTAATCGACGATCCAACCGTACGGATGTCAATATATATCTTAAATAATGATATTCCCAAATTTTAAAAATTAAAAAATTAATTTGGTTGGAGATCTTAGTAGAACGCTACTATATTGTCTAGAACTCGTAACTATTGCTTTGTCCCAGATTATTGTTTCTATTTTTTAAAAAATATTAATCGATGATCCAACCGTACGGATGTCAATATATATCTTAAATAATGATATTCCCAAATTTTTAAAAACTAAAAAATTAATTTGGTTGGAGATCTTAGTAGAACACTACTATATTGTCAAGAACTCGTAACTAGTGCTTTGTCCCAGATTATTGTTTCTATTTTTTAAAAAACATTAATCGGTGATCCAACTGTACGGATGTCAATATATATCTTAAATAATGATATTCCCAAATTTTTAAAAAATAAAAAATTAATTTATTTGGAGATCTTAGTAGAACGCTACTATATTGTCAAGAACTCGTAACTAGTGCTTTGTCCCAGATTATTGTTTCTATTTTTTAAAAAATATTAATCGATGATCCAACCGTACGGATGTCAATATATATCTTAAATAATGATATTCCCAAATTTTTAAAAACTAAAAAATTAATTTGGTTGGAGATCTTAGTAGAACGCTACTATATTGTCTAGAACTCGTAACTTTTGCTTTGTCCCAGATTATTATTTCTATTTTTTAAAAAACATTTATTGACGATCCAACCGTACGGATGTCAATATATATCTAAAATAATGATATTTCCAAATTTTTAAAAAATAAAAAATAAATTTGGTTGGAGATCTTAGTAGAACACTACTATATTGTCAAGAACTCGTAACTAGTGCTTTGTCCCATATTATTGTTTCTATTTTTTAAAAAACATTAATCGACGATCCAACTGTACGGATGTCAATATATATCTAAAATAATGATATTACCAAATTTTCAAAAAATAAAAAATAAAATAATGATCCAATCGTACGGATGTTAAAATATATCTAATTAAATATATCTAATCGTACTATATTTGATTTTCGTTGATTTTATTCGGTTGTATTTATTATTCGGTGGATTTTCAGTTAGTGGAATAAATGATTAGTTAAATTAAACCAGATACCTTTGTATTTGATTTCCGTTGATTTTATTCCTTTGTATTTAGTATTTGGTGGAGCTTTTTCAGTTAGTGGAATAAATGATTACGTAAATTAAACGAGATACCGTTGCATTTGATTTCCGTTGATTTTATTCCGTTGTATTTAGTATTCGGTGGTTTTTTTTTAAGTTAGTGGAATAAATGATTACGTAAATTAAACGAGATATTGTTGAATTTGTTTTCGGTTGATTTTATTTTGTTACATTTAGCGTCGGTTGAATTTGTTCCGTTGAAATTAACTTTTGGTGGGAATTTTGCCCGCCCGTTGGAAAAAAGTCATAATTAAATGCAACGAGCTACTGTTGAATTTATTTCGGTTGAATTTATTCCGTTGAAATTAACTTTCGGTGGGAATTTTGCGGCCTGTTGGAAAAAGTCATAAATAAATTCAACGAAATGCTGTTGAGTTTGATTTCGGTTGATTTTATTCTGTTGCATTTAGCATCGGTTCAATTTATTCCGTTGAAATTGAAGCTGGGTCAAAACTCATAGGACATTCACCATAAAACCAACGGGATCTTGTTGAATTCTTCATCCGTTGAATTTATTCCGTTACATTTAACCTCTTTTTCCAGTAGTGACCGTAATCAAATCTGCACATGTAATTAATGTTGTAAATTAAACTACAATCTCAAAATCAAAAAGGAAGTCAGAATAAAAATTTCCACATCAACACCACCGATCATCCTTGGAAATAAAAGGATTTTACAGATAGAAAAAAGTTAAAGAAAACGGTTACATACAGATAGTTAGCTCAGTATTTTTAAACCTTCTCGAGGACTACCAGGGGGGATTCCTCATACTCTGTATCAATGTCATCAACATTCATCATCACTCTCTTATATACTACACAATTTTATTCTTAGACACATCCAAAAAAATCACATATTAATGGACAACTGAACTTGAATGAGACCATGACAACTGATAGGTGCTCTTGGAGGCGTCGTATCAGAGTGGTGGATTCCCTATTAGGGAACGGCTCTGTTGTGTAGAGCCTCAGAGTTGGGTTGTCTCGGTTAGCTTTATCTTAGAAGTTCAGCTTTTCCTTTGGCACTTTTCGTATAAAAAAGAAAAAAAATTGTTTGTTTGCCGGTTTTGTAGTTGCAGGGAGATTGGACCGGTCTTTGCTCTGTGGGAGGTCTACTGGGTTTGTGTGACTAGGTTGGTTTGGTCTACTATCTCAAGTTGGTTCAGCGGAGCGCATCAGGACCCCAGTAACTCTATTCCAAGCAGGCGGGTAGGTCCCATGTGAATAACGCCATGGGCTCAGGTATTGCTTTGAGCATTTTCGTACCATTAAGATTACTCTGTATATAGCACCCACCGTATCTGTCGTGCACGTAGCCGAGGGTCTTCACGGAAACAGCCTCCCCGTCGTAAAAAGCGGGGGCATGACCGTTACCCCTCATTTTTGGTTATCCCACATTTACAACCGTTAGATCTTCAACTCAAACAGATCATGACCGTTAGATACAACATTACTAAAAGTTGGAGGTCTAAGGTTCGAATCCCGCCAACAACATTTTAATATAAAATTAATACTAGATTATGTTATAGAAAGGTTGAAGGTTCGATTTCCACCAACAACATATTAATTTAGGATTAATACTAAAAATAATTTATATACAAAGGTCTAAAATTTGAATTATCTCAACATATTAAAAGTAATGTTTATAATATTATATATACTAAACTATAAGTAAATTAAAAAAAATTAAAGGTAACACGTGCTTTGCACGGGCTATAAGCTAGTATATATAAAGGAGGATACACGGAAGTTTAGGTGGCGCTCTAAAATCGTCTCAATCTATTTTCCAAATTTTCTAAAATTTTAGAATTTTAAACACTAATAAATATAAAACTAACATTTAACATATTAGAAGTAGAATAGGTGTTCGAATTTATAGAGGAGAAGAGTTCGAATTTATAGGGAAGACATATTATTAGAAGTTCTATTGGAAGTAGAATTAGTATTTATAATGTATATGATTAAAAGTTCTATTGGAAGTAGAATAGGAGTTCGAATTATAGAGAATAAGAGTTCGAATTTATAGAAAAAACGTTTAAATAAAAGTTCTATTAGAAGTAGAAAAATATCATTTAACATATTAGAAGTAGAATAGGTGTTCGAATTTATAGAGGAGAATAGTTCGAATTTATAGGGAAGACATATGATTAGAAGTTCTACCGGAAGTAGAATAAGTATTTATAACGCATATGATTAAAAGTTATATTGGAAGTAGAATAGAAGTTCGAATTTATAGAGAATAAGCGTTCGAATTTATAGAAAAAACATATAAATAAAAGTTCTATTAGAAGTAGAATAGGTGTTTAAATATATAGAGCAGACATATAATTAAATATTTTATAGGAAGTACGATCTTCTTAAATTATACTTTTTTAAATAAGTTAATTATACTTCTAGCTATTAGGAAAATTTATTCATAAATCCAATACTATTGTCATAAAAAAGTCATCATTTTTTAAAAATAAGATAATTGATGTATTAACATAATAAAGGAATATTGTCATGTAGGAATCCTAAATAAATACAGGAGTATCTATAATATAAAGAGAAAATAATATGTGTTTTCATTTTCTAAAACTCCATAATTTTTAGAAAGTCTAGAATAAGTATAATTGGAATTCACTCTATTTTTTAGGTTTTGATTTTAAGGAGTAAGTTGTTGTGTAAGATAAGTATCATCAATACTATGTAATGAAGTTGAAATTTCGATCCCAAATGAGAGCGGCTCGAAACGTGCTTAACGGGAAGGCGACTCATAATAAAAGATTGTATTAGCTATTAAAATATCATATTGGTGTTATAAATTTTATTTTATTTTTAGGATTTGATTTTTATGGATAAACATTATCATACAAGTGATATATGTAAAAGTTAGGTTTTTGGTTTTAACGAGAGAGCGGATCAATAGTAACAACTGTGTTTAACGAGAAAGAGGTTCATTAGGGAAGACATATGATTAGATATTTTTTGCTAATTTTTTAAAACTATATATTTTTTTCTTAGAGCATCTCCAACCACAACAAATCCTTAGCTAAAATTAGATAAAAGATACCATAAATAAAAATTATAGAGATTATCTAAAAAAAACTTGAACTCCAATGGGTCAAAGCTGTTAGCTATAATTTTAGATAATTTCTACAAGTTGGCTATATTTGTCGAACCTCTATATAGCTGTAAGAAATCTGTAAGAAAATTCCACATCATTCATTACCATATTGAAGTGATATATTCTATTTATAACAACCTAAATTATTAATAACATACTATTTTTAAAATATAGCCAACCAATATAGCTAATACCATTGAAGTAAAATGTCTTACAGATTCAACAAATTTTACATAATGTCCTACAGGTCCAATTTAGCCAACCAATTTTAGCTATTCCCGTTGGAGATGCTCTTAGGATTCCTTTATTTTTGTTGAGTATTGAATATAGTAAAAGAATACAGAGGGGGGTGAATGGATTCTTGAACTTGTCTTGTTCGAGTCTATGTAGCAAATAAGTGTTTGTGTGTGCAAGAGTGAAGGTGCGGATAAAGAACAACACAAGACACAATATCACTTTAATCTAATGTATTATTAGATAAAGGTTGCTACAATCTGTGAATACAAATGATAGTATTCTCAGCTCCATTTTTCTCAGAGAGATATAGCTTACAGTATATGAAAAACTTGACTCACAAAGTTAATGACTAAGGAAGTGAGGATGTATCCTTATAGAACATGGATACAACCTACTTACTCCAAATAAGGTAGCTAAACAAATTACTTTCTAGTCAGTCTATCCTTTTTGAGTAAGTATCCAAACGGTTACAGATTTGAATTCGCAAAGCCTGTTCAGATCCACTTCTTTAGCCCTTTGTCTCTTCTATATCTCTCCAAGCTTCCTTGTAGGCTTTCCAGAGCACGTTACAGATTGTGGTCCATAAAGTGCATTGGCTTGTTGCAGATTTCTGACTTGTACAATTTCTTCAGTATTTTGTCTCCAAGAATGTATTCGAGAAGTGACTAAGTAAGTGATTCGAGAACTAGAATTGACTTGATCGATAACTCTGAGTTCTCGAACACTGTTATATTGACATATCGAACCACTTCTCGAATAGCTCTTTTCCATCAGGATTCCTTGAGTTGTCGAATAGAACATTTGACTTATCGAATCCTCGAGATATCGAATAGCTTTCTGAGTCCTTGAGATATCGAATGGAACTTTGACTTGATGACTCTTTGAGAACTCGAATACCACTTTGACTTGTTGACTTCTTGAGTTCTCGAATAGAGTAGTAGACATATCGAATCTTTGAGATATCGAATGAGATATCGAACAGTGTATTCAGAGATATCGAATAGTGTCTTGAGATATCGAATCCCTGACTTCTCGAATAGACAAATATACTTCTCGAATTGGTACTTAGGCAAATTCTCCATTTCTTCAAATCCCAACTTGTGATTATTTGACAGTCTTTATCTTCTTGCTTGAGGCATGAACCTTGGAACTTCTTTCAAGCATTATTCTTGACTATATAAGTACAGTTACACAACTAGGATTTGATGCCTACTATAAGTACAAAACAAATAGAAACTCTACAACTAGAGGTTCCCTCAGTTAAGAGGTCATGTAAGTAATGCAAAGCATTACAAACAATTAGGCTTGTTATTAGATGTATACAGGCATGCCTCTGTGACTAACAATCTCCCCAAAATTGTGAGTGAGACCCTTAGTCACAATTTCATGTCTGATAACAAGCCTATCATACATAAAGATAAATCTTGACAAGTACATGTATGAAATTGATTGAATATTATTACAAGGAAAGTATTCTCATAGTTATGAAGAAATACTAGCCATTTTCCTTTGATCCTCCTTTTTGAGATTTGGCTTGTAGATCCTCCTTTTCTTTTTCTTTCTTGGCTTTCTTTGCATCACTCATTGCCTGGATGATGTCTTCCATGGCAGTGAGTTCTTCAATGAGAGGTGAGCCAGGTAGGTCTCTGATGACTTCATTCAGTTTGGCTTCAGAGTAAGAGCTAATGTAATCCATTCTAATCTTCATATTTCTGCCATATTTCATGTATTCCATAATGTAAGGATTATACTTGACTCTGCATAACCCTTTAGCTCTCAATTCTTCAGCTTTGTCTTCTAGAGCAGCTAACTCTTCTTCTCTCTTTTTCTTCAAAGCTTCATACTTCTTTCTCAACTCTTCCTCATGATCTCCTTTCATCTTGATAAAATGAGCTATCTCAATTTTCCACCTTCTCTCCTCTTCATTATCAAGGTTGAGTAGCACCATTATTCTTTGTAGATCATGTAACTTGCCCCAGTGTTCACACATGCCCTGCTTGAATCTTTTGAATCTCCCATCAGTGTATTTGAACTCCAGGCAGTCATCAACTATAGCTACATGATAGATTCTCTAAGCCAGTTGATATGCTATCTCATCTTCATCATAGTCTATGTTGAGATAGGGCAAGTCTAGTCCAGGAATGATTGTGAGTGCCTGAGATGTAGATGTTTTCACCTTTCTTGCCCTTCTGGCTGACATCTTCCATTTCAGCTTCTTTCCTTTGTTGCTTGAGAAAAATTTAAGACCTTTGTCTTTGGACCATTGTAGTATACCATTAGCAGTATGCTTTTTGATATACACAAGTGGTTTCTTGATTAGCATCTCCTTTTCTTGAGGTAGTGAAACATTTGCAGAGGCCATGGAATTTGGCTTTTGTAGGTCACTACTAACAGTATTCACCCTAGACTTAGAGTCTTGTGTAGTGGTGAGGTTACTGTTAGCAATGCATATGGCTTGCTGTTTTCCACTCTTTCTCTCATACACCTTTCCATCATCCCTGTCATCATCTTTCTTCTTGCTTCTACCATCCCTTTTCTCTTTGTCATTACCACCCTTATTCCTTCCTTGAGATCCACCTTTGCTCCCACTCTCGTCCTGATCATCCTTATCTTTGTCTGACTTTCCCTCTTTGGCAATAGGCTTGATGTCTGACTGAGAGTTGATAAACTTCACCAGGATGTCAAGAGCCTCTATTTCAGATTTAGATTTTCCCCTCCTTGAATGTAGAACTCCAGCCAAAAATTTTATTGTAGACATGTTGTTTGATTTGAGGTGTTGGCCAAATCTGAAGGCAACAATGTCTTAATTCTTTTCATATAAGATACAGTGAGGCTGAGGAACTACTTGAGGCAATTGAGATTTCATGCACTTGGTGAGAATATTCTTGAGCATGTTGTTGTCTGATGAGTTATTCCTTTCTATCTTCTTAATAATTGTTCCAAGTTCAGAGCTGGATAGAATTTGCAAAGCTTCAATGTGGATGTGAAAGAGGTTCTTGGCAGTGTGGACTAAGACTTCTCTATCATTGGTAGTGATGATGGCATAAGGATTAGTCTGAATAATTTCTCTTCTCACTACAATGACTAGGAACACATCTTGCACAAGCAGCTTGATATAGTCAAAGTAATGGAAGTTTGCCCTTCTTCTCAGGTCATGTAGGTGCTTCAAAAAGGTTATGTCATTGTATAATTTAGAGTTTGCAGTTTCTTGACATACCCTTTGAGTAAGAACATTTCTGAATTCTGAAGGTTCACCTTGAAGAGATTGCTTAGCAATGTCAGGAATGTCAAATTCATATTCTGTTTCAGATGGAGGGATAGATAGAATCTTGGCCTCTTCATCTACAGCCACTTTCTTCAATTTTTCCTCCTTGGATGCTGCCTTTACTCTCTCAGACTGATTTGACTTAGTAGTTCGTGGTTGACTCTCCCCCTTAGATTTTGAGTCCCTTGATGTCCTCTTCTCCCCCTTAGGCTTGTTGTCAGGCACAGAGACTGTATTAGTGACCTTTGGGTTGGAAGAGGCTTCAGGTAGAGGGAGTCCCATATGCATCATTATGGCAGAAAGCATCTGTTATTGATTAAGAAGAACATCAGCATTGGCAGTGGCTTGAATGTCCAACTTTTCATTGAGGGCAGCAACAGTGTCTGTCAACTGAGCATTGGATGCCTTTAGATTGACCACCTCCTTCTCCAGAGTGTCCACCTTGGTGAATAACTCAGTGGCCTTAAAACCAGAGATAGATTGATCCTTGAGTCTTTGGACTTCATACTTGGTCATGTCATGAACAGGGACCTCAGTTACCAGCTTATCCCCATATTGATTCTTGAACATTGTTCTCAGCATGGCATTTGAGTCTGTGGTTTGATCAGATAGAGATTGAAACTTATGCCCCAGCCCTGTGACAGTATCTTTGAGAAGGGCCAAGCCATTGTCCATTTTGGTGCAGCTAGACTTGCAGGCTAGAATTTCCTTGACCACAGTCTCCAGTTGAGGGAATTTGGAATCAAAAGCCCTTTTAACTCATGCACCTCCTTGGTTGTGGTTGTACACACTTCTGTGACTTCTATCTTTAGACCCTTTCCAAGGTAGTGTGCAGCCTTGAGAATTCCCTTGTAACTGTCATTGACTGCTTCATACACAGCACTAGGGGTGAGAGATTTGGCATTGGACCCTAGTGAAGTGATGTACTCTTCTCTGAGGTACTGTAGGCCTTCTGAGAGAGGAATGTCATATTTTCCTTGAAGCCAGGCATCTACATTGCCTTCTCTCTCAGAATCATCTACAATTTTGGCCTGTTGTAGCTCAACATCCTCTTTATGGCATAGGAGAATAGCTTCATAGTCAGGATTGGGCAGGTTGGCAGTGAGGAGGTGTTGTGCAATCTTTGTGAACTCAGGGATCTGATCCACAATTAAGCTTTGAAGTGCTTCAACCGTCAATTGTTGTGGAACAGACCCTGATCCTGAAGCACTGTCATGGTGCACAGGCTTCAGCCATTGTGACATAAAGTCAGAGCTAGAGCTAGGCAAGCTAGACTCCTCAGTTATAGATGCAACTTCTGTAACCGGATGGATTGACTCTACTACTGGTGCCTCCACAGAAGTGGGATGAGTTACACCAGCAGTTGACACATGCACAGAGTCTCTAGTGAAAACTAGTGGAACCTCTGTGTTTGTGATGGTGTCATTAGGAGATGCCCCAGCATGCATTCCCTCACCATCTAAATGTGGGTCCTGGGTGGTGAACAAGGTGTCATGCACCAAGTCACTTGAGTTCATTGGCTCATCAAGAGAAAAGAATTCTTGATGATCAATGCCTTGCTCTTCAATTGCTTGAGTTGCAGGCTGCAAAGAAATTTGAGATGAAGATTCTGGAAGAGAAGTGTGTTGTGGAATAGATTTTGGCAACTCCCCCTGAGAGATAGAGGGAGTTTCAACTGTGATGTGCTCTCCACTCAGTGTTGTGCCAGCATTATCACTCCCATGTGCTGACTCTGTACAGATAGATGCATTGGGGAGGATGCTTGATTCTATAGATGCACCCTGTTGAGAGGATACATCTAGTGAACTGTTTGCCCCTAATTTTACAACTTCAGCCATTTGTGTGACTGAAGAGGTGGTTTTAGTTTTCTTCTTCTTTGGCCTGATAAGGGGTGACTCAGGTGCCTCACTTTCTAACTCTACAGCCAATGCTGCTTCAGACAAGATGGTTAAAGGTGTAGAAGCAACCTGTTTTCTCTTCTTCTCCTTTTTACTAACATCACCCTTTTGAGAGGATGATGCAGTTGGCTCAGTGTTTGGTAGAGTGTTTGGTTGAGAGGGTTGGTTAGCATGCCCTGGGTTAGCATTTTGTCCTACTTGCTTGGGCTGTGCTAACTGTGACTTTGAGTCAAATGTTGGCATGTTGTGGGGGTAGGTCCTAAACAAACTCTCCATATGGGGAGTTATGTTCAGTCTTACATCCACATCATTCCTAGTCTCCAAATTACCAAAAATGAGTTTGGTCATGGATTTAGGATAGCCTATTCTATTTTTATTCATCCCATCTAATTCAATCAATTTATTATCTAAGAAGTTAAGTACAGATTGAATAAAACGAGGGAAGAAAATTTCATTACCTCTCTTGGCTGAGTTCTTACCAAGTCTCCCATACAGTTCCTGCAGAATGATAAGGCCAACATCTATCTTCTTTCCATATGCTAAAGCATAGCCTATCTGCTGTGCAGGTGTACTGATTTGGTCATAGCTGGATTTTCTTGCAGTGAAGACTTGAAGAAGTGTAGCAAACACATAGCTCCATTCTTTCTTCAAATGCTTCTTATTTAGATGCCCAAGACTGATTTTGTCTGCATATTTGATGAAATCGAAGAAGTCTTCCAATTCAGCATTTGTAGCCAGTGGGTCATACACCTCTTGTTTGGTGTCCATCCCAAGTGCTTCATTCATGTCTTCTGTGGTGATAGTGATATTCTTGTCTTGAATCTTGCAGTAAATGATGTACGAGGTTATTGCAGAGTTAAGAACCACCACCTCCACTGTAGCAGACTTCCAGAACTGTTCCAGAATGTCTAGATACAGAGTTGGGTTAACAGATAGAGCATTTTTTATGTATGATTCAGACATCCACTTCACAAAGCACTTGAAGTTGGCGTTGGGTGCCTCAACATCACTAGTTAGAGCAATGAAATTGGTATTGAACTTTACTGTTGCCATTTGTGTAAGAGAGAGAGGAGAGAAATTGAAGGTTGAAGAAGAAATTTAGCTTTTTGCAGTTAGGGTTTCAGAGGTTTTGGGAGTTTAGATGCTTGAGAAATCGAATGAAATGAATCGAATAGATGTGAAATTATATAAGTATGAAGTACTTGAATTGTCGATTAGATGTATGTTATGTATCGACAAGTCAGGCATTCGAGAAGTGGAAAACAACTATTCGATAAGTCAAGAAAGGCTTATTCGATAACTCAAGCAGGTTGCAACTCACAGCTGACAGTTTTCTAACTTAGAAATAAATCTAAATTAGGTCAAATATGATTTTATGAGTAATTCTGAATTCTGAATAAAAATCCAAAATCGGTTAAAATTCAGCGAGAAATCAGCCTTTTCAAATGATTCGAGAACTCTAATATAGTATTCGAGAACTCAGTCAATCGAGAACTAAAACACTATATTCGAGAAGTCAAGAAAACCTCTATTCGAGAACTCTAAAGGACTCTATTCGAGAACTCGAGAGTGCTCTAATGAGACTTGTTAAAGATGTCGAATAGTGAATCACTTGAGAAGTCTGACTTGTCGAATTATACTCATAGAAACTCAATTTTCACTATCTTTTTAAAATTTACCAGCCATATTCATTCAAGAATATTCTAGCAAATTAAACAGTGATTTTCTCAAAATTTCATAGAAATTTCAAGTTAACAAGAGAATATGATTTTCCAAATATGCAACAGATTTGAAATATCTATAAATCATATTTCAGCCAACACTTACTCCAAAAATATTGAGAATTTAGATAAAGTAAGTTTTTACTGCTGCAACAATCTAGATGATGTATTCACCTAGCCGGAATCTGAAGAATTCAGCATTCCAATCTCACTAACCAACCTGTGAAGGTGGCTTCATCTAATGGCTTAGTGAATATATCATCTAGTTGTTTATCTGTAGAAACATAATGCAACTCAATGGTTCCATTAGTTGCATGTTCCCTTATAAAATGATATCTGATGTCAATGTGCTTTGTCCTAGAATGATTGACAGGATTGGCAACTATAGAGATTGCACTTGTGTTGTCACACATGATTGGAATTCTTTCCAACACAAGTCCATAATCTCTAAGTTGATTTCTAATCCAAAGCACTTGAGCACAGCAACTTCCAGCAGTTATGTATTCAGCCTCAGCTGTAGAAGTTGACACATATTGTTATTTCTTGCTATACCAAGAGACTAACCTTTGTCCAAGAAACTGGCAGCTACCTGAGGTGCTTTTCCTATCCACTCTGCATCCAGCATAATCAGCATCAGAATAACCAACCAGATTGAACCCTGTGTCCTTAGGATACCATAGTCCCAAGTTTGGAGTGCCCTTCAGATATTTAAAGATCCTTTTTATAGCAATTAAATGTGATTCTTTTGGATTTGATTGAAACCTTGCACACAAGCATGTAGCAAACATGATGTCTGGCCTACTTGCAATGAGATAGAGTAGAGAACCAACCATGCCTCTGTAGACTGAGATATCTACTTTCTTGCCTTTAGCATCTTCATCCAACTTAGTTGCAGTGGCCATGGGTGTCTTTGCAGGTGAGCAATCTTCCAAGTCAAACTTCTTCATTAAATCCTTGATGTACTTGGTTTGACTGATAAAGATACCATCCTTCCTTTGACTGACTTGCAACCCAAGAAAGAATGTCATGTTGAGTATTGAATACGGTAAAAGAATACAGAGGGGGGGTGAATGGATTCTTGAACTTTTCTTTGATTGAGTCTATGTAGCAGATAAGTGCCTGTGTGTGTAGAAGTGAAGGTGCGGATAAATAAACAACACAAGACACAATATCACTTTAATCTAATGTATTATTAGATAAAGGTTGCTACAATCTGTGAATACGAATGGTAGTATTCTCAGCTTCGTTTTTCTCAGAGAGATATGGCTTACAGTGTATGAAAAACTTGACTCACAAAAAGTTGCTAAGTTATGAAGTGAGGCTGTGTCCTTATAGAACATGGATACAGCCTACTTACTGCAAATAAGGTAGCTAAACAAATTACTTTCTAGTCTGTCTATCCTTTTTGAGTAAGTGTCCAAACGGTTACAGATTTGACTTTGCAAAGCCTGTTTAGATCCACTTCTTTAGCTCCTTGTCTCTTCTATATCTCTCCAAGCTTCCTTGTAGGCTTTCCAGAGCACGTTACAGATTGTGGTCCATAAAGTGCATTGGCTTGTTGCAGGTTTCTGACTTGTACAATTTCTTCAGTATTTTGTCTCCAAGAATGTATTCGAGAAGTGACTAAGTAATTGATTCGAGAACTAGAATTGACTTGATCGATAACTCTGAGTTCTCGAATACTGTTATAATGACATATCGAACCACTTCTCGAATAGCTCTTTTCCATCAGGATTCCTTGAGTTGTCGAATAGAACATTTGACTTATCGAATCCTCGAGTTGTCGAATAGCTTTCTGAGTCCTTGAGATATCGAATGGAACTTTGACTTGTTGACTCTTTGAGAACTCGAATACCATCTTGACTTGTTGACTTCTTGAGTTCTCGAATAGAGTAGTAGACATATCGAATCCCTGAGATATCGAATGAGATATCGAACAGTGTATTCAGAGATATCGAATAGTGTCTTGAGATATCGAATCCCTGACTTCTCGAATGCTGGACTTCTCGAATAGACAAATATACTTCTCGAATTGGTACTTAGGCAAATTCTTCATTTCTTCAAATCCCAACTGTGATTATTTGACAGTCTTTAACTCCTTGCTTGAGGCATGAACCTTGGAACTTCTTTCAAGCATTATTCTAGACTCTATTTGTACAATTACACAACTAGGATTTGATGCCTACTACAAGTACAATACAAACAGAAACTCTACAACTAGAGGTTCCCTCAGTTAAGAGGTCATGTAAGTAATGCAAAGCATTACAAATAATTAGGCTTGTTATTAGATGTGTACAGGCATGCCTCTATAACTAACAATCTCCCCCAAATTGTGAGTGAGACCCTTAGTCACAATTTCATGTCTGATAACAAGCCTAACATACATAAAGATAAAACTTTAAAAGTACAGGTATGTATTTTGATTGAACACATAAATGAAATTACAAGATAAATACTCTTACAGTATGATGAGGTACTAGCCATTTTCTTTTGATTGCATCTCCATTGCTTTGGCTTGTAGATCATCATATGCTTTCTGTTTCCTTTCTTTCTCCTTTCTTGCAATCTCATCTATTGCTCTCATGATTTCTGTCATAGCATCCAATTCTTCAATCATAATAGAGTTTTTGAAATCTTCAAGCACTGGCTTCAGAATTTGGCAGGATAGTGACTGAGTAGGTCCATTCTTATATTGACATTGTCTCCATTTCTTCTCCTATACTTCACCACATAGGGATCAAACTGAACTCTACACAATCCCTTTGCCCTTAGCTTTTCTGCTTCAATCTCCAGTCTATCAATTTCCTTCTCCCTTTCTAACCATTTCTCATAGCAGCCCTTTCTTATCTTCTCAGCATAATCTTTCTTCATTTTCACAAAGTCAATCAATTCCAGCTTCCATACTTTCTCCACCTTGTCTTTAGAATTCAGCAATGCAATGATTCTTTCTATCTCATACAATTTACCCCAATGTTGACAACCCCCTTGTTTGAATTTCATTTCTTTCCCATCAGTGTACTTGATTTCAAGGTGGTCATCCACAATTGCAGCATAGCATATCTTTTGAGCTCTTAGAAATTGCAATTGCTCTTCATCAAAGTCTTCATCAAGTGGCTGGAGTTTCAATCCTGGAATGATTGTTAGGGCTCTAGATTTGGATAGCTTCACTCTTCTTGCAACATGTTTAAATTTCATCCTCTTGACATGATTGCTTGGCAGAAATCTTTGACCTTTGTTGGTAGACCATAGTAGTATTCCACTAGCAGATTGCTTTCTGAAACATACACATGGTTTCTTGACTTGAATCTTCTTCTCTTCTTGAGGTGGTAAGACAGTTGCAGAAGCCACAGATGTAGATTTTGCTAGGTCACTACTAACAGTATTCACCCTAGACTTAGAGTCTTGTGTTGTGGTGAGGTTACTGCTAGCAGTGCCTAAGGCTTGCTGTCTCCCACTCTTTCTCTCATATGTTTTACCTTGGTCATCATCATCCTTTTTATCCTTGTCTCCCTTTTTCTTCTTGTCTTCATCACCCTTATCTCTCCTGTGATGTCTTCTCCTCCCATCACCTTTGTCTTCAGAATCATCATCCTTATTTCTCCTAGGTTGAGCCATCTCTGGAATTTCACCAGTTGCAATATAGGTTCTGAGGATGTGCAGTGCCTCAGTTTCTTCAGCATTTCTGGCTTCAGCCTTCTTCTGTAATTGATCAATGATAGCAATGATCAGTCTGTGATTTCTAGTGGTGAGATCATGGGGAATGACCAATTGCTTGATATCTTCAATTCTGGTGCCAGACTGATAAATGATTGTCCATGGCTTCTTGATCACTTCTGGTAGCCTTGAAGGTTGACCATTCCTCAAATCATCAAACAGACTTTTGCTGTTCTCATTCCTCTTCTCAATGAGCTCAAGTATGGCATCTATCTCTGAGTGTTTTAGGTCTTGTAGAGTCTGGTATGTTAGATGCCATATCTTTAATTTGGAAACCATCACTATCTCCTTGACCCATAGATTGTTGACTTTCTTGGGGATGACAGTGATGTAGTCAATCTGCTTCTTCACCTCCCTCAGATAAAACTGAGTGTCACCAACCTGTTCCCTTATGGCTTTCAGAAACTCCAAGAAGGCTTTATCATGATAAATATCTGAGTTGGCAACTTCTTGCAGCTTGGCCTCAGTAACAACTTTGACTTCTACAGGCTTGGCACTCTCAGATATAGAGGTTGGAGGTTTGTCAGATGGCATACTCCCTGCAACCACTGTGGTAGTTATGGATTGCTTTTGTCCTCCAGGAGTAGTGATGTGCACAGTTGGTAGAGTGACAACTGGCAAGGTAGATGAAGGCTCATCCACTTTGGATTTTCCTTTGCCAGGCACATTTGCTAGAGACTTTGAAGCCCTTTGTTGACCACCCTCTTTTATTATTATGCCTTTCTCCCCCTTTGTATTTGAGTTCCTTGCCTTCTTCTCCCCCTTAGGCTTGTTGTCAGGCACAGAGGCTGTAGAAATGTCTTTTGGGATTGAAGATTCATCAGGTAGAGGGAGACCCATATGCTTCATCATTGCAGCTAACATGAATTGTTGATGCAGAAGGACATCAGCTGTGGTGGATGCTTGAGTGTCCAACTGATCATTTAGCAGTGCAACCTTTTCTGTAAGATGAGCATTGGACTTAGTAAGAGTAGCTACCTCCTGTTCAAGAGTGTTCACCTTAGTGAATAACTCATTGGCCTTGAAACCAGATAAAGATTGATCCTGCAGCCTCTTCACTTCATATTTAGACAGTTCATGCACAGGGACATCAGTCACTAGCCTATCTCCATAAAGATTCTTGAACATTGTCCTCAGCATGGCATTGGCATCTGTAGTCTGGTCAGATAGATTTTGAAATTGATGCCCCAGACCTGTGACAGTATCCTTTAGCAGAGCTAGCCCATTATCCATCTGGGTGCAGGTAGAGTTGCAGTGTTTGATGTCCTTGAACACACTATCAGGTTGAGGGAATTTAGCATCAAAGGCCCTCTTGACTTCTGCTACTGAAGTGGCTGTCTTGTCACACACCCTGTTGACTTCAGTTTTGACTCCCTTGCCAAGATAGTGTGCAGCCTTGAGGAAACCCTTGTAGGAATCATTTACAGCTTCGTACACTTCACCAGGTGACAGGGATTTTGCATTGGAGCCCAGTGAAGTGATGTATTCCTCCCTGAGATACTAAAGTGCTTCATCGAGAGTAATATCATATTTTCCTTGCAACCAGGCATCTATGTTGCCATCTCTCTCAGCATCATCAATGATCTTTGACTTCTGCACTTCCACATCATCCCTATGGCATAACAGAATAGCCTCATAGTCTGGATTGGGCATGTCTGCAGTGAGAAGGTTCTGAGCAATCTTTGTGAACTCAGGAATCTGATCCACAATTAAGCTTTGAAGTGCTTCAACCGTCAATTGTTGTGGAACAGACCCTGATCCTGAAGCACTGTCATGTTGCACAGGCTTCAGCCATTTCGACATGAAGTCAGAGCTAGAGCTAGGCAAGCTAGACTCCTCAGTTACAGATGCAACTTCTGTAACCGGATGGATTGACTCTACTACTGGTGTCACCACAGAGGTGGGATGAATTACACCAGCAGTTGACACAGGCACAGAGTCTCTAGTAAAAACTAGTGGAACCTCTGTGTTTGTGATGGTGTCATTAGGAGATGCCTCAACATGCATTCCCTCACCATCTAAATGTGGGTTCTGAGTGGTGAACAAAGTGTCATGCACTAAGTCACTTGAAATTATTGGCTCATCAAGAGAAAAGAATTCTTGATGATCAATACCTTGCATCTCAGTTGCCTGAGTTGCAGGTTCCAAAGAAATTTCAGAGTTAGATTCTGGAAGAGAAGTGTGTTTAAGAGTAGATTTTGGCAACTCCCCCTGAGAGATAGAGGGAGTTTCAAATGTGATGTGCTCTCCACTCAGTGTTGTGCCAGCCTTATCACTCCCATGTGCTGACTCTATACAAGAAGGTGCATTGGGGAGGATGCTTGATTCTATAGGTGCACCCTGTTGAGAGGATACACCTAGTGAGCTGTGTGCCCCTGATTTTACAACTTCAGCCATTTGTGTGACTGAAGAGGTGGTCTTAATTTTCTTCTTCTTTGTCCTGTGTAAGGGTAACTCAGGTTCCTCACTTCCTAGACCTAATTCAACAGCTAATGCTGCTTCAGACAAGATATTCAATGGTGCAGACATTACTTCCTTTCTCTTCTTTTTACTAACCTCACCCTTTTGAGAGGATGATGCAGTTGGCTCAGTATGTGGTAGAGTGTTTGGTTGAGAGGGTTGGTTAGCAGGCCCAGGGTTAGCATTTTGTTCTACTTGCTTGGGCTGTGCTAACTTAGATTTTGCATCAAATGTTGGCATGTTGTGGGGATAAGTCCTAAACAAACTCTCCATATGGGGAGTTATGTTCAGTCTTACATCCACATCATTCCTAGTCTCCAAATTACCAAAAATGAGTTTGGTCATGGACTTAGGATAGCCTATTTTATTTTTATCAATCCCAGGCAATTCAATCAATGAAGCATTTTTATAATTAAGTACAGATTGAATAAAGCGAGGGAAG
Organism: Kitagawia praeruptora; assembly: GCA_037693485.1. Taxonomy (NCBI): domain Eukaryota; kingdom Viridiplantae; phylum Streptophyta; class Magnoliopsida; order Apiales; family Apiaceae; genus Kitagawia; species Kitagawia praeruptora. The sequence continues at coordinate 36,569,924 of CM075350.1, forward strand.
AAAATATCAGTACCTCTCTTGGTTGTGTTCTTACCAAGTCTCCCATATAATTCTTGGAGTATGATTTGGCCAACATCAATTTTCTTCCCATAGGCCAAAGCATATCCAATTTGCTGTACAGGTGCACTGATTTGATCAAAGCTTGATTTCCTGGCAGTGAAGACTTGGAGAAGAGTTGCAAACACATAACTCCACTCCTTTCTCAGATTCTTTCTGTTTAGCTTTCCAAGGTTAATCCCATCTGAGTAGTTTATGAACTCAAAGAATTCCTCCAACTCTGCATTAGTGGCCATTCTGTCAAATGACTCTTGTTGTAGGCCTAGTGCTTGGTTCATGTCTGCAGTAGTGATAGTGATTTCCTTATCTTGAACCTTGCAGTAGATGACATATGAAGTAATTACGTTTTCCAGGGCTACAACCTCCACAATAGCAGTACTCCAGAATTGTTCCAGAATATCTAGATATAGAGTTGGGTTGGCAGAGAGTGCATCCTTGATATACGACTCAGCCATCCATTTCACAAAGCACTTGAAATTGGCATTGGGTGCTTCAACATCACTAGTGAGAGCGATGAAGTTGGTGTTAAACTTTACTGTTGCCATTTGTGTAGAAGAGAGGAAAGAAATTGAAGGTTGAAGAAGAAATTTGGCTTTTCGTAGATAGGGTTTCAGGGGTTTAGAGAGTGTAGATGCTTGAGAAATCGAATGAAATGAATCGAATAGATGCGAAATTGTATAAGTATGAAGTACTTGAATTGTCGATTAGCAGAGAGTTTTGTATCGACAAGTCAGGCATTCGAGAAGTAGGAAACAACTATTCGAGAAGTCAAGAATGGCTTAATCGATAACTCAAGCAGGTAGAAACTCACAGCTGGCAGTTATCTAACTCAGAAATAATTCTAAATTAAATAATATGTGTTTTTATGAGTGAATTAAACTTTTAGACAAAAGTCCAAAATCGGTTAAAATTCAGCGAGAATTCAGCCTTTTCAAATGATTCGAGAACTCAGAGATAGTGTTCGAGAACTCAGTCATTCGAGAACTCAGTTACTATATTCGAGAAGTCAAGAATTCCTCTATTCGATATCTCAGAAAGACTCTATTCGAGAACTCAAGAGTACTCTAATGAGACTTATTAGAGATGTCGAATAGTGAATCATTCGAGAAGTCTGACTTATCGAACTATACCCATCACTCATAAAAATTTGATTTTCACTATCTTTTAAAAATTTACTAGACATATTCATTGAAAAATATCCTAGCAAATTAAATAGTGATTTTCTCAAAATTTCATAGAAATTTTAAGTTAATAAAAATATGATTTTCAACATATACAACATATTTGAAATATTTATAAATCATATTTCAGCCAACACTTACTTCAAAAATATTGAGAATTTAGATAAAGTAAGTGTTTACTGCTGCAACAATCTAGATGGTGTATTCACTTAGCCAGAATCTGAAGAATTCAGCATTCCAATCTCACTTACCAACCTTGTGAAGGTGGCTTCATCTAATGGCTTAGTGAATATATCAGCTAGTTGTTTATCTGTAGAGACATAATGCAACTCAATGGTTCCATTAGTTGCATGTTCTCTTATGAAATGATATCTGATGTCAATGTGCTTTGTTCTAGAATGATTGACAGGATTGGCAACTATAGAGATTGCACTTGTGTTGTCACACATGATTGGAATTCTTTCCAACACAAGTCCATAATCTCTAAGTTGATTTCTAATCCAAAGCACTTGAGCACAGCAACTTCCAGCAGCTATGTATTCAGCCTCAGCTGTATAAGTTGACACAGATTGTTGCTTCTTGCTATACCAAGAAACTAACCTTTGTCCAAGAAACTGGCAGCTTCCTGAGGTGCTTTTCCTATCCACTCTGCATCCAGCATAATCAGCATCAGAATAACCAACCAGATTGAACCCTGTGTCCTTAGGATACCATAATCCCAAGTTAGGAGTGCCCTTCAGATATCTAAAGATCCTTTTTATTGCAATCAAATGTGATTCCTTTGGATTTGACTGAAACCTTGCACACAAGCATGTAGCAAACATGATGTCTGGCCTACTTGCAGTGAGGTAGAGTAGAGAACCAACCATGCCTCTGTAGACTGAGATATCTACTCTCTTGCCTTTAGCATCTTCATCCACTTTAGTGGCAGTGGCCATGGGTGTCTTGGCAGGTGAACAATCTTCCAAGTCAAACTTCTTCAATAAATCCTTGATGTACTTGGTTTGACTGATAAAGATACCATCCTTCCTTTGACTGACTTGCAACCCTAGAAAGAATGTCAACTCTCCCATCATACTCATCTCATATCTGCTCTGCATGAGTTTAGAGAATTTCTCACACAGTTTCTCATTTGTAGAACCAAAAATGATATCATCCACATAGATTTGAACTAGGATCATATCATCACCATGCTTCTTGTAAAACAGTGTCTTGTCCAATGTGCCTCTAGTGAATTGATTTTCAAGAAGGAATTGTGATAAAGTATCATACCATGCTCTTGGAGCTTGCTTAAGTCCATACAATGCCTTAAGCAATCTGTAGACAAATTCTGGGAAATGTGGATCCTCAAAGCCAGGTGGTTGTTGCACATAAACCTCTTCTTCCAACTCTCCATTTAGAAATGCACTCTTGACATCCATTTGATAAACTTTAAAGTTTGAATGAGCAGCAAATGCCAAGAATATTCTAATGGCTTCCAATCTAGCAACAGGGGCAAATGTCTCATCATAATCAATGCCTTCCTGTTTAGAGTATCCTTTTGCAACCAGCCTTGCTTTGTTTCTTATTATTACACCATCTTCATCCATCTTATTCTTCAGAACCCATTTTGTTCCAACAATGGTTCTATTCTTTGGTGCAGGCACAAGTTCCCATACTTTGTTCCTTTCAAATTGATTCAGCTCCTCTTGCATGGCAATAATCCAATCTGGATCCAACAATGCATCATCAAGTTTTTTAGGCTCAACTTGTGATAGAAAACATCCATAGAGGCACTCATTTTGAGTTGCTCTCTGATAAGTGGATTTTATATCCACTTGGAACATTCTAAATCGGCTTAAATTGGTTGCTTTGACCTCAAGATTGTGGTAGTTTTGATGTGTTTTGTTTAATTGTGCAGGGTTGGAATAATGTTGATTAAGATCGTTGTTTCCGTTGCTTTTGGAGTTGGAATCGGGCTTAATAATATAGAATGGAGTCTTGTTATGGTTCACCATGAGGATTCCAAGCATAGAGGATTGAAAACGGAAGAGAACGCAAAAAGAACGGGAGCAAACGGAGCAAAAACGAAGGAGAAAAAGCTAAAAAACGAAGGAGAAAAAAATGTGACCAGAAGTAGCCTGGGCAAAGTGCGCCAGTTCTTGAGCAAAGTGCGCCAGGGACCAGAATTGGCTTGAGCAAACTGCGCCAGTTCTTGAGCAAAGTGCTCGGGGACGTGCTGATTTTCCAGTTTTGCCCTTATTCGATCTGAAATTGTATTTTAAGTGTTTTTTGACACAAAAATCGTTTCCTAGTTGTATTTTAGGTATTTTTCTTATTGGGTAAGTGGGAGAAAAAGCCTATATCAACATCCAACCCTTGTAATCAGAATATACAGACGTTACGTATTATAACCTAGTTCTTGGGAAGAGAGAAAAGGGGGAAAAAATTCTAGGGTTCTTCAAGCTAGTGACAAGCAAGGAGACCGGATCAATTTTCATCGTTTGTATTCTCTTCTACAATTTGGGGAATTATTTTCTATCTCAATTTCCTCTTCTATTATCTATTATTATATGTTTTGTTTAGAACCATGCTTTCTTTAGAACCCATGATGGTGATTAGTTTAATTATGAGCTAAATCATTATCATGGGGTTCCAATGGATTCGATTTCATAATTATTGTGTATGACATGTGATCGATGTGGGGTGATGTTATTGTGATAATCTGATATGGTTTGGTTTAATTGATAGATGTGTAGCTAGCATCTAGTTTATTAATCCTTGATGATTGCGAAAGTGGATTCTAGGATTGAGAATATGCCATATTAGCATGGGTTCATGAATTAATTGTTTATTCTTGATTAGTAGTATGATTTTACCCAATCCATATTGCCCCATGTAATTACAAAAGATAACTTGTGCTTAAACCAATTGTGTTTCCAGATTGTATAGACATATATGATTTGAACGTAATGTGGTGTCCTCTTGATTTCTATCTTTTGTGGATATTAAGTGGTATGATATGAGTACACTGAAAGGTAGCTCGTATTATTGTAGTGTTATCTGATTAATTATCTTGTTTATCACCCGTATCGATTTATTGTGTCAACCTTTAGTGAAGTTTCGATGAAATTGGAATCCCATGCCTTCTCATATTAAGAACTCTTTTCTAATTTACTTGCACTTAGTTAATTAAATTAGTTTAAACAAAAACCCAATTTGATAATTGTTCAAGCATTAAGAAGTAACCATACACTATTGCATACGCACTAAAATTGGCATTACACCTAGTCTCTGCGGAACGAATCTTACTTATCACTTGCTATTTGTGATCGCGTATACTTGCGTGTTTACGAGTCAACAAGTTTTTGGCGCCGCTGCCGGGGACTTCGGTGTTAATTGTAGTTTATGTGCTTGTCAGCAGTGGTCGTTATAGATTATTGACTTGAATTTATTTTTGTTTACTTATTATCTCGTGTCTTTCTGCTCTTTGTACTCAGGTACTTGAACGTGTATGCTAACACGATCTAAAGCTAGAGCTCAAGCGGAGTTAGAAAAACCAAGCGAGGTAAACCTATTACCGGAAGAAGTTGCTCTTTTCGGGATGGACGAGGCTAATGCTAATGCTAATGCTAATCCACCGGTACAGCCAAAGGCACTCATGGAATATTCTAGACCAAAGATCAATGATATACAGTCTAGTATCATCAGGCCAGCTATCGCAGCAAATACTTTCGAGATTAAGCCTGGAACTATCCAAATGGTGCAGAACACAGTGCGGTTTGGGGGTGGTGCAACTGAGGACCCTAATATGCATATTAGGAATTTCATCGAAATATGTGACACCTTCAAGTTCAATGGGGTTTCTGATGATGCTGTGAAGCTGAGACTCTTCCCTTTCTCTTTAAGGGACAAGGCTAAAGGCTGGTTACATTCTTTGCCAGCTGGTTCTATCACTACTTGGGATGAGCTTGCACAAAAATTTCTCTCGAAATTCTTTCCTATGGCGAAAACAGCTGCCATGAGGAATGCCATTGCTCAGTTTACTCAGGCACAAGGGGAGTCGTTGTGTGAATCTTGGGAGCGTTATAAGGAGATGCTCAGAAAATGCCCCCATCACGGAATGCCAGAATGGATGGTCATAAATAGCTTCTATAATGGACTGGGAGGTCAGTCAAGGACTATGGTAGATGCAGCTTCTGGAGGCGCTCTTTGGGCTAAGAGCTATGAGGAAGCATATGATCTTATCGAAATGATGGCATCGAACGAGTACCAGTATCCTTCACAGAGGCTTCAGCAACATAAGGTAGCAGGGATTCTTGAGGTGGATGCAACCACAGCTCTAACAGCTCAGTTAGAGGCTCTTAATATGAAGGTAGACTCTTTGGCTAATCTTGGGGTGCAACAGATTGCTAGCGTCTGTGAATTATGTGCAGGTGGTCATGACACTCGTCAATGTGCCATCTCTAATGAATCAGCTCAGTTCGTGAGCAACTTCCAAAAGCCACAGCAGCCAGTGCCTAACACATATCATCCCAACAACAGGAATCACCCTAACTTTAGCTGGGGTAACAGTCAGAACAACATGCAGCAATCATCTTATCCTCCTCCTAATCAGCAGTTTGGGGGTAGACAGTTCAACCCTTCTGGAATGCAGCAACAGTATGCCCCGAGGCAGCAATATCAGCCTCCTGGATTTCAACAGCAGTCTAGCGAAAAGTCTGAATTAGAAGAATTGAGGTCAATGGTCAAGAGTCAAGCGGTATCACTCCAAAGTCAGGCATCATCTCTCAAGACATTGGAAAATCAGATTGGTCAACTCGCTACTGCCTTACTGCATAGGCCTCAAGGGACTCTTCCGAGCAACACAGAGCCTAATCCAGGAAGGAAGGAAGGCAAGGAACAGGTACAAGCTATTACTTTGCGGTCAGGCAAAGTCACTGGGGCCACATCAAGTGAACAAATCTCAAATCAGGCCGAGCAAGAGGAAGTTTCTGAAAAGGAAAAGCAACCTATCACTCCACCAGCTAAACAGTCAGTTCCTATAGCGACTGATCCTCCAGTGTACCCACCTCCACCGTTCCCTCAAAGGTTGCAGAAACAGAAACTGGATAAACAATTTGGCAAATTTCTGGAGGTCTTCAAGAAGTTACATATCAACATTCCATTTGCTGAAGCTTTGGAACAAATGCCTAGCTACGCCAAATTTATGAAGGGAATTCTCTCAAAGAAATTAAAGCTTGCTGATTTCGAGACAGTTGCATTGACGGAGGAATGTAGTGCTATCTTGCAACAAAAACTACCTCCAAAGCTTAAGGATCCAGGGAGCTTCACCATTCCTTGTACTATTGGTAACATGTCATTCAGTAAATGCTTGTGTGATCTTGGAGCAAGCATCAATCTGATGCCTCTCTCAGTCTTCATGACACTTGGACTTCCCGACCCAAGACCAACCAATATCTCGTTGCAGCTAGCTGACAGGTCGGTGACATATCCTCGTGGAATAGTGGAAGATGTTTTAGTTAAGGTGGATAAATTAATTTTTCCAGCTGACTTTGTCATCTTGGATTTTGAGGAAGACAAGAACATCCCCATCATTTTGGGAAGGCCATTCTTGGCTACAGGCAAAACATTGATCGATGTTCAAAAAGGGGAGCTGACTATGAGAGTGCATGATCAAAACGTCACTTTCAATGTTTTTAAGGCAATGCAACTTCCGACTGAAGAAGAAGAATGTTTCAGACTTGACATGGTGAAGTCACTACAGCATAAGGAAATGGATCAGTTGCTGAATACAGATGCCTTGTTAAGCACTCTACAAGGGGAGTCTGATTCTGAAGATGAAGAAAGTGCAGAATGTGTGCAGCTGTTGAATGCTAACCCTTTCCAAAGGAAGTTGAATGCTTTTCCGGAATCTCTCGGCTTATCTGAGCTTCAAAAATCACAGTTTCATCTAAAGCCATCTATTGAAGAAGCTCCTGAACTTGAACTTAAGCCACTACCGGATCATTTGAGGTATGCATTTCTAGGGGCATCATCTACATTACCTGTGATTATTGATTCTAACCTTTCAGGTACTGAGGAAGAAAAACTCTTGCGGATTCTAAGAGAGTTCAAGTCAGCCATAGGATGGACCATAGCAGACATCAAGGGCATCAGTCCCTCTTACTGCATGCATAAGATTCCAATGGAGGAAGGGAGCAAACCTTCTGTGGAACATCAAAGGAGGCTTAATCCTATCATGAAAGAGGTTGTCAAGAAGGAGATTCTTAAATGGCTGGATGCGGGCATCATCTATCCAATCTCGGATAGTTCTTGGGTGAGCCCAGTTCAGTGTGTACCAAAGAAAGGGGGTATGACAGTGGTAGCCAATGAGAAAAACGAGCTTATTCCAACTCGGACAGTCACAGGTTGGAGGGTTTGTATGGACTACAGGAAACTGAACAAGGCTACTAGGAAGGATCATTTCCCTCTACCATTCATTGATCAGATGCTGGATAGACTTGCTGGTCATGAGTACTACTGTTTGCTAGATGGGTATTCTGGCTATAATCAGATTGCTATAGCTCCGGAAGATCAGGAAAAGACCACTTTCACTTGCCCGTTTGGCACTTTTGCTTTTCGACGGGTTTCTTTTGGTCTTTGTGGTGCTCCAGCCACTTTCCAAAGATGTATGATGGCCATCTTTTCAGATATGATTGGAATTAATGTGGAAGTCTTCATGGACGATTTCTCTGTGTTTGGGTCTTCTTATGACGAATGTTTGCACAATCTGAGCTTGGTGTTGAAACGATGTGTCGAGACAAATCTAGTGCTCAACTGGGAGAAATGCCATTTCATGGTACAGGAAGGTATCATTCTGGGTCACAAGGTATCTAAAAAGGGCTTAGAAGTGGACAAGGCCAAATTGGAGACAATCGAGAAACTTCCTCCTCCTACCTCAGTTAAAGGAGTTCGCAGCTTTCTAGGACACGCCGGGTTCTATAGGCGTTTTATAAAGGATTTTTCTAAAATCACAAAGCCACTCTGCAGTCTACTAGAGAAGGATAATCCTTTTAAATTCACTGATGAATGCTTGAGAGCATTTGAACATTTGAAAAAGAAGTTGACAACTACTCCAATCATTACGGCTCCTAACTGGGATGAGCCATTCGAGATGATGTGTGACGCAAGTGATTTCGCCGTGGGCGTGGTTCTTGGGCAACGGAAGATGAATGTGTTTCATGTGGTTTACTATGCTAGTAAAACCCTTAATGATGCCCAACTAAATTACACCACCACTGAAAAAGAGCTTTTGGCAGTTGTCTACGGATTTGAGAAATTCAGATCCTACTTGCTTGGTGCGAAGGTCACAGTCTATACAGACCACGCGGCCATCAGATATTTACTCTCCAAAAAGGATGCTAAACCCCGACTAATTCGATGGGTACTCTTGCTTCAGGAGTTCGAGCTAGAAATTAAAGACAGAAAGGGGACTGAAAATCAAGTGGCTGACCATCTCTCAAGAATGGAGCGGGGCGAGGAAAATAAGAAGGATGAGACTCTCATCAATGAACACTTTCCGGACGAGCAGTTGTTTCTTGTGCAAGGTGAAGTACCCTGGTTTGCTGACTATGTGAATTATCTGGCTAGCAATGTCATTCCTACTGAGTTTTCTTACGCTCAAAAGAAGAAATTTTTGCATGATGTCAAATGGTACCGTTGGGACGAGCCTTACTTATTCAAGCAAGGACCGGATAAGCTTCTCAGGCGTTGTATTCCTTATAGCGAAACGGAAGGGATTTTGCGAGATTGTCATGACACTATCTATGGTGGACATTATGGTGGAGATAAGACCGCTGCTCGAGTGCTTCAAGCTGGATTTTTCTGGCCGACTCTATTCAAAGATGCTCATCAGTTCGTAATGAGATGTGATCGATGCCAAAGAGTTGGTAATATTTCGAGGAGGAACGAGATGCCTCTAAATAATATGCTTGAAGTGGAGGTTTTTGATGTTTGGGGAATCGACTTCATGGGACCTTTTGTTCCTTCATGCAGCAACCAGTACATTCTTTTGGCAGTGGATTATGTATCCAAATGGGTTGAGGTGAAGGCTCTACCAACGAATGATGCTAAGGTAGTGCTCAACTTTCTACACAAGCAGATCTTCACTCGTTTCGGAACCCCTCGTGCTATTATCAGTGATGAAGGAACTCATTTTTGCAATCGCCAGTTCACGGCTTTATTAGCCAAGTATCGAGTATCTCACCGTGTTGCAACAGCCTATCATCCGCAAACAAATGGGCAAGCCGAGGTTTCGAATCGAGAAATCAAAAGAATCTTGGAAAAGGTAGTGAATCCTTCGAGGAAAGATTGGTCCTTGAAATTAGATGAAGCCGTATGGGCCTACAGGACAGCGTATAAAACTCCTTTGGGAATGTCACCCTTCCAGTTGGTCTACGGGAAAGCGTGTCATTTGCCAGCGGAGCTTGAGCATAAGGCATATTGGGCCTTGCAGAAGTTGAACTTTGACATGAAGTTAGCTGGGGAGAAGCGGTTGTTGCAATTAAATGAATTGGAAGAATTCCGTTCTGAAGCCTATGAGAACTCGAAGCTGTACAAGGAGAAAGTGAAGAAGTGGCACGACAGAAAATTGGTGCCCAAAATCTTTGAACCAGGTCAACGAGTACTTCTCTTCAATTCCCGGCTCAAACTCTTTCCGGGAAAGCTTAAATCAAGGTGGTCTGGTCCTTTCATAGTGAAGACAGTGTTTCCACATGGAGCAGTGGAAATTTATGATAAATCACCTGATCAATCTTTTAAGGTCAACGGTCAGAGGCTTAAGCACTATTTTGGTGGTATGGTGAACCGTGAAGCGGTTACCGCTGTTCTTGCAACCACCTGATTTCCAGGGAAAACGTCCGGCTAAACGACGTTAACGACAGCGCTTCTTGGGAGGCAACCCATGGATTCTGTATATTGTGGAGGACTGGTGCACTTCATGCTTCGGCATAGGGGAGTATTTCTTTCTTTCTTGTTATTAATTGTTATTCTTAGGATTGTGCCATTGAGGACATTGCCACATTTAAGTGTGGGGATGTGCTTTGTTGTAGTAGCATATTAGTAGTGTAAAAAAAAAAAAAAAAAATATGAATAGTTGTTGTATTATGTGTTCATATAGGATATCATATTTTGCATAGTAGTAGTAGTTCATGCATGATTGTTATGTTCGTATTATCTACGTTTGTTCATATAGGACATTTTGTTTTATTTTCGTATACCATGTGAGTTTTCATTTAGTTGCATTTTCATGGCATGCATATTTCATGATCCCTTAGGACGAGCTGATTCTGATTGATAGGTGGATGTTGATTTGGGTGTGATGATGATGAGTAGAGGGCTGATTTATAGTTTCTATGAAATTGACTTGCATGTTACGGGAACAAAATTTATTACACAGTCTCATTGGGGTGTTGTTGGGCTAGGTTAGGGTCATGCCTGTGGGATGTTTTGAGATTTAATCACTTGTTTATATTTAGAATTTTCGTTATTCCCTTTATAGCGTAGGAACATTAAAGTCTAAGTTTGGGGGAAACCAGGAATTTTCATGCTAGTTGTTAATATTTGTCAATAAAGGCTAGGCGTCAATTGGCTAGTAGCCAGCTCATATTTATATGAGTAGTCTAGGGTTGGAAATGAGAAAGGCTCATTCCAGATTGCGGAAAAAAAACCAAAAAAAAAAAAGAAAAAAATATAAAAGAAAAAAAAAGAAAAAAAAGAGTCAAGTGTTGTTTGTTAATGCAAAATTAACCAGAGTGAGCTCTTTAATACTCGAGTAATTAAGTCTGAGGGGACTTAGTCCTAGTGACCTAAGGCTTTATAGTCTGGGATCCACTGACCCAACACTCGCTACATGGGTATTATTGTATAAGCCTTTAGGGGTCTCATTCATTGCACGGTTAAATAAGCATGCGTATTGTATATGTAGTGTCGTAGTATAGTAATAAAGCATGAGTTTCTGTCTACCTTGGATAAGGGTGGAGGTGTTCCTAGGTTATGGAGTGTCTACAGTCTATTCTAGTTATAAACCTGTGATTGTCTTGACGGAAAACATGTATGATTTTTGACCTAGTTCTGGGGGTATTTCTGATGAGCATTGCACACACGCACGTTTCTGTTCATGAATTGTTAGTATACGGGGACTTAGTCGAGCTCTGCTTGGATTTGTTACGTTCATTGAGATATTTGCTTGTTAGTTGGTTTTGGTAAGTTTGAAGGGGATCTTGCATTTTTCATAGTAGTTGCATTCATGCATTGCATTGCATTAGGTAAATGGATTTTGTGGGTACATTCGCTATAGGCCCTCACGAGACCTTACTCGTCCACTAGGGCTGCCTAGGGGTTTAAAGGGCTTGTTGCATATGCCAAATGCAACCGTGATCACCTACGGAAGTGGTGCTAATTAGTTAGTTAGTTGTAATTGTATATGCTTGAGGACAAGCATCAGTTTAAGTTTGGGGGTGTGATAAGTGGATTTTATATCCACTTGGAACATTCTAAATCGGCTTAAATTGGTTGCTTTGACCTCAAGATTGTGGTAGTTTTGATGTATTTTGTTTAATTGTGCAGGGTTGGAATAATGTTGATTAAGATCGTTGTTTCCGTTGCTTTTGGAGTTGGAATCGGGCTTAATAATATAGAATGGAGTCTTGTTATGGTTCACCATGAGGATTCCAAGCATAGAGGATTGAAAACGGAAGAGAACGCAAAAAGAACGGGAGCAAACGGAGCAAAAACGAAGGAGAAAAAGCTAAAAAACGAAGGAGAAAAAAATGTGACCAGAAGTAGCCTGGGCAAAGTGCGCCAGTTCTTGAGCAAAGTGCGCCAGGGACCAGAATTGGCTTGAGCAAACTGCGCCAGTTCTTGAGCAAAGTGCTCGGGGACGTGCTGATTTTCCAGTTTTGCCCTTATTCGATCTGAAATTGTATTTTAAGTGTTTTTTGACACAAAAATCGTTTCCTAGTTGTATTTTAGGTATTTTTCTTATTGGGTAAGTGGGAGAAAAAGCCTATATCAACATCCAACCCTTGTAATCAGAATATACAGACGTTACGTATTATAACCTAGTTCTTGGGAAGAGAGAAAAGGGGGAAAAAATTCTAGGGTTCTTCAAGCTAGTGACAAGCAAGGAGACCGGATCAATTTTCATCGTTTGTATTCTCTTCTACAATTTGGGGAATTATTTTCTATCTCAATTTCCTCTTCTATTATCTATTATTATATGTTTTGTTTAGAACCATGCTTTCTTTAGAACCCATGATGGTGATTAGTTTAATTATGAGCTAAATCATTATCATGGGATTCCAATGGATTCGATTTCATAATTATTGTGTATGACATGTGATCGATGTGGGGTGATGTTATTGTGATAATCTGATATGGTTTGGTTTAATTGATAGATGTGTAGCTAGCATCTAGTTTATTAATCCTTGATGATTGCGAAAGTGGATTCTAGGATTGAGAATATGCCATATTAGCATGGGTTCATGAATTAATTGTTTATTCTTGATTAGTAGTATGATTTTACCCAATTCATATTGCCCCATGTAATTACAAAAGATAACTTGTGCTTAAACCAATTGTGTTTCCAGATTGTATAGACATATATGATAAATGGCTAGTAGCCAGCTCATATTTATATGAGTAGTCTAGGGTTGGAAATGAGAAAGGCTCATTCCAGATTGCGAAAAAAAAAGGAAAAAAAAATATAAAAAAAATATAAAAAAAAAAGAAAAAAAAAAGAAAAAAAAAGAGTCATATAAATAATTTAAATGCAAAATTAACCAGAGTGAGCTCTTTAATACTCGAGTAATTAAGTCTGAGGGGACTTAGTCCTAGTGACCTAAGGCTTTATAGTCTGGGATCCACTGACCCAACACTCGCTACATGGGTATTATTGTATAAGCCTTTAGGGGTCTCATTCATTGCACGGTTAAATAAGCATGCGTATTGTATATGTAGTGTCGTAGTATAGTAATAAAGCATGAGTTTCTGTCTACCTTGGATAAGGGTGGAGGTGTTCCTAGGTTATGGAGTGTCTACAGTCTATTCTAGTTATAAACCTGTGATTGTCTTGACGGAAAACATGTATGATTTTTGACCTAGTTCTGGGGGTATTTCTGATGAGCATTGCACACACGCACGTTTCTGTTCATGAATTGTTAGTATACGGGGACTTAGTCGAGCTCTGCTTGGATTTGTTACGTTCATTGAGATATTTGCTTGTTAGTTGGTTTTGGTAAGTTTGAAGGGGATCTTGCATTTTTCATAGTAGTTGCATTCATGCATTGCATTGCATTAGGTAAATGGATTTTGTGGGTACATTCGCTATAGGCCCTCACGAGACCTTACTCGTCCACTAGGGCTGCCTAGGGGTTTAAAGGGCTTGTTGCATATGCCAAATGCAACCGTGATCACCTACGGAAGTGGTGCTAATTAGTTAGTTAGTTGTAATTGTATATGCTTGAGGACAAGCATCAGTTTAAGTTTGGGGGTGTGATAAGTGGATTTTATATCCACTTGGAACCTTCTAAATCGGCTTAAATTGGTTGCTTTGACCTCAAGATTGTGGTAGTTTTGATGTGTTTTGTTTAATTGTGCAGGGTTGGAATAATGTTGATTAAGATCGTTGTTTCCGTTGCTTTTGGAGTTGGAATCGGGCTTAATAATATAGAATGGAGTCTTGTTATGGTTCACCATGAGGATTCCAAGCATAGAGGATTGAAAACGGAAGAGAACGCAAAAAGAACGGGAGCAAACGGAGCAAAAACGAAGGAGAAAAAGCTAAAAAACGAAGGAGAAAAAAATGTGACCAGAAGTAGCCTGGGCAAAGTGCGCCAGTTCTTGAGCAAAGTGCGCCAGGGACCAGAATTGGCTTGAGCAAACTGCGCCAGTTCTTGAGCAAAGTGCTCGGGGACGTGCTGATTTTCCAGTTTTGCCCTTATTCGATCTGAAATTGTATTTTAAGTGTTTTTTGACACAAAAATCGTTTCCTAGTTGTATTTTAGGTATTTTTCTTATTGGGTAAGTGGGAGAAAAAGCCTATATCAACATCCAACCCTTGTAATCAGAATATACAGACGTTACGTATTATAACCTAGTTCTTGGGAAGAGAGAAAAGGGGGAAAAAATTCTAGGGTTCTTCAAGCTAGTGACAAGCAAGGAGACCGGATCAATTTTCATCGTTTGTATTCTCTTCTACAATTTGGGGAATTATTTTCTATCTCAATTTCCTCTTCTATTATCTATTATTATATGTTTTGTTTAGAACCATGCTTTCTTTAGAACCCATGATGGTGATTAGTTTAATTATGAGCTAAATCATTATCATGGGGTTCCAATGGATTCGATTTCATAATTATTGTGTATGACATGTGATCGATGTGGGGTGATGTTATTGTGATAATCTGATATGGTTTGGTTTAATTGATAGATGTGTAGCTAGCATCTAGTTTATTAATCCTTGATGATTGCGAAAGTGGATTCTAGGATTGAGAATATGCCATATTAGCATGGGTTCATGAATTAATTGTTTATTCTTGATTAGTAGTATGATTTTACCCAATTCATATTGCCCCATGTAATTACAAAAGATAACTTGTGCTTAAACCAATTGTGTTTCCAGATTGTATAGACATATATGATTTGAACGTAATGTGGTGTCCTCTTGATTTCTATCTTTTGTGGATATTAAGTGGTATGATATGAGTACACTGAAAGGTAGCTCGTATTATTGTAGTGTTATCTGATTAATTATCTTGTTTATCACCCGTATCGATTTATTGTGTCAACCTTTAGTGAAGTTTCGATGAAATTGGAATCCCATGCCTTCTCATATTAAGAACTCTTTTCTAATTTACTTGCACTTAGTTAATTAAATTAGTTTAAACAAAAACCCAATTTGATAATTGTTCAAGCATTAAGAAGTAACCATACACTATTGCATACGCACTAAAATTGGCATTACACCTAGTCTCTGCGGAACGAATCTTACTTATCACTTGCTATTTGTGATCGCGTATACTTGCGTGTTTACGAGTCAACAAGTTTTTGGCAAAAAACTTGTTACGACCAACTCAACACGCAAGTGCACGTGATCTCAAGTAATACAGATAGCAAATAAGGTTCGTTCCTACAGGGACTCGTTGTATTGTCTAGCTAATTCACTCACCAATGTATGATTATTTTCCGATGCTAAAACAAATAATAAAGTGGATTGTTGTTATCACTAAAATTTATCTAAGAATTATAACTAATGATCAACTGCTTGAACTGAGATTTAGGTCGAATTACTTATGCAAATAAAACATGGGAATTTAGTTTCTTTAAACAATCCATCTATAGTCTCCAAATCCCTAGCCTTGTTCATGTGATTTATTAACACCTGATCGAACACACAAAACTGATATAAGCCAACTTCCGTTACACAAATACCATCCTAAACAATATCCACAATAAAGATAGAAATCATTTAGTCTCCCGATTATGCCAAGTCTTCATATGTCTATAAAGAATAAAACATAATGGTTGAGGTGCAAGCATTCAATTGATCACATAGTCGTCATAAAACAATTAGAGTTACGACACTAATTACGAATGATATTATCACGCATAAACCCATGCTAACATGGCAAGTTCTAAACTCTTATTTCCACTTTCGCTTCAACAAGAATTAACACACAATTACAGGAGTTAGCTACTCTCCTATAACGAATTAAAATCAACCATGATAGGATATCACATCAATCACACTATAGGCATCGAGAAGATTCAACACATAAAATTCATGAATAAATCCACTAAACCCCCATGACAACGAATTAGTTCATGATCGAACTAATCATCATCATGGGTTCTATTGAAAACATAACTCTAAAATAAACAAGTAAAAATAGAGAAGAAGAAGAATAAGGTTTAGAATTAAATCCCCACAATAGAAGAATACAAAGGTTCAAGAATAATCCTTGCTTGTCACTAGCTTGGAGGAATTCCTTCTCCTTTTCTCTTTTCTTGAAAACCTAGATTATAATACGTAACGTGTCTATTATGATTACAAGGGTTGGATGTTGATATAGGCTTTTTCTCCCACTTACCCAATAAGAAAAATACCTAAAATACAACTAGAAATCGATTTTTATGTCAAAAACCACTTAAAATACAATTTCAGATCGAATAAGGGCAAAACTGGAAAATCAGCACGACCCCGAGCACTTTGCTCCAAACTGGCGCAGTTTGCTCAAGCCAATTCTGGTCCCTGGCGCACTTTGCTCAAGAACTGGCGCAGTTTGCCCAGGCTACTTCTGGTCACGTTTTTTTCTCCTTCGTTTTTGCTCCGTTTGCTCCCGTTCTTTTTGCGTTCTCTTCCACTTTCAATCCTCTCTGCTTGGAATCCTCATGGTGAACCATAACAAGACTCCATTCTATATTATTAAGCCCGATTCCAACTCCAAAAGCAACGGAAACAACGATCTTAATCAACATTATTCCAACCCTGCACAATTAAACAAAACACATCAAAACTACCACAATCTTGAGGTCAAAGCAATCAATTTAAGCCGATTTAGAATGTTCCAAGTGGATATAAAATCCACTTATCACACCCCCAAACTTAAACTGATGCTTGTCCTCAAGCATATACAATTACAACTAACTTACTAATTAGTACCACTTCCGTAGGTGATCACGATTGCATTTGGCATATGCAACAAGCCCTTTAAACCCCTAGGCAGCCCTAGTGGACGAGTAAGGTCTCGTGAGGGCCTATAGTGAATGTACCCACAAAATCCAATGCAATGCAATGCATGAATGCAACTAATATGAAAAAAATGCAAGATCCCCTTCAAACTCACCAAAACCAACTAACAAGCAAATATCTCAATGAATGTAACAAATCCAAGCAGAGCTCGACTAAATCCCTGTATACTAACAAATACATGAACAGAAACGTGCGTGTGTGCAATGCTCATCAGAAATACCCCCAGAACTAGGTCAAAAATCATACATGCTTTCCGTCAAGACAATCACAGGTTTATAACTAGAATAGACTGTAGACACTCCATAACCTAGGAACACCTCCACCCTCATCCAAGGTAGACAGAAACTCATGCTTTATTACTATACTACGACACTACATATACAATACGCATGCTTATTTAACCGTGCAATGAATGAGACCCCTAAAGGCTTATACAATAATACCCATGTAGCGAGTGTTGGGTCAGTGGATCCCAGACTATAAAGCCTTAGGTCACTAGGACTAAGTCCCCTCAGACTTAATTACTCGAGTATTAAAGAGCTCACTCTGGTTAATTTTGCATTTAAATTATTTATATGACTCTTTTTTTTCTTTTTTTTTATATTTTTTTTATATTTTTTTTTCCTTTTTTTTTTCGCAATCTGGAATGAGCCTTTCTCATTTCCAACCCTAGACTACTCATATAAATATGAGCTGGCTACTAGCCATTTGACGCCTAGCCTTTATTGACAAATATTAACAACTAGCATGAAAATTCCTGGTTTCCCCCAAACTTAGACTTTAATGTTCCTACGCTATAAAGGGAATAACGAAAATTCTAAATATAAACAAGTGATTAAATCTCAAAACATCCCACAGGCATGACCCTAACCTAGTCCAACAGCACCCCAATGAGACTGTGTAATAAATTTTGTTCCCGTAACATGCAAGTCAATTTCATAGAAACTATAAATCAGCCCTCTACTCATCATCATCACACCCAAATCAACATCCACCTATCAATCAGAATCAGCTCGTCCTAAGGGATCATGAAATATGCATGCCATGAAAATGCAACTAAATGAAAACTCACATGGTATACGAAAATAAAACAAAATGTCCTATATGAACACACGTAGATAGTACGAACATAACAATCATGCATGAACTATCACTACTATGCAACATGATATCCTATATGACCACAAAATACAACAATACATACAACTACTATCCCCCAAACCACCCCCAAACTTAACATATTCAATGCCCTCATTGAATGGAAGTAAATACAAGGGATAATAGAAACATACCTACTCATCCTCGCTGTCATCACCCTCCTCATCCTCGTCCGAAGAATCAGTTGGAGGATACGGAATCCGGGATCCAAATATAGGCCACTGAACCGGAGTACTCGGTGACTGAAATTTTGCCTCCAAAGCTACGCCCAAGTCTTCTGAATATTGGCGACTGCTAACATGCATAGCATCCAACCGCCTAGTCATTCGCCGCAAATGAGACTCAAGAGTGGACATATTACCCGTACTCTGCTGTGAATCGGCTCTAGCAACTCCCGATCCCTCGGCTACATGACCACCCGCACCACTAACACCACCTTCGGCCTCCTTCATTCGCCCAATAGACGAATCAGCAATAGGAGCCCCAGGCTTTTGCACCGGCTCATCCACACGCGGTGGCACTTTTGCAACATCACACAATCCCGTAATTATGGAAGCATAGGGAATACTAGCTGTCGAATTACCCTTCAAAAACCGAAGAATAGTTTGATTAATCAAGTAACCCAAATCGACATACTCACCTTTTAAGATCCCCCACAAAAGGATAGCCCTGTCAACAGTAACTTCCGTCACATGAGACGATGGAAGGATACTAGTACATATGAATAAGAACCATGCACGGGCAAACTTAGTCAATGAAGCGGACGGAAAATTCCTCTTTTCGTTAGTACCCGCCTTACACCTCCATACCGCCCCTGGAACACACAACTCACCAATGACAACATCAAGATCAACATCTCCCACCGTCTTCCGTCCCCAATCCTCAACACCCCTAGATTTAGGCAACTGACCAATCAAATTCCGAATTGCTCGAGAAGAATAATCAACCTGTTGTCCCCTAACAATCGTGGAGTTATTCTGCTCTACTGAAGCATTAGCGTAAAACTCCCGAACAACATTCAATGGCACATCATTAGCCAATTCGCAAAATACCTTCCAACCCCTTGCATTCACCATAGCCACCATCTCCTCGTTATCACGAGGCACAAACCTCCTCTCCTTTATAACTCCCTTACGAACTAATCGACCGTACTCCGACTCGGCCTCCGAATTCACAAATTTCACTACTCCTTCTTCCACAATAGCATCCTCATCCACCGATGGATGGCTACTACTACTACTACCTACCAATCTTTGTCTTTTGGGAGCCATAACAACAAGAATAACAATCCACACCACAAATTCGAATTTCACAAAAAACCCCTAATTCAAGAACACAACCAAACCCTAATTGGCAAGAACACAATTCGTAGCAATTACAAAGATGAGATTAGAACAATACCATACGAATGAAGAGGTGTCCTTGCAAGAGTAAGCCTCCAATAATCCGAATATATCCTCCCCTTGAGCTTGGAATTGATGTATGGGTATAGTTTGTGAGTGAGAAGTGTATATATAGAAAAGTGTATGGAGGAATTTTTAATGGATGATGATGTATAAATATAGAGAGATGTATATATAAGGTGAGATGGAATTGGGTTAGGAGAGGAATTAGATATAAAATTGGAGTAGGAGGTGTTAGGGTTTTTGGATTTGTGAGTGTAGTAGGATATGTATAAAAGATGAGATATGAATTGGGGGAAAATTTTTTTTTTTTTATAACAGGACTCGGCATCACAGAGGGGTTTGGCGCTGACTGCGCGAGAACGGGCGCAGTTTGCGCGAGAGAAGTCTGGAACGCGCAGGCGCAGTGTGCGCGAGGTATGGCGCAAGTTGCGCGGTTGGTTTCTGCGTTATCAGGCGCAGTCTGCGCGAGATTTGGCGCAGTTTGCGCGGAACACTTCTGATCTAATTTTTTTTTTTTTTTTTTTTTTTTAAGGTTTAATAATCTTGTATACAACAATGCTTGGGTTGCCTCCCAAGAAGCGCTTCTTTTACGTCAATAGCTTGACGTGTCTTCCATGATTTATTCAATAATTGCAAGAACCGCGGTTTCAGCCCCACGATTCGATACCTCACCAAAGTACGGTTTCAATCTCTGACCATTGACTTTGAACGACTGATCAGGTGATTTCTCAAAAATCTCAACCGCTCCATGCGGAAACACGGTTTTTACAACAAAGGGTCCTGACCATCTCGATTTAAGCTTTCCTGGAAATAGACGAAGGCGAGAATTAAATAATAACACAAGCAAGGAGTAATCTTTGGAACTTTTGTATTCTTCTACTTTGGGGAGTTATTTCTGAACCTTATTTTCTCTCTTCTTTTAATTATTTGTTGTTCTAGAATTATGTTATCAATTGAACCCATGATGGCGATGAGGTCGATTATGGGCTAATTCGTTGTCATGGGGGTTTTAATGGATTTTGCTATGGATTCTAGTAATTGAGTGTTAATTATGCCTTGGTGTGTGATTGTACGTATTGATTGCCTAGTATGTTTATGCTTATTCGTTATAAGTGAGTCGCGAACACTTGTAATTGTTTGTTTAATCCTAGTGAATGCGAAAGTGGATCTAGGGTTTAGAACAATTCATGCTAGCATAGGTTTTTGCATGTGAAGAACATGTATTAATTTGTGATGTGATTCTAACCGTCTTGCATCGACTATGTGGTTTAATGGGTGCTTGATTTTCAACCGGTATGTGTTCAATTGCTATAGACATATAGGGACTACACATATTTGGTGACTACTTGACTTCTATCAATTGTGGATGATCAGTAGGATGGTATATGCACAACGAAAGTTGGTATGTATCAGTTTAGTGCATCTAATTAGTAATCAACTCTGTCACATGCTAGGCTAAAGGGCATAAGATTCTAGATGAAGTAGTAATTGAAATTGAAATCCCATGTTTGTTTATTATAAGGTTAAAGTTAAGTTATTTTCTCATAATTGGCTTAGTTGGTAATTAAACAATAGTTAAATCAAACCAAAATTGTGATTGTCTTAGCAGTGAGTGTAAATTATAAGCTGGTGCATAAGTGAACATAACGAACAATTTGAGCTCTCCTAGTCCTTACTCCTGCATTAGGGTCTCCAATGATTTGCTCTGCAGTGTGTGATCTATCCCATTTCCTCGAGTGTTCAGCCTGATTTCTCATTCTTGATGTTGCTTCATCATCCACATCATGGTCATCCTCATTTCCTCCCCCTGTGAAGTTACCATTACTCACAGGTGTGTCTTGGATGCTTGTTTCTCCACTATTGATTGGCACAAATTCTTCTCTTGTATCATTATTCACTTGAGAATGTTGAACTTGAGTTTCAACTCCAGTTTCAGTCTCTTCATCAGAATCATCTAGATTATCAAACTTCAATGGATCTCTGTCTTCATCATTGGCTTCTTCTAGTCCAGGTAGTTTGCTATCATCAAATGTTACATCTGTGCTTTCCATAACTTTCTTTTGACTGATGACATAAACCTTGTATGCAATTCTTTCCATAGAATAGCCAAGAAAAATTCCTTCAAATGCTTTTGCATCAAACTTTCCAACATATTCAGAATTATCCTTGAGTACAAAGCATTTGCTTCCAAAAGTATGAACATACTTTAGTGTAGGCTTCTTTCCAGTCATCAAGTTGTAAGGTGTCTTTCCAGTGTTTTTGTTGATGAGGGTCCTGTTCTGAATATAGCATGCAGTGCTCACAGCCTCAGCCCAAAAACATGTAGGCATTTTTGCATCAAGTAACATTGTTCTAGCAGCCTCAATTAGAGTTCTATTATTTCTCTCAACAACTCCATTTTGTTGTGGAGTCCTTGGAGCTGAGAATTGCTGAGAAATGCCATTCTCTTTGCAGAATGCTTCAAGTGTGGCATTTCTGAACTCTGTTCCATTATCACTCCTCAGTGCAATCACACTTGCATCGTTTGCCTTTGCTTCCTTGTCAACTTTCTTTATATGCTCAATAATTACTTGTGGAGCCTCATCTTTTGATGCCAGAAATTCCACCCATGTATGCCTTGAAAAATCATCAACCATTACTAGGGCATACTTCTTTCTTCCAAGTGACATTATGTTGACAGACCCAAACAAATCCATATGGATGAGTTGTAGTGGCTTGGTTACAGATGTCACTGTCTTTGACTTGTGGCTTGATCTCTTCATTTTTCCTTTTTGACAAGCCTCACACACTCCTTCTTGGCAGAATTCAAGTGTGGGCATGCCTCTCACTAATTCTCTTTTGACTAGAGAATTAATGGCCTTGAAGTTCAGGTGTGATAGTTTCTTGTGCCACAGCCAACAATCTTCATTTGATGCTTTTGAGTAAAAGCAACAAATTTTGTCCTTGTTTGCAGAGTCCATATTGGCTACAAACAGGCTTCCCTTCCTTACTCCAGATAGAGCAAAATCACCAGTCTTCTTGTGGGTGATCAAACATTCATCTTTGTCAAAATTCACTTTGAATCCTCTATCAGTAAACTGACCAACACTTAACAGATTATGCTTGAGCCCCTTGACTAGTGCTACATCTTCAATGATGACATTTCCAACTTTCAGCTTGCCATATCCCAATGTGTTACCCATGCTGTCATCTCCAAAAGCAACCATTGGGCCAGCCTTTTCCTCATACTGTGATAGCAGGGCCATATCACCAGTCATATGATTTGAGCATCCACTGTCCAAAATCCACATGACCTTCTTTTCACTTTCTTTGCCCTGCAAACACAAAGGTATTACTTTTCCTTTGGTACCCAAACAAGTTTGGGTCCATGTGACTTAGAGACAGTTTTATCATAAACAACATGCTTGTCAACTTTCTTAGTGTTAGTCTTCTTGTCACTGTTGGAAGTCTTAGAACCTGAGGTTTCAGACTTAGGTGACAAAGGTACCTTCCTAGCTTTAGGAGGACTTGAAGACTTTGACCTTGTGTAGTGTGTGTGGGAATTGTGACTGATACAACCATCAATGAACTGCCTTCTTAAATTAAAACAACTAGTCATAACATTCATATTGCATGGCATACAGTCAAATTTATCACAGAAAGGTGCATCTCTATGACTTAGAGGCACAGAACAATCATAGAAAGGTTTAGACACACTACCAACAGGTTTCTTGCATGCATGAGTTAGATGATTGGTACTGAAACAGTTCTGACAAGTTTTCCTAGGGGCATTAGGCATATAAGCATAGTTGTTATCCTTGTTAATCCCAAACTTGCCATTTCTGTTCTGTTTCTTTTTAGTCACTTCCTTTTCTGATTCACTCTTCCCAACTGAGACAAACTTAACAAACTTCTTAGGTCTTGGCCTATCAACTACTGGCTTCTTGGTCTTTGACTTGACACTCTCACCCTTAGAGGATGCTTGCTGTTCACTAGATTGTGCCTCATCCTCATCATTCAACATTTGCTTGATGAGTAAGGCATCCTCATCAATTTCAAATGTTGATTCCTTAAAAATTGGATTTTCAGTTTTTCTCAAAATGTGAGGCACTTTCTCATGAACAGCTGTGTCCTCTTCAATGACAGCATAGCCTTTCCTTTGTTTGAGAGAGTCATAGTCAAGTCCAATAGCTGCTTTGGGTTTAGCTTCAATTTTCTCACAGTAGGATTGCACTAAACCAGATGATTTCTTGAAAGTTTTAAGTTTGAATTCATTCTCAGCTAATTCATCCCTAAGAGCCTTCTCTACTTGACTAGCACATAGAACCTTGTTCTTCAAATATTCAACTTCTTTCTTAAGTTTTTCTACTTGCATAGTAGTTAGCTCAAGTTCCTCATTCTTTTTGGTTAATATTTCATTTCTAGTAGACAGTTTAGCAATCTCCTCATTAGCAGCAGTCATACTAGTATGAATATTAAACATTTCAACAGATAATTGTTCAATCATGCATTTGTATTCAGAAACAGACATGTCTATAGTAGTGAGAGATGGTACCTGAGAATCAGATGAAGATGAGTCATCCTTGGAGTTGGCCATCAAGGCATAGTTGCAGAATTCTTGTTCCTCTTCATCACTCTCAGAATCATCCCAACACTTCCCTTCAGCTATGTAGGCCTTACCATGTGTCTGCTTTTTCAGAAGGGCCTCATACTTAGCTTCTAGCTCAAGATAATCTCTATCCTTCTTTTTAGGCTTCTTGCATTCACTGGCAAAATGCCCTAGGTCATTGCATCTATAACACCTTACAGATGAGCTATCCACATAACCGGTTTTGAACTTATTTCTGTTTGGCTTCACAGGTGCCTTGTTCTTGTTGGCTGAATGGTTTTGAGTTTTGGGTTTGAAGGGTTGATTTCTTTTAAATCTGATGTTTGGAAATTTTCTAGCCATGAAGGCATATGAGGTATTTTCCATCCCATCAAGTTCTTCCAGAGTGTAAAACTCTTCTTCTTCTTCCTCCTTTTCCTCAACAGGTTCACTCACCCCAGCTTCAGTTTCTTCATCATCTGCCACCTCCTCTATCCTTAGTTGGCTTGTAGATGCTTCTAGGTCCAGGATGGATTTGTTGACAATCAAGGCACATGATGTGTTTATCATCCTACCTTGGTTGGCTTGGATAGCCCTTTTCTGAAGCAACTCAAGTTCATGAGTCTTTAGGACTCCATAGAGCACATCATAGGTGACTTTGTTCAAATCTCTCTCTCTTAGAGAAATGACTCTTTGCTCCAGATGATTTAGTGAAGACAACAGAAATTTCATATTTAACTCCTTGGTGCTGTAAACCTTTCCATTCATCTGCAACTCAGTAACTAGCTTGTGAAACCTTTCAAACATTTCAGTGATGCTTTCCTTGGGCTGTACCATGAAAGCTTCATACTGTGTGACCAGTATCTGTTTCCTGTTTTCCTTAACCTCATCAGTCCCTTCACATAACACCTCAATGTGATCCCACATCTCTTTGGCAGACGTGCATGATGCAATGTTTGCAAACATTGACATGTCCATGGAATCAATGATAAGCAACATGAGGTGGCTGTCAAGAGCAACCTTCTCCCTTTCTGACTCTGTCCACTTTGATGGATCCTTGGCCTCATAAGTTCTTGGGATAGTTATGGTTCCAACAATCTTCTCTGGTATCTCTTGTTGTGGAACAAAAGGACCGTTCTTGAGAATCTCAGGATACAAGGGATGAGAGGCTTTAATGAACAACATCATCTTTATCTTCCAAAGGTTGAAGTTTTCTTTATCAAACTTAGGGACCTTCACCGTTCCTGTAGTCTTTGGTGTATTCGAACTCATGATCGTTTCTCTGTTTTTGAATAAACAGCCCGCTCTGATACCACTTGTTGAGTATTGAATACGGTAAAAGAATACAGAGGGGGGGTGAATGGATTCTTGAACTTTTCTTTGATTGAGTCTATGTAGTAGATAAGTGCCTGTGTGTGTAGAAGTGAAGGTGCGGATAAATAAACAACACAAGACACAATATCACTTTAATCTAATGTATTATTAGATAAAGGTTGCTACAATCTGTGAATACGAATGGTAGTATTCTCAGCTTCGTTTTTCTCAGAGAGATATGGCTTACAGTGTATGAAAAACTTGACTCACAAAAAGTTGCTAAGTTATGAAGTGAGGCTGTGTCCTTATAGAACATGGATACAGCCTACTTATTGCAAATAAGGTAGCTAAACAAATTACTTTCTAGTATGTCTATCCTTTTTGAGTAAGTGTCCAAACGGTTACAGATTTGACTTTGCAAAGCCTGTTTAGATCCACTTCTTTAGCTCCTTGTCTCTTCTATATCTCTCCAAGCTTCCTTGTAGGCTTTCCAGAGCACGTTACAGATTGTGGTCCATAAAGTGCATTGGCTTGTTGCAGGTTTCTGACTTGTACAATTTCTTCAGTATTTTGTCTCCAAGAATGTATTCGAGAAGTGACTAAGTAAGTGATTCGAGAACTAGAATTGACTTGATCGATAACTCTGAGTTCTCGAATACTGTTATAATGACATATCGAACCACTTCTCGAATAGCTCTTTTCCATCAGGATTCCTTGAGTTGTCGAATAGAACATTTGACTTATCGAATCCTCGAGTTGTCGAATAGCTTTCTGAGTCCTTGAGATATCGAATGGAACTTTGACTTGTTGACTCTTTGAGAACTCGAATACCATCTTGACTTGTTGACTTCTTGAGTTCTCGAATAGAGTAGTAGACATATCGAATCCCTGAGATATCGAATGAGATATCGAACAGTGTATTCAGAGATATCGAATAGTGTCTTGAGATATCGAATCCCTGACTTCTCGAATGCTGGACTTCTCGAATAGACAAATATACTTCTCGAATTGGTACTTAGGCAAATTCTTCATTTCTTCAAATCCCAACTGTGATTATTTGACAGTCTTTAACTCCTTGTTTGAGGCATGAACCTTGGAACTTCTTTCAAGCATTATTCTAGACTCTATTTGTACAATTACACAACTAGGATTTGATGCCTACTACAAGTACAATACAAACAGAAACTCTACAACTAGAGGTTCCCTCAGTTAAGAGGTCATGTAAGTAATGCAAATCATTACAAACAATTAGGCTTGTTATTAGATGTGTACAGGCATGCCTCTGTAACTAACATGTCAACTCTCCCATTATACTCATCTCATATCTGCTCTGCATGAGTTTAGAGAATTTCTCACACAGCTTCTCATTTGTAGAACCAAAAATCATATCATCCACATAAATCTGAACTAGAATAATATCATCACCATGCTTCTTGTAAAACAGTGTCTTGTCCAATGTGCTTCTAGTGAATTGATTTTCAAGCAGAAATTGTGATAAAGTATCATACCATGCTCTTGGAGCCTGCTTAAGTCTATACAATGCCTTAAGCAATCTGTAAACAAATTCTGGGAAATGTGGATCCTCAAAGCCAGGTGGTTGTTGCACATAAACCTCTTCTTCCAACTCTCCATTCAGAAATGCACTCTTGACATCCATTTGATACACTTTAAAGTTTGAATGAGCAGCAAATGCCAGGAATATTCTGATGGCTTCCAATCTAGCAACAGGGGTAAATGTCTCATCTTAATCAATGCCTTCCTGTTGAGAGTATCCTTTTGCAACCAACCTTGCTTTGTTCCTTATAATTACACCATCTTCATCCATCTTATTCTTCAGAACCCATTTTGTTCCAACAATGGTTCTATTCTTTGGTGCAGGCACAAGTTCCCAAACTTTGTTCCTTTCAAATTGATTCAGCTCCTCTTGCATGGCTATAATCCAATCTGGATCTAGCAGTGCATCATCAAGTTTCTTAGGCTCAACCTATGATAGAAAACAGCCATAGAGGCACTCATTCTGAGTTGCTCTCCTAGTCCTTACTCCTGCATTAGGGTTTCCAATGATTTGCTCTGTAGTGTGTGATTTATCCCATTTCCTTGAGTGCTCAGCCTGATTTCTCATTCTTGATGTTGCTTCATCATCCAACTCATGATCATTCTCATTTCCTCCCCTGTGAGGTTGCCACTACTCACAGGTGTGTCTTGGATGCTTGTTTCTCCACTGTTGATTGGCACAAATTCTTCTCTTGTATCATCATTCACTTGAGTTTGTTGAACTTCAGTTTCAACTTCAGTTTCAATCTCTTCATCAGAATCATCTAGATTATCAAACTTTAATGGATCTTTCTCTTCATCATTAGCTTCTTCTAGTCCAGGTAGTTTGCTGTCATCAAATGTCACATCTGTGCTTTCCATGATTTTCTTTTGACTGATGACATAAACTTTGTATGCAATTCTTTCCATAGAGTAGCCAAGAAAAATTCCTTCAAAGGCCTTTGCATCAAACTTTCCAACATATTCAGAATTATCTTTCAATACAAAGCATTTGCTTCCAAAAGTATGGACATACTTTAGAGTAGGCTTCTTTCCAGTCATCAAATTGTAAGGTGTCTTTCCAGTGTTTTTGTTGATGAGGGTTCTGTTCTGGATATAGCATGCAGTGCTGACAGCCTCAGCCCAAAAACATGTAGGCATCTTTGCATCAAGTAACATTGTTCTAGCAGCTTCAATTAGAGTTCTATTCTTTCTCTCAACAACTCCATTTTGTTGTGGAGTCCTTGGAGCTGAGAATTGCTGAGAAATGCCATTCTCTTTGCAGAATGCTTCAAGTATGGCATTTCTGAACTTTGTTCCATTATCACTTCTTAGTGCAATCACACTTGCATTGTTGGCCTTTGCTTCCTTGTCAACTTTCTTTATATGCTCAATGATTACTTGTGGAGCCTCATCTTTTAATGCCATAAATTCCACCCATGTATACCTTGTAAAGTCATCAACCATCACCAAGGCATACTTCTTTCTTCCTATTGACATAATATTGACAGGCCCAAACAAATCCATATGCATGAGTTGTAGGGGCTTGGTTATTGATGTCACTGTCTTTGACTTGTGGCTTGATCTTTTCATCTTTCCTTTTTGACAGGCCTCACACACTCCTTCTTGACAGAATTCAAGTGTGGGCATGCCTCTCACTAACTCTCTTTTGACTAGAGAATTAATGGCTTTGAAGTTCAGGTGTGATAGTTTCTTGTGCCACAGCCAACAATCTTCATTTGATGCTTTTGAGTAAAAGCAACAAATTTTGTCCTTGTTTACAGAATCCATATTGGCTACAAACAGGCTTCCCTTCCTTACTCCAGATAGAGCAAAATCACCAGTCTTCTTGTGGGTGATCAAACATTCATCTTTATCAAAATCCACCTTGAATCCTCTATCAATAAACTGACCAACACTTAGCAGATTATGCTTGAGTCCCTTGACTAGTGCTACATCTTCAATGATGACATTACCAACTTTTAACTTGCCATATCCCAATGTGTTACCAATGCTGTCATCTCCAAAAGCAACCATTGGGCCAGCCTTTTCCTCATACTGTGATAGCAGGGCCATATCACCAGTCATATGATTTGAGCATCCACTGTCCAAAATCCACATGACCTTCTTTTCATTTTCTTTGCCCTGCAAACACAAAGGTCTTACTTTTCCTTTGGTACCCAAACAAGTTTGGGTCCATGTGACTTAGAGACAGTTTTATCATAAACAACATGCTTATCAACTTTCTTGGTATTAGTCTTCTTGTCACTTTTAGAGGTCTTAGAACCTGAGGTTTCAGACTTAGGTGATAGAGGTACCTTCCTAGCTTTAGGAGGACTTGATGACTTTGACCTTGTATAGTGTGTGTGAGAATTGTGACTGATACAACCATCAATGAATTTCCTTCTTAAATTAAAACAACTAGTCATAACATTCATATTGCATGGCATGCAGTCAAATTTATCACAAAAAGGTGCATCTCTATGTCTTAGAGACACAGAACAATCATAGAAAGGTTTAGGCACACTACCAACAGGTTTCTTGCATGCATGAGTTAAATGATTGGTACTGAAACAGTTCTGACAAGTTTTCCTAGGGGCATTAGGCATATAAGCATAGTTGTTATCTTTGTTAATCCCTAGCTTGCCATTTCTGTTCTGTTTCTTCTTAGTCACTTTCTTCTCTGATTCACTCTTCCCAGCTGAAACAAACTTAACAAATTTCTTAGGTCTTGATCTATCAACTACTGACTCCTTGGCTTTTGACTTGACACTCTCACTCTTGGAGGATGCTTGTTGTTCACTGGATTGTGCCTCATCCTCGTCATTCAACATTTGCTTGATGAGTAAGGCATCCTCATCAATTTCAAATGTTGATTCTTTAAAAATTGGGTTTTCAGCCTTTTTCAAAATGTGAGGCACTTCCTCATGACCAACTGTGTCATCTTCAATGACAGCATAGCCTTTTCTCTGTTTAAGAGAGTCATAGTCAAGTCCAATAGCAGCTTTGGGTTTAGCCTGAATTTTCTCACAATAGGATTGTACTAGACCAGATGAGTTCTTAAATGTTTTCAGTTTGAATTCATTTTCAGCTAATTCATCCCTAAGAGCCTTTTCCACTTGACTAGCACATAGAACCTTATTCTGCAGATATTCAACTTCTTTCTTAAGGTTTTCTACTTGCATAGCAGTTAGCTCAAGTTCCTCATTCCTTTTGGTTAACATTTCATTTCTAGTAGACAATTTAGCAATCTCCTCATTAGCAGCAGTCATACTAGTATGAATATTAAACATCTCAACAGATAGTTGTTGAATCATGCATTTATACTCAGAAACAGACATATCTATAGTAGTGAGAGATGGTACCTGAGGGTCTGATGGAGATGTGTCATCCTTGGAATTGGCCATCAAGGCATAATTGTAGAATTCTTGTTCCTCTCCATCACTGTCAGAATCATCCCAACACTTCCCTTCAGCTATGTAGGCCTTACCTTGTGTTTGCTTTTTCAGAAAGGCCTCATACTTAGCTTCGAGCTCAAGATAATCTATATCCTTCTTTTTAGGCTTCTTGCATTCACTGGCAAAATGCCCTAGGTCATTGCATCTATAGCACCTTACAGATGGCCTATCCACATGGCTGGTTTTAAACTTATTCTTGTTTGGTTTCACAGGTGCCTTGCTCTTGTTGAATGAATGGTTTTGAGTTTTAGGTTTGAAGGGTTGGTTCCTCTTAAATCTGATGTTTAGAAATTTTCTGGCCATGAAAGCATATGAAGTGTTTTCCATCCCATCCAGTTCTTCAAGAGTATAGAACTCATCTTCCTCCTTCTCCTCAACGGGTTCACTTACTTCAGCTTCAGTTTCTTTATCATCATCTGCTATCTCCTCTATCCTTAGCTGGCTTGTAGATGCTTCTAGGTCTTGAATAGATTTGTTGACAATCAAGGCACATGATGTGTTTATCTTTCTGCCTTGGTTGGCCTGGATAGCCCTTTTCTGAAGCAACTCAAGCTCATGAGTCTTTAAAACTCCATAGAGCACATCATAAGTGATTTTGTTCAAATCTTTTTCCCTTAGAGAGATGACCCTTTGCTCTAGATGGTTTGGTGAAGATAGCAGAAACTTCATGTTTAACTCCTGGCTTAATGACCTTTTTGCCCTTCAAGTTTGCGCAATTATACCCATAAAGCCCTAAGGTTTAAAGTCATTCCTTTTCGCCCCTCCAACTTCAAAAATGTACCTTTTAGCCACAAACCGTCGTCTTTGGCCTTTAAAAGGCGACGGTTTTGTGTCAAAAAGGCGACGGTAAAATGGCTAAAAGGTATATTTCTGAAGTTGGAGGGGCAAAAAGGAACGACTTTAAACATTAGGGTTTTATGGGTATAACTGCGCAAACTTGAAGGGCCAAAAGGTCATTAAGCCTTAACTCCTTGGTGCTGTAAACCTTGCCATTCATTTGCAACTCGGTAACTAGCTTGTGAAATCTCTCAAACATCTCAGTAATGCTTTCCTTGGGCTGTGCCATGAAAGCTTCATACTGTGTGACCAGTATCTGTTTCTTGTTTTCCTTAACCTCATCCGTTCCTTCACATAACACCTCAATGTGATCCCACATCTCTTTGGCAGATGTGCATGATGCAATGTTTGTAAACATTGACATATCCATGGAATCAATAATAAGCAACATGAGGTGACTATCAAGAGCAACCTTTTCCCTTTCTTATTCTGTCCATTTGGATGGTTCCTTGGCCTCATAAGATCTTGGAACAGTTGTGGTTCCAACAGTCTTTTCAGGTATTTCTTGTTGTGGGACAAAGGGACCATTCTTGAGAATCTCAGGATACAAAGGATGAGAGGCTTTGATGAACAACATCATCTTTATCTTCCAGAGGTTGTAATTTTCTTTGTCAAACTTAGGGACTTTCACCGTTCCTGTAGTCTTTGGTGTATTCGAACTCATGATCGTTTTTCTGTTTTTGAATAAACAGCCAGCTCTGATACCACTTGTTGAGTATTGAATACAGTAAAAGAATACAGAGGGGGGGTGAATGGATTCTTGAACTTTTCTTGTTCAAGTCTATGTAGCAAATAAGTGTTTATGTGTGCAAGAGTGAAGGTGCGGATAAAGAACAACACAAGACACAATATCACTTTAATCTAATGTATTATTAGATAAAGGTTGCTACAATCTGTGAATACAAATGATAGTATTCTCAGCTCCGTTTTTCTCAGAGAGATATAGCTTACAGTGTATAAAAAACTTGACTCACAAAGTTAATGACTAAGGAAGTGAGGCTGTATCCTTATAGAACATGGATACAACCTACTTACTCCAAATAAGGTAGCTAAACAAATTACTTTCTAGTCTGTCTATCCTTTTTGAGTGTCCAAACGGTTACAGATTTGACTTTGCAAAGCCTGTTCAGATCCACTTCTTTAGCCCTTTGTCTCTTCTATATCTCTCCAAGCTTCCTTGTAGGCTTTCCAGAGCACGTTACAGATTGTGGTCCATAAAGTGCATTGGCTTGTTGCAGGTTTCTGACTTGTACAATTTCTTCAGTATTTTGTCTCCAAGAATGTATTCGAGAAGTGACTAAGTAAGTGATTCGAGAACTAGAATTGACTTGATCGATAACTCTGAGTTCTCGAACACTGTTATATTGACATATCGAACCACTTCTCGAATAGCTCTTTTCCATCAGGATTCCTTGAGTTGTCGAATAGAACATTTGACTTATCGAATCCTCGAGATATCGAATAGCTTTCTGAGTCCTTGAGATATCGAATGGAACTTTTACTTGATGACTCTTTGAGAACTCGAATACCACTTTGACTTGTTGACTTCTTGAGTTCTCGAATAGAGTAGTAGACATATCGAATCTTTGAGATATCGAATGAGATATCGAACAGTGTATTCAGAGATATCGAATAGTGTCTTGAGATATCGAATCCCTGAATTCTCGAATGTTGGACTTCTCGAATAGACAAATATACTTCTCGAATTGGTACTTAGGCAAATTCTCCATTTCTTCAAATCCCAACTTGTGATTATTTGACAGTCTTTATTATCTTGCTTGAGGCATGAACCTTGGAACTTCTTTCAAGCATTATTCTTGACTATATAAGTACAGTTACACAACTAGGATTTGATGCCTACTATAAGTACAAAACAAATAGAAACTCTACAACTAGAGGTTCCCTCAGTTAAGAGGTCATGTAAGTAATGCAAAGCATTACAAACAATTAGGCTTGTTATTAGATGTATACAGGCATGCCTCTGTGAGCAACAATTTTAACTTTGTTATACAAGTTAATTATACTTGCATTAGAAAAATATATCCATAAATTTAATATTATTTCCGTAACGAAAAGTCTTCATATTTAAATTTATTTTAGATATGTTAACATAATAGAAAGACATTCCCATGCGGAAACTGTAAGTTTAATGAATATAAAAAATGGAATTTATTCTCTTTCTTTATATAATGAAGTTAGAATTTCGATTCCAAATAAGAGCGGCTCGAAACGTATTTAACGGGATGACGGCTTACTAAAAAAGAATATATTAGCTATTAGAATTTGATACTGATGTCATAATTTTTTTAATTTTTACGGTTCGATTTTGTGGATAAAAATTATTATAAAGTCTTTATAATATATGTTAAAGTTGGGATTTCGGTTTTAACGAAAGAGCGGCTCAATTGAAAGAATCATGTTTAACAAGAAATCGATTCATTAGAGAAGATTATTTAATTTTTAAAATTTAATATTAATATTATAAAATAACGTAAATGCATTGAATTTTTTTAAAAATATTGTAACGCCGCCGCGAAGCGCGGCTTTATCGACTAGTTTAATTTGAATTTTGGACGATTTCCCGAAGGTTTGTCTAGTATGTGCCCAAGGCTTATTTTGAATTTTGGATGATTTCCCGAAGGGTTTGTCTAGTGTGTGCCCAAGGGCACATGCTAAGAATCCGTGCTTGATGAGTTGTCAAATTTTGATTGATGGATATTTATGTGAATGCAGGGGGCCCATCATTATTAATGAAATCACCACCAATCAAAATTTGACAACTAAGTTAGCACGGATTCTTAGCATGTGCCCTTGGGCACACACAAGAAAATTCGTTTCCCGAATTAGTTTAATATTATGATTATATTTAATTCTTAATGAAGACATGCTGCTAAAATAATTAAGACATGCTCGAGCATCAGGTTCACTGTGAGATCCATATTCATGGAAATTTGACACTCCAAATTTTATACCTCATGTGTCGTTAACTGAAATGCATGTCTTCCTAAAGATATATTTCAGTTGAAGAAAACAATGAGAACGGGGGGCGATATCAAACTTTGTAGCTAGTGCCTAGCTGCATTTCCGTTCTGGGGAGAAAGCAGTGATCCAAATACAATCACTATATATCTAGCTAGGTTCTTTCCCCTTGTGTTTCAAATTATAAAATTTAAGAGTACAATGGGATAATTACCAGACTTATCCTATGTTGTCTCAGGTCCTGGATTTGATTTTTGTTCATTCCAAGAATTCTTGTTCATGTTAGGAATCTGCTTGATTCCTTGCGAATGCGGAAGCGATTTGGTAAATGTGTGCGCTTAGATCCCACAAATATATGTGATACTAATGAAGCAACAAAACAACAATACAGTAAAAGAGACAAGAGATTTAACGTGGTTCGACCCAGCCTACATCCACAAGAGCAACAACTTCACACTAGATAAAAGAGATTACAATATCCGGGTATCCGGCCCCTTGAATTTCATACAAAAATTCAGTCCTACAATACCTATTATGTATATCCCCAACTCACTGAAGTGTTTATCTCAAAACCTCCCCTATCACTGTTTCTCGACAACCTTTCCTTCTCTCCCTCTCCCAACCCGGATAGTGCCACACAACCTGATAGAAAGACCCCTGTAGCAGGACCACCTCCGATGGCTGCAGTCAAACCCAAGTACCCTAAGGAATAGTTTAGGCACGAGGATCTTCTATCCCGACACTTCTTGAAAGCAGGATAAACTGGCTCCCCTACTAGACGGACTATCTAGCAGCTATAGTGAGAGAAGAGATAATTATGGTGTGTTTGATAAGGAATGAGGAGAGGGGTATTTATAGGAGTATGTAGTAGGTGGTAGGTGAGGTTGGTGGTGGTAGATGAGGTTGGTGGTGGTAGGTGAGGTTGGAAAGAAGTTAGGCAAGAATTAGGCTGCCTAACAATCTCCCCCTCTTTCCAAACTTACAGCTCTTCACTTGCACTCCATACCTGCGCCCTGTTGGCACAACTCCAACTTTTCCTCGATCCGTATCATTCCCTACGACAAAACTCCCCCTGAGTCCAAGACTCCTAAATATACCCTAGTTTGCACATTCATTCTCGAAAGCCCACTTGCTATACGCACAAGTCACTAGTACAAAAACTATTATATGCGTCTGTTAAAAAGGTCATCTGCGTCTGTTTTCAGAAGACGCGTATGGAGGAGTCACATCAGCTAGGGAGTATATGCATCTGTTGGGAGACAGACGCATATAGTCAACTGCGTCTGTTATTAACTGATGAATAAAACCGAGCAACTGATGCAAAAAGTTTTATTTTTTGCGTCTGCTTCTTTTTAACCGACGCATAAATTTTTTGCATCTGTTGATAACCGACGTATAAATTCCTTGAACAGAAGCAAAAAAATCTTTTTTTGCGTCTGTTATACTAGGACAGATGCAAAAAAAGTCACTTTTTGCAGCTGTTATACCAAAATAGACGAAAAAAGTCTTTCTTTTTTCCGTCTGCTAAACCAGAACAGACGCAAAAGTTTTTTTTTTATATTTATTTTTTATTTTCAGCTATACCTATTTCTACTCAACCACAAAATACCAAATTCAAGTCCATCAAAAATATTAAAATTATTAATTTGACAGAATGGAACAGTACTCGATTAACAAAAACCAACAATAATCTTAAATTTCAACTTGTTCCACCAAAGTACAATGTTTCGGGACAATTAAAAAACCTTAACTTCAAATATTTTCACAAACTAAATTAACAACTCCATCATACCTACCAATCCTATACATATTCATTCGTAAAATAATCGGCCCAAATGTCTAGAATTTCATCAATTTGTTGTCGAGTATAGGATGCCAACCTTCCAATACCCTACAATAATATTTACATGCCGAGATTAATTCGTAGTCTACATATTTCCTATCATATAATTAAAAAAAAACATTTGATATGATTTTTCACATACCTTAGTCCAATTAGCCTCGCCATTCTTACTATATTGTGAGACTATGTCATACATGTACCTCATAACATAATAACCACACTCGGTACCTCCTTGTTGTTGAGGACACTAAATAACCAATTAAATATTTTATTAAAGAAGCAAAATCAAAAAATGATATACAAAATAAAATTTATAATTAAAAGGGTATACCTGAATATCTTCATGCCAATGCATCTTACTATCCATACTTCCTTTCTTGTTGCCATTTGGCCCAACATAGACTTGGTACGTCCTGTGAAATAAGAAAAAGTTAGACACTCACTTTAACAAACAAAAATATCATAATTATCCAAATTAGATTGCATTACTTACACATTAAGAAATGGCTTTATGTGAATCTTTGGGGTTTTTCTCAAGGAATTGAACACATAAGCACGACTTTCACGACAATAAATAAGGAGTAATATCCACTGATTACTACAATAACCATGTTTAAAATTTGAAACTAGAATTAGATATTTAACAATAGATGGTACAAGAGGAACAACATCGGTGTTGATACACCAACTTGTATTATGCTTACTCTTGAATGTAAGGTGCCAAGATAAAACGTTTAGTCCCTGACTGTACCATAACATCAGTCATGTAGCTAGTTATTCGATCTGGATTTTTACGCACCAATGCCAATGCTGAGGGACACATGAATCCGAAATCAACAACATTATATTCCTTGCACAATTTATGAATGTACCTTAAATGTAACACATAAAAAAATTGTGTTAAAAGATAGTTTGTATGACTCACATAAATTTTTTTAAAAAAATATATGTACTCACATCATGAAAATCTGCAAGATTGTATATTCAAGCGACTCATTCTCAAAAATTCAATTATATCTTCACGTGCCACTGATATGGGTTGTCCTTCAACAAAACTACACTTAAAAACTTCACTATCCTTATCAACACTGGTAATGTCAGATTTAGTAGGCAGCATAATCACATCATGCAGATATTTACAGGTTTCAGTCAGATTTTGAAATTCTGCGTCACCATTAATATAAAGCCGTTCATGCTTTTGATTATGGGTAGCTGATCCTTTACTAGCAACCTTTTTCTGTGTTTGTTGGATTTTAGTCTTCTCAGGTGCAATAGGATCCTAATTAAATGGATACCAAAAAATTAATTTTTTTTTAAGAAAGAACAAAAAAAAATGCAAGATTATTATTTCCAATGGAGACACATGTAATTTTTTTTAACAGCCATAACTACAAATTTAATTTAAAATTATTACCTGCCCCAACAGAATGAGATTCTTTGGCCATTGAACAAAGCTACCACTTGCATCCCCTACCAAAATGTGCTCATTGCATGGCACCGGAAGGGGGGTTGTTTTATATTCACCGAAGACATCATCAACACACACTTTAACATTACCTGGCGCTATTTGTACGCCGTGAACCATGCCAGCCCCTGGTAAAACAGATGGAAAAACTGTCCCCCTTGCCACGATCAGTTTTTTAGATTTAGATGTCATCACACAAAGATGACATGGAGTGGGTTTCTGCATTACATAAAGATGTCATAATTCAAAAAAAAAAACTAGTGAAAAGTAAAATTAAATTCATAGAAGAATGTCTTATTAAAAATCTAAATATATAACTATGCAAGCAAATTACTAATTATAAGTTCGTCAAGAGGGTCCTGAGGTGTTAATAAAGTCTGCAAATTCACTTTTATGCTTAATCAGCGTTATTTAGTACCGGCTACAATTACAATATGCGACCAGAAATACCAAAATCATCCTTTCTAATACAATATGTGATTCTAATATGATCGAGATTCTGTTCATCTCTATTATGCTTCTAAAGGAACATATGACAGTTAATATAATTTATTTATTCTGAGAACAAATATTGATTTTTACAATTTTCAAAAACCTGAATCAACTTTGAAAATAGAAGCAGCAATAATTGCAAGCTAAATCAACATTATAATTACATTTTAGAAAATATAAACACATCTGACAAATAAATACCTGGATATCCAGTAAAGGATCCGAAGCACTTGGCTCCACAGATTGGCAGCTACTTCTAATTAATTCTTTCGGTGGGGTACTAAGCTCAATCCCAAAATTATTTGGAAGTGGCATACCAATTTGCTTGAAATGATCCAAGATGCCTCGTAGCTTCGTATGCATCTCATTAACCTCATTACTATATTTCGCATGCATTTCGCTCATTTCTTTATTATACTTCACATGAATCTCATTAATTTCCTCCTTGCACTCCTCTTTCACTCTCCTGGTAAACGTAGCCAAGTCATCTACTGAGACAATCCTGTTACTTTGCGTATTTTTTTGTGACCCAAACACATCCCTGATACAAGCTCCTCCCCCAATCCCTCTAACATGTCCACCATGCTCGTTTGTTTCAAGTGCACGTGTCAGAATATCATCATGACCGTGCGGACTCCATGTTCCTTCAGAAATTTTACCCTTCTAGGCTACCTATTCCAAAATCAGGAGATTACTTAGTATGTAGTACTTTACATGGAAATGAAACAGTACCTTATGACCAAAAATCATAAAGTTTTGAGGATGTGGTTTTGCAAAAATCACAGAAATCCTAAAGTTTGTAATCTTAAATTTGTGTCAGGTTCTATGTATGTATAACAGAAATCCTAAAGTTTTGAGGAATTAATGCTTATTTGTTGTATATGCTTTGCCTAGGAAGTTTGTAAACTTGTGCTTTAGCTTTTATAATAGGAGGGTCTCATGTTTCTTTGAACAAGAATTAGCATGATTCAGATGAAGTAAAGTGATATTTTAACATATTGAAGTAACAGTTTACCATTTTTTCGAACACTTCCTTAGTGGAAGATTTGGGAAAATAATAACCTTCTCCATCCTTCTTCTTGAGTTGTGCTCTAACCCAATCAAAACCACGACCTGTATAATCATCAGATAATGTGGATGGATCGATGCATTCAGATTGAGACAAATGAGCAATAGGGTCCTCTTTAAGCCACTCCATCCTTGCTTCTTCATAGCCACCCTTTCCTAGGTAATGTGAATGCTTGTTGCATTTTTGACGTTTTTGTGCTTTCTCACGAATTTCCTGTTCAAAAAAATCTTATTAACTGAAGAACTAACAAAAAAACTACTTTTACCTAAAAATTATGAAAAAATAAACAAAACGTATTGAATAATTCACCTTAAATTCAGGAGTTTCTTTGGCCTTCTTAAACATTTCCCATTGTTCTTTTGTGATGTAATCGTATTTCTCAGATGGATCTTCACCTTCAAACAACTTATCAACCATCCGTGATTTAAAATCCTTCTACAGGCTCCCAACATTCTTTATTACTCACTTTTTATGTTCATCGTCTTTTATATTCCACTCTCCCTGACAAAGTTCATATATACAGTTGTTTTAAAAGAAAATATGTAAAAACAATGTATAAAATATGCAACTGTATTAACTTTATATTCCACGTGAATAATGAGTATTACTCATTGAGTAATGAAGGATTGATGAAATAAGTCTCTAGTAGTAAAAATATGAGGTCAGCAATGCAAGAAATGAGAAAACAATGTAGAAGCTATCAATTAAATATATATACCTTAATATCCTCCCAAATTGTATTCTTCAGCCCTTCATTTACATCTTTCCAGTTCTTGATATTGATATCTACCTTTTGTCGACCAATTACTCCTATATAAATTGTGAACTGATTTTTCCACTTTCCAGGTTTTGGTTTACCAAATTCGTCCAACTCAATGGTTTTGTCAACATCTTTGTTGGCCGTTTGCTCTTTCAGCTTCTTGCATATAGTTGGACCACGAGTTCAACAATAATGTTACAGCTTTGTTTGAAGTGAGTAGAAAAACTTATGGAGAATGGGGAGCAACCTAAACCATCTCCAGAAGTTTTATATATTCCATACAATTTGCAGCAACTAGTATGGAGGACTAACCATGCCAATATATAGATGAAATTAATTGTGCACTGTAATCGACATCTTCACTAGTAAGTAGGTCTGTGTTGTTGAATTTTAATGAGAAAGCAGGCACAAAGCTTTGTGGTAGTCATAAAGCTATAATAACAAAAAATTATCAGTACAACAATGCTGCTCAAATATGTTAACAGCTTCAAAAATGCCTAGCGGAGATTAAAAAGGTGCTTTGTGATAAAGATAATACTGCAGTAGACACCCCCACATCAAAAATAAATCGTTCAGAAAAGGAATGATGAAATCCAAAAAGAAGACAGTAATAACAGACAGATACTGAAGCAAATGAATAATGGATGTTAGATTATCCCTAATTAACATCATCCTATATAACCTAGGCGAAAAGTCAGTAAATTATCCCTAATTAAACCCACTTGTCAACCAATAATCCCTTAACAATTCGATAAAAAATAATTAGAACACCACGAGTACACAACTAATAGCTGTGAGCCTTAATCAAAAAACTAGAGCATCGCCATCCAGGGAATAAACAAGTGATTTAGTGGGAATGACACAATACGCAAATGGTAAAACAAGCA
This sequence comes from Kitagawia praeruptora, assembly GCA_037693485.1. Classification (NCBI taxonomy): domain Eukaryota; kingdom Viridiplantae; phylum Streptophyta; class Magnoliopsida; order Apiales; family Apiaceae; genus Kitagawia; species Kitagawia praeruptora. Next base: position 36,610,702 of record CM075350.1, read on the forward strand.
CAATACCACGAAACACCAGGTATATATATGTGTATACATACACTAAATAAAACTCTCTAAACAACCACAACTACACACATACCTGAACTGAAGATTGAAAATTAGGGCTTGTTAATATGCTCACGGCTTCAATTAGTGCTTGGAGAGATGTAATTAACCGATCGTGTATATCAATTAGTAACTGCTTAGGTTTTGTAATTCAATGGGAAGTGGAGAAAGATAACAAGTATGGTAACTGGGTTTACCGATTTAATTTGATAATGTTAATTTGTAAGTTTATTTTATTTTTTAATTAATTTTTTACGTCTATTCAAAAAAAGAGACATAATCGTTCTATATAAGTCAATTTAGAATAACAGATATATTTGATCTTTAACAGACATATAAAATACTTTTTTGCATCTGTTTAGGGAAAATAGACGTAAAAGCTTTTTTCTTTATACGTCAGTTTAGAATAAAAGAGGTATATGACCTTCCAACAGACATATAAAATACTCTTTTGCATCTGTTCAGGTAAAACAAACGCAAAAGCTTTTTTCCTTATTATATATGCGTCTGTGGAGGACATATCTTAGGCACATATCTTACCCCGTTCAAGCTGCGAACTATTCCATCGAACCTTTTGATTTTCACAATTCCAATCCCCTTGATCTCACAAATAGATCCATCAGCCAAAGAAACTGTTTCATTCTTTGTATCTTGGAATTTGTCAAAAGGCCCCTCTCGGAACATACATGGTAAGATGACCCTGAGTCTAATATCCATTCTCCTGGAGAACTAGTGCCTCGATTGAAGACGGTGCAAACATCTTCACAATCGAGAGTAACCACAGCCAATGATGCATCTGGATCCTTCTTATTAAGCGGACAATTCGGCTTAATATGACCTCACTCCTTGCAACCAAAGCACTGCATGCCCTTTTCACTGTATATGAATTTACCCCTGCTATTGGTAGATCCTCTCACAGCACCCCTTCCTCTATTATTTTGACTACGCAAAGCCAAAACTGTCATTCCGTCCTTGTCACCATCCTGGTTCTTCCTTCCAGCATTTGACAAAAGTGCTGACTGAACCTCCTCCATTTTTAACGTGTCCTTTCCGTACAAAATGGTTGTGACCAAATGATCGAATGACTCCGGAAGCGAAGTAAAAAGAATAAGGGCCTTATCATCTTCCTCCAATTTTACATCAACCTTTTCAAGTTGATCAACAATACCATTAAACACACATTCATGTGCTCAATAACATTGCCTTGATCTGCCATCTTCAGCTTGTATAACTCGCGCTTCAGATTTAACTTTGTAGTCAAGTTCTTCCCGAGATACAATGTCTCCAACTTTGACCATAATTCCTTCGACGTGCTTTCGTCAACAACATTATTGATAATGTTATCAGCAATGCATAGTCTGATGGTACTCATGCATTGCGACTCAGCATCCTCCCAATCTTCATCGTTCATCTTTGTTGGTTTTCCCTCCTTCCCCTTCAAAGCCCTTGCTAGCTTCTGTTGGGTTAGGATATCCTTTACCCTTCTCTGCCAAAGAGTAAAACTTCCTTTACCATCATATGGAGTCACCGTGAATCCTTTAATACTTGTCATGATCTCCGTTTGCACACACAAACCAATCCAAACAACTAAATCAATTGGCCAGGTAAGTGTAAGAAACAATGGGAGCACTTCCGTCAAAACGACATCAAATTAGACAACCACTTTTCTTAATGACTTTCCTTCGGCACCAATAATTTAGACACAACTAGCTCTGATGCCAACTGTTAGGAATCTGCCCGATTTCTTGCGAATGCGGAAGCGATTTGGTAAATGTGTGCGCTTAGATCCCACAAATATACGTGATAGTAATGAAGCATCAAACCAACAATACAGTAAAAGAGACAAGAGATTTAACGTGGTTCGGCCTAGCCTACATCCACAAGAGCAACAACTTTACACTAGATAAAAGAGATTACAATATCCGGGTATCCGGCCCCTTGAATTTCATACAAAAATTCAGCCCTACAATATCTATTATGTATATCCCCAACTCACTGAAGTGTTTATCTCAAAACCTCCCCCTATCACTATTTCCCGACAACCTTTCCTTCTCTCCCTCTCCCAACCCGGACAGTGCCACACAACCTGATAGAAAGACCCCTGCAGCAGGACCACCTCCGATGGCTGCAGTCAAACCCAAGTACCCTAAGGAATAGTTTAGGCACGAGGACCTTCTATCCGACCCTTCCTGAAAGCGGGCTAAACTGGCTCCCCTTCTAGACGGACTATCTAGCAGCTATAGAAAGAGAGAAGAGAGAATTATGGTATGTTTGATAATGAAGGAGAAGGGGGGTATTTATAGGAGTATGTAGTAGGTGGTAGGTGAAATTGGTGGTGGTAGATGAGGTTGGTGGTGGTAGGTGAGGTTGGAAAGAAGTTAGGCAAGAATTAGGCTGCCTAACAGTTCGTTCCAAGAAAAAAATTACAAAACTGACGGTATAAGATCTTTAGTGATTTATATGAAAAGGAGGCTAGCTTATTAATCAATATAGGAAAGTTTTCTGAAGTTTTATTTCCGATCCAGCCAAATCTAGCTAATAGTATATTATATATTTTTATTATCTATCTTGTATTAACATTTTATTTCTATAATATTGTTTCTGGATCATTTACTTCCCAGACTGCAGGAACGGTGAGGCATTACTGAACAAGAACCTCCAGCATTCACTTATAAAGAGCTCTCTGCACTTCGGAGGAGCTAGGAAGTCTGCTTATGAGCGTGCCTTTATTTTGAGTGGATGGACAATTGGACATAGTATGTTTTATTTGCTTGAAATTTAAAAGCAAAAGAAGTTGCAGAAGATTTAAAAAAATCTTTGTCATTTGACCAGAAAACAGTACAAATCCGGATGCTTAGAGCTTGGTATCTGAGGTCCCACCTGATGTAGCTAGCTCAAGTTTGGTGGGAAGTTTTTATTTGGAATATGAGTTGAAATGGCATAATCCGACACTTGAAATGCTTGTAGAACCGATGGAGACGTGTTTTCTGACTTTCAACAGAAGAGTGATCTATAATTTAAAGAACAAAAATGTACGTAGTACATCATTGACACCGAGCTAGAGAGAATAAAACTCCAAGTCAAACAGAACATTGGAGGTTCGGTGTTGCCAAGGAATTTAAGCACCAAAAGTTCTTATCAGTTCAGCTTGATTAACACTAACAATCAGGTTCCTTTTGTATTATGCATCATCAACATATATCATATATATGTCTCTAGATTATTTCTTCACGCGAAAATTTAAAAACATGACAAGCAATAAAAAGAATTATATGTTAAAATATAACTGACCGGCTTAACTATGTTCAAGAATCAAGTCATTTACAGCATTATAGCATAGTCGATACTGCTCTTTCTTGGTGACCGAATTTAGATTTCAATCACTAAATGCATTTGTCGGCAAGTATTTAAATTACATTTGATCATAAGAAAGAAAAACTCGGCTTAAATGTTTTATTGCACCTAACCAAAAGCATTAAATATGTTAGAATATAATATATAGATTCAGTTGGGCCTTCCTCTAATACTTAAGATTTTAGATAAGTTGGTTACCTAACATGGTATCAGAGCTTAGGCACGCAGAGTTCCCAGGTTCGATTCTCTACGACCCCAATATTCTCAATATTTAATACTGACACAAAGGCAAATTATGCTCCAAAGATGAGTGCTCGTGATCCACTCTTCGACCCATAAATCGGCTTTCGAGTGAAGAAGAGTCTTAAAATATAATATAAAGATCCAGTTTTTAGTTAGAAATAATGTCAGAATTGACCATATTCTTAAATTTGTGTCAGAAATTGATTCATCATAAAACAGCCATACATTTATATAAAGAGCTAGTTAACATAAAAATTGTTACCTATAATTTAAAGTACAACTTATTCGTTTTAAATGAAAAATGATAATTTTAAATTTAAGTTAGGTCTATCTATATCGCTAATTTTACTTAAAAGTAAATTTATTTAAAAATAGTTGACTTAAAATAGAAATTTATATTTTTAAAACATAATATAAAAATATAAAATATGAATATATGCAAAGAATATATAATACAAGTTAAAAAATGACTCAAATATATAAAATTTGATTTGAAAAAAAAGTTTGATACTTAAATTTTTTGAACTAAAACTAATTTTAAACTAAAAAATTTAAGTATATACAAACACATCAATTACCAACTTAAAACAGATTTGAGCAGCTTCAAGCTACCCCAAACAAGCTCAAAAAGTCTGTATGAAGTCAAAGGGCTAGCAACACTAATCTTATCCAATTTGCCAAGTTCATGAAAGGGCATATTTGTCTAGGTCCACACAACTGCTATCGTTCAGAATATATTCTATAGCATGAGCAGTTGGATAATGCAAAATTACCTCATGTTCAAGCTTATATATATAGGTAATGAATTAAATGCAGTCATAGCAAACCAAGCAAGAGCCAAGACCTATGTATCTGATGTTCACCAAACCATATCAGTGTTTCAATATAACTATATCATGCAATGTATTGTTGCTGCTGCTGCAGCGCACCTGACTACGTACGGCATTGTGGGTCCTTCGTCGAGAAGAGAGATCTGTGATGAAGAGAAGAGTTCTGTTTAGTAGCCAAGGATGACTTGCCTTTGGCATCCCAAATTATATGCAATGTTTCTGAATATTTAAGTCCAGGACAATGCATACTCAATTTGCTGCAGGCAAGTCATCCGACGGCTATCTTAACAGACTCTTCTCCCTCATTATAGATCTTATCTTCTTCATTATACCCTTCAGTCCCTTTAAGTTGGAGAAATCATAAAAGAAAACGGAAGGCATCACCATGGCGTGTACGGTGTACCATCTAAACTTCATTTTTCAACTACTGGATATAGCATATTTATTAATTATGGTTTTTTAGGAGGTTCCTCGATCGGGTTGCAGCAATCTTAATGCGCCTATTAACAGTAATAAGGTATAACATTTGTCTTTCATGTGATACTTATGAGTTATGACATTCAAGGTTAAGATATTACTACTGTTTTTTGTCTTACCCATTTTAAAAACACTGTAAATTTGCTGCAACAGTGGTCTATTGAGGACCTGAACCATCTTCGGCTCTTCACTACATCACTAAATCAACTTGAGAGACGTTCACTTCCACTAGCTGCAGTGTTTTGTAACTTTGTTGTTGTGGTGCGTTATATGATCGGTGTTTGCCTTTATATTTCATTTTTGTAGCGATTAAACATTTTTTGTTCCAGGAGTTACGTTGTTTGCTCCTGGGCTTGTGTGTAGTGTGTACTAAAAATCTAGCATCGTGCATACAGTAAATTATTGCTATTAGTGTATCATAACTCTGGGCCCTCTATTCTTTCTACATGAATAAGAAAAGATATCTTTTCCTTTTTTTTTTTAGTTCCATCATCGAGCAGTCAACAAATAGTGCTATCTCTTGTCTCTATTCTGTGTTGTTTCTCCGTTAATATTCTAGAGTCCAGTGAAAGTAAATGTACGGGAAATGGCTGTTTGGTGGACCCATTCGAAATTTCATACCATTATATATTTAAACTCTAAAGAGATTATAGATAATACAGTAATAGAACAAGTTTTTGATCTTTTTGTTTCATGGGGTAAATTAAGTGAAAGAACACACATCCTCCCCATCTCATTTCAAGGATCATTTTCTGACCATACATATTTATAAAAAATAATATTTATTAAGCTTTTTTATTATTGTTTCAAAAAAAAAAACTTTTTTATTATTAATCTATATTTACTAGGGAATTTAACAAATATATTAGATTTTTAATTGAAAGAATGATCAAATTACACAACTTTTGGGAACCCACTGCCCAAAATACCCACCGGCGGAAGAGCCTACCCTTTCTACCCACCGAATACGCATGTCCAACATGCGTACTCCCTTTACATGAATGAAAATGTTGTGCTGGGTAGGGTATGAACAAAATAAACTACACGCATTAGACAAATGTGTGGGCAATTTTAAAAAAAAAAAACAAAAAAAAGAATATGCATACAACAAATGCGTACTCCCATCAAATAATTGAACTACGCATACAACAAATGCGCATATGTGTAATTAAAAAATAATTTGAACTACACGCATAATGCAAATGCGTAGGTCAAATAAAAAAAAGACATACGCATGTTACAAATGCGTCGCCTACTTTAAAAAAAAAAAATTAGGAAGAATACGCATGCTGAAAATGCATGTAAGAGGCTACGCATGTTGGACATGCGTATCTGGTGGGTATTTTGGACGGAAGTGCGCGCATATGGGTATTTTGGTTAGTTGGTTTGAAAATGTGGGTATTTGGGGATTTCACCATTTTTAATTAGTTATTGCAAAAATACTATCTTTTTAAATTAATTGCAAATATACTATATTATACTATTTTAATTGCAAATATACCCATCTCCTTTAACCCCCAATTATAATGGAATTCTTTCCATATCATTTAGTGTCTCTCTCTTTCACTGTTATTTATCTTCCACCGTCTCATTTCTTTGAAGCGAGGCCGCAAGCCAAGCTTGTCTTCCCCGACCTCCATCATCTTCCTCAATTACTTTTTCATCTTCTCGTTTCATCTCACTTCTACGTTACTTCATATATTATCGTTATACACATATGATATATACATATATACACGCACATATCAATAATGATGATGATAATATCGAATTAATTTGTTGAAAATGATTCAATTTCAATGATATAAGTATATTGATATTGCTCGATCCACAATTATGATTGAATAGTTATAAATTTGTGTGTGTTTATGTGTATATATGTGTATGTAAAATTAGGGGAAAATATGTATACATGAAGATTATACTCTTCGACTTCATCCCTGCGATTTGTTTTGATGGATCGGCCCCGTAGAAGCACCATCAATCTCAGTTGATTTCGATTGCAAATGGTTGATGTTGGTTGTATTTTGGATGCTGGAAGATAGATGGATGAGGAGAAAAGAGTCTACAAAATTTGATTCGGTTGATTTTAGTTGCAATCTGTCAAATGTGACGGTGAAATTAATTGAATGTAATCGGAGATGTGTTTGATTTTAGTTGCATATTTAGTTGCAACAGTTGCAACTAAATGCAACCACATGCAACTGAACGCAACTAAATATGCAACTAAAATCTAAAAGTTAAATTTCCATTTTTTGATGATGCTCAGCCCTTATATAGATCTGGAAATTGGTAAAAAAAATGAAAATTCAAATTACAATTTTTAGTTGCATTCAGTTGCATTTAGTTGCATATTTGCAGATGCAACTGAATGCAACTAAAAACTAAAAGTTAAATTTCCATTTTTTGATGATGTTCAGCCCTTATATAGATGTGGAAGTTGGTAAAAAAAATGAAAATTCAAATTACAATTTTTAGTTGCATTTAGTTGCGTATGCAACTGAATACAACCACATGCAACCTGCTACGCATCCATTACAAATAAGATACTCCCTCTATCCCTACTGATTCTTTACATTGGAAAACGTAATTCTGGCACGAATTTTAAGGTGCATTTTGCTAATAGTTTCATAACTTATTTTTAAAAATTTCTTTTTTCGTATAAAAATAAAATTGTTCTATTTTTATACAAAAAAGAAAATTTTAAAAATAATTTTTGGAACTATACATTTTAAGAGCCTTAAAATGCATGTCAAGCAGTGAAAAAAATTGTAAAGAAATGGGAGGGACAGAGGGAGTAGTATTTTTACTAAATTGTCAAAATAGTTGCATCTGATTGAATGTAGTTTCATCCCGTATTTTTGCAATTTTTTTCAAAAGATGAAATTTTTGCAAATAGAACTTTAAAATAACAATATTTTTGCAAAAAGTTTTATATGTTGAGGTATTTCTCAAAAAAACCCTTACTATGTATTAAAGGAGAACACAAGGGCAAAACGTGTCAAAAAATGGATATGAAGTTACAGTTTTACCCCTGCATGTCACAAAATTGTAATAATACCACCCTTTTATAATTTATGCTAAAACTATGTGATTTTCTGTATTTATTGGGAATCGAACCTCTAATCTCTTCTAACAAATTTAATGATATAACCACTGTGCTACATCGTAATTTTTTATATATTAAATGTGAACACAAGGGCAAAAATTGTCGGTTGTGAAGTTACAATTAAACCCATGAATGTCACAAAATTGCAAAAATGTAACCCTTTTATAATTTATGCAAAAAATATGTGATTTTCTGTATTTATTGGGAATCGAACCTCAAACCGCTTCTAACAAATTTAATGACGTAATCACTGAGCTAAATTGCATTTTGAGTTTACATTCAAAATTTTATTAGATATGTATATTCTCCTCTTATCCTAAGTTATTTTATTTTAACATTTGAGTACAATAAAATATTGGTTTAATATATTTATATAACTCCATTTTTTTGGTTATCGTAATTTTATATATAACCATTTATTCAATCATCTTTATAAATGTTTATGATACTTGTATTTTTTTTCAATTGTATATATATAAATAATTTTGTTAATTATTATATTCTATTACTATATATTAAACTTCAACACAAGAGCATAGTTTGCCAAGTTAATAATTGTGAAATAACGATTTTACCCCTATATTTTCAAAAATTATAAAAATGTCATCTTTTAATAATTATATAAAAAATTGTAAAATTTTGTTATAATTAATGTTCTAAGCATGAACCACATATGCATGCGCATGATGAGAATATGAAAATTTTGTTGAGATTAACATAAAAATCTTATAGGATAAACGACATCTTTTCTTATTGTATATTCCTCTTTTATTTTTATGATTGAGTAAATAAAATATTGATTTACATTATTTCTAGAACATTGGATAGATAAAATTATAAAAAATATTCTAATCGATTGAGTATACTCTACAATTCTCTTTTGCCATTTTAGATAATTGATATTAAAATAAAATTTTAGATTATACATACTATAATCGACTACAAAAAAAGAGATTTATTAACATGCGTATTCATGTAGATATTAAATTCTTGAAATAAAATTTGGTTTTAAGAAATATTTAAATTTTAGTTATCAAATCATACATAAATAATAATTCCATCACATTAATTTTAGGTATATAAAAATTTAAATATATGAGTTATATTCGGGGATATTTGGTCGATCAACTATTTAGACTTTCAATGAATTAAATATATGATTGGTCTAAAAAAATAAATATTTAAACATACATGAAAAATAATTGAAAATATGTTAAAAAGATTAGAACTCTAAAAATAATTGAAAAATTGATATATGTTATATATAAAAAAGTAACATAATTAACATTAAATAAAATCAAAAGAGATATAAATTTTCAAATCATATATATTACAAAACTACTATAAGTATTTATAATGATCAGTTAGACTATAACTCGATTATAAAGTATGGTTTATATGAATTTTTATATAATATGACAAATTTATCAATATAATATATAATGACTGAGTACTTAGATCAGTATACGATAAAATCAAAAAATTTGATTGTAAATTTCATATACATGCATGGGTCATTAAGCTCGTTTTATCATATTTAATATCAATTGAAATATTTATAAAATTTTAAAATTGAGTTAAAAGTAACTAAAAAATGGTACGTAAAATTACAAAATAAATATTAAAATATGATAAATTGAAATTTTATCGTTTATCATATTTTTAATTACAAAATTATTTGAATATATATATATATATACCATTTTGGACGAGAAATTTATTCAGTGCCCGTGCTTTGCACGGGCTTTTACGCTAGTGTAATTTTATTTTCCAACTTTATTCTTAATCTACCCCAGTTTATACTAATACTTAAAGAAGGAGTACATTTAATATTATAATTATAATCAAGGGTATTCAGGTGAAAAGAAACTTTATTTGTCTTGAAAATCTAAAAACGACACTTAAATTGAAATTCAAACCTAGTCAAGAAACGACACTTGAAATGAAATAGAGGGAGTATTAGCGTTTATCAAATTGAGTTAGTTGTTTTGATTAACAGATTGAGTTAATTATTTTGAATAACGAATTAAATAGCTATTTTATATGAAATTGTTTGGTAATTAGTTGTTTGATTTAGCTTTTTGTATATACATCACAATCATTTAATTGAAAAAACTCCTCCAAATAGCTTTTTTAAAATTAGCATTTTAAGTCCAAAAAACTATTTCAATCCACTAACTACCAAACATCAATGTTAGAGATTTCATTTGGTTAAAACTCTTATTTCTTCTCATATCTCTAATTTCCAAACGGGTCCCGTTCCTTAATAATCGATTGTCAGGGACCGATTAACGAACAATCAGTGTTCAATTGTTGGATGAAGTTTTCAACGGGCACGATTAAAAAAAAATTACTCACTCTTCTATAATTTTTCGTGGAACCTTGATTGTCCGCTATAAATTAACGCGGATCGGGTGAATGACTCTTAATATGCTCTACTATTATTTTTCACGAAATGGTCAAATTAGGGTTTTAAACACTTCGTCTGAAGCCAATTCGCATCCAACACATTAATTCAAGATCATCCGCCAGTCATCTTCTTCCCCCTCCTTGATCATCATCATCATTGATTCCACCACCCATTTGCATAACCCTTGATTTGTCCTGCTAAATCATCATCATCATCATCATCATCATCATGTACTTCGCAATAAAACCCCTAACAAGATGAATATGAACCTTAATTCCTAAATTTTCTCAAACAAAACCTTTTAAAACCCTAAATCAAGAGGTTACCTATTACTAATGGTCATTATCAGATTGAATTCATTGGATTGCAATGGTTCGTGGTCGTCCTTGCATATTGCTTTTGTAATCGCAATCGAGGTAAGAGGAAGGAGAGAAAGAAAATGAATGTAAAATGTTCTTTCCGTTCTTCAAAAAATTTCTGCAAATTGGTTATTTCATAATTTTCTAAGGAGCATCCTAGCTCCGTGGAAAATATTAGAGGAAGGACTAAAATGAGGTTTTAATCTGAGCCGTTAAATGATTGATCTAATGGCTGAAATACTAACTGTTCGTTAATCCGTCCGTGATGTCATGAAATAGGATCCTTTCCAAACACCCCAAAAGAGTAGTATATCTTCTTTACTAAAGTTAGCGCAGCTGGTTAGTGACTCCTATTTTTGGCGAGAGACCATGGTTCGATTCTCATTGTGGTGCTGTATTTTAATTAATTTCTTTATTCTTGAACACCTTGTTAATAACTTTGCATGGCTGAGTTGAAATATAATTTTCTATTTATGTTTCTAAAACCAATTCCCTTTTAGAATTTTTTTTATGTGATATTTTATAATATAAAAAAAATATGTGCATACGAACAAGCAACAATTATTTAACATTCTAACCCCAATCTAAGTCAGATTGGAATTTAAAAACAAGCATTTCAAATTACATGGACATAACAACCAAATAGTTTGAAATAAGCATGACCAAAGCATTTAAGATATTTTTGTTACCAACTAATCCAAACATGAGCCTTTGGCCTTTCTCGAATAAGATCAGCGAACCATTGTATTGAGTGCAGCCTAACTCGCAGATCCGTAATAATTATTAAATATAGGGAAGTGATAAAAATCCGTTCATTTGTTTACTATTTAAGATCCAATTTTATTTTTTACATATTTTAATTACATATCTGTTGTGAGAAAAATCTGCACCAACACCCCAAGTAATCCTTGCTGGAATAGCGGAATCTGCCCTTGGATCTCGGACAGGTGAGCAGGCCCGTGGACCTCAGATGCAACTCCAACTACCAGAGCGGGTGAAGGTTTATGGTGTTTTGGGACTGAATTAGCAAGGTCACCGGACGAAAATGGCTATGAACTCCGGCCAAAACCACCCGGTAAATGTTTCACTAAGGGTACACGTGCCTTGTGTATCGAGAAGTGAATTTCCGAACCCCCTTGCCAACTGCCTACATATCCTATTTATAGGAATCAAGCTCCGATGTAATTCTTTAGGTTATGGACTTCTTTCTTGATGATCAAGCCACGTTTTTTATATGTTTTTTCCTCTTGATAAGGCTGATCTTGTTGTATTTCAGTTGATAGGAAGAGTCCTAGCTTCCTTAGGACTGCGTGGAAGCTTATCCAAGAAGGTGTACTTGAATATATACATATATAATGTATGGGTTAAATATCAAATTGCCCATTGAATAACTTGACATATCTCAGAATGCACACTGATAAATTCGGGGTCTCATTTAAAACACTTTTAAAGACATAAATATCAAACGGATACTTTTAAAATGTACTCGGGAACTAAAAATAATTGTTCATTGAGTTCTACACATTTTTCTTGAATGCTACCATAACCAAGTGAAAGGTTAATAATTCTAGTATTTTTTATAATATATTTAGATTTTAAGAAAATTTTTACTATTTATTTTTAATTTTATGGTTACTTTCTTTAATTTAATTAAAATTAAATAGTAAATAAATTTCTTAAAATCTAAATATATTACAAAAATACTAGAATTTATAATCTTTCATTTGGTAAAAGTAGCATTTAAGAAAAATGCATAGAACTCGATGAAAAATTAATTTTACTTTCCGAGTACATGTTGTGCCCAAAATCTCCATGGGCTAAATTTAGGCCCATTAGGCTTAAGGATCCAATCCGTATGAGTAATATGGGTTATGATTGAGGTCCCTTAAGTTAAATGGGGCTAAATAGCATGTGAAATGGATCTGGACAGGTTCAGGTTCCCGAGAGATAGCTTCCCGAGAGACAGCTTCCTGCAGACAGCTTCCCGAGAAACAGGTTCCTGCAGACAGGTTCCTGAGAGACAGCTTCCTGTACGAAAACAGATTTATGCCAGCAGATTTATAGTAAGATTAAGCCTCCTATTCTTTAGGAGCAAGTCATGAACGCCAACTCCTTATTGGATTGTATTCCTTGGGCGCAGATGATCCTTGAATACCTCTAATAAGAGTAGAACTAGTAAAGATACTCCTAGTCGGACTAGAACTCGAGTTCTATTCGACTTAACCAGACTTCTAGTCTAAAAAGAACTACGTGAACTTGATCCCTATAAATACAAGGGTACGTAGGCACCTTGGGAACATGTTTTACAAGCCTCGCAATACACCTACGAGATTCTTGAGAACACACGACACAAGCCTCAAGGGAACTCGCGAGATTCTTGTAAACGCTCTCGAGCTCAGTTCAACCCCCACAAAAAACCTCCATTCTCCATAGATTAGTTGATCGTTAGCCTTCACAACTCACCATAAACCTCTCAAAAGTTGTTACGAAATCCACTCATCAACATTGGCGCTAGAATGAGGGGAGAATTATCATCTTAAGAGTGGAAAGATGGCAGGCAGTTCTGATAACGAAGCAACATAATCTGTAGAGAAATATCAAACCCCGAAAGCGAAGAAGATTACTCCTGCTGACGTCCTAGAGCATCTAAAGTCGATTGAAGAAAGGCTTACAACCCTCGAACAAATAACACCGAAGAAGAAGTCGAAGTTAACAGCTGGTAAGAAGGGTAAAAAAGCTAAGATTAATCCCAAGCAGTTAGGCGTCGATGAAGAAGAACGTGAAGAAAAGGCTGAGGAGGAGATCGAAGACCCAAAGAAAGATACTGAAGGTGAAGAAGATGGTGAACCGAAGGATAAACAACCTCTTGTTAAGGAACCTTCCATCGAGATAATTAAAGATGATTCAAGTTCAGTCGAGATCGTGAACGATTCGTGTATAGCGGATTCACAGGAAGCTGATGATAAAGATAAGGAAGCAAAGGACGATGGAGCTGGTGATTTGAATGCTGAAGACATCAAGAAGATTCTAGTGAAACTCAAGGAAGAAAAGCAGTCAATAACATGTGCGATGACCTCATCTCCATTCACTAAGAAGGTTAGAAAATCCCCGTTACCTAAATCCTATCGTATGTCAAACGAGTTTAAATTTGATGGCACTACGGATCCTGTGGAGTATCTGGGTCGTTACAATGCCGAGATGGATGTTTATCAAGTTAAGGAGCCAACAAGGTGTAGATTATTGGCTGCAACCCTTTATGGTGGAGCTCATCAGTGGTTTAAGAGGTTACCATCAGATTCTATAAATTCCTGGGAGAATATGGGGAAACTCTTCGTTACTCAGTTTAGAGCTTCCATCACTTTTGCACCCCCAACCAATACCTTGGCCAACATCAAGCAGAGAGCAGATGAGACCTTGACAGAGTACCTCAAACGTTTTATTGCAGAGGTTCCCAGAGTTAAGAAAGCTCCTGACGAGGTCATTATGAGCTTCCTGATTGCTGGAGTTAGAGCTGGTTCAGACTTCTGGAAGGAGCTACAAGTACGTGAACCTGGTACACTAGCTGAGTTCTACAAACAAGCTGAACTATATAAATGTGTGGAATAATCCTTGTTGAAGTTGAGAGAAACAGAAGATCTTGGAGATGAAGCTAGTCATAAAGGAATCAAGCGAGAAAGGTCTCCAAGCCCCCAAGCATATGTTATTGGGGATCGAGCTTCCTCCAAAAGAAGTAAAGCAAATTTGAAGACAAAGTGCGACAATTATACCTCTTTGGTCGCTCCAGTAGACCACATCTTCACAGTTTATGGGAAAGAAGGAATATTTGTGAAGCCTACACCTTTACCTGTAGGAGCAAGGAAAGATCTGAAGAAATATTGTGACTTCCATGAGGATAATTGCCATGATACTTCTGAATGTAGAGCACTGAAAGACCAAATTGAGGAATTGATTAAAACCGGGAAGCTTGCGGAATGGATAGCTCGAGGTGAACAATAATTGAAAGTTTGAGAGCTTCCTTAAAGTAGAGTTGAGAGACCTTTATTTATATGTGTATTTCCTTCTTAGAACTGGGGGGTAGTGCATGTATACCTCCCCAGCAAGCAAACCTATTTCTTTCGAGTAGTTTTCAACGAAATTATGAGTAGTTCTTTTCCTTGTATTACGTCATACATGAGCTTATATTTAGCTTGTAAAACAAGGAACATACCTCATTCAATTCAGTGACCTGCGAGAAATACCTCCCAAGTAATCACTTTAAGTATCTCTTGTTTCTTATAATGAGTTAGCTCGCATAACCTTTGAGGTACTGTATGGGATATTTGTATAGAGGTTCATTCTCAGCATGTTTCGTAAGAAGATAAAGAAGAAAGGAGAAGACATGTTAAAGCTACAAGCAAGAATGATGTGAAGAGGTTATAGTATTTATTCGAGCGTTAAAGAAAATTAGACATAGTTGAAGATTTTGATGAAGAGTATCTACAAGAATATGATATGAGCATCTTGAAGAAAACACACAGTACTCAACTTCATGGATGAATATTCAACGACTTATTAGAAATTATCGAAGAATTGTGAAGCTTCTTGGAGTTAGTTCTTCATCAAAGACAAGCTTCCCTGAAGAACTGGGGGGTAGTACAATTACAATTACTATAGCACATGGTACTTTGAAAGTTGAGGATTTCAAAGTTTTGAGAATTCAGACCAGGAACCTCACCAGCAGGTCCAGGAAGCTCGCGATTTGATTCAGGAACCTCACGGCTAGGATGTAGTTTGGAAACCTCATAGCTCATATTTGGTTCAGGAACCTTGAGGATTAATTTGGTCTAGTATCTTGAAGAGCAGCATGCTTGCATCATGAACACGTCAATGAGTTTCCAAATCTTAACGGATGCTTCCACTTCACATCTGATCAGTCTACAGAAAGATCCAGGTGATACCTCTCCTTTTATGCTCACATATTCGTAGAAAACCTCCCAGGTTCCTTGATATTTACCTGCACCTCGCAGGTTCCTTGATATTTACCTGTAGCTTACAGGTTCCATGTATTTACCTTTAGTTAAAGGTTTTGTGTTACTCACCTGAAGCTCATAGGTAACAGCTTCCAGGTCTAGTTGCATTTATATGTGTCTAGTAGATTCCTTGTTATTTTCCTGTAACTGACATCTTGCAGGTTCATTCATATATACCTGAAGCTTGTATGTAACAGCTTCCAGGTTCATTGACATTTGTTAGAAGCCAATTGTTGATAGTTTTTGATTAGCAGCTTCCTACATGAAGTTCCCAGCCAGCCGATACCTGAATTGAAGAAAGTGTACTTACAGCAAGAGCTCCATGCCTTTAGAGGATTAATCTAGTGCCCTTCTGGATTCTCTTTGTGCTCCATTCAAGGATTCACTTAGAGCCCAGAATGATTCACTAGGTTCCCCAAGAATTTTCATGTATTCATCCAGTGCCCTTATGGATTCTCTATATGCCCATATAGGTTCACTTAGAGCCCAAAAGGATTCACTTGGTGCTGCATGCATCCACGCGCATTTGTTTGGTATCTTAATGGATTCTCTTTGTACCCTTTTAGGGATTCATTTGGTGCCCGATTGGTTATGGTTTTTGTCCTAAGCAGAGGTTCACATAAACAACCAGTTGGATTCACCTTATGCCCTTACAAGGATTTGTATAGAGCCCAGAAAGATTCACTTTGAAAGCCCTGTCAGCTACAGGCACTCGATAGCCAGAAAAGACTTGCAAGCATAAGAGATTCACATCGAAAAGCCCTATGAATCGTAGGCACAATTCAAAAGTCCCATAAACATGTAGGCACCTAGTTAAAGGTTTTGGGAACCTAATCATGGGTAACCTAACTTAGAGTTTGATTGTACTTGAAAAGCCTTTAAAGGGATTCACCTTGTGCCCGTACGGATTCACTTGGTGCCCCTAGCATTTGAAGGGATTCACCTTGTGCCCTTACGGATTCACTTGGTGCCCCTAGAGTTTGAAATGATTCATCATGTGCCCTATAGATTCTCTTTGTGCCCTCTTCAGGATTCACTTAGAGCCTATAAGGATTCACTTGATGCAAGAAAGGAATTCACTTAGTGCCCAACCGGATTCTCTTCGTGCTCTTGACATGATTCACCAAGAGCCCGGATGGATTCACTTCGTGCTCCCTAAAGCCAAACAGAATTCATTTGACGCCCAGTCGAATTCTTTAAGTGCCCTTCTCAGGATTCACTTAAAGCTAAACTGGATTCGTCTTATGCCCTGTCAAGGATTCACTTAGCGCCCAATTGAATTCTCTAAGTGCCCTTCCCAGGATTCACCTAGAGCTCAATTGGATTCGCCTTGTGCCCTCATCAAAGCGATACAAAGATGAATACTCTCATTTTATAAAGCTTGTATATGATCGAAACAAGTACCGTACTAATAACATGTTTTTGATAAAGTAGCTTGCAGCATCCTTGATGATCATCAGAAGCTTCTAGTTAGTAGCTTCCAGCTTCCGGTTTCCAACCCACAGTTTATAGCTACAGCTTCCAGATTCAGTGATATTCAGCCGAAACAAGCAGTTTTCAGTCAATCGCTTCAACAAACTATAGGAGGTTCATGCGCCATGACGGCTCGGGGGGTAGATCAAGATACCATGGAATATGTGCATGATTCAACTTATCTGCTAAGTAAAGATAAGTTCTAACTTTATGCCTTTATATCCTTAACTATCATGCACATTTCCTATTAATGAGAGCTTATATTCTGTCATGCTTAGATACATATTGCTTCTAAATGCGCATATTCCATGATCTTTAGAAATGAAATTTATGTGAACTTGTACTTAGGATGTTGTCATGCCCTATAGGTTTGCAGTTTACGTAACATATATGCTTAGTTTATGATCTCGAACGTGTTAGTTGAATCAATCAAGTAGACAATTGATATGCCACTTAAGAAGGTAACAACATATATAATGTAGATAATCATTCATACTTGCATACATGCATCACTTATATGCGAGCTCTTCAGCTCGTATTACTAATCTATTTTTTCCAGTTTTCTTAGTGTTATGCCCAAAATTACCATGGGCTAGATTTAGACATATCAAGTAGTAGGTTCCAATCAACAAGTATTGTATGAGCCAGGAGATAGATTGTATCCAGTACTAAATATGAAGATCAGACATGAAGAAATGAACATTAGACAAAGAGATTATTAAGAGTTGACAAGCATCAAGAGGTTCCTGAAGAACCAGAAGCTGAGTAGATTATAAGAAGACCATGTTCCTCCCTGAGAAGAGCCCAAGTCAGCCTAGCAGCAGCAATGAGGACAACAAGAAGTACATGGGAACTACAGAAAGACTCCTTAGACTAACACATTTATTATATGTGCAGGTACATATTTCTGTAGAGGGGTTCCTGAGCACCAAGTTCCTGAGCATAGATAACAGAGAGATCAAGAAGCCAACTAGAGAGAAGCAGAATCATTATTGGAGAGTACTCCTAGGACGCAGCTGATCCTAGAGTATCTCTAATATACAGTACGCACTAGACAGTCAAACAAACAGCAGCTTAGAAGATGAAGCAGCCTCTTGAGCAATCAAGTTATGATTTTCAAGGTTAACCTCATGCCCTTTTAAGGATTCATATAGTGCTCTATTGGATTCGTTTTGTGCCCTTAGCATAGGTTCACATAACGCCCAATTAGGTTCACCTGATGCCCTTATTTGGATTCACGTGGTTTCCTTGACAATCTTAAGATTCACCATAACCCCTTTAAGGATTCATCTAGTGCCCTATTGGATTCGTTTTGTACCCTCAGTATAGGTTCACATAACGCCCAATTAGGTTCACTTTATGCCCTTATTCGGATTCACTTGGTTCCCTTGACATTCTTGAGGTTCACTCAGTGCCCAATTAGATTCGCTTTGTGCCCTTATCAAAGGATTCACTCAGCGCCTAATTGGATTCACTTTGTGCCCTTGTCACGATTCAAACAAGAAGACAAAGACCCGCATGGTTCACTCAGAAGAAACATGGGAGCACTGAAGGGATTGGACCTTAAAATATCAAGCTATTTAGGTTCCTCTCGCATCCTATGACTTCGAGGAACCGGGGGGTACTTGTTGTGCCCAAAATCTCCATGGGCTAAATTTAGGCCCATTAGGCTTAAGGATCCAATCCGTATGAGTAATATGGGTTATGATTGAGGTCCCTTAAGTTAAATGGGGTTAAATAGCATGTGAAATGGATCTGGACAGGTTCGGGTTCCCGAGAGACAGCTTCCTGCAGACAGCTTCCCGAGAAACAGGTTCCTGCAGACAGGTTCCTGAGAGACAGCTTCCTATACGAAAACAGATTTATGCCAGCAGATTTATAGTAAAATTAAGCCTCCTATTCTTTAGGAGCAAGTCATGAACGCCAACTCCTTATTGGATTGTATTCCTTGGGCGCAGATGATCCTTGAATACCTCTAATAAGAGTAGAACTAGTAAAGATACTCCTAGTCGGACTAGAACTCGAGTTCTATTCGACTTAGGTCGCCTATTCGTGGCTGAATCTGGAGAAAAGGACTTCCCCACGAATTAGGAACCTAGAATATTGCTGCCTAACCAGACTTCTAGTCTAAAAAGAACTACGTGAACTTGATCCCTATAAATACAAGGGTACGTAGGCACCTTGGGAACATGTTTTACAAGCCTCGCAATACACCTACAAGATTCTTGAGAACACACGACACAAGCCTCAAGGGAACTCGCGAGATTCTTGTAAACGCTCTCGAGCTCAGTTCAACCCCCACAAAAAACCTCCATTGTCCATAGATTAGTTGATCGTTAGCCTTCACAACTCACCATAAACCTCTCAAAAGTTGTTACGAAATCCACTCATCAACAGTACATTTTAAAGGTATCCGTTTGATATTTATGTCTTTAAAAGTGTTTTAAACGAGATCCCGAATTTATCAGTATGCAATATGAGATATGTCAAGTCATTCAGTGGCCAATTTGATATTTAACCCTATCATGTATATAACGTTGTTATCATGTTTATAGTGATAGAATCCAGCTAGAAGTCCAACCCTTGAAGATATTTTCGTGCTCCTAAAGAATAGGAGATTGAGTCCTTGTCCAACTTCACTTCTGTTCACACAGGTGGAGCTACGGCAGTGCTCCTACCCCCCAGCTACGGCAGTGCTCCTACCCCCCAGCTATAGCTGTATTCGTACCTCCACAGCTATGGCTGCCCTCGTACCTCACAGCTACGGCTGTATCGGTACCTCTCAACTACGGCTATATCAGTACCTCCAGAGCTGCACCAATATCCTTACCGTACCTAACCACAGCTGGACCTGACTAGGTGGACCTGACTAGATGGAGCTCCTTATTATACGTAAACCATTCAGATTGGGCCTCTAATACTCCTGGGCCTAAAATTAGATCCATTACGAAATTTTGGGCACAACAATTACCCCCGGTTCCTTGATGTCATTAAATGCGAAAGGAACCAATACAAGAAGAGGTCCAGTCCTTCCTTACCTTCTCAGACAGATACATAGATTCAACACCGGACTTCAAAGCTTACATGAGCTAACTCGGCGTAAGAAACAGGAAGCACAATGCTTCCACATATGTACCTCAATCTGAATCCTTGAATGAAACCCTTCCGTATACCTCAGAAGTATACCTCAGATCACGTACAACATTCCAGCTCCAATTATAAGCTACCTCAGCTTCATGCCTGAACCTATCAGCTTCCAGCCTTTTCCCTTGAAAACCACAGTCTGACTCCTTGAGATGCTTTTTTTTCCTGCTAAGATAACCTTCGTGTAAGAATTCCTTATGTACCAAACCATGGAGCTTCTGCAGGGAGCTCCTGCTGTTGTAAAGACACCTTAAGCTTCCAAAACCTGAGCAGCTACGACAATAACTAGAAACAGTGATTAGTAGCAGGAGCTAAATACCTCACATATATAATGTATACAGCTCATACACACAAAAAAAACATTCAAGTAAACATGACTATGCAAACAAAAATAATTTTGTATATAAATCCGTAACTGCCTCTACAATCAAGCAGAACCTTGGCGAACACACTTTTCAAGACATAATGCCACAATTTTCAGAGATTCTCATGAACCCATCACAATGGACCTCCAAAGAAATTGTTGAGTATTTGGAGGACTTCTCCTGTAATGAGTATTCGGAGGACTTCTCCTATAGTGATTTCATATATATACCACAAGAGGAACCAAGGGAAAGCTTTGGAAACCTCATCAATTGCTGCTATGACTTTCCATTTCGTTACATTATCGGGTGTTGTGAGAGGAATTTTGTACAACACTTCGAGAGAATATCGCTGGAATAACGGATTAATCGCTTGATTTCCGGCTACAGAATCGGCGTTCAAGCGTTTACAGCCCGGCGTTCAACTGCCAGAGTGGGCGGTTGTTTGTAATGATTTTGGGACTGAGTTTGCAAGGTCACCGGATAGCAAAGACGGAGTAATTCCTACTCAGTCGATCCCAGCTGCTAGAGATGTGTATTGCTCAAGTTTTCTACATGATCCATGTAGAGTCAAGTGAGATCCAACCCTTGCAAAGTGCCTACATATCCTATATTTATAGGAATCAAGTCCCATGTAGTTCTAAGGTTTTGGACTTCTTATTGATAGCCCAGCCACGTTTTGATAAGCCTTATCCTCGTGACCATGATGATCCATTGGTTATTTTGTTGATGAAGAAGAGTCCTAGCTCCCTTAGGACACTCCCTGAACCCTGGCCTTCCGTTGTATAGCCGCCTATATATATACACAGTGTATATATCACATATGGTTTATATTTATCTTCCTCAACTGAACTAATCCAGTTAATTATCCCAGATGATATGATTATCCAGTAGTTATCCCTCCATAAAACCATAGTTATCTTCATATTTATATGATTTTCCATCATATATCCGCATATATATACATAATCCATGTATATATAATGATTATCCACGATTCCAGAGGTTGTTGGGCCACTCCTGATGTTTAGGAGTTATCCACATGTTTGTTAGAGCGATATATATCCGTTATCATACAATTTAGGAGGCTGCTGGGCCAAATCCCGCGACTGTCGGGGTACAAGTATGAACCTCTGCCTGGAAGCCCTTCACCTGCATGAACCCCTATAAGGCCTCCACACAGCAGTACCCCCACCTGAATCCCTGCATGAATGAACCCCGAACCAGATGCCAGAATCTTCACCTTTCAGAATATTTCCGAGGAATATTGGGCCAAAACATTCAAACCTAATCCAGCCTATCCTTCATATCCATATTACTCAAACTCGTAACCTTAATGGGCCTTAAATCAAGCCCAAGGCAGATTTTGGGCACAACAACTACCCCCCGGTTCCTTGTAGCTATTGAATGCAAAAGGAACCAAAATAAATCGAGGCCCAATCCTTCCTTATCTTCCTCAGAAAAATACATAGCTTCCACATCATGCTTCCAAGCTTACATGAGCTAACTCGACGTAAGAAATAGGAAACATAATGCTTCCACATATGTACCCCATCTGAATCCTTAAATGAACTCCTTCCACATATCTTAGACTATGCATAGCGTACCAGTTCCAATCATGAGCTTTTTATCCTTATCACCTGAACCTACCAACTTCCAGCCTTCTTCCTTGAAAACCATAGCTTGACTTTTCGATATATTTCTTTTCCTTGTGAGGTTGGCCTCCATGTGTTAATCCTTGTGGATGAAGCCATGAAGCTTCCGCTGTTGCATATAGGCTTCAATCTTCCAGAACCCTGTGCTACCAAGACAACTAGAAAAGTGATTAGTAACATGAGCTAAGTAGCTCACATATATAATGCACATAGCGCATAGATATATAATGCATAGATGCAAATATGATTATGCGATTGCATATGATTTTGTATAAATAAACCCATTACTGCCTTCACACTCAAGTAGAACCTTGGCGAACGCACTCCTCAAGACATATACCACAATATTTAGAGATTTTCATGAAACCATCACAATGGACCTCCCAAGATATTGCTAAGTATTTTGAGGACTTCTCCAATGATGCCTAGTGTTGTGGGACTTCTCCAAACTGTTCCCATAAACCATGGGACTTTGCCAAACCTGGCCCATAAACTATGGGGCTTTTCCCAAGTGAACCTATAATCCATATGATGTAGATGATCTTATATGCGTACCCCAGGAGGGACCAAGGTAAGGTTATAGAAACCTCCTAAATTGTAACTATGTCTTTACAAGTGGTTACGTTATGAGGCATATAGTATGCCCAAGTACCTATCAGCCAGCAAGTTTGAAAATAATTTTGAAACTAATGCATAATGTAAGTAAATATATGTCATGATGACCCTTTGTGTATAAATCCATGCGAGTGTGAGATCATGTGATACGCACTTCCAGATGAACATGAATTAATGTGTGATAGAGGATAATGATCCATTTGAAAAGATGAACTTCGCAATGAAGTTTTTGGCTAGATGCTATATAAATTTCCTTGTATGCATAGAAAACATGTGTGATAGAGAATATGTAAAAGAATGAAAGTAGAACTTATCTTTTCTTATAGCACGTCAATCCAAATCAGAGTTCAACTACAGAACCCTTCAGGTTGGGGCTGCCTCCCTTTGAGCATAAGATGAAGACCTCTTTCCATTATGTAAGTCCTTCCATTGTGAGATGTTGAATACCCCCGAGTATTAGAGTTCCTTCCTGCATGATATGTAAGCCTTCCTCCACTTGAATCCTTGAACCTTGGTTTGTTCATATTCCATATGTAAAGTAGACTGCTTAGGGGTACGTTCAAGCCCTAGGGGTTCACCCAGTTGTACCCTTGAGTGTTTTATAAATATAGAGGCTTCACGCAATAGCCTTAACTTATATATATTTGTTCACATGTTGTGTATGATAAGGGGACACCACTACCTGTCAAGGGTTCACGTAGGCCTGGCCACACTACCTATGAAGGGTTTACATGGGCGTAAGATTGATAGGAGCTTTGCTCACCTAGGATACCTAGGGTCAATGCGAACCCGGAAGGTTCCACTACCTATTGAGGGTTCACGTGGACCTAGCCACGCTACCTACCGAGGGCTTACGTTGGCTTGAAGCTGATATGAGCATTGTTGTGTACTCATAATGTAAATAATAAGAGGACACCACCACCTGTTAAGGGTTCACGTGGGCCTGACCACACTACCTGTTGAGGGTTCAGGTGGGTCGTAGACTGATGGGAGCATTAATGCATTCCCATGACATAAGTAGTGAAAGGGCACCACTACCTGTTGAGGGTTCACGTGGGCCTAACCACACTTCCTGCCAAGGGCTTATGTGGGCTTTAAGTTGATAGGAGTTTCGCTAGCCTAGTGTCCCTAGGATCAATGCAAACCCATGACATGCATAATCCATACATGTTAAAACCTACTCATGCATAATCCATACATGAGAAATCCAATCCATGAAATCCAAATCCAAATCCAATCCAAATCCGAATCCAATCCAAATCCAAGTCCAATCCAAATCCAACCCAAATCCAAGTCCAATCCAAATCCAAATCCAATCCAAATCCCATCCAGATCCAAATCCAATCCAAATCCAAGTCCAATCCAAATCCAAATCCAATCCAGATATAAATCCAATCCAAATCCAAATCCAATCCAGATCTAAATCCAGTCCAGATCCAATCCATACTCCTAGAGGAAGCCCGTACCTAAGAGGTTCATACATAAAAGGTTCCTACCTAACAGGTCCATACACGTACTACCCCCTAGAGTTCTTTGGCATAGCCATAACCTATTTTATAGTAAAGAACTAGGTTCACGTAAACAATAACACATGAACACATAAAGAAGGCATGTGAACATAAGACATGAAGCACATAAGTACACACAGCACACAAAGCATATAAGTACACATAGTCATTCACAGCAGTTAAGCAAATAAAGGCAAAGATAAAGTGATCATAGTTTTAATCAAGTCATAAAAATTATTTCGTAGATAAGCCCTCATACCTTACCCCTGGGCTTCCACTAATGTAAGATAGAACCTCTTACCAACTGAACCCCTAATCCTAGACCGGTCTTCGGGATCAGACCTAGAGTGCATGAAGAATTCCCATTAACGAGGTTCCATCATAGGAGTTTCCCTCGACCAGGTTCCATCCTCGAAGATTCCCTCAATGAGGTTCCATGTGATTTCCTCACAATGCTAATTTCCTTACGATGTTAATTCCCTCACGATGTTAATTTCCTCACGATGTTAGTTTTCTTACGATGTTAATTTCCAAGAGTTACTTCACTCACCCAGTTTCCCTGGGGTCGTGGCGAAGCCGTCTGCCATCCAATGTGATTTCTTCACACCGCTAAAATCCTTAGCGTTCCAGTTTCCAAGAGTTAGACCTCACTCACCAGTTTCCCTGGGGTCGTGGCGAAGCCGTTTGCCAAATTGTACGTAGCTTCCACAGCTGTACATAAGTCCCATAACGGGGTTGGTTGTCCACCAACATGATTACACGGAAGTTTATCGGCGCTACGCCTTTTCAGGGTTCAAATGAGTGAACCTCCATATAGGGGAACTTTATGGCCCTAGCGTCCCTAGGTCCAGCCTGCCTTGGGGTTCCAATCCATTCACATATAATCCACATGTGATGCATGTATAATCCATACATGTTCCTGCCTTGATTCATGTATAATCCATAAATGTGCCTGCCTTGATTCATGTATAATCCATACATGTGCCTGCCTTGATTTATGTATAATCCATACATGTTCCATATAGTCCGTGTAATCAATTAGCACATAATCCATGTGCTTCCAATCCTGCCTTGCGCACGTAATCCACATGTGATTCATGTATAATCCATACATGTTCCTTTAGCATATAATCCATATGCTATAAATCCAGCTCATGCATAATCCATACATGAGAAATCCTCTCCATGCATAATCTATACATGGTAAATCCAGCTCATGCATAATCCATACATGAGAAATCCTTTCCAAATCAATTCATGAAATCCTGCATATGCTCCTTGATCTAGCTTCCAGGGGTACCTCGAATTAGATTCCATTAGCGGTTCGCATACCAGAACCTCAAGAATCTCATGGTCCTGAGCCCTGACCCATTCATTGTAAATCCGTTTGCTTAAAAATTTACCATTTTCAAGATACCATCACGGCAATATACCATCCACTACCCCCGGTTCCTTGTAGCCATTACATGAAAGAGGAACCTTATGTAATCCGCAATCAGGTTCAATCAACCTTCACCCTGAACCTCTAAACTTACGTGAGGGTACTCATTGTAAGAAACAAGGATTTCAAACGGATGAACCTTCGATATAAGGGCGTTCGCGCACCAAAACCTCCAGAATCTCATAACCTTTCCCCATTTGTTGTGCGAGAATTCCTTTTGCTTAAAAATCTGCCACTTTCAAGATATCATCAATGGTAGTATACCATCCACTACCCCCCGGTTTCTTGCAGCCATTAATGCAAGAGGAACCTAATGGCCTAATGTAATTTTAATATTAATATAATTTTTTTTTAAAAAAAATTAATTTGATTGGATATCCGATCCGATTACCCGTAATCCTAATGGAGCGGATATGGATTGGTCTTAAAAAATCCAACACTTAATCCGATCCGATCCGAAAAATTAAATGGATTCGGATTTGGATTAAGGTTGATCCGGTCCAAATCCGATCCATTGACAGACCTAAATTAGAGACAACAGAGTATCTTAGTCTACTTAGATACATCTTAGATTCTTTTTTATTCATGTACGCACACGAAGCAATCTGTATCTCTTGAGATATCGAAGCTGAAGAAACTCTCTCTCCAAGTTGTAGCAACACTTCACACAAAATAAATAAAACATTTATTTTATGAGAAATCTTGTTTCACTTATTGCTTGCATTCATCTACTGATAATCTATAATCTTTATCTTCGTTGTTGATTTAAAGATTCGATTTTATCAGTATTGCATTCAACCCCCCCCCCCCTTCTGCAATACACCGGGACCAACAACTGGTATCAGAGCATCCAGATTGATATATAAATTTGAAGATCATGACGAGTGTTCAGAAGTCAAGTGGAATCAAGATTCCAGTCTTTGATAAAGAGAACTACAATTTCTGGAAAAGAAAGATCTTGTTATTTATCAAAGCTGCCCATATACTGTATTTGGGAATTCTTGAGAACGGCCCCTTCATACCTCAGAAGGAAGTAGCTGCTGCTACTGAGAATGATGAAGTCATTCCAGCCCATTGGGTTGCAAAGAAGCCTTCAGAGTACACAGAGTCCGAAAAGGAGAAAGTAGTCTTGGATGACTATTTACAACTCATCTTGCTCGACTCACTTACATTAGACAAAGCCATGCGTGGTAATGTCATGGGATGTAGATCTGCAAAAGAGATGTGGAACAAGATAGAGTTGCTGTGTGAAGGAAGTGAAGAAGTTCGCGAGAACTAAAGACAAATCCCTGTATCACAATATGAAGCCTTTATGGCTAAACCAGGCGAAGAACTTACACACATGTTTGAGAGGTTCAATAAGCTAATAGCTGAGTTACAAATTCATGGGAAGTTCTATGATAGAAAGGAGATTAACATCAAATTTCTGCTCACTCTCCCTGAGCATCTTGAGCACAAAGTAACAGCCATAAGAGAGGGAAGAAACTTGAGTGATGTCTCTCTTGAAACTCTCTATGGTGTGCTCAAATCATACGTACTCGAGCTTTTTCAAAAGAGAGCTATTCAAACTGGAACCAAAGGGAAGTTAGCAAACATGTCAGGAGCCCTCATAGCTCATGAACCACAAGTAGCTTGTCCAAGTGAACCATCACAAACACAACCAACACAGATGCCATCTTTGAAGATTGAGGAGGTGTTGGATGACGAGGAGAAGGTGGTTCTGTAGCTGAAAGATGTTGAAGATGAAGACTTCTACACAGTAGAAGAGATTGAAAGCATGGATAATCCAACCATGGCTTATATGGCTAAGAGATTCAAGAATATCAAGTTCAGAAGGGACAAGTCATACAAGCCACATGGTCAATCATCTAAATTCAACAAGGGATGTTTTTCAAAGGCCACTGGTGGAGCCACAAGAGGAGGATACAAGACAGGGTTGGTGGATAGGTCGAAGTTCAGATGTTACAACTGCAATGAGCTAGGTCATTTTGCTACTGAGTGCAGAAGACCAAGACAAAATCAAGGAAAAGGATTTGGAAATCAGTTTAAGAGAAATCAAGGGAAAGCATATGTGGCTGAAGCAAAATGCTGGGATGATTCTGAAGATGAAGAAGAGGAGTTTGTGAACGTAGCCCTCATGGCTAAATCTGATGAAGAAGCTTCAAGTTCATCAAATCAGGTACCATCTCTAGTCTTACTTGATATGTCTAAAACTGAGTATAAGCATACCATTGAGGATTTAAGTGCTGAGATGTTTTACATTCATGTTAGTTTATCTGATGCTCACGAAGAAATTGCTAAGTTAACTAAACAGAATGAAACTCTCAAATCTGAAAATAAAATGTTGTTGCTAAGAACCAGTCCCCTAGATTCATTAGCTCAAGAGAATTCTAGATTGAAAAATGATATTGTCTGTGCTAAGGAAATAGAAGAATTTCTCAGGAGTCAAATTGCAGAAAACGAGTTTAAACTCAA
The DNA here is from genome assembly GCA_037693485.1 of Kitagawia praeruptora. Taxonomy (NCBI): domain Eukaryota; kingdom Viridiplantae; phylum Streptophyta; class Magnoliopsida; order Apiales; family Apiaceae; genus Kitagawia; species Kitagawia praeruptora. The sequence continues at coordinate 36,639,214 of CM075350.1, forward strand.
AGCTTTTAGAAACTCTTCTAAGTTAGTCTAGGAATATCATGATAATCACACTGAGAATCAGAAGGTAGGAATAGGTTTCGAGTATGGTAGAAGGCATGGTAAGGTAATTGCTCTTGATGATAGTGATGCTTTCAAACCTCAAATTCTCAAAAGTGTTTCCAATCCGATTTTCAAAAATCTTCAAGCTGATTTTGATGAAACTTCCTTGTTCATCAAACAAGAGCTACTTGATGAAGATGAGTGCATTGACAGCACACTGAGCAAAGGAAAAGATACTGTCAAGTCTCCCGTGACAGAAACTCTACCAAGCAATCAGACAGAATGTTCTAAAGTAGCTGACAGCAAGGATGAGACAGAAACTTCAAAAGATATTGTCAAGAGAGAACCCAAGACAGCAACTTTCAAGCCTGCTGTCAAGACAGAGGCAAAGAAAGGTACTGTCAAGGGTGGCTCGACAGCAACTTCAGAACATACTGTCAAGGCAAATGTCTACAAGCCTAAGAATAGGAATGGCAAGTTAGGGATTGATAAGAAGAATGGATATAGTCATGTTAAGGATGCCCCTAGGAAGCTTTGCAATAATTGTGGATCATCTCATCATTTAACATTTGTTTGTAAGAAACCCAAACAGAATAAGGTTAATGCGTCCAATGTTAGTGGTAACTTACATAGAACCCCCATTATGCAAAGAAGTATGGATGTCTGTAATAACATTGACTGTATACCATGCAAAATTGTTGTTATGAGTACTTGTTTCAATCTGCCTATTCTGTCTACTGAAAGATGCTCCTATTTAGAAACTGCTGAGACTTCTGTGCCTGCCTATGTTGGTAAAAAGGCAGCTTCCACTAAGAAAAAGACCAAGTCTAACTCTAGAACCAAGTGGACAGCAAAAGAAGTCAAACAGGAGGATTCTAGTGTTGATTTAAATGTGAAGCAGAATGATATGAACAATGATGCTGTAACTGCAGGACCCAACAGAGTTTGGGTACCAGATGCAAATTAAAATCATCTGTTTTGCAGGGCAAGAAATAGAAGCAGGTCATGTGGATCATCGACAGTGGATGCTCTAGGCACATGACTGGTGATATAGCCCTGCTATCATATTTTGTAGAGAAAGTCGGCCCAATCATAACTTTTGGAGACAACAGCAAAGGTTACACTATGGGATATGGCTGTTTGGAAATTGGAAATGTTGTCATTGAAGATATTGCTCTTGTTGATGGATTGAAGCATAACCTACTCAGTGTCAGCCAGTTCAGTGATAGGGGATTCAAGGTTGATTTTTATATGATGGTTCGTAATATCTATCACAATAAAGATCGAAGCCTCTCTTTGAAAGGAGTCAGGAAAGGAAGCTTGTTTGTTGCAGACTTAAATTCTGTCAATAAAGACAAGGCTTACTGTTTTTACAGTAAAGCATCAGTTGGTGAAAGCATGCTTTGGCACAAGAAGCTCTCACACCTCAATTTCAAGAATATGAATATTCTAATGAAGAAGGACTTGGTGAGAGGACTACCTCAACAGGAATTCTGTCAAGAAGGACTATGTGAGGATTGTCAAATGGGCAAATTAAAAAGATCTGTGCACAAATCAAAGCAAGTGAATACCAACACTGGGCCACTCAAATTAATTCACATGGATTTGTTTGGTCCAGTAAATGTTCAATCTCTTGCAAGAAAGAGATATGCCCTGGTAATGGTGGATGACTACTCAAGGTACACTTGGGTGAAGTTTTTAGAGACAAAGGACGAAGCTGCTCAAGAAATCATTGATCACATAAGAGTTCTTGAAAGAACCCCCAATGCTCAAGTTCAATATCTGAGAAGTGACAATGGTACTGAGTTCAGAAATGCCACATTAGGAAACTTCTGCAAGGAAGAAGGCATTGTCCAACAATTCTCCACTTTCAAGACACCACAACAAGATAGAGTTGTAGAAAGGAAGAACATAACTCTCATCGAAGCTGCGAGAACTATGTTGAATGATTCTAAATTACCAACATACTTCTGGGTAGAAGCTATTAATACAGCTTGCTACACACAGAACAAAACCTTGATCAATAAGATTCATGGAAACACTCCTTACTATCTGTTAACAGGAAAGAAACCTACTGTCAAGTACTTTCATGTATTTGGAATCAAGTGTTTCATGATGATTGACAACCATGAAAGGAAAGGAAAGTTCGATGCTAAAGCTTATGAAGGCATTTTCATGGGATATGGATTGGAAAGGACTGCCTACAGAGTCTATGTCATTGATCACAAAGTCATTGAAGAAAGTGTAAATGTCACATTTGATGAAACCAAATTCCCAGGACTACAAGAGGATGGTCAAATGGAGCCTCTTAGATTTGAAAATCAAGGGTATTTGGAAGAAGAAGAAATTGTTACTGGTGAACCTACTGGTACTCAGGATATTGAGTTTGAAAGAAATGCTGTCAACACCAATGATGCTACTCAAACTCCAGCTCAATCTCAAACTGTATCAGCTAATCATCAGAATGAGAATGATTCTGGAGATGTTGAAGAACATGAAGGAGAACATATCAATGGTGGAGAGTCAACCCCTCAACGAGGAAATGATCAAGCAGATCAAGAAAGAAGCTTGCCTAGAACCACCAAGTGGAACAGAGATCACACTAGCAATCTAATCATTGGTGATCCCACTACTGGTATAAGGATGAGAAGAAATGTTTCTATTGACGGCATGTTTTCATGTTTTCTATCTCAAACTGAGCCCAAGTCAATTGATGAAGCATTGTTGGATTCAGATTGGGTGATAGCCATGCAAGAAGAGCTAAACCAATTTGAGAGAAACAATGTATGGAAGCTGGTCCCTAGACCCAAAGGGAAGTCAGTAGTTGACACAAAGTGGGTTTTCAGAAACAAGTTGGATGAAAGTGGAAATGTGACAAGAAACAAGGCAAGGCTAGTAGCTAAAGGTTACTATCAACAGGAAGGGATCGATTATGATGAAACATTTGCACCTGTTGCCAGACTTGAAGCTATTCGGATATTTTTATCCCATGCTGCACACTGTAACTTCAAAGTGTTCCAAATGGATGTCAAAAGTGCCTTTCTTAATGGAGAACTAGAAGAGGAAGTGTATGTTGAACAACCACCTGGATTCGAGGATGCTGAGTTGTATGACTTTGTCTACAAGCTGTTCAAAGCACTTTATGGATTGAAGCAAGCCCCTAGAGCTTGGTATGAAACTCTCTCTACTTTTCTCATTGAGAATCAATTTACAAGAGGTGTAGTGGATAAGACACTGTTCTACAAGCACCATGGCAAGGACATCATTCTGGTTCAGATTTATGTTGATGACATAATCTTTGGTTCTACAAATGAGAAGCTGTGTGAAAAGTTTTCATCTCTTAAGAAGAGCAATTATGAGATGAGCATGATGGGAGAACTGTCATTTTTCCTAGGTCTACAAATTCATCAAAAGGATGATGGTATCTTCATAAGCCAATCGAAATATGTCAAAGAACTTCTCAAGAAGTTCAATATGGAAGATACATCACCTGCCAAGACACCTATCTCTACCGCAACCAAAATGGATTTGGATCCTAAAGGAAAGAAAGTGGATTCTAGTACCTACAGAGGCATGGTGGGATCGCTGCTATACCTAACTGCTAGCAGACCAGACATTATGTTTGCTACATATCTCTGTGCAAGGTTTCAAGCTGATCCAAAAGAATCACACTTAGTAGCAATCAAGATAATCTTTAGATATCTCAAAGGTACTCCAAACCTAGGCCTTTGGTATCCTAAAGATACTGGATTTGACTTGGTTGGTTATTCGGATTCAGACTACGCTGGATGCAAAATTGACAGGAAAAGTACAACAGGAAGCTGTCAATTTCTTGGTGGAAGATTAGTGTCATGGTTTAGCAAGAAGCAGCATTCTGTATCTACTTCAACTGCAGAAGCTGAATATATTGCAGCTGGAAGTTGCTGTGCTCAAATTCTTTGGATGAAAAATCAAGTAATGGATTATGGTTTAGAGTTGTCCAATACTCCTATTTATTGTGATAACACTAGTGCCATAGCTATCTCAGACAATCCAGTTCAACACTCCAGGACAAAGCACATTGATATCAGACATCATTTCCTAAGAGAGCATGTTGAAAAGGGAACTGTGAAGCTGATTTATGTTCCAACAAAAAAGCAACTTGCAGATATTTTTACGAAGCCACTAGATGAAGCAACCTTCAACAGGTTGGTAAATGAATTGGGAATGCTAAATCTGGTATGTTAACTTACTAGTTTTTACATTTTCAATGTGGTTAAAAAATTGCAGCTTATGACTTTAACTTTCAATGTTACTGTCATGAGAAGTTACTGTCATATGTGCTACTTGTTTATTTGACAGCATGTTTGCTATGACTATGCTAAATTCAAATCACATGCCTGTTTTAATTGTTGTAACGAGTAGTCACGTGACATTAATTTATTTCATACGCCTGCTTAGTGATAAGTATTCATGTCATTTGAAATGACCCCGGGTATTTGTCAGTCTTTTTAATTTAAAAAGTTAATCACTTCATTAAAAAGAGGCAGTTGGGAGCTGTAGAGTCACTTATTGTGTTATAAATAAGACCAAGGCTAAACCCTTTGTTCTCACTTAACACACTAAGAACTCTAGAGTCAATATGAGTAAGAGGAAGGCAGAAGATATGTCAACATCTGGTGTGTCGAAGCCATAAAAGGAGGCTACTGCTGCTGAGCACCCCCTTGATCCATTCTTCGATAACCTTCAGGCTTATCTGGATGCTAAAGGGATCACGAAGGAGGAGGAGATAGCAAAAGTTGCTGAGCAGCTGCTGGTGGAAGCTCTTGGAGAGCTTAATAAGAAATGATGTTTAGTTCTTAAGAACTACTTTTGTATTGTTTTTAAGTTTTTTTTTAATAAAAAGCTCATCATTTCATCTTCCCAGTGTTTTGCATGTTGCTCATCTCCTTTACTATTAACCATCTGCAAATAGTTGTCTGTTTGATTGCCTGTGTGTATGGATGTTTGTGGATGTGTGCTAAAACTAACAAATATGTGCCTAAATTGATTAAAATGCTATTTGGTAATTTTCTCTTAAGCAATAGGCAAAGTCGATTAAAATTCATGAAATAAATTATTTTCGCTTAAGTTGTTGTCAATAAGTAAAGATGCTGTCACGTTGTGCCTTGACAACAAGTTTCTTAGACGACACAATGGAAAAAGTCTCTGTCATGAAATTTAAAGGAAATTGTATAAATTGTTTAATGATGACAGTATGTTCTTGCGACGATGTTACTGTCAAGGAAAACCTGCTGTTATCCTTTCAAAATTACTAATGAATTTGTTATAGCGCACGGGTTACTGTCAAGATTAGTGGACCGAATTAATTGGGATTTTACCTTCATGATTTACAACCACTAAAAAGTAACTACCCACGACACCACGTGATTGATTAATGGGCTAAGACATTGCTACTTTCCCTTTCTCAGTAAGACATTTGCTATTTTCATGTAAGCAACTGTCAAACACACAAACACATAACTTTCAACAGAACCTCTCTTTCTCTCAAAAGGCAAAAATCTCTCTCCAAAGTTCAAAGCAAGAAATGGCACCCAAACAATCCTCTTCTCAAACTAACTTTGTTGGTATTCTCACTGCTGGAAATGCTGGTGAAGGATTTAAAGGACTCGTATCCTTTATCAACAAGTCCTATCTGGGTCATGCTATAACATCTACACCATCCTTAAACCTAGAAAGACTTGAAGAATTCTGGAACACTGCCTATGTTCCAGGAGGTGCAGGTAAAGACACCATTCAATGCAAAATTAAAGGAGTTACCTGTATCCTCACAATCAAAGGCATCAACGAAGCTTTGGGAACTGGACTGCAAGCTAAAGAATCGTACAAAGAACTTGCAAGTGATGAAACCCTAAAGAAGTTTTTCTTGAAAATTTGGTATTCTGGTCCTGTTCTTGAAGAGGGTACATCAAAATGGTATTCGACTGGTGAAATGGACGGAAAGCATTTGAGGAAAGAATGGAGCATGATTTTTGATGTCATGGTGAAGGTTTTCTCAACCAAAACCTCTGGATGGAATGGAATTCCCTCCTATATCAAGAAGCTTACTCACTCTCTTGTCCATGGATACAAAGTGGATGTAGGAAAGTTACTTATGAGTCAACTTAAGTCAGCTCTGAGCAGGAAGGTACATGTTTATCCTCGCTTTCTTATTATGTGTTTGAATTCATTATGTGGTATTGATGATAATGCATCTCTCACTATAGAATGTAATGTTTTGAGAAGAAATACACACACATCACTCAATTCACAAAATTCCAATGCACTTATTCCACTCTGTTTCACCAAGCACATGGCTGATCAAGAGCCTCATCTTGATGTAGCACTACCCTCTGGGTATGTTGTCTTCTCCCTGGAGAATGAAGCTGAATTAGACCCAAATTCAGTTAACCAACATTCTACTTCATACATTCCTATCAGATCCTCTAGACAACCAAAGACCACAAAAACAACTTTGCAAGAATCCAAGAAAAGACCCTTGGAAACTGGTGTTGATAGTAGTTCTGAGAATGTTGAGAAAGAAACTGCACATGATGCAGCAAATAAGGATGTTAGTGAAAGTGAACCCACAGTGGTTCCTCTTGAGCCTAAGAAAAAGAGAGCTAAGAGGGCCAAAGCCACTGTCAACCACCCCACAGTCTCACAAAAGGCTGTGGAGGATAAAAGGGAATCAAACACATCCCTAGGTTCTTCTCAACAAGAAGTATCTATTGAAATTGGCCTGTCTCCCAAGGCATCCTGTAAAGAGTCAGCACAACCTCATGTACTCACTCATGAGGAGCCTACACTTGCAGAAATGCACACAGAGATAGGGCACAGTGAGGGTCATGAAACTTCTACTCTTGATGTTCCACAAGTTACCCCTGTGGAACAGCCAAAAATCTCTTCTAAACCATCATCTTCTTTATTCTCTAATCCATCAATTGTTTCTTCTCAATAACCTAGAGAAGGGGACAGTCCAATCCCTTCAGGTTTTGATCATCCATCTCAAGTCATGGATGAGCCCCCATCAAGTGGTCCACAAGAACCCATTTCTCAAAGTGAAATGGACACCACTCACTCAAACACTGAGCTAGATCAAGATGGTACTCTGCCAGAAGATGAAACAACCAACATCTTGGTCAAACTCCAAAGAGCAACTGACCTTCAGGAAGTTGCTGTCACAGCCTCAGCTATTGTCAACCCACCTGTGGACAGTAACATTTTTGGTAAAGATGTTGTCACCTCTACAAAGCTTGATCATGATACTGTAATTGTTGAAGATGCTTCAGATGATGATCAACTGACAATCTCTACTTTGAAAGTACAATCTAAACTTTCTACTTCTTCAACTAAAATGCATGCCAGTACTGCTCATACCCATGCATCTAGGATGAGTGAGGGAGTGAAAAGAAAAAGATAGATAAAAGAAAAGAGAGGTAAGCATAAAAATGAGAGGCAGCCAAATGAGCTGGCAAAAGGTGAGGGACTTGAGCATGTCCAGAGTGAACTTGAGGGATCCCCACACACAAAGGCACTAGGCCTTGAGAGTCATTCTGTGAGGAGTGATGAGATCACTCAGAAAAACAATGAGTGTGTGAGAAACCCCATAGCCTCCTTGCCCCAGTTTCTTCCTTTATATCCAAAAAGGTTGAGAACTGGTGGTCCTTCTAAACAATCTGAATCAAGGTTGAAAGCCCTTGAGGGCAGATGTGCATCCATGGAAGCTAAACTTGATGCTCTGTCCACTATGGTAGCTACTGATTTTACTGATATTCAACAAACTCTTCTTTCATTCTCTGCCATCCTTAGTGCTGCCAACTCAACTAAAGGGGAGAAAGTGGTAGATCAGAATGAAGGTAAGGGAGAGAAAGTGGTAGATCAGAATGAAGCAAACCTGGTAGAGAAGGAGAAACAAGGTGGAGCTACAAGTGAGGGGGAGTCAACAAGTGAGGGGGAGCAAGATTTGGAAGAAGAAGATGGAGATGAAAGTGAGGGGGAGCAAGAGAAAGAAGAAAGAAACTTTGGTGAAGAACTAAAGGCAGCAGGAGATGGTGAATTGTTTGAAGGAGAAATAGATGGTGAGGCAGTATTGTTATCCAAGGAAGTGTTGGAGCAATTAAAGGGGACTCAAAAGTCTAAAATAACAGTATTGCTTCCACTAAAAATCAATGAGCCAAATCCTGAGGAAGTCGAAGCTCCATTCCAGAAGGTGTAGAAGGAATGGAGAGAAAAAGAAATTCAAAATGCTCTGGGTAAAGGCAAAATGCCTGAGTATGTGAACATGTCTACTGGAACTACTTGGTCAGATGGAAGTGAATATGCCCTTAAAGATGCAGAATTGATGATGGTTGATCACATGGAGAGTACTTTGAACAACAAAGATGAAGATTTCAGTAAGTTGGTGGATGAATCAATTATTGAAGCAGGGGGAGCTTTTATAAAACTGGCATCAACACTAAAGAGCAAAGTAATAAGTATCTCTGTGAGAATCAACTTGGAAAGAAGGTGGGCTTTTCAAGTTTATTTGAAGAACCGTTTGACCATATATATTCATCACAATGCAACTTTTATAAAGTCTGCATGCTAGAGTACTCCAAGTCCTTAGAACAATAGTAGTCAGAAATTCAACAACCTTCAATGATAGTCTGATAGCACAAATTAAAAGGATGGTTGAAGACATACTCCCTGAGGTGATTCAAAATCCTATGGTGTGTGTTTCAGAAGGATTACAAAGACAGGAGCAAGAAGGCTGGATTTCTTACCATTGGATAGAGTCTCATGACTAAGCATTGAAACAATCATGACAATGCTGAAGAAACTTCTCAAATCCAGTATCACCAGTGACAAAGTTAAAGCTGTCAAAGATATTCATAGGCTGTTAGCAAAAAGAGATGAGGAAATTAGCTCAATCATAAAGAAGCTAATCTCTGATGCTAATGCCAAGATGGGAGGAAGCTGCAACTATGATGATACTCAGGATGATGATGAGGATGAAATTGGAGGAAGTGGTGGACCTGGAAAATTCAGGAGTTCTAGGAAAGAAGCATCTGAGAATGTTACTACACAAACTCAGATGGATGCTACCCAAGAAGAGCAAGAAACTCCCAATACTGAAAAGAAAGATGCTGTCAATGATGAAGGGGAGATAGAAATTTTTGAAGCCTTGGAGGCAAGTATCTTGAGATTGGTAGTTGAATGCTTTAATGCTGAAAAAGATACTGTCAACAAGGATACTTTCAGAATGGCTGAAGACACCCAAGTGAAAGATACTGTCAAGAGCCAAACAATCGAAGCTATCAAAGTTGCTGTCGTGAAAGATGCTGTCAAGGGACAACTTGAAGAAACTGGCAAGGTACGAAAGCTTGTCAAGAATTTCTCATCTAACAAAAGAAAGACAAGCGCACAAGCCTATCGTACAACCAAGATAAAAGGGAAGACAGTTGCAGCAGCGAAGAAAAAGAAGCATGGAGTAGTTTTGATAGAGAAGCCCATTGATAAGAGAAAAGTAAATAGTTTTGAACTATTGAAAAATTCAATTGATGGGAGCATTACATCTGTCTCAGTGGAACTGGACCCAGTCAACAAAAATGTACGCAAGTATGATCTCAAGGACTGTGGAACTACATATATAACTGTAGAACCAGTCTTCACTGTGGAGATAGTTTCACATGTGGTAGGCATGCGTGATCTCTCATGCAAAACGGTAAAGGTAAGGAGAAGAATTGATTTCTTCATTTTGGAAAGGATTATCACTCTCATGGAAACAGACCACGATGTTTCCAGCAGTATCTTAGAGCATGTCAAAGAATACTATGCTCAAAGATATGCTGAATTTTATGAGAAGTATGGTAACTGGAGAGCACATGATGATGCAGACCTTGAAGTTAGTTCTGATGGGGAACCAATGCCTGATGTGAACCTTACATAAGCACATCGTCCTTTTACAAAGGCTGGCATGGCTGAATATGAAGCAGAACAAGCTTATCAGGCTGCTAAAGCTAAATCATCCCAATCTACCAAACCTACCAAACCTGCCACATCTGCCAAACAATGTGCTGAAGATCTAGAAGCTCAACTGAAGGAAAGCTACAAGAAACTCAACAAGCTATTCAGCGAGGAAGCAGGTTATCAGCCCTATGTACTGGATAATCCTCTGAGAATCAAGGATGATAAGCAAGAAATCTATGTTGATAGTTTTCACAAATTAAGGACCAGTATACTGAAGGATCTCTACTGGAAAGTTGTTGGATCTGTTCATAAGCTCGAAATGCTAGTTGCTTGGGAACTAGAGGTAATATTTGATCAAAGGAGAGATGAAGATCCAAAGCTAGATAGAAAAATGAGAGAATCCTTAAATGCTTTTCCTGGAAGGAGGTTCAAGTTCATCCAAGGAATTCTGAAGTTCAGAACATACACGTATGATTTTGAAACTTGGTTTGATCTAAAAGATGCTGAAGTATTTACTTCTCGAGTAATACAAGGGTACATTGAAGACATTGAAGATGATGCCAGATCACCGGAAGAAAAAGCTTTAGTTGAAGACCTCAGAAAAGCAAGAAATGAAGCTCTCAGAAGAGAGGGAAAAATATGAACAACTGGAGACTGCCAAAATCAAGCTAAGTTAAACTCTGATTTGCTCATTCAATAGGAGCAATTGATTTGCAGTTAATTCATAAGCTTCATGTTCTAGATTTTTCTTTAACATTTATCAGATATGGTATTTCATCTATTCTGATCTATGTTAGTTAAGTTGTCAGTATGTTTTGATTGTAAATTTGTTGTTATTGTCCATAAAAACAAATTGGGGGAGATTGTTGGGACTTATGGGTGATAGCATAGAGACAACTTAACTATATTTCCCTGTACTTAGTTTTTACTAAGTTGAACATACTGTCACAGCCAGAGTATGTCTTCGTATTTGAATAATTGCTGTCATGTAATAATTGTATGATTTGGGAGAAGTTCATACATTTGTTCAAGCCTTAAGGAATACATCCAGAAGACAGCAAGAATAAAAGTTATTGTCATGTTCTTGACAGTAAAGTTACAAGAAGACAAATGTTGCAAAGTCACGACAAAGCTACATCTGACAGCAACATTGGCTGAAGCAAGAGACAGTAACATTCTCACACTTGATAGCAAGTCTGGAGTTCCGACAGCAACATTGGCGGGAGCTCGTACTGTCAACCACTGAATATTCCTTTGATAGCAGACTCTGCGGTTAAGGTTATTGTCACCTTGGATTATTTGAATTGGGTATTTTCTCAGTCAAAGCCCGTGACAGGTTACATGTTCAAGAAACAGATTTGCTACAACACATTATCGTTTGTAGCAAACCTGCAAGACTACGACAGAAGCTTAAGAGATCCACAAGACAAGGCTGGTCAATTCGAGGAGTATGTAATATCCACATCTACTAGAATTGTATTAGCTAGAAATAGAAAGAATCTAGGTTGCTTTACTTATAAGGTTTATCCTGTCTATATATCAATTTGGTTGAGTCACATGGCTGTGCAAATTGTAATGAGCTGCCACTTGAAAATGACAGCAGCTCAACACCCCATGCGATAGAGACAACAGAGTATCTTAGTCTACTTAGATACATCTTAGATTCTTTTCTATTCATGTACGCACACGAAGCAATCTGTATCTCTTGAGATATCGAAGCTGGAGAAACTCTCTCTCCAGGTTGTAGCAACACTTCACAAAAAATAAATAAAACATTTATTTTGTGAGAAATCTTGTTTCACTTATTGCTTGCATTCATCTACTGATAATCTATAATATTTATCTTCGTTGTTGATTTAAAGATTCGATTTTATCAGTATTGCATTCAACCCCCCTTTCTGCAATACTCCGGGACCAACAACCTCTGCCTGGAAGCCCTTCACCTGCATGAACCCCTATAAGGCCTCCACACAGCAGTACCCCCACCTGGGTTCAGACACCTGAATCCCTGCATGAATGAACCCCGAACCAGATGCCAGAATCTTCACCTTTCTGAATATTTTCGAGGCATATTGGGCCAAAACATTCATACCTAATCCAGCCTATCCTTCATATCCATATTACTCAAACTCGTAACCTTAATGAGCCTTAAATCAAGCCCAATGCAGATTTTGGGCACAACATCGAGCATATAGCGTGCCTAGGTACCTACTTGACAGCTCCAGCTAGAAAATTTGAAAACATTTTTGAAAACCATGCGTAATTTAAATAAATGTATATGGAATATTAATGATGACATTTTTCTTTATAAATCCAAGTAAGCTTCTTTCTTTAAAATCATGAGATATGGATATTTAGATAAACAAGAGTTCATGCACAACAAAAAATATTAATCTATCCAAATAGATGAGGTTCGAATCAAGTTTTAAGCTTAACGCTATAAAAAATTTCCTTATACGTACACAAAACATTTATGAAAAAGAATATGTAAAAGCATGATAATAACACTTATCTATTTCCTTATGGTTCCGCTTTAGATCAGGTACGGCCATCGATCCTACTTGGTAGAAGCTCCCTCTCTGTAAGCTTATGATAAGGACCTCTTTTTTGATCTGCCAAATCCTCAACGAAAATCTGATGTACCCCCGAGCCATCATGACACATGAACCTCCTATAGCTTGTTGGTTGAATATCACTGAACCTGTTCTGATCATATATAAGCTTTAAAAATGAGAGTATCCGTCAATGTATCGCTTTGATGAGGGCACAAAGAGAATCTATAGGGCACCCCGCGAACCTAGTTTCATAGGATCTCCGCGAGCCAGAATTCATTAAGGTACCTCGTGAACCTATTTTCATAGGAGCTCCGCGAGCCTGACTCCGTTAAGGCACCTCGCGAACCTATTTTCATAGGAGCTCCGCGAGCCAGATTCTGTTAAGGCACCTCGCGAACCTAGTTTCATAGGACCGCGAGCCTGACTCCGTTAAGGCACCTCGCGAACCTAGTTTCATAGGATCTCCGCGAGCCAGATCCGTTCCATAGCTTCATAGACTCTCATTTCAAAATCTTTAGGTGCACCATTTCTTTGACGTATAACTTTTCAAGACACCCTTTCTCTTGCTTCTGAAAGGACTTCATCACCATATCCCCCTTCTCTTGCCATGTCTTCAATAACCGGATTAATGAGATCATATTTTTTTCAAAGACCAAGTCCATACTCCCCGCGAAGGTTCGTACCTAAGAGGATCTACCTAGCAGGTCCATACTCTCACTACCCTCCTAGTTATTTGACATATGACTAACGATAATGAAGAGCTAGATTCAACTATTCAGACATTCAAGATTCACACATATACCACTAACAAGAAAGCATTTTCCAGATTCACTGAACAAACACGTTTCAAATAAACAAAGAGCAAATAAACACATAAACATATAATCCAGATAGATCATGTAAACATATAATCCACTTAAGCCATGTAAATAAAATAGCACACATTTTACTGATGAGTAAACACATCAAAGCCTGAACCTAAGCATGGCAGTCGTACTTAATAAACTATTTTACTTCTCCTAAGAAGCTACTACCCAAAGGTGTCTACCAGGGAGGTTTTTCCAAAATTCCAATATCCAAGTCCGTCCAAGCCAATTCCATGAATACTTCAAAAATCAAATTTTTAAAAGGTTCACGCACCGGAACCTCAAAAATCTCCAGAAAAAACCAATGCACCTGCATATTGTAAATGAAACCAGTGAACCTGCTGCCCGCAGGTGAAGCCAATGAACCTACAACCAATATGTGAGTTCCTAATGAAGTTGCACCTGCAGCTAAATCCAATCACCCTACAACTAGCATGAAGCTGCACCTGTAGCTGAATCCGATGAACCTGCAACCAGCAGGTGAATACCAAAAAAGCTGCACTTGTAGTTAACTCCAATAAAGTTGCAACCAACAACTGAAATCCAATGAAGCTGCACTTGCAGCTGAATCCAATTAACCTACAACCAGCAGGTGAATAACTAAGAAGCTGTGCAGCTAATTCCAACAAAGATGCGACCCGCAACTGAAATCCAATGAGACTGCACCTGCAGTTGAATCCGATGAACCTGCAACCAGCAGGTGAATAACTAAGAAGCTGCACCTATAGCTAATTCCAACAAAGCTGTGACCCGCAACTGAAATCCAATGAGACTGCACCTGCAGTTGAATCCGATGAACCTGCAACCAGCACGAGAATACCAAAGAAGCTGCACATGCAGCTAATTCCAATAAAGCTGCGACCAGCAGCTAAAATTCACTAAAGCTGCTCCTGCAGCTGAATCCAATGAACCTGCAATCAGCAGGTGAATACCAAAGAAACTGCTACTCACTGGTGAGTGCGAATGTACCTCAACAGCTGCAACAACTAGAGAAGTTGATGAACCTTCAACCCACAGATAAATATTAATGAACCTGACTCATCCTCCTGCTTTGAAAACTCCGTTTGCTTAAAAATTTAGCACTTTCAAGATGTCATCCTGGGTGGTATATCATCCACTACCCCCCGGTTCCTTGTAGCCATTTTATGCAAGAGGAACCTTCTATAATCCGCAGCCAGGTTCGACCATCCTTCACCATAAATCTCTAAGCTTACGTGAGTGTACTCATTGTAAGTAACAAGAGGTATCATAGAAGAAACAGTCACGATTTGTAATATCCCTTCCATGAAGGACCATGTTCCCCTTCCTTAATGATGATTCCATAATTCCAGTTGTAGAACCTTTTCGCAGCTCATGCCATGCTCCTTTGATGTCAGAAATTATATAACTCCACTTCCATAGGTTCAGTTGTTTGAACCTTCTGTTACTGATTTCAGGTACGCATACTTTTGAGATCCTGCTCCAGGTGGACGTCATGAGTACAACCGTACCTGAACCTCACATACTTTTATTTGTTCAAAAATCAAGTGCTTTTATAAAAATCTTCCATGTAACACGGTACCTACTACCCTCCGACTCTTCAATACATTTTTTCTTGAGGAGAAGTCTGGATAAACATCCATGAATTTGGGCCTTGCACAACTCGTTGTAGCTCCAACAGGTGCTGATAGCCGTAGCTCCTCCAACAGGTGCTGATATAGCTACAGCTCCTCCAACAGGTGCTGATATAGCTGTAGCTCCTCCAACAGGTGTTGATATACTTGGAGCTCCACTATTTCACGAATTTTCATAGCTCCAGTAATCTTTCCCTTGAGAGGTTCTTGCTTACATGCCTTTAACATATATTTCCATTCTGCATCCGCTGATTGGTAGGTAGCTCCATATGTTAACCTCACATTATTTCCTTTAATAACCAAGAGGTCATTCGTACCTCCTTTTTTGTCCAATGGCATCTTTTCCAGATCCTGATTGAGATTATTATCATTAACTCCATCTGTGATTCCTTCCATGAGGTATCCCTAAATCCCAGCTTCCAGTATTCGAGGAGCTTATAGCAGGAGGACCTCTTTGTGAGACACCTTCCAACTTATCGTGCCTTATCGTGCCTGCGGGGCTTATGAACCTCCTCAAGATTCTTCAACATAAAGATTACCATAATTATACTGCTCGAAGCTTTCACGAGCTGAGATGGTTCCTTTCCAGGTGTTTCCTCTTTTGATCTTACTGTTGGCTCTTCTATCATTTGAGCACTTTAGAGGCTTCATATGCCCCTTCTGCTGTATATTTTTTAGGGTATGTCACTCTCCTCTTTCAGTTTATAAGAGGTACCAGTTCGTCTTTAGGTTCCTGAATAGCCTTTTTTTACTAGAGTTGCAGCATCATTTAAATTATACCTTGACATCTTTTGCTTGATGCCTTCAACTAGATATTCTGAGCTTCCACATTCCACTATTGGTGAAGCTTCCATTATGAGCACCTCTATAAGTTGCTTTCACCTACTTCTGTAGGTGCTGCCACATGACCAACCAAGAACTCCGCGAGGTTCCTTTGTACTTTTTTTTAATCCTTAGTCATAACTTCCACATGGTGCACCTTGCCTTCATTATCCTTCATTAGAGCAGCCATTTTCATCAATGTCATGCGTGGTACTACCCCCCAAAAAACTGGAACCTTCATCTTCCTCCATTGGAGCTACTGGTAACATGATTCCTTCATTATTCTAAATTGAGCATGCTTTAGAGAAATTAATCAAGGCACAAGGTGAATCTTTTAGAACTTCAATCAATTACAGTAGCTTGTTGTAGTGGAAGCTCCAGGTTCAATTGTCACACCTCAAGTTACTTGGTAGAACCACCCACGGTCATCCCTGTTGCTAGGATACCTATGCTTACTTATCCAGGAATGCCATTCAGATAACTGACATTTCTTAACAGATCCAGGTATGACCACAATCGAACCTCTGTAATAGGTCCAGGTACGACCATAATAGAACCTTTGTATTAGGTTCAGGTACGACCATAATTGAACCTCCGTAACACGTCCAGGTACAACCATAATGGAACCTTTTTAATAGGTCCATGACTGCCCATCAAGTTACACCCTTTTATCACTTCCCTTGTGAAGGTCATGAATTGTCGGTATCTCTTTTATTTCTCTTGTATTCTTTAGTAGGTCCTTTAAGTGGACCTCTTTGTCTCGATTTTCTTCCTTAGGAACCTCCTCGTCAGATGTGAAATTTAGATATTTAGAGAATCCTCCAGATCAATGGACCTTTCATCATTGAACCTCTTGCATGAGGACCTCGTTTCTATGAAGCTTCTTCTTTAGAGAGCTATTTTCACCAGCTTTTTCCAAAATTTTGAGCCTTCAGCCTGGTTTATCAACCATGTCAGTGCCTTTGGTAGGTGAAGCTTCTAGATGTTGAGACTTGTCTTTTGGAACCTGCCATCATGGAACCTTCATTCTAGTTCCTCTTCATTACTTTAGAGATTCACATCTTCGTGATTTTCCATGTTAACATGTACCTCCTCGATCAAGAGGTCCGCATCCTCGTATTTATCCAGTACCTCTTATAAGAATCAAATCCAACTTTGAGGTCCTTGCATAACTCCACCTCTATCAGGTGAAGGTGGAACCACAGTTGTACCTGCACCTTCACATCTATACCTACACCTCTTCAACTGCACCTTTCCTACCTCCAGGTCCAGCTACATCCAAATATCCAGTAGATTGAATAAACAGCTTCAACTGCGTACCTGGTTCGTTCGTACCTCCTTGGTCAAGAGGTTCGCATTTAGCTTCATCTGTACCTCCTTAGTTGGGAGGTTCGTATACCTTCTTTCCCATGCAGGTTCACCTGCTTACTCCCCTTACGACCTGAAGTATAGTATGAACCAGATCTTTATTCCGTAATTTTTATTGTGGGAGCTTCGATAATCCTTCACCTCCATCCGATTGAACCTCTAAATTGAGGTTCGCCATTTTCTGTCTATAAGAACCTTCTTATCAGATGCCAAGATGAAGTATTTGGGGGTACCTTATAGAAACTTTCTTCCATAGGTGCAACCTCGAGATTGAGGTCTCTCCTGTCTTTGCCACTAGAAACTCTCGACTGAACCTCTCTGGATGGTCGTACCTCCATTAGCAAGTGGATGTGGTCGTACCTCCATTAGCAGGTGGATGTGGTCGTACCTCCATTAGCAGGTGGATGTGGTCGTACCTCCATTAGCAGGTGGATTTTCAGCTTCACCTGTCCAGTCAAACATATTAGCACTCCTGACGTGAGCAACTGCTGGGTCATAGAAGCTCTCATCGTGGAACCTTGTTATTGGGTATTTTCGATCGAAATTAACATCTGAAAACTTCATTTTCCGACCATTCTTTCCATGCCCTTTCCTCAAACCAAAAGTATGTGCATCCCGGAGCCATATATCATACTTTATGCCTTTTCACCACCAAATGACTAGAATGAAGGTGGTTACCTCCCTAGCTTCTTCTCTTTTTTTTAAACAAGCCATGATTTCTCCACCGTTTCTTCATCTTTTCGGATTTTTTTAGAGTAATGATTCTCCTGACCATACATGGAATTCAATCCGTGAAATCCTTGCTCAAGACTTTGTTTTCGGGCTCATTTCCATGATTATATCAGTTTTTCTTCAATGTACGATCATCGCCAAAGCTTTTAGACATTGTTCTTCTCAAAAGATCGGAGATACCCCTCCTTCTAGCGCCAAAAATGTTGGGAGAAAAATCTGCACCAACACCCCAAGTAATCCTTGTTGGAATAGCGGAATCTGCCCTTGGATCTCGGACAGGTGAGCAGGCCCGTGGACCTCAGATGCAGCTCCAACTGCCGGAGCGGGTAAAGATTTATGGTGTTTTGGGATTGAATTAGCAAGGTCACCGGATGGAAATGGCTATGAACTCCGGCCAAAACCACCCGGTAAATTTTTCACTAAGGGTACACGTGCCTTGTGTATCGAGAATTGAATTTCCGAACCCCCTTGCCAACTGCCTACATATCCTATTTATAGGAATCAGGCCCCGATGTAGTTTTTTAGGTTATGGACGTCTTTCTTGATGATCAAGCCACGTTTTTTATATGTTTTTTCTTCTTGATAAGGCTGATCTTGTTGTATTTCAGTTGATAGTAAGAGTCCTAGCTTCCATAGGACTGCGTGTTATCTTGTTGTGTTATCCAAGAAGGTGTACTTGATTATATACATATATCATGTATATAACGTTGTTATCATGTTTATAGTGATAGAATCCAGCTAGAAGTCCAACCCTTGAAGATATTTTCGTGCTCCTAAAGAATAGGAGATTGAGTCCTTGTCCAACTTCACTTCTGTTCACACAGGTGGAGCTACGGCAGTGCTCCTACCCCCCAGCTACGGCAGTGCTCCTACCCCCAGCTACGGTAGTGCTCCTACCCCCCAGCTACAGCTGTATCAGGACCTCCACAGCTACGGCTGCCTTCGTACCTCACAGCTACGGCTGTATCGGTACCTCTCAGCTACGGCTATATCAGTACCTCTAGAGCTGCACCAATATCCTTACCGTTCCTAACCACAGCTGGACCTGACTAGATGGAGCTCCTTATTATACGTAAACCAATCAGATTGGGCCTCTAATACTCATGGGCCTAAAATTAGATACATTACGAAATTTTGGGCACAACAATATCTATTCATAATTTTTTAATAATGATAATAACTTACTTTGTTTTTATCATAGGCAATTTTGTAATTCACATATCAATTGAAGCTTAAATAATAATGCAGGAAGCTTATTTATCAATTCTCAATTACTCCTTAATAAATAAAATCGATCTTCCTGATATTATTTTCTGTGTCTGCACTACACACATCCCCACCTCCACTACTAGTATATTTGTATTTTGACGTATCCCCTTCATTCCACTTCAACCATCCCATTTTAAGTGTCTTATTTGACTTTTCAACAGTTAAACTTATTTAACTTTGATTGAAAAAATTATAAATTTATAATTTTGAAAATCCAAAAAATACATTTTAAAGTAAATTTATACTTATTATATGAACACAAACAAAATGCTATTGGAAAAGAGATCATTTGAAATTTACACTTTGTTGGGTATAAAGAAAATGTGAGAATATGATACTCCCTTCGTCCCATTCATTTCTATACACTTACTATTTTGGGGTGTCTCATCATTTTTATACATTCCAAAAATAATAAAGTTAATAATAAAAAACACTATTGTTGATGAGTGGATTTCGTAACAACTTTTGAGAGGTTTATGGTGAGTTGTGAAGGCTAATGATCAACTAATCAATGGAGAATGGAGGTTTTTTGTGGGGGTTGAACTGAGCTCGAGAGCGTTTACAAGAATCTCGCAAGTTCCCTTGAGGCTTGTGTCGTGTGTTCTCAAGAATCTCGTAGGTGTATTGCGAGGCTTGTAAAACATGTTCCCAAGGTGCCTACGTACCCTTGTATTTATAGGGATCAAGTTCATGTAGTTCTTTTTAGACTAGAAGTCTGGTTAGGCAGCAATATTCTAGGTTCCTAATTCGTGGGGAAGTCCTTTTCTCCAGATTCAGCCACGAATAGGCGACCTAAGTCGAATAGAACTCGAGTTCTAGTCCGACTAGGAGTATCTTTACTAGTTCTACTCTTATTAGAGGTATTCAAGGATCATCTGCGCCCAAGGAATACAATCCAATAAGGAGTTGGCTTTCATGACTTGCTCCTAAAGAATAGGAGGCTTAATCTTACTATAAATCTGCTGGCATAAATCTGTTTTCGTACAGGAAGCTGTCTCTCAGGAACCTGTCTGCAGGAACCTGTTTCTCGGGAAGCTGTCTGCAGGAAGTTGTCTCTCGGGAACCTGAACATGTCCAGATCCATTTCACATGCTATTTAGCCCCATTTAACTTAAGGGACCTCGATCATAACCCATATTACTCATACGGATTGGATCCTTAAGCCTAATGGGCCTAAATTTAGCCCATGGAGATTTTGGGCACAACAAGTACCCCCTGGTTCCTCGAAGTCATAGGATGCGAGAGGAACCTAAATAGCTTGATATTTTAAGGTCCAATCCCTTCAGTGCTCCCATGTTTCTTCTGAGTGAACCATGCGGGTCTTTGTCTTCTTGTTTGAATCTTGACAAGGGCACAAAGTGAATCCAATTAGGCGCTGAGTGAATCCTTTGACAAGGGCACAAAGCGAATCTAATTGGGCACTGAGTGAACCTCAAGAATGTCAAGGGAACCAAGTGAATCCGAATAAGGGCATAAAGTGAACCTAATTGGGCGTTATGTGAACCTATGCTGAGGGTACAAAATGAATCCAATAGGGCACTAGATGAATCCTTAAAGGGGTTATGGTGAATCTTAAGATTGTCAAGGAAACCATGTGAATCCAAATAAGGGCATCAAGTGAACCTAATTGGGCGTTATGTGAACCTATGCTAAGGGCACAAAACGAATCCAATAGAGCACTAGATGAATCCTTAAAAGGGCACGAAGTTAACCTTGAAATCATAACTTGATTGCTCAAGAGGCTGCTTCATCTTCTAAGCTGCTGTTTGTTTGACTGTCTAGTGTGTACTGTATATTAGAGATACTCTAGGATCAGCTGCATCCTAGGAGTACTCTCCAATAATGATTCTGCTTCTCTCTAGTTGGCTTCTTGATCTCTCTGTTATCTATGCTCAGGAACTTGGTGCTCAGGAACCCCTCTACAGAAATATGTACCTGCACATATAATAAATGTGTTAGTCTAAGGAGTCTTTCTGTAGTTCCCATGTACTTCTTGTTGTCCTCATTGCTGCTGCTAGGCTGACTTGGGCTCTTCTCGGGGAGGAACATGGTCTTCTTATAATCTACTCAGCTTCTGGTTCTTCAGGAACCTCTTGATGCTTGTCAACTCTTAATAATCTCTTTGTCTAATGTTCATTTCTTCATGTATGATCTTCATATTTAGTACTGGATATAATCTATCTCCTGGCTCATACAATACTTGTTGATTGGAACCTACTACTTGATATGTCTAAATCTAGCCCATGGTAATTTTGGGCATAACACTAAGAAAACTGGAAAAAATAGATTAGTAATACGAGCTGAAGAGCTCGCATATAAGTGATGCATGTATACAAGTATGAATGATTATCTACATTATATATGTTGTTACCTTCTCAAGTGGCATATCAAATGTCTACTTGATTGATTCAACTAACACGTTCGAGATCATAAACTAAGCATATATGTTACGTAAACTACAAACCTATAGGGCATGACAACATCCTAAGTACAAGTTCACATAAATTTCATTTCTAAAGATCATGGAATATGCGCATTTAGAAGCAATATGTATCTAAGCATGACAGAATATAAGCTCTCATTAACAGGAAATGTGCATGATAGTTAAGGATATAACGGCATAAAGTTAGAACATATCTTCACTTAGCAGATAAGTTGAATCATGCACATATTACATGGTATCTTGATCTACCCCCCGAGCCGTCATGGCGCATGAACCTCCTATAGTTTGTTGAAGCGATTGACTGAAAACTGCTTGTTTCGGCTGAATATCACTGAATCTGGAAGCTGTAGCTATAAACTGTGGGTTGGAAACCGGAAGCTGGAAGCTACTAACTAGAAGCTTCTGATGATCATCAAGGATGCTGCAAGCTACTTTATCAAAAACATGTTATTAGTACGGTACTTGTTTCGATCATATACAAGCTTTATAAAATGAGAGTATTCATCTTTGTATCGCTTTGATGAGGGCACAAGGCGAATCCAATTGAGCTCTAGGTGAATCCTGGGAAGGGCACTTAGAGAATTCAATTGGGCGCTAAGTGAATCCTTGACAGGGCATAAGACGAATCCAGTTTAGCTTAAGTGAATCCTGAGAAGGGCACTTAAAGAATTCGACTGGGCGTCAAATGAATTCTGTTTGGCTTTAGGGAGCACGAAGTGAATCCATCCGGGCTCTTGGTTAATCATGTCAAGAGCACTAAGAGAATCCGGTTGGGCACTAAGTGAATTCCTTTCTTGCATCAAGTGAATCCTTATAGGCTCTAAGTGAATCCTGAAGAGGGCACAAAGAGAATCTATAGGGCACATGATGAGTCATTTCAAACTCTAGGGGCACCAAGTGAATCCGTAAGGGCACAAGGTGAATCCCTTCAAATGCTAGGGGCACCAAGTGAATCCGTACGGGCACAAGGTGAATCCCTTTAAAGGCTTTTCAAGTACAATCAAACTCTAAGTTAGGTTACCCATGATTAGGTTCCCAAAACCTTTAACTAGGTGCCCACATGTTTATGGGACTTTTGAATTGTGCCTACGATTCATAGGGCTTTTCGATGTGAATCTCTTATGCTTGCAAGTCTTTTCTGGCTATCGAGTGCCTGTAGCTGACAGGGCTTTCAAAGTGAATCTTTCTGGGCTCTATGCAAATCCTTGTAAGGGTATAAGGTGAATCCAACTGGTTGTTTATGTGAACCTCTGCTTAGGACAAAAACCGTAACCAATCGGGCACCAAATGAATCCCTAAAAGGGTACAAAGAGAATCCATTAAGATACCAAACAAATGCGCGTGGATGCATGCAGCACCAAGTGAATCCTTTTGGGCTCTAAGTGAACCTATATGGGCACATAGAGAATCCATAAGGGCACTGGATGAATACAAGAAAATTCTTGGGGAACCTAGTGAATCATTCTGGGCTCTAAGTGAATCCTTGAATGGAGCACAAAGAGAATCCAGAAGGGCACTAGATTAATCCTCTAAAGGCATGGAGCTCTTGCTGTAAGTACACTTTCTTCAATTCAGGTATCGGCTGGCTGGGAACTTCATGTAGGAAGCTGCTAATCAAAAACTATCAACAATTGGCTTCTAACAAATGTCAATGAACCTGGAAGCTGTTACATACAAGCTTCAGGTATATATGAATGAACCTGCAAGATGTCAGTTACAGGAAAATAACAAGGAATCTACTAGACACATATAAATGCAACTAGACCTGGAAGCTGTTACCTATGAGCTTCAGGTGAGTAACACAAAACCTTTAACTAAAGTTAAATACATGGAACCTGTAAGCTACAGGTAAATATCAAGGAACCTGCGAGGTGCAGGTAAATATCAAGGAACCTGGGAGGTTTTCTACGAATATGTGAGCATAAAAGGAGAGGTATCACCTGGATCTTTCTGTAGACTGATCAGATGTGAAGTGGAAGCATCCGTTAAGATTTGGAAACTCATTGACGTGTTCATGATGCAAGCATGCTGCTCTTCAAGATACTAGACCAAATCAATCCTCAAGGTTCCTGAACCAAATATGAGCTATGAGGTTTCCAAACTGCATCCTAGCCGTGAGGTTCCTGAATCAAATCGTGAGCTTCCTGGACCTGCTGGTGAGGTTCCTGGTCTGAATTCTCAAAACTTTGAAATCCTCAACTTTCAAAGTACCATGTGCTATAGTAATTGTAATTGTACTACCCCCCAGTTCTTCAGGGAATCTTGTCTTTGATGAAGAACTAACTCCAAGAAGCTTCACAATTCTTCGATAATTTCTAATAAGTCGTTGAATATTCATCCATGAAGTTGAGTACTGTGTGTTTTCTTCAAGATGCTCATATCATATTCTTGTAGATACTCTTCATCAAAATCTTCAACTATGTCGAATTTTCTTTAACGCTCGAATAAATACTATAACCTCTTCACATCATTCTTGCTTGTAGCTTTAACATGTCTTCTCCTTTCTTCTTTATCTTACGAAACATGCTGAGAATGAACCTCTATACAAATATCCCAATACAGTACCTCTAAGCTTACGCGAGCTAACTCATTATAAGAAACAAGAGATACTTAAAGTGATTACTTGGGAGGTATTTCTCGCAGGTCACTGAATTGAATGAGGTATGTTCCTTGTTTTACAAGCTAAATATAAGCTCATGTATGACGTAATACAAGGAAAAGAACTACTCATAATTTCGTTGAAAACTACTCGAAAGAAATAGGTTTGCTTGCTGGGGAGGTATACATGCACTACCCCCCAGTTCTAAGAAGGAAATACACATATAAATAAAGGTCTCTCAACTCTACTTTAAGGAAGCTCTCAAACTTTCAATTATTGTTCACCTCGAGCTATCCATTCCGCAAGCTTCCCGGTTTTAATCAATTCCTCAATTTGGTCTTTCAGTGCTCTACATTCAGAAGTATCATGGCAATTATCCTCATGGAAGTCACAATATTTCTTAAGATCTTTCCTTGCTCCTACAGGTAAAGGTGTAGGCTTCACAAATATTCCTTCTTTCCCATAAACCGTGAAGATGTGGTCTACTGGAGCGACCAAAGAGGTATAATTGTCGCACTTTGTCTTCAATTTTGCTTTACTTCTTTTGGAGGAAGCTCGATCCCCAATAACATATGCTTGCGGGCTTGGAGACCTCTCTCGCTTGATTCCTTTATGACTAGCTTCATCTCCAAGATCTTCTGTTTCTCTCAACTTCAACAAGGATTCTTCCACACATTTATATAGTTCAGCTTGTTTGTAGAACTCAGCTAGTGTACCAGGTTCACGTACTTGTAGCTCCTTCCAGAAGTCTGAACCAGCTCTAACTCCAGCAATCAGGAAGCTCATAATGACCTCGTCAGGAGCTTTCTTAACTCTGGGAACCTCTGCATTAAAACGTTTGAGGTACACTGTCAAGGTCTCATCTGCTCTATGCTTGATGTTGGCCAAGGTATTGGTTGGGGGTGCAAAAGTGATGGAAGCTCTAAACTGAGTAACGAAGAGTTTCCCCATATTCTCCCAGGAATTTATAGAATCTGATGGTAACCTCTTAAACCACTGATGAGCTCCACCATAAAGGGATGCAGCCAATAATCTACACCTTGTTGGCTCCTTAACTTGATAAACATCCATCTCGGTATTGAAACGACCCAGATACTCCACAGGATCTGTAGTGCCATCAAATTTAAACTCGTTTGACATACGATAGGATTTAGGTAACGGGGATTTTCTAACCTTCTTAGTGAATGGAGATGAGGTCATCGCACATGTTATTGACTGCTTTTCTTCCTTGAGTTTCACTAGAATCTTCTTGATGTCTTCAGCATTCAAATCACCAGCTCCATCGTCCTTTGCTTCCTTATCTTTATCATCAGCTTCCTGTGAATCTGCTATACACGAATCGTTCACAATCTCGACTGAACTTGAATCATCTTTAATTATCTCGATGGAAGGTTCCTTAACAAGAGGTTGGTTATCCTTCGGTTCACCATCTTCTTCACCTTCAGTATCTTTCTTTAGGTCTTCGATCTCCTCCTCAGCCTTTTCTTCACGTTCTTCTTCATCGACGCCTAACTGCTTGGGATTAATCTTAGCTTTTTTACCCTTCTTACCAGCTGTTAACTTCGACTTCTTCTTCGGTGTTATTTGTTCGAGGGTTGTAAGCCTTTCTTCAATCGACTTTAGATGCTCTAGGACGTCAGCATGAGTAATCTTCTTCGCTTTCGGGGTTTGATCTTTCTCTACAGATTGTGTTGCTTCGCTATCAGAACTGCCTGCCATCTTTCCACTCTTAAGATGATAACTCTCCCCTCCTTCTAGCGCCAATGTTGATGAGTGGATTTCGTAACAACTTTTGAGAGGTTTATGGTGAGTTGTGAAGGCTAACGATCAACTAATCTATGGAGAATGGAGGTTTTTTGTGGGGGTTGAACTGAGCTCGAGAGCGTTTACAAGAATCTCGCGAGTTCCCTTGAGGCTTGTGTCGTGTGTTCTCAAGAATCTCGTAGGTGCATTGCGAGGCTTGTAAAACATGTTCCCAAGGTGCCTACGTACCTTTGTATTTATAGGGATCAAGTTCATGTAGTTCTTTTTAGACTAGAAGTCTGGTTAGGCAGCAATATTCTAGGTTCCTAATTCGTGGGGAAGTCCTTTTCTCCAGATTCAGCCACGAATAGGCGACCTAAGTCGAATAGAACTCGAGTTCTAGTCCGACTAGGAGTATCTTTACTAGTTCTACTCTTATTAGAGGTTCAAGGATCATCTGCGCCCAAGGAATACAATCCAATAAGGAGTTGGCGTTCATGACTTGCTCCTAAAGAATAGGAGGCTTAATCTTACTATAAATCTGCTGGCATAAATCTGTTTTCGTACAGGAAGCTGTCTCTCAGGAACCTGTCTGCAGGAACCTGTTTCTCGGGAAGCTGTCTCTCGGGAAGCTGAACCTGTCCAGATCCATTTCACATGCTATTTAGCCCCATTTAACTTAAGGGACCTCAATCATAACCCATATTACTCATACGGATTGGATCCTTAAGCCTAATGGGCCTAAATTTAGCCCATGGAGATTTTGGGCACAACAACTATTACACCCACTAACTTTCTTCCACTATCTCAAATATAAAATATAAAACACTATTACACTTACTACTTTCCTCCACTATCTAAAATCTATTATTAAATATTGATAAGTCCCACCACTTTACCCACTTTTCATCTAACTTTACTCATTTTTTGTACATTTTCTTGATTTTCGTGTCCAAACCAAACGTTTATAATTCACCCGGACGGAGGGAGTAGCTAATTTTAATTAAAATAAAATTATCAACTGTGCACTGATAAATCCAGGCTGTTAGAACATCAACACATCCAGCTAGCAAATATGCACTGTTAGACTGTCGGGAAGGATATAATCTGACGGTATCCGGGCCCATTATCACATTCAGCTCAGCAGTCCTCTTCATGCCATGTGCAGCCCAATCAGCTACAGAAACTAACAGAGTAAAGAAAACGAATCTGGTAGCAGTATTTCGTTATTCACAAAAATAAATTCTACATTTATTATTTGTTACCTGCAACTCTGCTTGATTGTACTTGTGCTTCAAGTTGTCCCAGAACAAAATTTTGGGTTTTACAGTAATTTCTGTATATAAAGTGTACATTGAAATTACTCCTGCGTAAAGAGGTCAGTCAACACAAGAATATCCAAACATAAACTGAGTTAGGATTTAAGAGCTCTCCAGGCGAAATTTTTTAAAACAAGGTATAAATTTGTAGGTAAAAAGTAATTTTTGATTTTTAAATTATGATTGTAATTTCATTAATATTATATAATTCAAAATGCGTAAAAATTAATAAAATAATATTAAAGTACTATCATTAGAAAAGATAATATATTTGTAGAATTAAAAAGTAAAAATCAAAGTTTCGAGGTAAAGTTCGGTGATTCAACCTATAGGCTGCTTTACTCCTCACTTTTGCTAATCCCTTAAACAGTTACTCCGTAAATAGTAAATTTATGAATGATACTCTATTAAAACTGGGAAAAAAAACATGTTTAATAGCATCTCCAATTCCAAGAGATTCTTAAAGCATTTCTAACTTCAATTTTTTTCTAAAAATATCTTTAGCAAGGATGCCAAAAAAAATGTCAATGCTATTTGACATGACATTAGGGGTGAGCAAAAAATCGAATTGAAATTGAAATCGAACCGAAGTCGACGAAAACCAAAACCGAAATAGAATCGACAGTTGCAGTTTTTAATTTTTAAAATTCGAGTTCGGTGTTGATTCCGATTATAGGTTAAAACCAAATCGAATAAAACCGAACCGATTATTAAAAAAAATAAATAAATATTATATATATATAATTTGTATTAAATTTTTTGAAATTTAATCTTTTTTAATTAGGCAGTAAACTATAACCTAATTTATGTAATGTAATGGAATTGGGCTAGGTTCCTCAGTCTCTCATAACTGGCCATCCAGCTTCATTTTTGCAAAGGAATCCAGGACTGTGCGGTCAGGGGTTGCCTAATTCTTGTGGAGGTAACAAGCCTAAACATGAAGTTGTTGGTCTATCAAAATTGGTTTCTGTTATAGTTTCTTTAGCATTATCACTTGCTATTGTTATTATCCTTAGAGAGAGTGAAACTTCGGTTCAATTTTTGTAAACTTGGACCAAGTTATGTATGCTTTAATATTTTGTCTCCTTTATATATTATCCGATTTTAAAATCGAAACCGAACCGATAAAAACCGAACGGGGATTTTAAAACCGAAACCAATGGTTCGGTTGCTATTTCGGTTTTCAATTTTTAAAACCGAGGACTTCCGGTTCCGATTCTCATTTTTACCTAAAAATTGAGCCGAACTGGAGTTTGCTCTCCCCTACATGACATGGTTGAAAAAAGTGTCAAACCAAGTATAACATTTTTTTAACACTTCACTAAAATTATTGAAATATCATTGAAGTACAAATGAAAAGACATACGATGTCAACTTGAAATGCTAAAAGTTGGCATCCAATAAAATATGTTGTCAATTTCATTTGAAATCCAATAATAAATTAAATATTATTTTTTAATCAATATATATTATGCATTATTTATATAAGATTAGTATCTAAGCTCGATTCGACGAATACTGATCCGAAATCTGATTTTTGAATATATCGAATCTGAATTTTTGGATATGAATTTTAATTTTAAATTAAAAAAATTTTGGATTTGGAAATTTTTGTGTTTGGATTTAAATTTTATGTTTATCGATTCGAAACCCGATCCGAGATCCGATATTCATTCCAAATCCAATCCAAACTCGAATCCGAAAAATACCTGAATATATGTATATAGACTATTTATATATATATATATATATATATATATATATATATATATATATATATATATATATATAGACAAAGTATCAAATAGAAACCAATTCTTAAATAGGATCTAGAAACTAACACTATATAAATTGTATTTCATTCATTCTAACGGCCCCGCCAGGGGCACCTTCACAAAATGTGTTTAAAATTCTTGGCTCCATTCAGCAAAAAAAAAAAAAAAAAACTGTTCACGCTAACGTCACTGCCACGTCAGCAGTGAACAGTATTTTTTTTTTTTGCTGAATGGAGCCTAAAATTTTAAATACTTTTTATATTGGGGTACCCCTAATTTGGTCATTAGATTAGCTTGAAATGTTAGATTAGGGTTTAGTTTCTAGTTTATATTTTAATTTGGTTTCTATTGGAGTAGGACTCTATATATATATATATATAATATTATACAATCTAATAAAATATTATGCGTGTTATTCAAATTTAATTTTAATAATTAAAACCTAGCACTTACGGAGTACCTTGTTATGCACAACCCACAAACCCAAACACAAATAAAAAAATAGTGAGATAGATTAGGATGTTTTTTCTGACTTTTTGCCTAACACAGGACTGCAGCTGAAGCATCGATGATTTGCCACATTCCACATTTCAATTGATCTGTATACAAGTTAATCTGCTGAAATTGGATTATTATTTTCGGATTGTAGGGTTTCGGATATTAGCTAAATCCAAAAAGGAAAAAATTGGGATTTTGGGTATATTCAAACACGATCCAAACTTGAATTTTAAATTTCGGATATTTTATAGGTTTGGGTATGCTAAAATATTTCGAATTTGAATATGAATTGAACAAAACTCGATCTGATCCGACTCGATTGTCATCCATGTCGAAGGATGGCAACCATTAAAGTGTTTTCTAAAAAAGGGTGTCAAAAATGATATGGAAGAAAGAAAATATAAAAGTAATATTTTTTAATTATATGACAAAGTTGGTATTTCTTGAACGGTGCCAACCATTCTTAGTGGTTTTAAAATTTTTTAAGAATCTTTTCTCCGTTTTCTATTTTAAGAATTACTAGCTTATAGCCCGTGCAAAGCACGGGTTACTTTAAATTTCTTTTAATTTACTTATAGTTTAATATATATAATATTATAAACATTATTTTTAATATGTTGGGTGAATTCAAATTTTAGATCTTTGCATATAATTAATTTTTAGTATTAAATCTAAATTAATATGTTGTTGGTGGGAATCTAACTTTCAACCTTTCTGTATAACATAATCTAAGTATTAGTTTTATATTAAAATGTTGTTGGTGGGATTCGAACCTTAGACCTCCAACTTTTAGTATTGTTATTTATAACGATCATAATCTATTGGAGTTGAAATCTAACGGTTGTAAATGTATGATAACAAAAAATAAGGGGGTAACCAAACTACAAATTATACCCTCTTTCGCTTATTATTATATGTTGTTGGCGGAAATCGAACCTTAGACCTCTATATATAGCAATTTTTACTTTTTTAGTATTATTGTATTTAACGGTCATGATCTATTTGAGTTAAAGATCTGACAGTTGTGAATGAGGGATAACCAAAAATAGGGAATAATACAAATTATAACCCTTTTTGTTTATAGCCCAAATAATATATAAGAATTTTTTTAATACTAATAAAAGATTAATAAAATTCAATTTTAATACAACATTTTTTAATTATATCCTTTTCAGATTATAATTTTCTTTTTAAAATTCAATTCTAATACATTTTTTTTAATTATATCCTTTTAAGATTTTATTTTTTTAAAAAAAAATCACTTCTAATGCAACATTTTCTAATTATATCATTTTCATATTATAATTTTTTTATATGATATAATCTTGATCGTCAATTTTAAAAAATATTAGATTCGAAAAGATCAACTAAAATTATGGATAAGATCACTATTTTATTCTATTTTGAGTGGAGTTTACTTGTGAGCTAAACTAACCAGGTTTTCTATATTAAATTTAATTTTAATTTTTTTTAATAGTGGGATAACCAAAAAAAGGATAACCAAAAAGAGGGATAACCAACTACAAATTATACCCCCTTTTGCTTATTATTTTCTACTAGCTTATAGCCCGTGCAAAGCACGGGTTACTTTTAAATATTTTTAAAATTATATGATTAAACAAAATAAATAAAATAATTAATTACGGATATAATTTAACTTTGTAATATTAATTAATAAAATTAATAATAATAATAGTAATAATAATAATAGTTATTTAATAAATGATATGTATTGTTTAAAACTAATAATATAAAATCTTAATGTAAATTTGTTGTTGACGGGATTCGAATCTTGAATCTTTAGGAAAGGGATTTAAATATAGAATATTCCTTATTGTTAGATCTAACGGTTATCATCTATTTATTAAATATCTAGCGGTCGCTATTATTTTAATAATTGGTTGAACCAAACAACCAAACTACCGATTATCCCATAGTTTGCTTATTATAGTATAGTATAGATAGATATTAAATTTAATTTTAATTTTTTTTAATTTTTTTAATAGTGGGATAATCAAAAAAAGGATAACCAAAAAGAGGGATAACCAACTACAAATTATACCCCCTTTTGCTTATTATAGTATAGTATAGATAGTATAGATTACATAACTTTTAATTTTTTTTTATATCAATAGAACATTTACTTGTACATGTTTTAATTACAATCATTTGTCATAGAGAAATTTGAAATATTAATAATATATAAATTAAAAATCAAGATACAAATTGTATTTTAGAATTATTTATGTTATAATTTATTAGAAATCAAATTATTTATTATAATATATTTAGAAGATTTTTGGAAATGCCATGGTAAACTAGCACTTAGGCAGGAATTCTAGCCGATAGCTTATAAACGAATTTGAATTTAAATTTAGATATTTTTAAATAGGCCAAGGTTCTAAAGAGAACATGCTTAAAAAGAGAACGAGAGAATATCTCAAAAAAATTAATTTAAAAATTGTAAAAAATTATAAATATTCTTAGATGCATTTTATGATTCTCAAACTTGAATAAATTTTTGTGGAAAAAATTATTTATGGGAATTTTGTTTTTTTAATCTCTTTTAGAATCTCACAAAATTTTAAGAATCTCTTTCAGAATCTCACAAGTTTTGAAAAATCTCTTTTATAATCTCACAAATAGTTTTTTACACATGTATTTGTTGTTCATAATTGTATTTTTTAGAATTGTATTAATGATATAAACATATTTATAATTTTTTTGAATTTTAAAAATCAATATTTTAAGTTGTTCTCTCGTTCTCTTTTTAAGCATGTTCTCTCTAGAGCCTTACTCAAATAAATAAATCAAGCCACTTATTTAATTTAAATGAGCTAAAATCCTAGACGAAGTCAACTAACTTAATAAATGAGTCGAGTTGAGTACAAACAAAGATTATTTTCAAAAAATAATATTTAAATTTTCATAGTTATTGAATGTGAGTAATTTATAAAAATAATGAAATAAGAAACATAACCATAATAAATGGTAATGATGAAGTGAAATAAAAAGGTTTATGATAAAAATTATAAAAATAGCCACACATGATGATAAATTATTTGTATCATCTTATATGTTAGCAATTGCAAATGTTGAATTTTACCAAGCTCGTGTTGAACGTTCTTGATATCATCGGTAATAATTATCTGACATGGATTCTTGATGCTGAAATTCATCTTAATGCTATGAGTCTTGGAGACACCATAAAGGAAGAAAATGTAAAATTTGAACAGGAAAAGGCAAAAGCCATGATATTCCTTCGTCACCATCTCCACGAAGGTTTAAAAACTGAATATTTGATTGTTAAGGATCCATCAACTCTATGGAAAGATCTAAAAGATAAATATGATCATCAGAAAACAGTGATACTTTCTAAAGCTCGCTGTGATTGGTTGCACTTACGTTTGCAAGATTTTAAAAGTGTAAGCGAGTATAATTCCATAATGTTTAAGATTACTTCTCAACTGAAATTATGCGGTAAAAATATATCTGATAAAGATATGTTGGAAAAAACTTATTCCACATCTTGTGGTATTATATATATAACTAGCATAATAACCCGTGCGAGGCACAGGTCACTTTCTAGAATTGTACAAATATGCAACATAGTGCTTAAAATTTGAGATTTTAAAATGAACATGTTTTGTTAGAAAATGTATTCTATGAGCCTCTAATCATGTAATTCAAATGTATTATCCAAGTAGAATGCAATCAGAAGCACTGATTTCTCGGTGAATGTTTAGGTTGTCGGGTGACGCTAGATTGTGTCATGTTAGCCTGATTTTCTTTTCGTTGAAGTTTCGATGATCTGGGTGATCACATATGAACCGTGAGTCTGGTGTGCCTGTACTTCAAATGAACATTTAGTTCTTTTGATACCACAGATGAAATCTGGACTTGGCATTCTTGTAGCATTCTGAGGCAACACCATGTGACAAACATGTACTGTATAAGGTAAAATTTGGTCAAAAAAGGCATTTTTGCATTGATAGCAGATGTGAGGGATATTTAGAATAATACATAATTTCCTGGATTTCTTGTAACCAATTGTAATGGTGAACTCCGAGTAGT
This sequence comes from Kitagawia praeruptora, assembly GCA_037693485.1. Classification (NCBI taxonomy): domain Eukaryota; kingdom Viridiplantae; phylum Streptophyta; class Magnoliopsida; order Apiales; family Apiaceae; genus Kitagawia; species Kitagawia praeruptora. Next base: position 36,672,898 of record CM075350.1, read on the forward strand.
TGTGCTAGGCTGCTACCTCTAGGTACAAATGATAAATCCACCAGTGGAGGTTGTTGCATTGTCCTTATCATCGATCCCGTAAATTAATGTATCAGGTGTGCATGTGACATAAAATCTCCTATGTGTGCGGAACCAAAAGAAAGTAGAACGAATGAGTTGAATGTAGGACCAGGACTGCAAATATTTAAAAGCAATTTAAAGCTAGGTGAGTGTAAGATTCGTTCTTGTAAAGAATTCAATCTTGTGCAGAGAGTCGCCTATGCCTATTTAACAGATCCGTGCATATATATAGTTTAAAATTTTATAATCCCTATTTGTAAGCACCAGTTTAAAGTTTGTATTTCTCTTGAAAGGTATGTTTGTGGAATTGTCCAATATCACATAGTCTGTTCTTGTGTTTTAATATCAGAGGTTTTTTGTGTGAAATTTCCGCAGTTTGACAATAGTTGACATTGGCTATAGTGGAAGCAAACTTTGTTGTAATAAGGTTTGTGTAAGGACCTTATATTTTCAGATTTATAATACTTACGTGCATTGATTTGTCATTATTTTTGTAATACCTCAGCTTCAGTTTCAGATTGTACATGGTTTAACAAACTATATAAAGTTATGAGACCGAGCTATAGTAACAGAAGAAGACCAAAAGCGGAAAAAAGTAAACCTAAACAGTTATAAGGCAATCTCTCTTCATTCGTATGAATGTACCAAGTACATATACTTTCTAAATTTCCCTTTTCTAGGTTTTTTAGGTTCAATCTGAGGCCATATTGATCGTCTCCCTCAATTACATAGGCAAACAAACTCATGAGTGTCTGTGAGCATCTCTTCGGTTTATATCATTTATGCTAAGAAACGTTAGAACTAACACAGAAATTTTAAGAAAATTATCAACACTAACGTATGACAAGTTGAAATAAGTTAATTTGAAGGAAGATACGATTGTTCATGAAGCCTTTGAAAATTTCAAGTTTATCCACCTAGCTAGAAGATGAGGATCCCCATGAAATGGGCTCTCTGGTCCATAAAATTACTTTCGGAATTGTGAGGGGCCATGCAGATTAATTAAGGACTCCAGGTTTGTTTTTTTAATTAAGTTCGAGAGAAAACTATGAAGACCTTCATTTAACAGTGAATTTTAAGGTTTCGGGTATTTGAGGTAAAAAATTATTTGAGTTAATCATATATGCAAGAATCATGCAAGTTCTTACAAGCAGGTAAGGCATAGTCAAAAAGAATCAATATATGTAGATAAATATGCTATAGTTATACTCAAACATGAGAAAAATGGTTCGAAAAGTATACTATATAAGGGATTAAAGACCTTAAAAGTATACCGTGATTGTAATGGTCCCTCTCATATGAGTGTCCTTTGGACCCTCTAGTGCCAGCGTCTTAGCTTCAATCTGCATGTAGGTGAAAGAAGATTCTTATAAAAAGCATGTTAAATTTACAATGCTACGGTATCTATCCAAAAGGTCTACAATAAATTCTATAAATGGTGATTACCCACTAACCCTTAGAAATTCAAAACCCAACAGACATAGTAGAAGCAAGTCAGAAACGAAAGAGAAGATGCTTTGTTTTGTTTTTTCATGTGCAGAATATGTGAAAGAATGTAGTTATGTTCATCTCTATTTCACAAGGAACATCGTCTACCTATATCTGCCATAAAAAAATTTAAACAAGTGCAAATCCTAATAGCATCCCTTCAATATAGTTAAAAATAAGGAGATAACTCTCGGATATGATGCATATAGAATTCATAAAATAATGAGACTAATCCTATACCAGTATCCGAAGAAGGTAGCCTAATGTCTTGTCTTATTCCCACTTTTATCATTACTTTAACTCCATAACAAAATTAGGCAGAGTGAAGTTGTCACCCCTTATCCCTGGTAAGGGCATAGGTTAAGTTCTATTGTGCGAAAGTTACGACATGCATGCACTTAAAGCTTAACAACATAATTACTCTGTTAGAACCTCTTGTTTACTATAATATTAGCTTAAGTTACACGAGGCAACCGAATAACATTTATGGCATAATAAAATTTGGAGATTATTATAAGGTCTCCATCTACAAGTAAAACTGACGGCCTTAGGTGAATGTGAAGGGTTTCGAGCATCAAACGCAGCGGAAAATTAAAACAAAAACAATAATTATCGAAACTCTACCGCAGGATCCATGAAAAAACATGATATTTAATTCGGAGATTGATGATTTACCTTAAAGAAGCTTTACGATTGTATGTCTAATGGAGATCCAAGCTTTCACGATCGTTGAGTGCTCCTCTTCGAAGCCTCCTCTACGGTATCCACACGAACACTCCAAGAACGATTCTTGATTGGAAGGGAGGTACTAGCCTCCAATGAAAATATGAGATCTTCTTTTTAGGTTTTGGTTCAAGCGGCTGGGGATTATTTTTGTCGTACAAAATTAATTACCTTCTTTACCTATCATCATATATTTATATGATAGTGTAAGGTAAAAGCCCAACTAAAAACCTAGCCCAAGTTTGACTAATTAAATAATAGAATCAAATCCTATTATTTAAATAAATAATAATTAAGTCATACTTAATTATTAAAATCATATCTCATTTGTATTTTATTATATCTTAATTAAGTCCCACTTAATTAATATAATAAAATACAACTAATCATTTAATTAATTTAAATTCATAATTTAAATTAATTCTTCCTTAAAATGTTCTATGTGTGTGACCCTGTAGGCTATCATTTAATTGGCAATAATTTTATTCTCTAATAAAATTATAAACAATGAGCGGCATCTAGTAATACATCATTGCTACCCAATTAAATAATAATTAAATCGTGATTCGATAAAACCTTTTGTGATTAATGTTCCCGTGTAATATAATCCCTTTAACCAAATATTGTAGATTAAACTCGAGGAATGTTTCATGTCATCCTCTTCATAATTTAATCCGGGTTTACTTGATCCATGAGTAGACTATTAAAACAAATCACTATTTGAGCACGGCCATGCATTTTATAGTCTCACTCAATCAAGAGGCCAATAATATCTCTCCTATCTGATAGGAGGGTTAAATCCTTTATCTATCATTCATATTTCTCATACGATTCACAATATACCCGATGTCCACTTTTATCATCACCCAGTCAAAGGTAACTTTTAATGTAGTCAAAGTATATTATCCTCGTATAGAAATATAATGATCTCAAGTCAAAGAATCATTACACCATTATCACTGTGAGTCTTTCTTATGACTTTATTAACATGAAGAATCTCACGGTGGGTCTGTCCAGTGCCATGTACCCTTACATGTACCTATGTTTTGACTTTAGTATCTCCATACTTATAACCAATGAGATGTGGTTATCAGTCAACAACATACTAGTCTATTTATGTATTATTATTGTCCTATATAATAATACTTGACTAGGGACCTTTAAGAATATGATATATTATATAATCTCAAGTTCAAGTTAAATACTTAAACTATATAATGTGTATCATTATTCTAAGGACATTTATTATGCTAACAAATATATCGCAGTAATTAAAGTCATAATAAATACATTTATTAAATAATCAAATGACATAAAGGTTTATCAAAATAAACAATGTATTGCCTCTAGGGCACCTACACTAACAATCTCCCACTTGCACTAGAGCCAATCACCCATGTATCTAATACCCATGGAACTAGTGTGACCGTCGTGCTTCTGCTGCGACAAGCCTTTGGTCAGTGAGTCTGCTATGTTATCATTTGTGTGTACTTTACATATGTGTATATCACCCTTTTCATTTATCTCTCGAATGAGGTGAAATCTCCTGAGTATATGTTTGGATCGGGAGTAATATCTAGGTTCTTTAGCCTGTGCAATGGCTCCATTATCATCGCAGTACTTGTCTATGGGATCTGCGATCGATGGAACCACTCCCAATTCAGTAATGAATTTTCGAATCCAAACATCTTCCTTTGCCGCTTCACAAGCTGCAATGTACTCAGCCTCCATTGTAGAAACAGCGACTGTTTCTTGCTATGAACTCTTCTAGCTTATAGTACCTCCGTTTAGACAAAACAAAAACCAGACTATGATACAGTATCATCCCTGTCTATTTGGAAACTTGCATCGGTGTAACTTTTTACAACCAGTTTCTCCTCTCCTCCATACACCAAGAATAAATCTTTAGTCCTTTTCAGGTACTTAAGAATATTCTTGACTACCGTCCAGTGACCTTCACTTGGATTAGACTGGTGTATGCTCGTCATGCTCAAAGCATACGAGACATCAGGACGAGTACATACCATTGCATACATGATAGATTCAATTGCTGAGGCATATGGAACTTTCCTCATGTTATCCTTATCATCCAATGATTTCGGACACTGGTCTTTAGAGATCGTTATCCCTTGAGACACGGGGACACATCCCCTTTTCTCATTTTGCATACCAAAACGATGCAAAACCTTATCAATGTATGTACTCTGACTTAGACCGATCATCCTTCTAGATCTATCCCTATAGATCCTCATTCCTAGAATGTAGGATGCATCTCCTAAGTCTTTCATAGAGAAGTTGCTCCGTAACCAAGTCTTAACAGCCTTTAGAGAAGGTATGTCATTCCCCATTAGTAGTATATCATCAACATATAATACTATGAATGCCACATGGCTCCCACTAACCTTCTTGTAAACACAAGGTTCATCTTTGTTTTGAACAAAGCCATACTCTTTGACTATTTCATCAAAACGGATATTCCATCTCCTAGAGGCTTGCTTCAATCCATAAATGGATCGACGTAATTTACATACCTTGCCAACATTCCTTGGATCGACAAAACCTTCAGGTTGTGTCATGTACACATCCTCTTCAAGGCTTCCATTAAGGAAGGCTATTTTGACATCCATTTGCCAGATTTCATAATCATGGAATGCTGCAATTGCAAGCAAAATCCTTATGGACTTGACCATAGCCACTGGTGAGAAAGTTTCATCATAGTCAATACCATGAATTTGTTTGAAACCTTTTGCAACCAGCCTTGCTTTGTAGGTCTGAACATTTCCATCCACGTCAGTTTTCCTTTTGAAAACCCATTTGCACCCTACGGGTTTTACCCCTTCGGGTGGATCAACCAAAGTCCATACTTGGTTTTCGTACATGGAATCCATCTCGGATTTCATGGCTTCTAGCCATCTCTTAGAGTCTGGATTGTTCATAGCATCTTGGTATGTGAGAGGCTCATCTTCATCTATGAGCATCAAATCACCACATTGAGTCAAGAGAAATCCATATCTCTCTGGCTCATGGCGAATTCTACCAGATCTACGAACAACCTATGTTTCTTGAGCATTATCCTGCTCCTGTTCCACTTCAGGTTCAATGCTATTTTGCGGTTCTCGATCTTCATCGAGATCTATAGTTCTCCCACTGTTTCTTTTGGAAACAAAATCTCTTTCCATAAAGATAGCATCTCGAGCAATAAACACTTTCTGCTCAGAGGGACTATAAAAATAATACGCCTTTGTTTCTTTAGGGTATCCCATAAATATGCACTCTTCGGATTTAGGTCCAAGCTTATCTGATACTTGACGTTTCACAAACGCCTTGCATCCCCAAACTTTCATAAAGTTCATGCCTGACCGTTTCTCCTCCCATATCTCATATGGAGTCTTTTGAACCTTCTTAGTAGGAACACGGTTAAGTGTGAAAGCCGCTGTTTCTAGAGCGTGACCCCAGAAACTAATTGGAAGATCTGCATGACTCATCATCAATCGCACCATGTCCAACAGGGTACAATTTCTCCTCTCTGAAACTCCATTCCATTGAGGTGTTCCTGGCGGAGTGAGTTGTGATACAATACCACACTCTTTTAAATATTCTTTAAATTCGGTGCTTAAGTATTCACCCCCACGATCGGATCGTAAGATCTTAATACTTGCACCTCCGCCAATTTGCTTCTCTACTTCAGCCTTATATTCTTTGAACTTTTCAAAAGAATCGGATTTATTCTTCATAAGATTTACCTATCCATATCTACTGTAATCATCAGTAAATGTTATGAAGTAGTAGTAGCCTCCTCTAGCCATCACACGCATTGGGCCACATACATCACTATGTATAAGCTCCAGACGTTCAGTGGCCCTTTGACCCTTACCAGTGAAAGGGGCTTTGGTCATCTTACCAAGCAAACAAGATTCGCATTCTTGGTATGATTCAAAATCAAATTTATCCAAGTATCCATCTTTATGTAATTTGGATATGCGTTTCTCATTTATATGGCCTAGACGACAATGCCAGAGGTATGTATGATTTGAGTCATTAATTTTAAGTCGTTTATTTTCTATATTATAGACAAGATTATCTAAATCAAGAACATATAAACCATTAAACAAACGTGCAACACCATAGGTCAAATCATTCAAAGCAAAAGAACAACTGTTGTTCCTTATTATAAATGAAAAACCTTTCTTGTCCAAACAAGAAACCGAAATAATGTTTCTGCAAATCGCAGGCACGTAAAACAGTTATCAAGTTCTAAAACAAGCCCAGAGGGCAAAGATAGATAATAAGTGCCTACATCCAAAGCAGCAACTTTTGCTCCATTGCCAACTCGTAGGTCTACTTCTCCCTTAGCCAATGTCCTACTTCTCTGCAGCTCCCGCACATTTAAATAAATGTGAGAAGCACATCCAGTATCCAATACCCAAGATGTAGAAGTAGACATATTGACTTCTATAATATATATACCTGAAGTAGAAGCTTGTTGAGCCTTCTTCTTCTTCAGATCCTCCAAGTAAACTGAACAGTTTCTTTTCCAGTGACCAGTTTTCTTACAGTAGTGACATTCACCCTTATCAACTGGTTCACTTGCCCCTTGTTTGCAATTAAAAATGACTTACTCGTGTTGATCCTTTCTTGACGAGTTTGGCTTGCAAACATGCTTTGCAAGTGCTCATAGGTAGTGTATGCATCCATATGCATATGCTGCCTTTGAAGCTCAGCACTCATAGTTGCCAACATAAGACATGCAACATCATTTGCATCATTCTTATCCTTTGTGTGGGCCGCTCGTTCCTCAACAGTAGCGCCCTCAGGAAGGGGACCTGGCGGAGGGATGTCAATGACATGAAGCTTGCGCTCCTGCCTGAGGACAATCCTCAAATTCCTCTGCCAGTCTAGGAAGTTATTTCCTCTTGTCAGTTTATCCTTCTCAAGGATTGATCGAACGGATAGAGAGTTTGTGTTGTTTGCCATTTCTTAGTATCTACAATGTTAAAAGCACAAAATAAACATTAGATTGTCTGAGTTATCAATTATTATGTTCAAATGATTATGATATATTCATAATATATCTCCCACTATTTTTATCAAATTAATAGCCCTTACTATCAATTCGGAAAGTATATCCCATAATTCTTTCTAGTGAGCCAAGATCCATATTTCATCATGTTTTAAGTCAACCACTGGAAGTCCTTAAAAATGATTATTTAGGTAGACAACCATTGTCAATTATATCATATATAATTCTTGGATAGTTTGGTGAACAACCATTGTTCTAATCTATCTAATAGATTTTAACCAAACTCTATGCTTCTAAGTTCATAATGGTCGAATATAACCGTTTATTTTCACCTTATTATGATGACTTAGTTAAGTTTGACCCAATGATCCAACGGCCGAATATAACCATTTATATTCGTCACATCTTACCACGATAGATAGGAGTCCCCTGCCACTGACAGCCCTTCCCCTTATCGATCTAGGATTCGATGAGTGTTCATTCATTGGAAAGCATCTGATTAAAACTTAATATTTTGTTAAGGGATTTAGAAAAATTATAACGATCATGATCACATCATAAAGAGATCCTCAATTTTTCCTTGAACCAAATATTTCATATTGACATCCTAAATTGTTCATTTCCCAGGTAGATGGAGGATACCAAAGGTCACACTTAAAACCCATCAACCTTACGAATACGCATATCCGCTTTTGACAGAAAATCCCAAATTTTAGATATCAAAATCCATATTTAGTTCCGTGCTTTAAAATCCATATTTTAAAAACACAAGAATCTCATGATCGTTTGTTAATTTTAAAATCTTGAATCGTTACAGATTTTATCTTGATTAAGCAGGCATGGCATGGGTGATGTATCTAATACATTCATTCATACATGATTAATCTAATTAAAGCATGCATTTCTATGTATCCTACACATACATTCATACATCATATGTAAAGTAAGTGCATTATGTAAACGTGATTGGTTATGGCCTTTATCCTATATGATCCTTTCAAGCTAATGAAAGGATCAAGGACAATCTATGGGTGGTTTAAAATACTATACTATTACATGTCTTCTTCTTTGCTACTACAATGCCTCCTTGCTTGCTTGTCTTCATGTATTCATGTACATTACATAAACAAAACAACTATACTAATATACTTACAAGGAGAACTCGAGTTACATTCGAGATTTAATCATTACAAGGAATGACGACATGCAAGTCGTATTTAGAAACCAAACCATAAACAAAAACCTCTATCCTATGGGTCTCAAGGCCATAACCATCCACCATGCTCAAGTAACAATTAAATAACATGTCATATTATCTAATCATGTTATACCATATCATATTTCAGATGATCCAATCAAAGAAATCATATAACGCAAAAATCAGAAAATCAGAATCAAATTCTGAAAACAATAAATCGCGTTTTTCATGCACTAAACGGCGTCAAACGCCTTACAGACGAGTCGGTGATACCAATGATATCAGTTTTGTTCAGACGCTCGTTTCCAGTCAGAAAACACATATCGTTTGCGAAAATCGGACATTGGACACAGATTTCACCAGATCTGCGCAGCGTATACAGAAATCGTATCGTATACAATCCCCATATCATGAACAAACAAAAATCATGTATATATCAATATACATACAGATTATATGATCATCATATGATCATCCCAATCATCATTAACATACAGTTTATACATATATATCAAAATCAACGCATCATACATGACAATCATCAAACATGCTCGTATATATATCAAAACTGTAACATATAACCGAATTAAAACGTTTTTGCAAGTAGCTCTGATGCCATTGAAGGGTTTCGAGCATCAAACGCAGCGGAAAATTAAAACAAAAACAATAATTATCGAAACCCTACCACAGGATCCATGCAAAAACATGATATTTAATTCGGAGATTGATGATTTACCTTAAAGAAGCTTTACTATTGTATGTCTAATGGAGATCCAAGCTTTCACGATCGTTGAGTGCTCCTCTTCAAGCCTCCTCTACGGTATCCACACGAACACTCCAAGAACGATTCTTGATTGGAAGGGAGGTACTAGCCTCCAATGAAAATATGAGATCTTCTTTTTAGGTTTTGGTTCAAGCGGCTGGGGATTATTTTTGTCGTACAAAATTAATTACCTTCTTTACCTATCATCATATATTTATATGATAGTGTAAGGTAAAAGCCCAACTAAAAACCTAGCCCAAGTTTGATTAATTAAATAATAGAATCAAATCCTATTATTTAAATAAATAATAATTAAGTCATACTTAATTATTAAAATCATATCTCATTTGTATTTTATTATATCTTAATTAAGTCCCACTTAATTAATATAATAAAATACAACTAATCATTTAATTAATTTAAATTCATAATTTAAATTAATTCTTCCTTAAAATTTTCTATGTGTGTGACCCTGTAGGCTATCATTTAATTGGCAATAATTTTATTCTCTAATAAAATTATAAACAATGAGCGGCATCTAGTAATACATCATTGCTACCCAATTAAATAATAATTAAATCATGATTCGATAAAACCTTTTGTGATTAATGTTCCCGTGTAATATAATCCCTTTAACCAAATATTATAGATTAAACTCGAGGCATGTTTCATGTCATCCTCTTCATAATTTAATCCGGGTTTACTTGATCCATGAGTAGACTATTAAAACAAATCACTATTTGAGCACGGCCATGCATTTTATAGTCTCACTCAATCAAGAGGCCAATAATATCTCTCTTATCTGATAGGAGGGTTAAATCCTTTATCTATCATTCATATTTCTCATACGATTCACAATATACCCGATGTCCACTTTTATCATCACCCGGTCAAAGGTAACTTTTAATGTAGTCAAAGTATATTATCCTCGTATAGAAATATAATGATCTCAAGTCAAAGGATCATTACACCATTATCACTGTGAGTCTTTCTTATGACTTTATTAACATGAAGAATCTCACGGTGGGTCTGTCCAGTGCCATGTACCCTTACATGTACCTATGTTTTGACTTTAGTATCTCCATACTTATAACCAATGAGATGTGGTTATCAGTCAACAACATACTAGTCTATTTATGTATTATTATTGTCCTATATAATAATACTCGACTAGGGACCTTTAAGAATATGATATATTATATAATCTCAAGTTCAAGTTAAATACTTAAACTATATAATGTGTATCATTATTCTAAGGACATTTATTATGCTAACAAATATATCGCAGTAATTAAAGTCATAATAAATACATTTATTAAATAATCAAATGACATAAAGGTTTATCAAAATAAATAATGTATTGCCTCTAGGGCACCTACACTAACAGAATGAGGTGAAAACTTATTAGAGTAAACATATATGTAGGAAGATATGCATGCTCTTAAAAATATGTAAGACATAGCCAAAAATAAGTCTTATATGTAGATATATATAGTACATGTGTGCATAAAATGATTTAGAAGTCTGATATATTAAGGATTAAAGACTTTTAAGTATATCGTTACTGTTATAGGTTTTATCATATGGATCTCGCTTTTAGACCCTGATGTGCTAGCATGTCAGGTACAAATCAACTAATCTGCATGGACCGGAGTGGTGGAGTCTTGAAAAAAGGTACCCTGAGAATGCAACTATATGTTAAAATTAATTCCACAAATGTTAACAACCAAGTAGCCATTAGGAAACTAAAAAATGGAATACAATAAAAGCAACTCATGCACAAAAGTAAAGTGCTACTATTTTTTCAATTATGAAAGAGTGCAGGTTGTGGATGTGAGAATCACTGTAGTTTTGTTTACCTTTATTTTACATGAAATCGGCTACCTAGCTATACTTTACAGTGCTAGAAAGTCAAAAGTGCATATATTTTCATTAAAAGAATGATTAAAAAACATATTATAAGAATGAATTGGGATGATGTGTCGTTGGCGTACTACTGGATCCAAATGAGCTTTCAAAACTTTCTTTCCTAAGAGTTAAGACATTGTTAATACACTATTGACTTCAATTTCTTTAAAAACCCAAATGAAACTTTCGGCCTGCACAACACTGTTCTGGCATATGCATGGTAGATTGTAACCCCTTGCAGAGTAAACAATCTCAAATATCCATTATTTTGGCATGATACAATTATTAAAATATTTGCAACACTGCTAAATGCTTATAGCATAGCAGTCAGAATGATGCGATTGTGCAAGAAACTGAATGCCTCAACCAAAAATAAAGGACCTGGCTTGATTAGTGGAGGATCACGATTGCAAATTCCAATGACGAAACTTAACAGAATTTCACACATAACTTGAGTTAGTCAAGCGAAAAACTCATAACAAAATGCCAAAACTTTATAGAATTTCACACATAACTTGAGTTAGTCAAGCGAAAAACTCATAATAACAAAATTTCAAATACACAAAAACATAAAAACCTTTTTTCACTAGTCAAAGTCTTCATAAAATAGTGTCTAATATCTCTGTACATCTCGCCCTCACACCAAACCCTACATTCAATTTGATAAACTTTCTTTGACAAAACAAAATCATTTAGGCAGTTTTTTCAAACCAGTCAACTATAAGCAAGAAACAAAAAAAACCATATATAAATATAAGAGAGTATATAGATACAACAAATATTATACATACCACTTTCAAAAGAAAGCGCCTGAACTGAAGCTTCTGTATCCCAGTGAGCTTCTGAGAAGCCACTAAATACTGACAACACTTCATCAGTAATAGACTACATAATCAAAAAAACGTTTTTAAAAAACCCAAATCAAAACTAATCAAAAAAAAAAATAAAACTCCATTTCATAAACATTTCAAAATATCACAAAATCCCATTCAAATTTACAACTTATAATCAATGCCCAGTTCAAGAAATCTAAGTGATACAATCAAAAATAAAAATAAACTAAAGCACAAGAATTATTAAAATTTATTAATAAATAAATAAATAACCTTGGTTCTCAAAGGGTGTGGCTGAAGCTGTAAAATGTACCGTCTCAAACCATTTTTAGCCACTGAACCAAATTTCAAATTCTTTTTTTCTAAAAATCAAGAAAACTCAATAATTAAATCTGGGTGTTCAAAATATCACGCATATTTCAAAGTGTAATTTGAAACTGCTCTATCTTGACTTGCCAGACTTTGAATGTAATATAAGAGTACTTACTTTTTGATTTGGCCCGAAGAGTTTGTTGATCTTGATTTGGAGAACAACTCCAGATTTCTTAGCAGCTGTGCTAATTAAGAAACATCCAAACGAAGGCTAGAAATGATTACCACAAATTGTGATTCCTTATTCATATGCTGGAGTGAACTTGTTAATATTGTTATAATCCGATTTCTCAATCAATTTGTTGTTTGAAGCATAGTCAATGTATGCTTCCTGGATCTCCGCATAATAATCCAGTAATGATTGTTGGAGGTTTTTTCTTTAAACATAGACACACAAACAACTTACTACAAACATGAAATTAAACCTGAGAGTCTGATACTGAGGCAAAGCGGAAGTAGAGAGAATTACTACCAGTGAATTTGAAGGGAATTTAACGCACAAGGGCTTGAAACTCTTCAGACAATCAGTGCCAAAAGATGAAGCCGTTACGTATCGGTGTATTGCTATTTTGGTGAGGAAAGAAGTTTTGTAGCGATGGCAGGTTTGTAAATTTGGAAGAATTAGGGCTATTTCAGTCACTTTGCCGGGAATTGTTTTGCTCATTTTATATATCCTTGTGTTCTCCTATTATACTGATCGTAAAGAATCATAGCATAATACAAAAATTCAAAGCTTAATACCTAGGAGGATATATACTAATAATCAGAGCATGAATTTAATCTCTTGACTTTCACCATAGGCACTCATATTGTTTGCTTAGTTACTACCTACTATTATTTGCTTAAATCAACAATATGCATATTCCACTATTCCTCAATCAACAAAACAAAGAAAATTAGGTCCTTTTCGGACCACCGTAAAACAACTTCAAATCAACCCAATCACCGATCTATATATCCACAAACTAAGGGAAAACTGAAATTTCCAAACAACTTCAAATCCACCTAATCACCGATCTGTATATCCACAAATTAATCGAAAACCGAAATTTCCAATTTACAAGCACTTTAACAATCAAAACATTTTGCAACTACATAGGCAATGATAATGCTATATAAAATTGGGAGAATTGGGCATGCACATAATTCTAAGAAGGTCGGGCACAAAAATCTCAAGAGGAAAATTCGCATAGATAAGATCTATATTGGTGGGAGTTTTTTTATTTAAGCTCCATAGATTAGAGCGGAGCCTCGAGAATGACACTTGATAGCTAACTCAAATTCATCATCTCCTCAAGTTTATTTTTTCCGCTGCATTTAGTTAAGAAGCATGCAAAACAAGGGAATTTCCGTTCACATGAAATCAAGTAAATGTCCATGCCTAGCAACTGCTACCAGTGGACTGATGTTTGACCCATTTAACATTTGGCCACATTTTAGTTTCTGACAGGTTCTTTTCTGCATTGTCTTTTCAAGTGGTTCTATATCCTTTATTATCAAAACTGAGTCTACCACACCATCCAGTTAATTAATCACATGCCCAGTTAACCAATCAAAAAACTATGAATTATTTTAGAACCAATCATATGCCACTCCTAAATCACGGACCAATCAAATTAAAACAAATTTGTTTCCTTATATAATTTAACTTGCTATCTTTTAACCAAGGTTAAACCCATCAATCATTCTAAATATATTTAAAAATGAATTATAATCCTAAAAATCTGTTTCCTTATATAATTATTTAACACTTCTAATTTAAATACAATAATGATTTTATTAAACATGTCCATAAATAAATATTTTTTAAATCCAAAATATTTACTAGAAAATCACAATTTTAATTTGAAATCAATCACGATATACTATTATATTTTTAAATTAAATTTCATAATTAATCTTTCATTAATCAACCACTCCTTTTATATAAAGTCAGTCACAATCATATTATCATACACTATAAATTTATTTTTATAATATATATTATACAATTATAATCAATATTAAATAATTATAATCTAACTTAACTAAAAATCTGAAAAAAATCGGATTTAAAATCAGAATTTAAATAACTTGGATAAAATCCATACCGTCAAAAAATTGATTTTTTTTATAAGCTCAAAAATATGTCTACCACACCATCCAGTTAATTAATCACATACCCAGTTAACCAATCAGAAAATTATGAATTATTTTAGAACTAATCATATGCCACTCCTAAATCACGGACCAATCAAATTAAAACAAATCTGTTTCCTTATATAATTTAACTTGCTATCTTTTAACCAAGGTTAAACCCATCAATCATTCTAAATATATTTAAAATTGAATTATAATCCTAAAAATCTGTTTCCTTATATAATTAGTTAACACTTCTAATTTAAATACAATAATGATTTTATTAAACATGTCCATAAATAAATATTTTTTAAATCCAAAATATTTACTAGAAAATCACAATTATAATTTGAAATCAACCACGATATACTATTATATTTTTAAATTAAATTTCATAATTAATCTTTCATTAATCAACCACTCCTTTTATGTAAAGTCAGTCACAATCATATTATCATACATTATAAATTTATTTTTATAATATATATTGTACAACTATAATCAATATTAAATAATTATAATCTAACTTAACTAAAAATCTGAAAAAATCGGATTTAAAATCAGATTTTAAATAACTTGGATAAAATCCATACCGTCAAAAAATTGATTTTTTTTATAAGCTCAAAAATATATTTATTCATAATTTGTTAATAAAATTAATTAATAAATGCATATAAGCCAACACTACAAAATCAGATTTGAACAAATTTTAAATAGTTTGGATAAAATACATATCTTCAAAAACTCGATTTTTTTAAATAACTTGGATAAAATCCATATCATCAAAAACTCAATTTTTTGAAAGGTTCAAAAATATTTTTATTCACAATTTGTTAATAAAATAATTAATAAAATCATATAAACGAACACTACATATATTTTAATTAATTTAATTATTAAATATACGCTATAAGAGTATTATTATTGGTTGGTGAATAAATTACCAATCAAAAAATTAAAATTATTTAAGAGGCAATCATAATTTACTTCTAAACTTTAAATCAATCAATCATATACAAAATTTTTATTATTTACCATGCTTATTATAATTTACTAATCGCGGTTAAATTAAATTTAAATATAAAATTTCTTGATTTAATAGCTTCGCATATCACATGGGTTTTAATTTTAAAAAATTCTACTAACCATAAATGTTATTTTATATAAATCCACATAACAGTATATTACATATGGTGTCACAACTCACAAGTATCTTTGACTGCTTTTGGAAAATAATTCGAAAGATTCTACGTTTGAACCAAGACTAAACTCTAATCAAATCAAGTTACACTCAATAACAGTTAATTTTTATTTTTTTCATATCAATTAACTAAACATTATAACTACTAATTTTTATTTTAACTGTAAACTAATAAACAATTTTAATAAAATAAAATTCTTACAAACTAAAAAATATAATTATTATATCAACTTAAACATTACAGGAAATCTAAGCCTCTTATTCCCTATTCCCCATCCAACTTTGATAAACAAAGTGTATGCATCAATTCTCCTTATGGCTAAATCATATCAATTTTGGTTAAGGTACTACTTTATATCTTTTTGTTGTATGACATTCTATACTTGGACAGATTATTTTTTTATTTCGATTGTATATATGTATTGTATGTTTCGGGTTTTAATTGTCCAATAAATTCAACAGAAAAACGTTTTTGACAAAAAAAATAGAAAATGATTTAGGTTATCATCATCCCCCATCCGGATTCTTCCAGAGTTACTTTCCATTAGAATATTCAGTAGCAAACTCCAATAATTCTACGACTTACTAAATTGTAGGCATCAATCCTTATCACATTACACTGATTTGTTTACATTATTAGGTATGCCTATAGATTAATATTTTTTTACAGTGCTGGGTTGCCAATGTTATTCAGTGATTACTTAACAATTTTATTCTAAGTACAATAATTATTTAATTTAAAAAATTATATATTAATACATGAATCTATTATATTTATAATAGATATTTTGATATCTCAAACTCTCAATTCATAATCATAAGATACAATTAAAATCATGAATAAAAAATTATTAATAATATAAAACTATTTACCACACTATTCCAAATACACATTCAAAATTTAAGTTATGTAAAGTATTAAATAATTCAATCATAAAAAAATTTAGGATCAACTAATTAAAACATAAGAATGAATTTTAAACAAATCATCTTTTAACATTTTAAATACGAAAATTTTTTAACTATGCAATAACTAATGGAATAATAATTTGACCTGACATTATATTTGAATTATTCAAAATATTAAATATACTCTTAAATAGTACTATACATTATTTGGTGTATAAATTATCAATCAAAAAATAAAAAATATTACAGAATCAATGAAAATATCGTTAGTGAATATTTCCATAATAAATTGGTCAACTTAGCACAAATTTTCTTATAAATCATTATTTATTTATAGATAATTAATTCATAAATAAAAGGACATATGTCATTCACAGAAATAATTAAACCTGCAAAAATCATCAATAAAAGGGCATACAACATCTACAAAAACAATTAAAATTGAATAAACACATCGCAAAATAGATCACTAATTTTCTTTATCCAATCATTGAACAGATCTTCAATTATGGTATACATCTCTAGCTTATATCACTAAATTATACAGTCTTTTCGGTGAGATAATCTAACAATTTGTTATAAACTTGAGAAATATGTAAATCAGATAAGTCATAACGTATTCAACCAACCGACCAGAGCTGTGATTCTATACTATCCAAATCAATGAACTAATATAACAAAATCTAATATATTGGTAGACAAAATCCACGAATAGGATATTAGGCTCTCAATAAAGAGAGATATTTATTGAAAGGCAAAGTAAATCAAGAAAAAGAAAATAAGGCTTATCATTTACAAGGAGATAGTACAAAATTTAATATTTTGGTAGATAAAATCCACCAACGGGCAACGAGGTACTAGATTCTCAATGATACATTTATTGAAAAATAAAGAAAAATCAAGAAAAAAAATTCTAAAAAAAACTTAAAAAACTGATATCAGCTCCTAAATTTTAGTTTAGCATTTTTTGGGAAAGATGGAGAAAGAAAGAGAGAGAGAGAGAGAGAGAGAGAGAGAGAGCAGCAGCTACAATTTTTGTTATAAAAATTATTAATAATGATAAATAAAAATGGTATACACTTAAAATATATATTGTTTTTAATAAAATGGTGCCTTTTTGATTTTTGTGTTCTTGAATTAAAGTAATAGTATCAATTCCCATATCTTAACCTAAGAGCATGTATTGAATTTGTTTGGTTGGTTGATTATATTTTTTTACATCAACAAAGCATAAAATATGGCTAAGAAAACTAAATAACTTGGTAGAAAGATTCTACAAGAAGAGATATATTTGTTAATGAAAAATAAGAAAAAATAAAAAGGAGGGTTTCATTTTGTTTGGGAGACTTTACACCATGCATGTTTCTTTTAGTTTTGTTTTGTAACATCTCAGTGTTGTTCTAAGACATATAATTATATATTTACATAACTTGAATACATAATAATATTTCATGTAATTATCATATTTTTCTATTCGCGTATTTCATTTAATTTCGTGTACACGAAAAAATTTGTGTAATTTAGGGTCATTTTGTGTTCTAATTTCGGGCACACGATTTAATATCATGTCATTTTCGTTAAAGACACTAAAGTACATGACATGAATGTACAAAACGATTTGTCAGGTCTAAATAAGCTATTTCTTCTTATATATGTCGGAAAAATATACTCACTGTTAAAGGAAAATGAATTTCATGTTATTTAACCCAAAATCTGAATTACAAGGACACGCATATATAACAATGTGATTATGTGTTTATATATTACACACTTGATTTCAATTTTATGGACAATAACTTATTTTCACAAGTTAGTAAAATTAAAAAAAATAGGTGATACTCATTTTCATATGTCTTATTTTAAGAATAAAAGAAAACTAAAATTTATTATTCCATATTTTACTAGAAAGGAATAAAAAAAACCAAAATACAAACTTCCAAACTGCAAATGCACATTTTAAGTTGTTTTTACAAATAAGCTAAGGGCAATAACCACAAAATCTAACAATCATATGTTACTCCAAGAGCGCGATATATTGAATTTGTTTGGTTAGTTGATAATATTTTTTTATAGTAAATCAATTCATTAATAATAGGACATATAATTTGTAAAAATGATATTGAACAATCACATAGCAAACTAGATTAGATGAAAGTTTCTATTGTTATAATTACATTCGTTTCATCTATCTTGCACAATAGATATCCTTTCTCATATTGTTGAAACATGTAATCTTTTTTTTGATAGACAGTCTAATGATTTATTGGAGTCGTGAGGATTAAGTTTCTATACATTTTTAATATGTCATCGAAAAATTAACCATGACCATACAAATATTTTCAATGAATTAATATAATAAATATTTTAAGGATTCAATATTGAATAAATATACTGAATTTTTAGAATATGGATGAAAAATTTGTTAACATGATACGTAGAAATATACTCTAAAAAAGAGAGAAATAAAACGAAAGCTAAATTTTAAAAAAAAACAATAAAGATGGATTCTGAACTTTTCAACGGGATTGTATTTGTTTTGATGATTGGTTCATAATATTAATATTAATTCAATTGGTATGAATTCACAGATAAGTAATTTTATACTTACGTTAATTAACATTCCAATAAAATTATATATTTTTCTAAATAAAAATAAAAATTATATATTTATATTAATTTATTAATACAATTTATCGGTCGGTGCGTAGCACGGGTAGAACGCTAGTTTCATTAAGAATGATTACAACTTTAAATTTGTCAGGAAGGAAATAAATACATAAAATTACATACTTAAAGAGAACTGCCTTTGAGGAAATGGGGGCCATAGTTGTTGAACTAATTGAATAATAACAGAGCCATAATCATCCTTCCTACAATCAATCTTTTCATTTGCAACTGCAGAAGATATAAAGTAATTAAAAATATTAACAAAAAATATGGAAATTAGCAGGGAACATAAACTCATTAAAAAATGATAGATAACTTCATTTGCATCAATCATCCACTCATTCAGGTAACTACTAATCAAATAACCTTCAAATTATTATTTAATTTTTTTGTAAATTTCTATGAATTAAATAGGTAAGATCTATATTGGTGGGAGTTTTTTTATTTACGCTCCATAGATTAGAGTAAGAAACAGGTTTATGATATATGAAATAGTTGCTGAGAACATAAAGTACGTCTAGATGCCTTATTGTTCTTAGGCCGTTTGGTTGAAATTTAAAGTGATCGATACCATTTGAAACTCTGTTTTTTTAGCCAAGTGAGAGATCAATTTTTTGTCATTTAAATTGCATTCCAACTGGTAGATGCATGTATAACAAACATCCTAAAAATACCAGGCTTCTGCCTCTGGCTCTTGATAATATTCCAGGAAACCTAAAGTAATATTATGCTGCCTCACTTAGCAAAAAAAAAATCTGCTGCCTATATACACCAAGGAATCCTCATCTGTTACCTGTAAATATAAGGAACTTTACCGAGTAATGATCTAGTACCCTTTTTGGGACGTTCAATGTGCAAAAAAGTGCGATCTTTCTGGTTTTGTGAATAAGGTATCTCTTTCATAGCTTATAGTATATAGAATATAGAAAATCCTTGAAATCACTATGCTATTAATTTACTTTTAAGTAACAATACAAGACCAGACTTTTCTATGGTTAGGTGTCATCTCTCCTCTAATTTCATGGATGACCAGTGTGAGGGGATGTGGAGACCATTTGTTTATACATATACTGTTGAAATTTGATGGGCCTGACTTTCTACAAGTTCTGTCCATGGAATTGGATGTTCTTCGTACCCCAACTTTGGACATTATCAGTTAATCAATCTCGGATTAGTCTTGGTCAAGAAACTTGCAATTTGCAACAGAAGCTTCCAAGTTAGCAAACATTTAGTATTAGTTGTTACATATGACAAGCCTATATGGAAAAGGAAAGACAAGACCATGCCTAACATCTTCTTTCTTTCTTCCTAAATACAAAACTCTCAGTCTGTCTATTTATGATTTCGAGCTCCTACCTCCAAACTTCTTCTCGTTTCTATTTCTTTCTACCCTATAAGCACTACCAAAAGAATACATAATCCTAACTACTAAGTTAAGCCATCTGATAAACACACAAACACATACATGTCTTTGTAATTATGCAGGATTTTGATCAAATCACAAATTGCTAATTTGTAATTATACAAATTCACATACCCAAGAAGAGAGAGGGGCCTTCCAAATCTCTCGCGGGAATTCCATAAAAAATATATAGATACATACACAAAACTAAATTTGAAATTCTAGCAAAGCAGTGAACATAAACAGTGTAATCGAAAGTGGGGTTTCGGAGAATTACCTGCTAAAGCGCGACTAAAAGGTGTGGCGAGCGTTGAAATAGGTTCCAGAAGAATGAAAAGACCCAAAAGAGAAAACCCACACAAAAAATTGGCGTAGCAGCATAATGTTCTTTGTTGTAATTGCAAACACGTAAATCTTCAAAAAACCGGGACACTTTGGTAATTTCACAGGGTTTTTTTTGCTCATTTAACCCATGTGTTCTCCTATTATAGAGAGAATGGATAGATTCTAAAATTTAATCAATAATATACACATAAGTATATAATTATATCATTTTTACTAAATACCTAGTCTATAAGTTTGGTTGTTTGGTTCAACCAAAGAATAGTGATCGTTATATATTTAGTAAATAGATGCTAACCGTTAGATCTAATAATAAAGAATATTCTATATTTACATCCCTCTTCTAAAGATCCAAGGTTCGAATCCCGTCAACAACAAATTTACATTAAGATTTTATATTATTAGTTTTAAATAATACATGTCATCTATTAAATATTATTATTACTAATAATTTTATTAATTAATATTATAAAGTTAAATTATATCCATAATAATTTATTATACTTATTTTGTTTGATCATACAATTTTTAAAATAATTAAAAGTAACCCATGTTTTGCACGGGCTATAAGCTAGTACTACTAACAAGAACTGGATAAATAAGCTCTTTTTTTGACCTCCAATATTTATTTCCAAATATTTAATTACCCAACCATCCATAATTCCCCAATTAATAGAACTGGTTTATTTTATTTTACCATTTATCATAAAAGAATTTAAATTTCAGTTGAAATTGAAATAACAATAAAATAAACTTAATTTATTAATTTACCACTGAGGTAGTACTCTCTCTGTTCCCAACCAATTTTTAACACTTTTTTTTACTGGCACGCATTTTAAGATGTAGAAGAAAATTGTAAAAATAAATTACAAAATTATTTTTTAAAATACATTTTAAGATATTCGTATTTTAAATGTTAATTTTTTTTGCCATCATGTTAATTCTTATTGGGTGAAAAACCAAAATACCCACCATTTAATTTCAGCTGCCCAAAATACCCACCGGGAGAAACCTCCGTCCTTTTTACCCACTGACCGCGCATGTGTCACATGCGTACACAGTACACGCATGTCACACATGCGTGGTCTTTATTTTTTTTTTTTAAGTAAGGCCACGCATGTACAACATGCGTGTATGTTTTTTTTTTAATATAAAATAAGGCCACGCATTGAAACAATGCGTATAGATCATTGATAATTTTCTTTGTCCAATGAACCCATCTTTGGTAAGTCATGTATACGCATAGTAGCAATGCGTGGTGGTTTAATTTTTTTTTTAATATCATTTAAAATTTAGGTTTAAGAAAGTCCGTACATTCGAAATATTTCTAAAATCCAAAATGAAAAAGTTGAACCCCCTAAGGGAATAAAAATAAAATTAAAAATTTTAATAAAAAAATTGAATCCGACGTCCTGATTTTTAAACGCTAACGCGTTTAAAAATCAGGATAAATTAGGGTTTTGGGTCTAGGGTTTAGGGTTGTAAACAACCCTAAACCCCAAACCCTAAATTCGTTTACGGTTTATTTGTCGTTCCAAAGATTTCTAAACCCAAAATGGAAACGTTGAACCCCAAAGGTTAACCGTTGAAACCATGAAATTTTAATAAAAAAATTGAATCCGGCGACCTGATTTTTAAACGCTAACGCGTTTAAAAATCAGGATAAGTTAGGGTTTAGGCTCTAGGCTTTAGGGTTGTAAACAACCCTAAAGCCTAAACCCTAAACCCTAAGTTCGTATACGGTTTATTCGTTGTTCCAGATATTTCTAAACCCAAAATGGAAACGTTGAACCCCAAAGTTAATTATTGAAACCGTAAATTTAATTAAAATTTTAATTTTAAAATTAAGAAAAATGACAATTTATTTATAAACTTTTTTTTGAAACCAATTTATTTATAAACTTTTAATATTATTTGAATAAAGGGTAAAAATCCCAATAATTAGCAAGTATCGGATAGTAGTGTCCAAATACTTAGTAACCATCAAATAGTAGTCCTGATACTTACCAACCATCGTGTAGGCTGCATTTTTTTTTAAAAAAAATATAAAGAAGAGCACACATTTGTCTAATGCGTGTACTTCATTTTGTTTACAACATGACAAGACTACGCATTAGCATAATGCGTATACAGTGGATTTGAAAAAAAAAAAAACTACACGCATTACTGTAATGCGCATTCCGTGGGCAAAAAAGGCGACCTCTCGCGCAGAACGACATTTTGGGCACTTGGACTCCAAAAGTGGTGTATTTTGGACATTTTTTCATTCTTATTTTAAATATTAGCAGTGTTGCAGATTTCGGAAATCGGAACTATTCGGTTGAGGTACCGATTTACGATTTATCGGGTGATTTTGTTGAAAAATTGATGATTTATCGGCGATTCTTGTAAAATCGATCGAATCGGTTCCAAAATTTTAACCGATTTATGGGCGATTTTTCAATTTCTATAAGAATGAATATTAGGCCCTGTTTGGCTTTCCTTAAAACTTCCAACTTATGGCTTATAAGGCCATAAGCACTTATAGGGGGTGTTTGCCAAAATAAGTTTTAACTCAACTTATAACTTATAAGGCCATAAGTTGAATGTTAAGTGCCCGTTTGGGAAATCTTATTTTTCAAAAATAAGTTACTTATTCTGGAAAAAAGTTAGGAAATATGTACTTTTTTCTGAAATAAGTAACTTATTTTTGCAAGATTACGAATATTAAACTCCCCATACACATATTTTTTTAAAAAAATATATGTAAATACGAATTTTTTTCCGAAATAAGTAACTTATAAGTTACGGAACTGAATTGCCAAACAGGCCCTAAGAATCCTTAACATTCAACTTATGCTTATAACTTATTTCTCGATATACGCAATATATAATATCCTTCAAATCTTCAAAACCATATATCTCTCGATCCATTCATTAGAAAATTGATATGTATATATCAAATTTCTCTATTAATCGAGATCTATCCATTGATATCTATTGTTATATATAAAAAACAAATATTTTGAAAATTATAAAAAAAAAGTTAACTTATAAGTTCGGATTTACCAAACAGTCTACTGATTATAAGTTCTGATTTACCAAACACTCTACTGACTTATAATCTCTGCTCTACTTATCACTTATATGTGCTTATAAGTCATAAGCTACTCATTTTAAGATACCCCAAACACCCGCTTAGTAGTAAGAATTAAGGAGGACGGAATCAGTTTATCATTTCATTCCGGAAGAAGAATACACTTACCTGGAAAAGAAGAAAACGACAACGTGAGACGTGGTGGTAATTTGAAATTTGAAAAGAAGGCAGGGAACCTTACCGTGGTTAAATTTGGTAAAATGAAAATATTAAAAATACAAAAATAATCTAACCAGGGTTAAAACAGCTAATGCTCGTATTTTTGAGATCTGTAAAACCTAATAATGCAGGCTCCTATATAAGCCGAAGCGAGGCAGAGGTGGAGAAACAGGTTTTCCAAAATTGAGGCGTCTTAATAAACGTTCTCAATAACAACTCTCTCTCCCCTCTCTTAATTCTCTTCTCTCTCTTTTAATCTCTTTCTTTGTTTTTAGATCTCGTCGAGAATGAGGGAGTGCATTTCAGTTCACATCGGTCAGGCCGGTATTCAGATTGGTAACGCTTGCTGGGAACTTTACTGTCTCGAGCACGGCATTCAGGTCCAATTCTCTCTCTCTCTCTCTCGCTCGCTCTCTCATTTCATAGATGTTTGATATTTTTTGTGAGAATTAGCCGATTTTAGTTTGTATGTATTGATATTGATTTAGGCGAATTATCATTTCTGCGAGATCTGTATTTTTACTTTGTTTTTATGTAAATTCATGTTTTATATATTGAGGTTGAATCTAGGTTTGATTATTGAATTTGTGTATATACTTTGTATATTTGTTCGGCTTGGTTTCGTATTTTGATAGATAATTTTAGTGTCATTTTAAGTAGATCTGTTGTTTTAGTTGTTTAATTCTGTCCATGTGTTGATGCAATCTGTTGTGTTTTTCACTTCACTGATGTGTGTATCCTTACCTTGTCATTATGCACAAGCTTATATGGATGTTTAATTTTTGAAATCGCGATGTGTGTATACTACCTTGATATGTGGTTAGTGACTGTTGAGAATCAAAACTCATTCGTTCTAGAGCAGTTTATAAACTCTCGAGTTTTGTAGTATTATTGTGATGAGCAGTTTGATATTTTATTTCTCGTCTCGAGGTAGAGCCTAGCTTCAGTAATTGATATTAAATGTTTATGTATGGTGTTTTATCTACCTATTATCCACAACTTGATATTGTGATTATGCACAAGCTTATATGGATGTTTAATTTTTGAAATCATGTCTAGTAGATCTATTGTTTTTGTTGTTTAATTTAGTTGATTTGTTAATCTGATCTATTTTATACTTAACTTGAATTGGGGAGTATGTTGATGTAAGTTAATGTTCTTTAGTGTTTCTTTTGTTAATTGGAGCTAAGTATAATTAGTGATATCTGTATAGATTTGCTGAATTCACTGTGTAGCCTGCGGAATGTTCTTCTCATATTAGTGTTGTGATTGACAGCCTGATGGCCAAATGCCAAGTGACAAAACTGTCGGTGGAGGTGATGATGCTTTCAACACTTTCTTTAGTGAAACTGGTGCTGGAAAGCATGTGCCTCGTGCAATCTTTGTGGATCTTGAGCCCACTGTCATTGATGAAGTGAGGACTGGAACATATCGTCAGCTCTTTCATCCTGAACAGCTGATTAGCGGAAAAGAAGATGCAGCTAACAACTTTGCTCGTGGACACTATACCAGTATGTTAACTGAAACTGCTTTCCTCTATCTAAAAATATAGGAAATTCTGTTTTTAAAGTATACTAATACAATTCTATTATTTCAGTTGGAAAGGAGATTGTTGATCTTTGCCTGGATCGCATCAGGAAGCTTGCTGACAATTGCACTGGTCTCCAGGGTTTCCTTGTTTTTAATGCTGTTGGAGGAGGCACTGGTTCTGGTTTGGGTTCCCTTCTTCTGGAACGTCTGTCCGTGGACTATGGCAAAAAGTCAAAACTTGGATTCACTGTTTATCCTTCACCACAGATCTCAACCTCTGTTGTTGAGCCTTACAACAGTGTGCTGTCGACCCACTCACTTTTGGAGCACACCGATGTTTCTGTGCTGCTGGATAATGAGGCCATATATGATATTTGCAAGCGTTCCCTTGACATTGAGCGACCCACCTATACCAACCTTAATCGATTGGTTTCTCAGGTACTGGATTGCTTCTTTAGTTAATTATTCGTTAAAGCAGTAAGATTGTATTCCTGACAATATTTATCTACATGTTCCAGGTCATTTCCTCTTTGACCGCTTCCTTGAGGTTTGATGGAGCCTTGAATGTTGATGTGACTGAGTTCCAGACTAATCTGGTGCCATACCCAAGGATCCACTTCATGCTCTCTTCTTATGCCCCTGTTATCTCCGCTGAGAAGGCCTACCATGAACAGCTATCTGTTGCAGAGATCACCAACAGTGCATTTGAGCCCTCTTCTATGATGGCCAAGTGTGATCCTCGCCATGGAAAGTACATGGCTTGCTGTCTGATGTACCGAGGTGACGTGGTGCCCAAAGATGTGAATGCAGCTGTTGGTACCATTAAGACCAAGCGCACCATCCAGTTTGTTGATTGGTGCCCAACTGGTTTCAAGTGTGGTATCAACTATCAGGCCCCAACTGTTGTTCCAGGTGGTGATCTTGCCAAAGTGCAGAGAGCTGTATGCATGATCTCAAATTCGACCAGTGTTGCGGAGGTTTTCTCACGCATAGACACTAAATTTGACCTCATGTACTCAAAGAGGGCTTTCGTTCACTGGTATGTTGGCGAGGGTATGGAAGAAGGTGAATTCTCTGAAGCACGTGAGGATCTTGCTGCCCTTGAGAAGGACTATGAGGAGGTTGGTGCAGAGTCTGCTGAGGGAGATGATGAAGATGAGGGAGAAGATTACTGAGAAGATGAGGTGTTGTGTGGACAGTTGCTTTCTGTTTTCCTTTGGCATTGTTTTACTTGCAACAAGTTTGTATGCTGTTCTTTATGTTTGATCTTTCTTTTCTGTTCATCAGATTTTATGTGATGTGAAGACTTTGAGTTTTATGCTGTTCTCTGAGGGTGTTTGGCTTAACTTAAAAATTGTTACTTATCACTTAAAGTGCTACTTACTCACTTTAAGTGAAAAGTGATATTTTTCACTTAAAGTTAGGTGTATCTGTTTGGCTAATTCCACTTAAAGTAAATTTATTTTTAAAAAATTAATTAAAAAAAAAAGAAATTTATATTTTTTTGAAAGTATAAAATACAAATATATGCAAAGAATACAATACAAGTTAAAAGGTGACTCAAATACATAAAAATTGATATGAGAAAAAAAATAAGTGGAAAAAAAGTACCTCCAAGGTACTTTTTTTTTTTTGAACTAAAACTAACTTTAAGTGGAAAAATTTAAGGTTAGACAAACAGCACGAAATCACTTTAAGTAGATAAAAAAAAAATTTAAGGGGGGCCAAACGGGCTCTCTATGTTTGGTGTTTCCTTTCACCAGATTTATGTGATGTGATGTGGTATCCTGTTTCTGCTTTTCCATACACTGTATCAATATATGTTATGGGGCCGAAAATACATTTGTTACTGTAGAGTTGGGAAATATATGCTTTCTAAAAAATTTATGTGATCAGATATATCACTTCTGCAGCACTTGGAATTTAGATGAAGCCATTTTTGGCATGCAAATATACGAAGTCGTTTCTTTTATCATTTTCTGCTGGAAAAGTTGGAAGAATAACATAGGATATGACTTGAGGTGTCTTAATTTTTTAGGATAAAATCATTCCACCTCCAGGTCACAGTTACAGCATTTATAGTCGTCTTCTTTTCTTCTACTGGTGTCCAATTTTTATTTTTTTTTGACTTTTTTCTAAATGAGATGGCTGAATATAGAGTCCTGTCAATGCATCGTATTTGGATCGGAATTCGGTTTAATTTTTTGAATTGGATTAAGTGTCGAATTTTTTTAACTCCAATTCATATCTGTTCAATTAGGATCATGGATAATCGGATTAGATATCCAATTTAATTATTAATTTTAAAAAATTAAAATTTACATTAATATTAAAATTTATTAAAATTTAAATGGCAAAACAAACGATTTTAAGATGTAGGAGTACATGGTAGGAGTGAGCAAAAAACCGAATTAAAACCGAAACCGAATCGAAACCGATTAAAACCGAACCGAAAAAACCGAAACCGAAATCGAACCAGTGGTTGCGGTTTTGATTTTTAAAAACTGAGACATTCGGTTCCGGTTTCGGTTATACGTTAAAACCGAACCGCGTAAAACCGAACCGAACCGAACCGATTATTAAAATAAATAAATAAATAATTTATATAAATTATATAAATTTTTAAATATATAATTTACATAAATTATACAGATTCTTTTTGGTGGCCGAGTACTCTATAATTGCTGACCATGAGGTAAACAGAATTGAATGCAATAGTCTGATCACTGATGCATATATTGTTGTGCATTACTATACAAATTATAAGAGTTTGCATCATAAATATATGACTTAGTGCAAGAATATTGGTGCATTATTTATAAATTCTTACTATGTTAGAGCATCTCCAACGGTAGTAGCTATAATGGTTAGCTAAAATAATATATAATAATTGTTAGCTAAAAATTTGTTGAATCTGTAAGGCATTGTGTTGCAGTGATAATAGCTATAATGGTTAGCTATAATTTTAAAATAGTATTATATTATTATTTTCAAATTCTAATATCTATATTCCAACGACTATATTTAAATAGTATTTTATTATTATTTTCAAATTCTAACAGCTATATTCCAACTACTATTTTATTTCATATTTGTTATGTAATTTTCTATGTATTTGAGTGAAAAATATTTATTTTAAAAATAAAAGCAATAGACAGATAGATTTAAAATCGAAAAAAAATTATTTAAGAAATGCATTATTTATACACACAAACCCACAACACACGCTGTTGTGGAATAAAAACTAGGTTGTTAAATTGCGGCTAGGGTTTGCATGTATTTAATGCTAGGGTGCGTGAGTTTCGTGCTTTAATGGCTGCTCTCGTGCTCGTGGCTAAATCTGCCTTCACAAGATGCTTACGTACTTTGATGAATATCAAAGATCAAGCCAAAAACGTAGTTCTGTGAATGAGGGGTCAGACCCTTTATATAGGCTGAGAAGCCCTAGAATCGTAGTAGAATTAGGTGACTTGGTGGGCAAGTCACCGCCTTGAGGAAGGTTCTAGACTCCTTCCTTGTAGGAGTCAGTTCCCATATCGAATTCTGTGGAGGCTAAGCTTGGTAGGAGTAATATCCTTATATGACTCTTATTGCTGAGTTGGTTATTACCCTTAATATTAATTACGAAATTAATATCATAAATAGGGTTTGGGCCCATCTGGTGGGCCCCACGTTTGGACCATTTTAGGTCTAATTAATGCTACATTAAATGTGTCTTTAGGGCTTACTTTTAGCCCATATCATTTGCCCCCCAACTTCTAGGAAAACTGATCAGGTTTTCCTTGAAGTTATAACGGCCTTATCCGAGACTTGGGTCAAGGTTCATTGCTCTTACGTGAGTATTTTCAACAATATCATCTTAATGTAAAGCGTGGAGCGACCGACGCATTTACGACGATGTTGAACGACACTAAACGGTGTTAAACGGCACTACATAGCGCTAATTATCCTTAAACATTGTTTAAACAATGTTAAACGATGTCAAACGACATAAAACGGTACTAACGGCATTAATCGACGCTAAACAGTGCTAATCGGCATTAATCTATGCTTAAATGGCACTAATCTGTGTGCTAATCGGCACTAATCTGTGCTTTAATGGCACTAATCTGTGCTAATCGGCACTAATCTGTGCTTTAACGACACTAATTTGTGCTAATCGGCACTAATCTGTGCTTTAACGGCACTAATCTGTGCTAATCGGCACTAATCTGTGCTTTAACGGCACTAATCTGTGCTAATCGGCACTAATATGTGCTTTAACGGCACTAATCAGCACTAATCTGTGCTTTAACGGCACTAATCTGTGCTATTCGGCACTAATCTGTGCTTTAACGGCACTAATCGGTGCTTAAACATCCGTGATCTTAAGGATCGAGAATCTTGATCTTGATCTCGAATCATGGATCTGGGATCTAAAATCATCTGTGATCCTAAGGATCAAGAATCCTGATCTTGATCTCAAACCATCGATAATCCGAGATTTGCTGAAAAAGTCGGGTTCTGGGACCACAAACTACCCGTGATCGGCCGGATCAACGGGTAGCTCGTGGTCGGCTAGCCCGTGATTGGCCGAAGGCCTCCCGGACACGGTGGTCGGCCAGCTCGTGGTCTTCTGACTCGTGGTCGGCCAGCTCGTGGTCTTCCGACTCGTGGTCCCTGACTCGTGGTCGGCCGAGGCTCCCCAAAGTGTCATGGTCGACCGCTTGGTGGTTGGCTATGGCCCTCCGGGTGTCGTGGTCGGCCACTTCGTGGTTGGCTAGGAAACCCGGACCTGAAAACTATCCGTGGTCTTGAGGATCAAGAATCTTGATCTTGATCTCAAGTCATCCGTCATTTTAAGGATCAAGAATCTTGATCTTGATCTCAAGTCATCCGTCATCTTTAAGGATCAAGAATCTTGATCTTGATCTCAAGTCATCCGTCATCTTTAAGAATCAAGAATCTTGATCTTGATCTCAAGTCATCCGTCATCTTTAAGGATCAAGAATCTTGATCTTGATCTCAAGTCATCCGTCATCTTTAAGGATCAAGAATCTTGATCTTGATCTCAAGTCATCCGTCATCTTTAAGGATCAAGAATCTTGATCTTGATCTCAAGTTACTACTTTGGTCATTCGTGACTTTGTTATCTTAAGGATCAAGAATCTTGATCTTGATCTCAAATCATCCGTGATCTCAAGGAGAATCATGGATCTATGATCTAAATTTATTCGTGATCTTAAGGATCAAGAATCTTGATCTTGATCTCAAGTTACTTTCATGGATCTAGGATCTAAAATCATCCGTGATCTCAAAAAGTCCCGTGGTCGGCCAATCGGTGGTCGGTCGAAGCCCCTTGAATCATGGTGGTCGGCCAGCTGGTGGTTAACTAGGAAACCCGGACCTGAAAACCATCCGTGGTATTGAGGATCAAGAATCTTGATCTTGATCTCAAGTCATCCATCATTTTAAGGATCAAGAATCTTGATCTTGATCTCAAGTCATCCGTCATCTTTAAGGATCAAGAATCTTGATCTTGATCTTAAGTCATCCGTCATCTTTAAGGATCAAGAATCTTGATCTTGATCTCAAGTCATCCGTCATCTTTAAGGATCAAGAATCTTGATCTCAAGTTACTATCATGGATCTAGGATCTAAAATCATCCGTGTTCAAACAACGCTAATCGGCGCTAAACGGTACTAAACGGTGCTAGCGGCACTAACATCACTAAATGGTGTTAACGACACTGAACAGCGCTGAAAGGCACTAAACGGCGCTAGTCGACGCTAACGGCACTAAATGGTGCTAAATTTTAATTTCGGCTTCGTTCGTGCCTTGGCTCAGAATTGAAAATCAGTCTTGGTATGTTGATGGAGGTGTTTGCTATGCCTTGAAGGGTTTCGTGAACCTTGAACTCAAACGACTTGTTTCTTAATCTTCGTGACCTTCCGGGCTTTAACTTGTTTGCTGAATCCTTGGTCTTAAGGTTATCATCAACCCTTGACTCTCATTCTTGTGATGAAGTTCTTTAGTTCTTACACCATCCTCGTTTCTCATGGAGGAGGTCTTCCTTCTCGGTTGATCATTCAGGTAGTTCACTTGCTCCTTAGCGCTTGACCTTAGGCCTGGTATGCCTTTGTTGGTTTTCAACCCTTTAGCTTGATTCTAGGTTTCCAACCTTATTCTTATGCTCATATAACCTTTCTTAGGTCTCAACTTGACTGACGACTCTTGATTCGAGTCCTTAAACTCAAACGACAAGCTCGATTGGAGGCAGACAACCTTGTTGGCCATCGAGGCTTAAATTTTGTGTCGGGATTTGAGATTCAAGATTTTAAGTATGGAATGACAAAGGACCTCTTATCTCAACATTCTCACTAATAGTTTCTGTGCTTTCAAGGCATTATCAGGGAGCCAACCAGTCTCATGATGAGCTTTGAGAGGGTCTATCCTTCAGCTTACATCAACTAGTGCTACCAATTTCGAATCGAGGGTGGGGTCTTCAGGACCTGGAAGTAAAAACTCTCCGCATTATTTTCTATCTCAGAAGAGGCGAACTTAAATAGGGCATCAGCCTTAATGTTCTCATTTCTTGGAATGTGCTCCTCATAGCGCTCATCATACTGAGTCATAACAGCCTTCACAACTCGCAAATACTTTGCCATAGTTTCATTCTTGGCCTCAAATTCACCATTCTCTTGCGATACTACTAGTCTTGAATCCCAACAAACTTTGAGATTCTTGACCCTCATGATTCTGACAAGCCCAATCTGGCTATCAAGGCTTCATATTCAGCTTCGTTGTTGGTTGTTGGAAAGTCCAATTTCAAAGCGTACTCAACTGTGAACCCATCAGGGCTTTGTAAGACCAAACCCGCAACACTAGATTTTGTTTTTGATGCTCCATCAAAATAGAGCACCCAATATTCCTTCTGATCAGGTATAAGTTCTTCATCTTTATCCACACTTCTAGGGGTGGTTACTATCTCTTGCCCCTCGATTTCTTGGTTGCCAATGGTACATTCAACCACGAAGTCAGCCAATGCTCGAGCCTTGATGACTGTCCGAGGTTTATATGTGATGTCAAATTTTCCAAATTCGATCGTCCACTTGGCTAGCCTTCCACTGGCCTTCGAGATGTGCAAAATATTTCTCAACTGCTGGTCCGTCAAGACTTCAATCTTGTGTGACTGAAAGTATGGTCGTAGCTTCCTCGAAGCTATTATCAATGCCAATGCAAACTTGTCAATGGGAGAGTAATTTAACTCAGCCCCGTGCAAAACACCTTGCTCACGTAGTAGATGGGTTTTTGAACCTTGTTCTCCTTCCAAATGAGGACGGCACTCAGTTCTTGTTCAGATACCGCCAAATATAAGTAAAAAGTCTCCCTAGGACTAGGTTTGGCCAACAACGGGCCTTCAGCCATGTATTTCTTCAATTGTTCAAAGGCCTCTTGGCTTTCGTCAACTCAACGTTCTTCACCTTTTTCAATGTTTGAAAGAAAGGTAAGCATTTATCACCAGACTTGGAGATGAATCTTCCTAACGCTGCTACTCGGCCCATTAACTTCTGCACATCTCTTATTGAGAGTGGGGGCTCCATATCTAAAATTTCTTTGATCTTATCGGGGTTGGCTTCTATTCCTCTCTTTGAAACCATTAGACCCACAAACTTTCCTTATCCAACGCCAAAAGCACACTTGGCTGGATTCAACATCATCTTATGGTGCCTCAGCACTTCGAATGCCTCCCTGAGGTGCTTAATGTGGTCTACCGTGAATAGGCTCTTGACTAACATATCATCAACATAGACCTCTATGGTTTTTCCAATTAGATGGGCAAATATCTTATTCACCAATCGTTGGTAAGTAGCTCCTGCATTCTTTAGACCAAAAGCCATAACAAGATAACAGAAAACACCAAAGTCAGTTATGAAAGATACCTTTGGGATTTCATCCTTGTGCATCTTATTATGATTGTAGCCACTAAACCCGTCCATGAAGCTCAACATCTCGTGTCCAGCTGTGGCATTTATCAACGTATCAATCCTTGGCAGAGGAAAACAATCCTTAGGACATGCATCATTTAAGTCAGTGAAGTCTATACACATCCTCCACTTCCCATTTGCCTTCTTGACCATCACAGGGTTAGCTAACCATCTAGGGAACTGAATTTCTTCAATAAAACCAGCTTCCAAGAGCTTTTCAACTTCTTGCTTAATGGCCTCTTGCCTTTCAGGAGCAAAGTTCCTCTTCTTCTGCTTTATTGTCTTTCATTTAGAATTGACATTCAATTTGTGAGTTATTAGTTGGGGATCAATCCCTGGTATATCAGCTGCTGTCCAAGCAAACACATTTGCCCTTCAAGGGGTTCCTTCAATTGGCTTTCGGGCTATGCAATATGTTTCTTCAACAAGTGGTCCATCAGGACTTCAACGTTTGTCTTGGTTCCATCTTTGTTTCTTGTTTTTCTTGATTCTAGGTCAAGGATTCAAGGTTGATTCCTCGATTTAGATTTCAAATAAGACAATCATGTGGGCTTCTCGCCTTTTAAACTCTTTAAAACGAGAGTTTGCTTGAACTTCTTGATCATTGTTTAAGGTTCTCTATTGGTCTTCTACCTTAGATTCTCCATCCAAGTCTTTTTTGAAAACATTGAAGAGTGGCTAGTCCTTAGCCTCGACAGCCTTGCATGGCTTTGATTGCCACATGTCTTTTATCTCGGGTCCTTCAAGTACTTGAAACACTTATTTGGTTGTGCTGTAACCTAACTCTCAACCCTTCAGAGTTTTATTTATGCGTTTGTTTGTTTCT
Organism: Kitagawia praeruptora; assembly: GCA_037693485.1. Classification (NCBI taxonomy): domain Eukaryota; kingdom Viridiplantae; phylum Streptophyta; class Magnoliopsida; order Apiales; family Apiaceae; genus Kitagawia; species Kitagawia praeruptora. Next base: position 36,707,521 of record CM075350.1, read on the forward strand.
ATTCATGTATTCTTTTATTTTCGGTACTTGGTCATCTTTGACTTACACACATCAGGTGTTTGGCACATAAATAGAATCATAGAACGAAAAGCAAACTTACATTAATAACTTAAATGGGTTCAACCCTTACATAGAGTACTACTGTCCTACTCGGAGCGACATGCTCTGCATGGTTTCATCGAACCTTATTTCTACTTCTACTAGATAAATATGAAGCTAATTCCAACTTTGCAAGACTAGGCCTGCATGGCTTGATTTTGTTTTTGATGCTCCATCAAAATAGAGCACTCACCACTCCTTTAGATCTCCTCATTCTTATTCTGAAGTTCTTTTCCTTCTTGGGGTACTATCTCCTGCCCCCCAACTTCTTGGTTGTCAATGGTACATTCAACCACGAAGTCAGTTAATGCCTTAGCCTTAATGGCCGTCCGAGGCTTATATGCGATGTCCTCTGCTGGCCTTTCTTGGTGTTCCTTATCACTGCGGACATCCATGTCTTCAATCGGAAGGACCTGCCCCCCGACTCCATCAGGCCTTAACGCGGCTACATAGCAGCTCCTAGCCATTTTCTGGTCACCTTTTTATTCTCCTACACCATTCCTGGTTGGAAACTTAATCTTCATGTGGTAAGTTGAGGCCACAGCCTTAAAAGCGTGAAGTCCAGTCCTCCCAAGGATGACATTGTAGGTGGAAGATGTTTTGGTAATCAAAAAGTTCAGCATCTATGTGGCCTCTATTGGCTTCTGTCCGATCGTGATGGGAAATTGAATAGTTCCCTCAACTTTAGACTCTACTCCATTGTATCCGTATATAGGCATGTTAGATGGGGTCAACTTAGAGTCGTTGTATCCCATCTTCACGAATGTATCATGGAACAAGATATTCACAGAAGCTCCATTTTCTACCAAGACTCGATTCACCTCTGAATTTCCAATCACGGGAGTTATGACCAATGGGTCGTCATGGGGGAACTTCACCCCTTCAAGGCCAGAGTCATCAAAACCAATTGCGATTTCAGTCCGGGCATGTTTCGGGGCCTCTCCCATGATGTGCATCACCTCTCTGACATATGCCTTTCGAGAGTTTCGAGTTGTGCCGGCCGCTGTCGGACCTCCCCAAATCATGTTGATAACTAGCCCTCAGGGCTGTGGGTTGCAATCTTGATCGTCATCCCTTCTATTATAATCTCTAATTTGATTAACACGATCTTCACCCTTAGTGAAGTGGCTCAATTTCCCTATACGGATGAAAAACTCGATCTCATCTTTGAGTTGTTTGCAATCATCAGTGTCATGCCCCACATCTCTGTGGAATCTACAATACTGATTCTTGTTTCTCTTTGCGGGATCACCCCTGAGTGGCTTCGGCCATCGGAAATCCTTATCCTTTTCAATGTCCAACAAGATTTGACTCCTAGGAGTATTCAACCTTGCATACTCAGTGAACCTTGGTCCTTTGTTCTTCTTAGGGGCAGAGTCAGAGTCCTTGCTAGTCCGGGGAAACTTGTCCCTAGCATCATACTCCTGCTCATCATGCTCCTGATATTGCTTTCGCTTATTGGAGTCGTTGTTACCTCCTCCTCCACTTACTGTGGCTTCTTTCTTCATGCTATCTTCAACTTTAATGTACTTATCAGCCCTTCGTTGGAGCTCAGCCATGCTCTCAGGGTGATGCTTCACTAATGACCTTTTAAAGAAGAGGTCAGTGGTTCCGTGCTCAAGGGCTACCATGGACACCTTATTTTTCAAGGTAGTGATATTCAGTGTTTCTTTAGTGAATCGCTTGAGGTAATCTCTCAGATTTTCATTCTTCCCTTGCACCACATACATAAGAGATGCAAAGCTTTTCTCATGAACTCTTCCACTAATGAATTGACTGACAAAAGCAACACTCAATTCCTTAAAGGAGCTAATCAAATTCGCAGGTAACCGGCTATACCATCTTTGAGTCATGCCCGATAGAGTTTGAGGGAGCGCCCTACAGTTCAGGGCATCACTTGCAGGCTGTAGCAGCAGTGCGTTTGAGAACGTCCTTACGTGGTTTGCGGGATCACCCGTTCTATCATAAGTCTTAATTGTCGGCATCTTGAACTTCTTTGAGATACGAGCATTCATCACCTCCTCAGTAAACGGAGGTGTGGGGTTTCCACCCTTGTTGTGTTTCCAATTGGGGTATCAGTCCTTTTCTGTCTTCTCGAGGACCTCTCCAAATCTATAACGGGAATCTTTCCTGAGATTGGAGGGGGTCGAATCAGATTTTGTCTTGCCTGCTCCCTGGCAATATCATCCTTTAGCCTTTGGATCTCAGCCTCATGAGCCTTAATCCTTTCCGCAACCGTTTGTGGAGGTCCATCATGGATTCTTTGGGTCCTCCTTCGAGGTTCTTTACTAGCACGTCGCTTCCTTGGGGCTTCGTCGCGATCACCGTCGTCATTTTCAGATGTCGAATCATCAGTATAGGGGCCGGATTGGTCCTGTACCTTGAGTAGTCGGAGGGTAGTTAGGAAGACCATACCTTGGGTTAGTATTCAAAGGAAGATCCATAGTATGGATCTGTACCCCTGGTGGTGGATCGTCGGGATTGAAAAGAGGAGAAACCACCATCTCGAGAGGGTTGGCTTCTCGATTTGCTCGGTCGCCCACAAGTAGTGTACTCTCAACGTGGGGGATCACCCCTGATTGTTGAGAAACTTGAGATTGGGTGATCACCCCTGATGTTGGAGGAGCCTGTTGGATGATCGCCCCTGATGCTGGGGGTACCTGTTCGGTGGCAGGTAGAACAGAGTTGAGAGGTATAGCCTCGGTTGTAACTGGTATAGTTCTTCGTGTTTGAACCATGGTTGATGTCTTATTCCAACAGATGGCGCCAAATGTTGTGGAATAAAAACTAGGTTGTTAAATTGCGGCTAGGTTTTGCTTGTATTTAATGCTAGGGTGCGTGAGCTTCGTGCTTTAATGGCTACTCTCGTGCTCGTGGCTAAATCTGCCTTCACAAGATGCCTACGTACTTTGATGAATATCAAAGATCAAGCCAAAAACGTAGTTCTGTGAATGAGGGGTCAGACCCTTTATATAGGCTGAGAAGCCCTAGAATCGTAGTAGAATTAGGTGACTTGGTGGGCAAGTCACTGCCTTGAGGAAGGTTCTAGACTCCTTCCTTGTAGGAGTCAGTTCCCATATCGAATTCTGTGCCTTGGAGGCTAAGCTTGGTAGGAGTAATATCCTTATCTGACTCTTATTGCTGAGTTGGTTATTACCCTTAATATTAATTACGAAATTAATATCATAAATAGGATTTGGGCCCATCTGGTGGGCCCCACATTTGGACCATTTTAGGTCTAATTAATGCCACATTAAATGTGTCTTTAGGGCTTACTTTTAGCCCATATCACACGCATGCTTTGATAGCAATTTTTTAGCTAACAGGTGTCTTCCGTCTTCTATATCTAGCGATCCTTAACAGTGTTTTGTATAAATATGCCTAACAGGAGGGTAGCGTTGGAGGAGGAAAATAGAGCCTATTAGCTAAAATCATGTGCCAGCTGGTCATTTATTGCTAACAGATGCAAGGGTTGGAGTTTCTCTTAGTCAGGAATCAGGATCTATATTATCGCTTCAAGTTTAAATAGAACTAAGCACAATAAAGAATTTATTACGAAAATGAGGGATAAATGACATTGTGAGTGATCCTTTATAACTCTATGCACAAGCAGAAAAACTGTAGTGTTTCTAGCTTGTTTATAACTTACAAGGCATATCCGTAGAATTCTGATACACAATATTCTTATAAGATTTTAAAGATGTAATTGTCTCTTAAGTACTCTATTTACTTGCACAATATTCTCGACCTACCTTTGCCTTCTGCTCTGTTTCCGTTTTTTCAAGTCGTTGAAAATGAAGAGTTGTGACGTGTAAGCAAGAGATAAAAATGAAGATTGGATTGATGCTATGTTATTATAAATTTAGTAATTCTTTTTTTTTTATCTCCACTCGAACCAATCCGCCTACTCGGCTTCTTGTAGTTAAAGCTATTTGTGTATCTATCCCAATAATACTATTGTTCCGTACCATTATGGAAGAAGATCAAGGTAAGATATGCACTTCCTCGGGAATGAAAAAGAACCGATCCACTTTTATTTGGTATTTTGGCCTAAATTCCTTGACCCCTCGATACTCAATCAAATCCTCTTTTTTGGCGATTGGATAGACTTCTATAGTGCCGTATTTAGTAATTCCCGAACTCTTTCTTCTGTATCGAGGATCGTCGAAAAAAGCAAGAATACTATTTTTACGAAAAATACCATTTACGGGTATTTCGATCGAGATACCCGAAAGGGGCATTAGTTCGTTCTCGCGTTCTTGAATTGATTGGAGTGGAATAATGAATCTTTTTCTTCGTCTCTTTTCCAATAAATCATAATCGGCGTATAGAATGGTCGGATATCTGAGATTACAACGAACAATTCGATTAAGTTCTGAATAATCGGGGCATTTTTTGTTCTTTTTTACCAAAAAAATCCGAACTAAAGAATTTGTGTCTCACTTGATCATTAGTTACTGAAAGGTTAGAAATAGATCTTTTCTTGACAAAAAAAGAACGAGCGTTCATTTGATCTTGATCCTTGTGGATCGAAAGGGAGACTAGATCAGATCTGTGCGGCTCTCCTAATAATATCCATAAATGACTTGTTTTTGGTAAGAGGTGAACATTTCCATATGTAAATTCAGGTGCATGATACACGTCGGTATTCCAGTGCATTTCTCCCTCTGAATCAGAATAAATATGTTTTCGAACCTTCTCTTTAAAATTAAAAGTGGATGTTCCTGCGCGAATCTCAGCAATCACTTGTTCTGATTCTACATATTGATCATTTTGAACTAAAAGAAAACTTTTGGGTGGAATATTCACATTATGTAGAATATCCTCACTTTCAATAGTTACATACAAGTCTATAGAACATAGAAAAGCAGGATGCCCGTG